>CM062811.1:266311645-266981705 GCA_031772625.1 Pinus tabuliformis
TTCCCTGGAAGAACTAGGAACCATGGGGATTGAGTCATGGTGTTTATTGTTAGTCTTGTGATTTTGGTCTTTTGTGATTTATTGAGCTTGATTTACAACTTTGTTTATGTTTAGTGTATGGCCATACCACTTTGTTGCGATGTCACATTGTTATTGTTTTCCATGGTTTTCTTCTTGTTTTTTCTTGGCTTGCCTTTATTGTTTTGAGTGTCTTGGGAATTAGTTGGGGAAGGAGGAAATTTAATGGAGCTTGGGGAGAGATATGTGGTACCCAATAGGTAATGTAAGGCTTAGGTGAAGATCTGTGCATGAGTAAGCGTAGCGGAAGGTAAGACTATGACAGTTAGTTGGATTGATTGGGTCCATTGTGGTAAATGGAAAATGACAAGACCGTCATGAGAAAGGTAACCATGAAGGGTAAAGTAAATGGATATGAGGTGTTAGGTGCATTGGCTATGTTGGGAAAAATGTTCTAAATGTTGTGCATGCTATGCACAAATAAAGAATTTCTCTTAACCTTGAACTTATGTTATATGGTAATTATGTTATGATCATGATTATGTTGATGTTTATATATGTATACATGTATGTATGTATGTATGTCGTTGTCTAACAAGATGATGATTGTTTTATGCTAATGATTATATATGTATGTATGTATGTATCCATGTCACTATTTGACAGGGTTGTTAGGGATTGTTTGTGTGGAGGAATGATTTCTTATGCAAGTGAATGGCGTGAAGAAATTCATGGTTCATGAGGAATCAAGTGGGAAGAGTAGCCTGACACATCTACGAGGTCAGTATCATGTGGTTATGAGTTGATATTATGTGATTAAATTATGTCTATATTATGGAAAAGTTATACCGAGGGATGCATCAACAGAATGAAAGTCGTGTGGTCTATGGCATCTTAGAATAAGCATGGATGGTAGAGAGACACTAGAAGCAAGGTACTTGGTAAAGGTAGTGTGGTTTGAACGTGTGGTACTATTGTTGTGCATATGTTGTATATGTTGTACATGTTGCATCCGTGATGTTGTGTGCATGCAGTGTTGTATGTATATAGTGTATGTACATGTTGTTACGCAATGATTATGTACAAGGTGGTACAAATAGTGTTGTGTGCATATGGTGCTCTGCGGTGCTGTGTAAAGATGATGCTATGTACATGTTAGATATGTATTACTATGTAATTGTGGTGTTGCGTGCAAGTTTTACATATTGTGCTATGTACATATGGTGTTGTGCTTGTGATTGTACAAGTTGTGTTTTGTACATGTGGTGTTTTGTACATGTTGTACAAGTGGAGTTGTGTGCAGGTGGTGCTGTGTACATGTTGTGCCTGTGGCGCTGTGTACATGTGGTGTCGTTTACATTTCGTGTATGTGGTACTATGTACATGTGGTATTGAGCAAAAATTCTACAAGTGGTGTAGTTTACATGTGGAGTTGTATACACGTTGTTTATGTGGTGTCGTCTACATGTGATGTTTTGCACACATTGTGCAAGTGGTTGCAATGTACAGGTGGTATTGTGTACATGTGGTATAGATGGTGCTGGTGTACGTGTGGTATTATGTGCATGTAGTACATGTTGTGTTGTGTACATGTGGTACTATGTATGTGTATTGTGTAGTCATTGTATCATGACATGTGTATTTATTGTGATGTACTTTATGTGGGTACATGTATTGTGTAGTGTTGTACATCAAGTATAGATGTATGAGTTGTGTTGTATATCGAGTGTATGTGTATGAATTTTGTGGTGTTGCACGTTGTGCGTGGAATATATGTCTTATGATGTACCTTGTGTACATATACATTTTGTGTTGTGTCATACACAGGACGTAGGAGTATGTATAACATTGTGTCGTACACTAGGTGTAGGTGTATGTGTTGTACATCAGGTGTAGATGCATGTATTGCATGGTGTGGTATGCCATGTGTGGTTGTATGTGTGATATTTACACTATGTGTGTGTGCACATGGTTGAGGAGAAGACACTTGGTATTTGTCAGGTCTGGAAACCGATCTGGAGTGCATACATAATAAGGAAAAGGTAGAAGCTAAGGATTGACTAAAGGATAAGTATCAATATTTTATTTCAGTTTTATTATGCATGCGATTTATGATTATGGTATATGATGATTATATGTGATCTATGATTCTAGTTTATGATGATTACATGTGATTTCTGATTTTGATATATGGTAGTTGTGTTTTGAGCTAACCTCATGTGATATGTTATACATTATGATTTGGTGAAAGATGCTCGTTTGACTTGTTGTGACAATAAGTAAACATGATTGCAAGCGTACCTTAGTGACGAGCTACCAATGAGATTTGATGTGAATTTATTTCAATTTATTTGAATCTGATGGAAATTATGTGATTGGAATAGGAATGCACGAACATGCTCAGTTGTGTGGCCAAAATCAATTGCAAGAATTAGCAGTAGCAGTGAAAGAAACTGGAACATGCAATAGTATGTTCGTATAACACTTCAGAAGTAGGGCCATTGTGGGAAATTAGTATCCAATAGTGTCCATTGGTTTCCATGAGCATGCTATGAAAAATATGATGGTTTTAAGCCACAGATATACCTTGGTTTTTGTACCTTTCGATGTGAGAAAACCTTACCAAGGGATGGACTGCCCTAAATGGGGGTGCCAATGGAAGTTGGAAGGTGAGTGACTTCATGGAAAGGGTGACCGAAGTTCCCGAGGGATTATGTAGTAGAGAAGGGAAGGTCAGGGAATGGATTTGTTTTGGTCATTAGCATTTCAAGATGGAATCAGATGCACATTGTGAGTGCACCTTAGAACAATGAGCCGATAATTATTCACTGAGAGGATAAGTGTCGCTAGATTGTAGCACTAGAAAATGGATGCAGATTTGAATTTGTAGTGGATTTTTGACTTCCTAGGAAGGAGGTGAATCCTGGTATCACTTTGAGGGTGGATGTGTGAGCCTTTGGATTCCCTTGTTGTGGGCAGGCATCATATCCTTTTATTTTCTGGTTGAGAAAATGTGTATATGTGTATATGTGTGTATTATTGTAAACACTGTATCGAGCTAGATTTATAAAGCTTCATAGACAATATGGTTATTTGTTGGTTGAAGCAAGTGTGTGTGTGTATATTTGGTTTTTTTAAATACCATAATGAGCTATGTTATAAAGATCTAGTAAATGGTATGATTGTCATGTTTCAGTAGTGGTCATTGTAAATACTGCAACGAGCTATGTTATAAAGCTCCATGGGAAGTATTTTTTATGTTTAGTAGTCTTTTCAGTTATACGTGTCATTGAACATCGAGGATAGTTTTCCCTAAAGGAGGAGTGTTATAGACATATTTGGGCACTACAACCCCAATCTTACATGTCGATAAACCAAGGGATCTTTAACCCCTAAAAGTGTTGTTTCATACCCTAAAGGATCATGGTCAACTGATTACATCATTCCCCAAATGTTCCACCTGAAAAACCACTCAGAACTGGCCAAAACTGGACCATACTGACTGCTCCACTGTCAGGGTGCGATGCATACTGACTGCTCCACTGTCAGGGTGTGATGCATACTGACTGCTCCACTAGCTAGGTGCGATGCATACTGAAGAGGCCTTCTGTGGGGTGTGATGAGTGAGAATGGACAAATGTCTGAGACAATTTGCTAAGTGGATGCTCATGGAATCTTCTAGAAACTTCTCATATGACACTTGCCTCTCTGAATTCGCCCAGGGATGAGTAAGAGATCAAAGAAATCTCCAAGTGGAACCAAGAACTACAAGTGGAATGACACTAATCAAAGACCCAGAGATGACTCACACCCTTGTAGGCATCTATAAATGAATCCCTCATCTGAGAGATCTAGAGGCTGGAATTTTGTAATTTGTAAGGAAGTGCTGATAGTCTGTATTTGAGAAGGAGCATTTTATTGTTGGGTGATCTTGCTTTTCATGATGTGAAGAGGGCTTTGATGCTGGGAGGATGATGTTGGATCAGACAACTTGGTTGTAATTCTCCCTTCTATTTTAATAAAGTTCTTTGAGTTTTCATCCATACAATCGTGTACTTGTGAATCTTGTTATTTGTGAATGCCATTGTATGTTCAATGTATTTCTGATTCTGCATTGTTTATGATATAATAGATTGAGATGCTTTGATGGTGTTTTGTTACTTTGTTTCTATAGGTATTCTCTAAGCGGGACAAATAGGAGAGGAGTTGCAAGCTCTATCAAGGGGGAGAGAAATCATGCAAGGAGTTAAGAGGAAGATCCAGGTTGGTCCCTTTGCTTCTCTCTTATCTATCATACATAGAGGAAATCACAAATTGCTTTGATTGTTTGTTTCTGGGATAGCTGCCAATCCTAGTGGGACTAGCAGATCGAAAATACATTAGTTTTCCCGGAAACAAAATGGCGACTCTGCTGGGGATCGAATAGTTTGTTTGTTTGTTGTTGATTGTTTATTTTATAAACTACAGACAGAGCCTGAAGTTAGCTAGATAACCTTTGAACTGCTCTTGCTCTGTAATTGCAAAGTAGATGAATGCTACTTCAGTCAATCTCTGGTTTAGTTTATGAGTCGAACATCTGACTTACAAGCATTCTAGATGCCTTATTGGTAGCTCAATAACATCCCAAGATGATACCCCTGTACTTTTCTCTTTACTGTCCATAATACCTCAGCTTAACTCACTGAAATTAGCTGCAAATTTGAGCCAAAACCCATCTCAATTGTGCTCCCTAGCCCATTGCACTATCTGTCACTGGAAGCCAGTATGAATCACACTTCTCGAGTGTAGTAGGTGTGATGCATCCCTATTTTTGTGAAGAAAAAGTGCGATGACTGAGTAATCCTATTTCTATCCTTTAAATTTGGGGTTTTTTGTCTTTGTTTTAAGCTCTGTTTAGTTGTTTTTTGCTGCTTATGAACAATATCTCATTACTGAAGCCTCCTTCCTTTACATAGTTCAACCTCCATTGATTAGGATTAGTAAATTTTTTTATGTGTTTGTCCATCATTTACAGTCCTTTGTCGAAAAGTTGCTTAAATCGAACTGTTGTTTTGGTGCAAAAAAGTGTCGTAATTGTCATTTTGTGTAAAAAAAGAGAAGTGTCGTAAAGTCTTCCTTATCTAGATAGTCAATTGAACTTTTTGTCATGTATTTGATTTGATTTGTTGATATTTGAAGTGTCAAAAGAATCTTCTATTCGAAATTTAAAAGTGTCGTTTAAGTCTTCCTTTCATTTTGAAAAAGAAATTGTCAAAATGTTGCTTTGAAGAAAATATTTCAGATCTAAGTTTTCCTTTTTGGCATTCTTCACATTAAGGAGAACGAAAAACAAATACATGCATTTGCATTTGCATTTAGACTGTGCGAAAAATGATTTAGGAAAAGTGCATTTAGTGTGTGCTCTTTGCTCTTTGTTTGAAAGAATCGTAATCTTCTTTCCTTAGTAGCTAGGATTTTCATCGCTAAAAATAAACAACGATTGTTTATCATTTTAGATTGCCTATTTAGGAATTTTACATCTACATCACACGGTGAACCTTGAAAGGCAAACTTCTAAACAAGATAAACTCTAAAATAAATTTCAATGAACTTAACAACGCTTTGGAACCTAACGCAAAAAAATTAGAGGTCTAGGCTATAGACGTGTTCCGACGTCGTAAAATCTAGTAACTATTGTTTTCATCGAAGGTTGGGTGATTCCTCCTCTTTGATACAACAAGTGCTAGCATAGACTTGTGCTCCCCGTACCTTCGAGTATATATTGGGATACCACAATAGGCTTATATCCTTTATCCATAGGAATTCGTGTCTACCACCTTATCGATCGCAATGCACTGAACACAACATTTGGGAAGATTGACTGCCGTACATAAGTCCTTGGTAATTTCTCTTTAATTTATCACCAAGGTGTATATTGCAGTGTTGCGATTGGTTTGATGATCCCTCTATCTAGATTTCAAGAGTAGTCGCTTTCGTTCCTTTTCGACTCCTTAAAAGAAAGGTCCATCTGAGCACTTGTCACTTCAGGCTCATTAAAAATCGAAGGCGACTAGTCATCTTTAGCTTTTTCTCGACTATAAAAAATTGAAAAAACAAAGTTTTGTCAAAGTGTCATTAAAATTTATTAATTCGGAATAACATTTTTTTCCCTTAATTTTGAGTTTATCAAGTAATTCGCAATCGTGGAAGAAAGTCAATCAAAACCCCGTCGTTCACGGAGACTAGCGAGTCAACTGTCTTTGACCCCGGAAACGAAGCCATTCCAGGAAAAAAGGTCTCATTTAACTAGGTCCATTTCACCTGATTTATTTGAAACTTGTGTTTCAACATCGTTAGAGACCACGGTTACTCCGATCATTTCTGGTACAAATTCCTTTACAGAAGAAGTTCCGTAGTTACAAGAGGACATTAGAACTGATCCTAGTGTAATGGTAGACACTTCTATACCTGAGACAGCTCCAGCTAGAGCTGATCCAGAGACTTAAGTTCACTTACCTGAACATTTGGAAGTTGAATTCCAGAATTCAGAAGGTGTCACCCCCCCAGTGTTTGTTACTGTAGAAGCTATACCTTCTTCGGCTCCAGAAATATTTTACGGACCTGACGGTCTACCTCTTCCACTTGAACTGATTGCTATAGAAGAGATAGTAGAGGATCTTCCATCCAGTACTCCATTACATTTTGGAACTGGGATCCACTTATATCCTTCTACTCTTGAAGTTAGTTTTTGTAATCATCCTTCATCGCAAGTTCCTGTCGAATCACTAGGAAATATTTTGGATAAACTAAATATGTTTGAACAACCATGAACATCTAGGACTATGTCACCAAATACAGCTGCAATAGAACTTCCTGCTGCCATTCCTACAAAGTTTGCTGGTATACCATCTGTCCCAACTAGTTATCAAGCACTAGCTAGAGTCCACTCAGGGACTATTTTGATGACATGGTTTGTTCCTATTTGTTCATCCAGAATTCCATCTGGTATTTCTTATGTTGAAACTCAGCAAATTGATATTGCATGCCAGTATCAATTCGGGAAAACCAGTCTTCAAAGACCGATATATCCTTTGAACACTAGATTGCCGCCATATGGAGGGTAGTATGCTTTTTCATTGTTCCCTCCTGGAGAACAACCATATGAGAGTTCACAACAAAATTCAGGTCAAACTGGAATTACATCCAGTGGTTGGGTACCAATACTGCCTCAACAACCAAGGGTTGTATATTCAATGCAACCGGTCCAACCTGTGTCAAATATTCCCACTACACCTGTTATTGTGACTATATTGTAAGTACAAGCATTGCCTGTTGTATGTCAACCTCAAGTCTCTCAGGTTGCAATACAACAGCCTCTTGTCTCTATGGCTCAATCACAACCTCAGGTTAGTGCTTCCTTACCTGGAACGACTCAGGCTCAAACGGGTACTATTACTCTGCATCTTGGTCAATCATCCAGTATTGGGCAACAGCAAATGGTCCAACAACCATGGCTAGTGCAATATCAACAACCGCAATTCCAGCAAACTTACCGAGGACCTAAGCAACAAGGCTTTGTAGGTAATGGACAACCGCATTTTCAAAATGGTTATCAACAACCATGATATAATGGTTATGTCCAACAACCTTATCAAAGTTACCAGCATCAGATGCAATATGCTGGTATGCAAAGACCTATTGCGCAGGTGATCCCATCTTATCCTGGGTATGCTTCACCAAACCTGAATCAACAGTTGCCTTTTGTAGCGACTCCATAATTACTAGATCTGAACCGGCTGACGAATGATCCAATTGCATATGCCCCTTGGTGGCTAGCAATTCCTCATAAACTTCCCTCTGATATTCCTAAATTCAATGGAAATCCAGGTGAAGATCCATCAAATCATGTAATGACTTTTCATTTGTGGTGCTCATCTAACACCCTAAATGATGATTCGATTAGGCTTTGCCTTTTTCAGAGAACGCTCACTGGTCCAGCAACGAAATGGTATATTGAATTGCCTAGAGCTTCATTTGACAACTTCAGTGCCCTTGCCACTACTTTTCTAACCCACTTTCAGTTACCCATAAGGTACGAAACGGGGACAGAACTCCTTACCAACTTTAAACAGACAACAACCACTCACATATCTGATCATATTCATGTGTGGCGATGTCGTCGTCGAATGGTAAAGGCATATGTTCCTGATCAGCTTTTAGCTGAGTGGTTTATTAAGTCCTTATTTCTTTCTATTGCTAAGGATGTGGCGAACGGAGGAGTTGTCACTGAAGAGAAAGTCATTTCTCGTGCACAATATTTAGACTTTGTCTATACTCAGTCTGGCATTCTCTATGACAAAATTCCTGACTCTCCTAGACCAGAATTTTCCATTCCTCCCCCTCCAAAATTGAATAGGGACTCTCACGCCGGTGATCGCATGACCGATACCTCAAGTACGCAAACCGAAAAGGATCCATTTGGTAAAGCCCTTGCAGTTTCTAGTAAAAATGAAAATGACAAACCTCTTGCCTTAGAGATTAATGCCATGTCATCCAACAAAGGCAAGAATCCAAAGTAACTAGGGGGCAAGAAGAAAGGGAAAAATAATAAGAAGAAACAAGAGAATTAAAATCCTAAAAAATCTTCTGAGAACACTACTGGGCAAAAGAAACCTCGTGATCCATGTTACATTTGTAATGAGGACCATTTCATGAAGAATTTTCCACATCGAGCTGAGGTTACGAAACTCTTAAAGACTTCAAGTACCTCAGCAGTGTTGATTGATCTGTTTCGAACCCAGAAAATAATCTGGTCGCTATCAATCATGATTCCACATCACAAGTGCTTATGCTATCCATCTTGAAACAACAAAATGATGCTTTGATATCGACAAGGAATAAAGATTATGGGAATCCACAGCGGTCAAACAACAAGGCTACAGAACAACCCAGTAGTTCGACAATAAATTCACTGGAAGTTGTTCCGCCCATCATTCCTGAATTAACTATAAAGCCGCCAAAGGGAGTAGTACATAAATGACATTTAATCCTCGTGCCCAAGCAACATAGAATTACAATATAGTGGAGGATCTGGCTCAATCTCCATCCGCTATGTTGACACTTGAAGCACTGCAGAATTGTCCCTCCTAAAATTAGGCTTTGTTATCAGCAATAGGTGGGATTGATCCAACGGATTCCAATCTTGTGGCCTTTAACCATAAAGGATACGAACCTCGGTTACCAGCCCAACTCGCTTTCCTTATACAGGTAAAAGCCCTCAATAAAAATGTTCATCGAACAATCATTGATGAGGGGGCATCTACCTGTATTATGTTAATGAGTTGCTGGAAAACTTTAGGCTCACCACCCTTGTCACGATCATCAACGACATTAAAAGTGTTCGATGGAAGAACATACACACTATATGGAATATTAAGTAACTTGCAAGTCGAACTGGGGGGAAGACAGTAGAAATTGAAGTCGAGGTCATTGATGGAAACCTTGACTACAATATCTTACTAGGAAGGCCCTGGATTTATGCTATGGCTGCTGTTGTGTCAACATATTTTAGAAAGATTGCATTTCCCTTCCAAGGCAGAATTACAATCGTTGACCAACTAACCTTTTTCCCCAATAGTTCACAAGCTACTGGAAGCATTCCATTGATCCATGGAAGCTCTCAATTGCTTCAAAATGTCGGAGTAGGTCTCCTAAAAGGCCCTTCCTTAATGGGTACTTTTGCCCTCCCGTCTCCAAGTAATCTGGCAGAAGTGGCCATAGTGGAAACCTGTCATATGATCTCTTCTACATCATCTAATATTAAGAAGAACTCTTACCATTTTGATAGTGTGGATCACAACAAGGTGTTGCCCCCAAGCCCCATAGAATCTTTGTAGCAATCAATTTTCTAGGCCTGGGCGGCAAACCCAAATCAACACTCAACGAGTGTTTGGATAGATAGGTCTCTAGAGTATGGTACCTCTTCCGATCCTTGGTCTCGTATACATTCTACAGATGAAGGAATAATTCAATTGATGATGATAGGAGAGACATTGTGGGAAGATTACCACCATCGTTCCCACCTTCAAGATAACAATGAAGATTATTCCAACGACCTTAATCATCCTTCAGTTTTTTATTTTCTATCAAATACTGTAAATACGGTGGATTCCGAGCGAAATTTGTCCAATATTGAGGAAAATATCACCATTAATATCTTGACCAAACCTAATGTTGTAGAGAATATTCATGTTGGCAAATCTTGTTCTCCTTCAGAACTAGAAATATACTGCGCTCTATTTTGCGAATTCAGAGATGTCTTTGATGGTCATATGAAGAAATTCCAGGCATTGACTTGAGCATTTTTGAACATGAAATCAAGATGTATCTAAATGTCAAACCAGTACAACAACGACTTTGACTAGTCCACCTGAAGAAAGCCGCTGCCATTAAGGCAGAAGTTGAAAAACTTTTGCATGCTAGTTTCATTTACCCTGTTCCTCTCACTGATTAGGTATCGAATATTGTTCCTGTGATAAAAAATCAAGGAATGATTAGAGTGTGCGTCGATTATAGGGATGTAAATCAAGCATGTCCAAAGGACAACTACCCTACACCCTTCATCGACCAGATAATTGATGAATGTGCCAGATGCGAAATCTTTTCATTCATGGATGGATTTTTTCGGGTACAACCAAATCAATATCCACCCACAAGACCAGTCGAAGACTACATTTATATGTCCATGGGGCACATTCACGTATCGTAAACTACCTTTTGGTTTGAAGAATGCAGGGGAAATCATGTATCATCTGGTGAAAATCCACACACTAAATCTCCTAGATATCCTTGTGTAATTTGCAGAGTAAACCATTTTCATCGAGATTGTCCTTTCCTTGCATGGATCTTGAGAGAATGGTCTCCTCGCTAACACTGTCTAGTGTCATCAACCTCTGGTGATCATGTTGATAGCACACCATCAACTAGTGAAAATGAAGTTCATGGACAGAAAGGAAAGCTCAAAATTCCCTGTGGATTATGTGAAGGGGACCATCACCTTCCTCATTGTCCTTTTTTGGGTGAGGCCAAAAGGGTTTTGTGTAACTGTCCTACTTCATCGCAACGACTTCCATCTGGATACAAGCAACTCACCTCAAGTCCTTTACTAGTTGAAAATCCGACTGACATAACTCAACTATCGGTCGAAACACCTATTGTTGAAAGTGAATCTTCTGAGTCCATACCGGACCAAAGTCAACAGGTCAAGATGGCAGTCAACCCAGTTTTACCTTTAGAAGGTCCACCTTTGGATGATACCATTCCCAAAGAGAGTGAGAATGATACTGTTCAAATTCTTTTTGTTACTTTAGAGTCCGATGAACTTGAAGAGAATCCCCCAATTCCCGCTACTCAAGGGGTTCATTCAACCGTTTATTCGATACCCCTTCCGAGTAGTCTAGTCGCTTCCTTCGATTGGAATCGACTAGCGAGATCCCACCTTCCTTCTAATGTACCGTTCCGGATCATTGTACAAGTTTACGAAATGATCACGTCTGGCACTATCATAGATGAAGGGGCTTTAGTGAGTATCCTTTCCTCAACTTCTTGGAAAGCGCCTGGTTTGCCATCGCTTATGCCCGTTACTTAAAATTTGTCAGGTTTTAACAAAGGAACCACTCGATTGTTAGGGATCCTTCCTAAGTTTCCGATAACTTTGAGAAGGAAAACTGTTCACTTGAACGTGATGGTAGTCCAAGGAACATTAGATTACAATCTACTCCTTGGACATGACTATGTTTATATCATGGAAGCTATTGTTTCCACACTCTTTCGAGTGATGTGTTTCCCGCATGAAGGCAAAATTGTCATTGTTGACCAGCTTTCATTTCTCGGTTCAAATACAGCTTCAAGTTGAACATCATCCCTAAATGGTCCTTTTGCATCAAGAGTGTCTCTTCAACCTTCATTCCGTCCATCTAATTACCATAAGTAGTCTGGTGAATGTAACGAAGCTCAGGGGGCATGCACCCTGGTCTGCTTTGGTAGACGAACCCAGCTGAAAAGATAGGTTTCCCTATAGGTTATGTGATTGGAAGCGTTATCTCACACCATTCACCTTTGTCTATTTGATGGACAAAGCCAAGGAAATGTTTCGTTGGCTCCGCTGACAAAAAAAATCCCGCTTAATCGCAAATATTTCCATATGGTTACCTAGAGACTCTCCTTTTCTTGATGCCTTGGGGCATGCAAACCTTTTAATGCAAACTAAAAACGACCAATTTCATTTTTTAGCTTTTAAGCTTTTTAGTTGTTTCAACTTATTGGGTTAGGTGATTGGTTTGATCCACCATTCACCTTTGTCTACACTGCAGACGAAGCAAAGGAAGTGTTTAGACCGTTCCGCGGATGTAACCATCCTACCTAACCTCAGTAGTTTCTTAGCTTTCTAGTTTTTTTAGCTTTTTAGTTTGGTCGTTTCTAGCTTACATAAAAATAAAATCTGAGCATATGGTGTCGCACGGTTCAAGCTCACTAAAATATGAACCAGACTATGAGCAATGTTATCACATGGTTCAAGCTCGTTAAAAAATAAACCTACCATTGAGCATATGTTCCCCTAGAGTTCAATCTCATTAAAAAATGAACCCACCTTCAGTAAATAACCTTTGTGATTGCCATTATGTCAGCCTTTTCAGCCTTGGTTGTGTTCCTGCCATCACCTCCATTCTTTTGGCCGATCATACGCTTCCACTTGATTGTTTACCTTTTTGAGGAACAACTGCGATGAGTGGTCCTGTTAGCCACCCTCTTCACATCACCATGTTTTGAGAAGTTCCAAGATTACCCGGAACCAGTTGCTACCCAAAACGCTACTCATTCCTAAAAAACGAGCCTCCTTTAAACTCTTTTCAGACTCATTAAATATGAAAATATTGTCTAGCTATTGGCCTTTCCAGCTTGCTAAAGTGATTGGAAGTTCCATCCCTCTTGTATGTTTTAAAATTTTCAGACCTGAGGGATTATCTCATGAAAAAGTTTGAGCGCTTGTCTTTTCGGCTCGCTAAAGTTATCAAAAACTCATCCCTTTCGTATTATTTTATCCTTTTTTGGACTTAAGAGATTATTCTATTAAAAAGAACCGTTGGAGTTTCCTTTTTGTCCCTTTTCAAACTCTCTAAACATGAAAAGGACCGAGTTATCCTTGTCGTTAAACTTGTTAAAACAGTAGCGATAAAATTGTACACCCAGACAAGAACGAGTTTCACTGTTGCTAGGCTCGCTAAAACATAGCAACAGGTTTTCCTGAAGGGAAAATTATAGAACAAGCATATGTTATCCTCCTCAAGGTTGACAAAAATAAATAGGTACTGGTCAGCAATGACTGGGGAAAAAGGGAAGAAAACTTGAAGAATTTTATTCATAGTAGGTTGCTCTTGAACATGACACTTTCACTCCATCACCATGATTGAGTCGGGTTAGGTTATTCTGTTCACCAGTCATATCACCATTGGTCCTCCATACCATCCATCTTTTGGAGTTAACACTACCAATCCATCTCAGTGTCGTCGATATGTTCAAGAGAAGTCATTCAAAGAATTCACCATCCAGTTAATGCCTCATCCGCTACAATACCTTCACCCTCCATTTTTCATGACTGCCATTCCTGAACCTTGTATCATCAGATCGTTTTCACCTCCAGAAAATCATTTTCTTCGTTTCGTGTCATAGATGTGGGATACATTAAGGCCCTCCTATGATGGGTCACTTCTTGTCGACATCAGCTCATTATCCAAGAAGTTGACTTAGAAACAACCCTTTCAGTACTTTGAAGCTTGCATGCCTTAATGGCAAGTTTCTCACTTCCGGCAACAGGTTTACGTCAATGGCCTTCGACGAAAAGATTTTGTGTGGTGTTTGACATCGGATCATATATGCACACCACGTGAATTTTACTGTAGTACCTTGAGGGTCATTATCATTATCGGTGATTCCTCTCGTGCCTGATAACAACTTACATTATTGGCTGGTAATCAGGCGATGTCTTTCCATGTTTGACTTTAGTACATCTTTTCACATGGATCGACTTGTACATCGGGCGAAGATTGAACGAGTTTGAATACCCTGGATCTAGTTTCATCCATCTGGGCTGCGATATATTCAGGAATATAAAGACATCAAATGTACACAGAAGCTGCACAAATGATCATCCAAGCTAGGGATGATGACTCTACACATAAAGAATCACCAGTCTGCAACTGTAGACAGTTATCTGTTCTATCTACATGAAAATGAATTTATAAAGCTAAGCATGAGGGTGCCCGCCTTAGCTAGATCATGAAAATAATATGATGATGATGTATTGTATTGTATCTTATACAGGTCACCTTCTAGTTCGAATACCTCGGATCCTCATGATAAAGCATTTCACTCGACATCAAAAGATTTACGACTTCATGCTTTAGGGGGAAACTGTTATAGACATATTTGGGCACTACAACCCCAATCTTATATGTCAATAAACCAAGGTCTCTTTACCCCTAAAAGTGTTGTTTCATACCCTAAAGGATCATGGTCAACTGATTACATCATTCCTCAAAAGTTCCACCTGAAAAACCACTCAAAACTAGCCAAAACTGGACCATACTGACTGCTCCACTGTCAAGGTGTGATGCATACTGACTGCTCCACTAGCCAGGTGCAATGCATATTGAAGAGGCCTTTTTTGGGGTGCGATGAGCGAGAATGGACAAATGTCTGAGACAATTTGCTAAGTGGATGCTCATGGAATCTTCTAGAAACTTCTCCTATGACACTTGCCTCTCTGAATTCGCCCAAGGATGAGTAAGAGATCCAAGAAATCTCTGAGTGGAACCAAGAACTACAAGTGGAATGACACTAATAAAAAACCCAGAGATGACTCACACCCTTGCAGACATCTATAAATGGATCGCTCATCTAAGATATCTAGAGGCTGGAATTTTGTAATTTGTAAGGAAGTGTTGATAGTTTGTCTTTGAGAAGGAGCGTTGTATTGTTGGGTGATCTTGCTTTTCATGAGGTGAAGAGGGATTTGATGCTGGGAGGATGATGCTGGATCAGATAGTTGGGTTGTAATTCTCCCTTCTATTTTAATAAAGTTCTTTGAGTTTTCCTCCATACAACTGTGTACTTGTGAATTTTGTTATTTGTGAATGCCATTGTATGTTTAATGTATTTTTGATTCTACATTGTTTATGATATAATAGATCGATATGCTTTGATGGTGTTTTGTTACTTTGTTTCTACAGGTTTTCTTTAAGCGGGACAAGTAGGAGAGGAGTTGCAAGCTCTATCAAGGGGGAGAGAAATCAAGCAATGAGTCAAGCGAAAGATCCAGGTTGGTCTCTTTGCTTCTCTCTTATCTATCATACATAGAGGAAATCACAAATTGATTTGATTGTTTGTTTCTAGGATAGTTGTCAATCCTAGTGGGACTAACAGATAAAAAAGACACTAGTTTTCCCGGAAATAGAGAGGGTTCTTAAACAACCCTGGTGAATATTCCATGTAAAAATATATAAGGTCACAATTGATGGGATACATATTCCATGTTGAATGGTGGGAGAAACATCCTAGTGGGTGTTTATTAGGTTTCTTATGGCTTAAGGGAATTGACAAAGGCAATGGCTAAGGCTTTGGAAAGGAAAAATGAATTTTTTGGCACATTTATTTATGAAAATAAATGAAATTTGGAGAAAAGGAAGGTGAAAGGTCACAGGTTGCATGTGAGGAGGAAATTGAAGGAAAATAATGGAAAATGAAGAAAATAGAGGCCTCATTAATAAAAAGGCTTCTAAGGATCAGTTGGAAAGCTCTTAGTCAATGTAAGTTCTTGGTTCAATCTTTTGATAGGTTTTGGTGGAGCTCTCTTATATTCTCTCTTTCTCATACTCTTGGATTCTTAGAGTTTTCTTGGAACACTCTTAGAGGGTGTGGAATACTTGGATTTTTGGAGCAAGAAGGCAAAGGAAGAGCAGGAAAGTACAAGAGGGCATCAGGATCAACAACTACAACAATTTTTCTTGCAGGTACTGAGTTGCATGTATGTTTTTCTCATTTTTTTTGGCAGGCATGGAACATGCATGTGGTTTCTTAGTTATGATTTGTCACTGGCATGGAGGATTACCTGAATTGACATTGGATTTTCCTAGCCTTTTGATTTCCTAGATAACCATGGAGATTGTGGGTTTATTTCACTTTTTTTGTTTTGGTTGGTTCTCATGTTTCCTTAGCTTGGGTTGAGTTATTAGTTCCTAGAATCCTTGGTTGGACAAACTCTCTGGAAGCCATGCAATGACTTGAGTTGGGTTACTAGTCCCGTAGCCTTGGTTGGACAAATGCTCTGGAAGCCTTGTAATAACTTGGGTTGATCTATTAGTCCTAGAAGTCTTGGTTGGAAAAACACTTTGGAAGCCCTTGGTGGGTTGAGTTACTAGTCCTAGAAGACTTGGATGGACAAATGCTTGGGAAACGCAACAATAGTTGTGGGTTGAGTTGCTAGTCCTAGAGTCATGGTTGGAAAAATGTTCTGGAGCTCGGCAGCAGTCGTGGTTTGAGTCACTAGTCCTGGGAGCCAGGTTGGAAAATATGCTTTGGAGCCCTAGAAGGCTCGAATAAAGACCGATCTGATAATGGTTTGTGATGTCCGACAGTGAGGTGGAACCACTGATTGATGGGTTGAGGTGGATGGCCTCTGGAAGACCTGTATGATTTTTTAGTGATGTGTTCTATGAGATCCCATATTCATGCTTGGAATATGGCATGAGGGTGAATGGCTAAAGGGAGATTTGACTCAGTAATTCTACGATCGAGTGGAATGTGGAAGTCCCATCTCGGGTTTGGTTTTGCATAATTAATGAAAGGGTTTTTTATCCTTGTATTTATATGAGTATTATGATGGATTATATGTGGTGTATATGGTGAGCACCAATATTGTTGCAATAATGCTGCAACTCCTGGGCTGCCTACTTTACTCTTATCAACTCGGTAATTCGTAATAAACTTGGAAGCATCAGTGCTGTATTTACAAGTACTAGTTCTTACTGCAGGTTGTCACTTGGTCAGTCGGCACAAGATCACTAGGAGTTCAAGCCAACTTCTATGGATTCCAGAAGAAGCTCTATATGTGATGAAAGGAAAGAAAGATAGATGCTATTCTAACTGCAGAAAGGAGAAAGACTGAAAATGTAAAGCAAACCTAGTGAACCCTAATTAACCAACTAATTCTACTTTTGCAGAAAGCATTATGAAAAGTATGAAAGGAATGCCATTGCCTATTCAAGGAAGTAAACAACATCTAACTATGCCATCTCTAGAAGTAAATAAGCAAAAGACATATTTTTGGATTTTTATGTATTTTTATGTGAAATTGACATGCATGTAATTTATTGTGTGTGAATGTGGCAACAAATAGGTGGTGTTGAAGGGAATTTTTGGGAATTGAGAGGATGTAGGATGGTGTGGATGGGTCCTAGGAGGTCTTAGGTGGCCTTCTGGAGGCTTTTCCTACACTCGTCATTCAAAAGAGAGCCTACAGGAAAATCTACAGGAGGAAAACAGGGAATCTACAAGAGGCCTACAGGAGGAGGCTGAGAGAAGTTTCCACTATTTTGAGGGTGTGAGAGTGGGTGAAAAAGGTGGATGAAGGTTGGAATGAGGTGCTAGTGTGCCTAAGGTCTACTATGAACCACCAAGAGAGAAAAAGATGATTAGGTTTGCTCAAGGAGAGGAATAAGTTCTATGGAAAAATGCAGGAAACTAGGGCAGAACTGAGGTGAGATTTGGGAGACCTATAGGGCATGGATCAAATGGATGGTGTGATTTCTGATAAGATGGTCTACTTCTGGAAGAGATCTACTGCAAAGAAATAGACATTTAACCAAGGAAATCAAGCAACAAGTGAAATGAATGCATATAGGAAAAACAAAGTTTTGCATAAAAATGGTCTAAACTATGATCTATGAAAGGAAATGCTAAGAAATGTTGTAGGAGAGGAAAGCATGAAAGAAGAATATTGAAAATGAAGAAGTGGGCATGATGAAGAAGATCTAAAGCAAAGCAAAGCTGGACTATTAACCTACTAAAAAATTGCAAACACTAGAAGTCCCATGAAGGAGGAAAATCTGTGCTTTTGGGGCAGCAAGAGGGTTTTTGCCTCAAATCATGGTCCCAAAGGGAGGAAGAGAGGCTAAGGCACTGTTGCAAGATTTTTGAGTCTTCGCTGATCTCTATTTAACCTGCTATAGAAAGCACAAATGGAAGCAAACTACTGAATCATAAAAAACAACCTATTCTTAATCATAAAAGAAATACATCTAACAACAAACTAATCTACAAACTGAAATAAAACATACATATACAAGTAAAGAAGAGCTTGGATGCTTGGATTGGGCCCTAACCCAAGAGCTTCAACCCTTTGAGGCAACTCAGTGCTAGCTCAAAAAGGATTCCATCTTTATTTTCAAAACAATAGCAAGATTACATGAAACTGTCACAAAATAATAAGCTCGAAGTTGGAGCAGAGTTTACATAAGCAAAAATCCAACAAAAATCCAACCCTAGTGAGGCCCTAGGCCCCTCTATTTATACAAAAGAAGCTACCAATAACTTCCTTAAAATCAGGGAGGCTTGGCTCCCAAAACTCCAGATAATCATTAGTCATCCTCCACTTGCTCCACTACCTTCTAGTGCATGAGTCAGCTACTTGTACTCTGAGCTGAATGAAAGGGAATTCGAAGTGAGGAGTAATAACTGAGGGGGATTCCCTCTTATAAGTCTTCTCATTTGTCCACTTCAAGTTATTTTTACCATTTTTCCACTGGATCCTTGACTTTGACCTCAAAATCCATCAATAATCTGCATTAAATACATGTTCGACCACATGGCACAATAACTAACTCAACTCACTCTATAAGCATAAATATAATCAGAAAATCATACATAAGCTAAGAGAATGGTTGATTTGACTAGGTTAGGAGGTAAAATGAGCCCATATAATTACCCATTTATGAGGCTCATCATCACCCCCCTACTAAAAGTGTTGCTCCTCCTCTTAGCAACTTAGTCAATCTCCTCATCCTTTATGGCCCTGGTGGCCTCCCTAGCATCCCAGGCTTCTGATGTGGTCTGCCCTTTGTTGCCATAGAATATTGCCTTCCTATCTATCTCTTTCCACTACTCCTCCTCTTCTTCTTTTCTTCTGCCTTCCAGCATGCCTAACAGTAGTGGGGGACTTAGTTTGAGGCCAATCCAATTGACCTTCAGCCTCTGCATGGAGTGCTTGTACATTGGCACTCTTTTCAATGCCTCCTTCAGCCTCATGGGGGAATGGTATTCCTTGATCTGTAAATTGTGTGGTAAGGTGTTCCATCTCCTCATGCATGCATGCACATAGTCACACCCAAGTAGCCTTTGCATATCCTCAAAGTGTGCAAGGCTTGTGCTTGATTGGTGAGATATCTAGGGCAATTTGAGGGTCATTAGCAAGTAGGTTGTGTGTGTTGATGAGTGCCATAGGATCTGATGGCTTAGCTCTTATCATTAGTGGCTCATTCTACTTCTTTACCATCAATCCTTTTATTTCTGCTGCTCTCAATTCTTCATGGTTCATCCATGAGGCCGTGGCCATTAATTGCAGGTCCCCTAGCTTGGTAGTGGGGTCCCACATATTCATGTCTATGAGGGCCATGTTATGTAGGTAGAATTCTGCATCTTTGCCTTATCCTCTGATGTGCTTTGGTCACACAAATCCATAAACTACTTGTAATCTTGGAAAGGCATTATGCCTCTTTGTGCTAGAGTCTTTATATGGAATTGTGACCATTGGTCCTTGAGATAAAGGCCATAGGATTTGGCTGGTGTTTTGTATTGCAATGCCTCCATGGATAAGCTGGCCATGCATGTCAGCTGAGTCTCTTTCTCTTGCAGCTGTCTCCTTAACAATTCATTTTCAGTTTCAAGGTGGCTTCTTGTAATTGCTTCCCTATCTCTGAGAGCACTCAACTCTCTGCCCATTTCTCCGAGTTTGTTTTCCATATGACCAACATCCTCAACTCCTTTGGATTTGGATATTTTCATCCACCTATATGTTCTTACTCTTTCTTTCTCCAATTCAAAGAATAGTGGTATTGAAAATTTTTGTGTGATTATCCTTCCTCTTTTAAGTAGATTGTAATAAGAGGCAAGACTAGGCTGGGGATTAGGTTCTTGTAGCTCTTGTACTTCCTCCTTCACCCGTGGCTGTTCTTCTATTCTTTTCTCAAGCTGTTGGGTCTGCTGTAGTTTTGACAGTGTCTCCTGTAGAACTATCTAAGCCTCTTGTAGGACTGTTTTTGGGTCCTGTAGTACTACCTTTTCCTTCCATGTGGAAGATCTAGGAGTCCCCCTTTCATATGTTATAGGTGTCTTAGAAGGGGATTCTTTCCCTTTGGCAGAGGGTGAATCTTCAATTGTATTGGCACTTTTGAATAGGGCTGAGGTTTGCCTGTTTTGATCATTGTGCTCTTCCTAGCCCTGAAATACATGGAGGTTTGTCTTTTCCTATTTTTATTTGGCTTGATTGGTGTACTGAGGGTAGTGAGGGTAGCTGCTGCCTGCTTTCTAGAGTCTGAGGGGACTCTTCTCCTTGTTTTGCCTTTTCTACCTCTTTTTCTCCTCCTTCTATCTCTTCCTGCTCTGTTTCTTCAGCTCTCTCCTCCTCTATTTCAGTTTCTTCCTCCTTCCTTTCTTGTTCTACTAAGTCACCGGTGGATTCACCTTCTCCCCCTTGCTACTCTTCCTCATCACTACTAGTAGGACTAACATCATAGGTTAAGGCCTTTATGTCATCGTCTGCTGTCATGTTTTGGAAAACTTCCCTTGCTATAGGGAGTGTAAATGTATGGAGGGATTCCTTCACTAGGATTTTGATTAATCCATGGTGAGCTAGCTGCTCTAAATTTCTTGCTTGAACCTTAGTGCTAGAGTCAATGAGGGACTGCAAGAGGAAGTAGGGGATACTGAGCTTCTGAGGTGCTGGAGTGTCCATGCCATACCTTAATTCTTGGAGCATTCTAAAGTGATAACCATAAACAATGCTGTACCTCCCCTCATAGAAAATGTATTTGATTATTTGATAGCTAGCCTCATCCCAGGGGTATGGTATGCTATCCCTTCTAATGCCATTTTTATCCTCTATAGGGGTTTCATTGTTTTGGAAAAAGTTTTTCTTGGTAGCCTGGCCAATTGGTTTCTCATCCTTACTCCAAGGCAGCCCAAGAGGAAGGGTAGTGACCCTACTGATAAATTCAGGGGTTATCTCCATGGAAAGACCTCTAAAGGTGACAGTGGCATGTGTTCTTGTGTGAGGGACCAAAGAGAGGGCAAATTCTTGGGCAATCTCCTCATCAAACCCTCGGAATTTCTCAAAAAAGTTCATCCAATTTGCTCTTGTGAATATGTCCACTACTTGGGGATGTGCATGGAGCCTCGTGGAGTTAGTGGGCTCCTTTCTCATAAACCATCCTGTCATATTGTCTATACTCTTTTGGAAAACCAAATATGGAGGTGGAGACAATGAATTTTGAGAAAAATAGAGAAACATAGGAGACTGTGTGTTTTTTTTTTTTAATCAACAATTTTTTTTTATGTATTTTCTCCTCTCCTAAAGACTTATTTCCTCCTCAAATTGAAACCACTTCTTGCATATATTGATATTCAATAGGGGGCATGCATGAACCCTACCTCTTCAGACCGAAAATCATTCTAAAACTCGTGTTTTATCCCTTCAAAACAACTCACTGCCCCTCCTGTAGATGCCTGTTGTCCCTCCTATAGAATTCTTGTAGGTGCTCCTGTTGAAAAATATGAGAGTAGGAATATGGGAGAGATCGATGGAAGGCGATGGTTACGAGGCTGTGGGGGCACAAGGAGACTGCTGTAGCTGAGTTACGAGGAGAGAATGAAGGAAAAGGTGGTGATAATGCTCGGGGAGGAGTACTTATTATCCTTTATGGATATTTCCGGTGATGAGGGGTAAGCTGACAAGGTATATGTTGTTCATATTCAGACCGTTGGTCCCTTGTCATCATGGATTTTCCTCGTAATCATCTCCCACCATTACATCAGAGTTCACACTTCCTCCACTACCTGTCCTTGGCATCTTGGGCTGGAGTTGACTGTGTGCACGTGTGGGTGACATCTCGGATGAGTGGAGTCAACTAGATGAAGGTGGCCAAGTTAACTGGCCACCTTTCCCTCGTTCAACCTCAACCATCTTGTTGCTTTTTCATGACTTCTAATTACACAAATGCAAATAGAGGAGTGATTTAGTTACTTACCTGTGATCCGAATGTATTTGCTGTGAGGTGTTGTGGCTCTCTCTCTACTGCATGCCTTTATTTCTTTTGATGCATGCTGTCTTCTTGTTGATGTGTGGCTGTGTGCTTGTGCAGGTTCTTCTCTAGCTAGATTTGAGCTTCAGATGCCTTCTCAACTTTCATGTTTGCACTCTCTTGCTGCTGGTGATAGATTTTAATGGGATCAGCTACTATAGGAATTCCTACAGGAGCTCCTGTAGCTGCTTCCCCCCTTGAAACTTCAACTTCTTTTTGTTCTTGGAGCTTTGAGGATAATGCCAGAGGTGTAGATAAAGATGGAGAGGTAGTAGGTAGGCTTCAGGTGAGGTGGATGGTGCTGCTTCCTCTCTTATTTTTTGTTTTGTTTTTTTTATTTTATTTTATTTTACTAAAAAACTATTTTTTTGTTTTGTTTTGTTTTTTTATTTTACTAAAAAACTATTTTTTTTTGTTTTTGTTTTTTGGTTTTTTTGTTTTTTGTTTTTTTTTTGGTTTTGTTTTTGTTTTTTGGTTTTTTTGTTTTTTGTTTTTTGTTTGTTTTTTTTGTTTTTGTTTTTTTTTTTTTGTTTTTCTTGGAAAGGAAGAAAAATGATGCTTGGGGTGTGATGGCAAGGAAGTTTGAAGATTGTAGGAGGGATTATAGGTCCTTCACGAAGTTTCTTTGTCCCTCAAACTACCTTCTGTAGCCACTTCTGGCTCTCTATAATTCCTATAGGAGCCTCCTGTAGAAAACCTAGAGCCTCCTGTAGAAAACACAGTTTCTGAAAAAGAGATACATTGGGGTGAAAGAAATGCCAAATATGATGGAGGAAGGTGTGGAGAAGGTGAGATGGATGCTGGTGTCAATGTTAGGTTCCCTTTGGCACCTTCTTCTGCTCCTTGTAGTCCTCCTGCAAACCTGCAATGCAACAATCATTCATTTCTTTTCTCTCTGTTTTTTTTAAACAACTAGGGCACCTCAAAGAGGTTTTAAACCTAATTGCCTACCCCAGTCACTTCCAAGGGAGGTTTTCACCCAGGGATCTTATTCTTTTTTCTCTTCTTTTTTTGACATCAC
This sequence comes from Pinus tabuliformis, assembly GCA_031772625.1. NCBI lineage: Eukaryota > Viridiplantae > Streptophyta > Pinopsida > Pinales > Pinaceae > Pinus > Pinus tabuliformis. The sequence continues at coordinate 266,335,073 of CM062811.1, forward strand.
TGGGCTGCTTCAGAAGAGGTTTTCAACCCAATGATGGGACTCCAGCACCTCATGGAGGTTTTCACTTGAGTCCTTATTATTATTTTTTATTTTTTTCTTTTCTTCAGTGAGTGGGTGCAGTGGAAGCTAAGACATGCTCCACTACCATCAGTGTTTTATTCAAACCATCAATAAACTCTCGCTTGGAGAGGGGTTTCTTGTATACTTTCAACCAATGTCCATTTACAAGCATGGGGATGGCTTTATCATCAATGGTTCTGATCAGAACTGAACCATTGTCATTGCATTTCTCCATAATGTAGGGTCCCAACCATCTTGTCCTCAGCTTGCCTTTGAAATCTTTGTATCTTGAATCATAGAGTTGTGCTCAATATCCCTCTTGGAATTGCTTCTCTTTGATTTTTTTGTCATGCCATATCTTTCTCTGAAGCTGAACTACCTCTGTATGGAGAAGGGCTTGCAATCTGTATTCATCCAATCCATTGAGCTAAAGTAGTCTCTCGTTTTGTGCATGGCTGAGGTCTAGGTCCATCTGAGCTGCCATCCTTAGTGTATTGAACTCAAATTCTATTGACAGCAAAGCCTTCTTTCCATAGACCAGTTCATAGGGTGTGAAACCTATGGTGGTCTTCCATGTTGTGTTGTAGGCCCAAGTGGCCTCAACTAGTCTATCCGCCGAGTCTTTTCAGCTACTGCTCACTACCTTGGTCAGGATCCCTTCCAATGCTCTATTAGTGACCTCCACTTTCCCATTGGCTTGTGGATGGTAAGGGGTGGAAGTCATGTGATTGATTTTATGATTTGTGAGTAGGTCTTCAATCAAATTGGAAGTGAACTGACTGCCTTGATCTGTGACCAACTCTCTTGGATACCTGAACTTGTACAATGTGTTTTCTCTCAAAAACTTAGCTACTTTTTCCTCTATTGCTGCTTTGATTACTTTTGTCTCTGCCCACTTTGTCAGGTAATTGGTGAACACAATGATTTATTGTTTCTACTTTGAAGGAGGGTTAGTAGGACCCACAAAGTCCATGCCCCACTTCTCAAATGGCTCAAAGGTCATTTGAGGTTGCATGGGCAGCTCATCCTTTGGATTAGGTTTCCCCATCCTTTGACACTGATCACATTGGCTGGTATATCTCCTCACATCCTGATGAAGAGTGGGCCAGTAGTAGCCTGTTTGCAATATCTTGAAGGCAGTTCTTTTTGCTGCAAAATAACCTCCACAAGGCCCGTCATGACAGGTCAGGAGGATGTCAAAGACTTTTTCCTCCTTGAAACATATTCTCAAGATCTGATCTGGGCCAAGTTTGAAGAGATTTCCCCCAATCCAGGTGAAAGGGGTGCTTTTCCTTACTATCTTGCTCTTCTCTTTTGAGGATAGGTGTGATGGGAACTATGCTGAAACCAAGTAGTTTGCTATATTAGCAAACCATGGAGAGAGTACTGAGATAGCAAACAAATGTTCGTTTGGCATTTGGTCATCCACTATTCCTTCTTCACATGCAGGTAAATTTACTCTAGACAAAAAGTCAGCAACAACATTTTCTTTACTAGGCTTATCAGTAATGGTCAAATCAAACTGCTTCAGTAAAAGTAACCATCTAATAATGCGAGCATTTACATCTGGTTTGTTCATTAAATATCTAATTGCAACATGATCAGTGTGCATAAAGGTTTGATAGCTTATGATATAATGCCTGAATTTGTTTAAGGAATTCACGACAGCTAGGAGTTCCTTCTTTGTCACTATATAGTTTAACTCTGACTTTAATAAGTTCTTCCTTATAAAGTATATGACATAAGGTAACTTTTCATCAATTTGTCCTAAGGCTGCTCCTATCACTTTGTTCAAGGCATCTGTATGAATGTGAAATGACAGGTCTCAGTTTGGGCCTCTGAGAATTGGGGCAGTCACTAGCTTGCTCTTCAAGGTATCTAGGGCTTCCAAACAGTTTTCTGACCAAATGAACTCAACATCTTTGCCTAAGAGGCCAAACAAAGGAGAGGCTAGTTTGCTAAAATCTTTAATGAATCTCTTGTAATACCCAACTAAGCCTAGGAAACTTTTGACATCTCTCACCTTTTGAGGAGGTGGGACACTTTGGATGATGGCAATTTTGTTGGGGTCCACCTGTAGTCCTTGCGGAGATATTGCATGACCTAACACTGTTCCTTCATTCATAAAAAATTCACATTTTTCCAGACTGAGGGACAGGTTCATCTCAATACACTTGTCTAGAACTTTTCCTAGGTTAGATAAAGCTTCCTGAAAGTTAGAACCATAAGGAGTAAAGTCATCCATGTATATCTCTACTGCATCATGAACTAATTCAGAAAATATACTCAATACTGCTCTTTGGAAAGTGGTTGGAGTGTTGCACAAACCAAAAGGAAGGACCTGATATGCAAAGGTACCCCAAGGATAAGTGAAAGTGGTCTTATCGTGGTCTTTCGGGCTACTTTGAATCTGATTGTACCCACTAAACCCATCTAGGAAAGAGAAAAACGTTTTCCCTGCCAGACCGTCTAACACTTTATTTATGAACGGTAAAGGAAAATGGTCCTTTTTAGTGGCTTTGTTCAATTCCCGATAGTCGACACAGATTCTCCACTTACCATTTTTCTTTGGCACTAGCACCAAAAGAGAGACCCATTCACTGTCAGAGATGGGATAGATGAATCCTGCATCAAGAAATTTCTGCAGTTCTTCCTTAACAATATCTTTAAGTGTTGGATTCATCCTCCTTTGAGGCTGCCTGACTGGTTTGAAATCTTCCTTGATGTATATATGACGAGTACATACTGAAGGGTGCACTCCCTTCATCTCCTTATAAATCCAGGAAAAGGCATCTAGATGTTTCCTCAGTAGGCTGCATAGTTCCTTCTCCTGGGAAGTGGATAGGGATGGATTGATTTTCAAGGTTCTTTCTGGGCCGAACCCTATATTCTTAACATGGAGAGAAGTAGGATCGGCCACACAGAGATTAGTTGAGGGGTTGTTTTTGGTTTCTCTTACTATGTCTTCTAATGGTGATTGGTGGGCTCCAGTATTGTAGCAATAATGCTACAACTCCTGGAGCTTCCTATCTCTAATTTTATCAACCCGGTAGTTCGTACAAACTTGGAAGCGACGGTGCTGTATGCACAAGTACTAGCTCTTGTCGCAGCTGTCACTTGGTCAGCTGGCACAAGTCCGCTAGGGCTCAAGCCAACTTCTATAGGCTCACAGAAGAAGCTTTATGAATGATGGATGAAAGCTAACTGAAAGAAGACTAATCTAGTTGCAGAAAGAAACTGAAAGCCAATAAAGCATGAAAACCCTAGTAAACCCTAATTTGACTAGCTAGACCCTTACAATGCAAAACTGTGAATGAAACTACTAACACTAATGCCATTACTTGCAGTGAACTGAAATACATGCATCTAAGCTACTTGCATCTGAAAAATCATGTTTTTGTATTTTTTCATTAAGTGGTTGGATCTATTGCGATGATGCTTTTGATTAGGGTTTGGTTGTGCAGGAGCGGTTGGAATGGAAGGAAAGCATGGGCAAGGTCAGGATGGATAAGGGAGGTCCCAGAGGGTCTCCAGCATCAGTCCACAGAAGCCTACCACGTTCGGATGCTCAGCAACTGAGTTTGCAAGTTTCTACAGGAAGTCTGCAGGGGATCCTACAGGAAACTCAGGGGTTTCTACAGGAAGTCTGTGCAATTCTACAAGATGTTTGGCCGTGGAGGTTTTTGGAGATGGAGGAGTGTTGGAGTGGTGTGGAAGGATAGGTGAGATGGAGATGGAGCTGGTGATGGCTCAGGAGCAGAGAAATCAGATGGAGGAAGAGTGTATGCAGTGGTTTGATGGTTAGAAGGATGGTGATCAACGAAAGTTGAAGTGAATGGAGCTAAGTGAATAATGGATGAGTTGGAGGGTAAATGAGTTGGACAGAGGCTGAGTAGGTGGATTGAGGAGAGATCAAGAAGAAGAAGAAGAAAGTGAAATGATGAGGAGCAGCGTAAATGAAACAAATGACTTATGCACCCAAAAACGAGAAATTCATTAACCTATGATAACTGTGCTATGAAACCTATGAACAGCAATGGAAAACCAAGAAATGAAACTTGTGCATGGAAGTGAAATGTAGAAGTATGGTTCAATGTCAAAAGTGCATGGATGGATCTTCAACGAAAATGTCTATGTTGCAGCTTGCATGGAAGTGAGAAGAACTGTGTTTCTTTTTGGGTGGTTGGTTATGGACTGCACCCCAATCCCTAAGAGAGATGGCAGTGAGCCTTAACAACCTTTTGCTGGAGCTCCAATAATTTTATAACTATCCTCCTATCGAATCTCAGTAACTGAAACAAATTCACCATAAACTAATCCTATCTAAGCTCATGAAAAAGACTAAATTAACAAACTGTAAATTCGAATTGCATGTTAGAGTAAAACTCAAAGTGCTGGAACGAAATGCAAACACATTACAACACCGAGAAGATCTATTGCTCTCAGGTTGGGCCCTAACCTGAGAGCTATAGCTCCCTTAGAAACTCAGGATGAGATCAAAATCTGCCTGCCTTTATTCATAAACGAAAGTCTGATGACATGCCAAAATTGGCTTACAAAACCGAGCTGTAGCTCGTACTTCCAAATTACAAGAGCAATACAAAAGTTCAAAAAGCTTCTATCCAATGCTACGGCCTCAGTATTTATGCCAAATGATCATCCAACAGGTGTCCTTGATTTTAGGAGCTCGGCTGTCCAACTGAAGTTTAAACTGCTGATCCTGTAGGACAGTCATAACTGTTGTTCTTGTAGAACAGTTATAACTGCTGTTCCTGTAGAATAGTTGGCTGCTTCTAAGCTCGGTGGGGAGATGGATTGGAGCTCGGAGCTATGGTGGGAATCACGAGGAAGGTCCCAAGACCGTTGACATCCTCTCCTAAAAACCAGCAGTGCCACCTCATTGTCTCCTTGTCTCCTTTTTCGTGATCTTTGCTCCCTTTTAATGCCAAAAACCTGAAATTATCATGCATTAGTCACGTAGATAGAATGCCTACCCTTCTTCCTACAAACAACACGAATAAACCAAGAAATGAATGCATAAGCAATAAAAAATGAATGGTTTGAGCAGAGCAAGTAGGCCAAATGAGCCCAAATTGTACCAAAAATTGGGGCTCATCATCACCCCCCAGCTAAACTATTTGCTCATCCTTGAGCAACTTTGCCCTGGCTCCTCGTCTTTGGCCGAGAACTAGAGCCCGGAGCATGCTTTTCCTTCCCTGTTTTTGGTGGCCTTGCCTTTTCTACCGAGGGTGGCGCTTCTTCCTTTCCCGTTTTCGGCGGCCCTGCCTTTGCTGCCTCTGGTGGTGACGAAGGTGATGCTTCTTCCCCCTTTCCTATTTCCTTGAGCCGGGCTTCGGAAGGCGACTGACCTATTTTTCATGTCCAGGAAGTTATTTTTGGGCTCCCGTTTTCGGGGGTGGCTGATTTTTTAGAGGGGGTTCTTGCACTGGGTGAAGTAGGGACATCCCCTGAAATGGTTTGGCTGCTGGGTGGAGGCTGTGGCTTGCCCGTGGTCATCCTCTTGCTTCTCCTGGCTTCAGATGGTAGAGGGGTCTCCCTCTCCCTTTTCTCCTTCGGTTTTGGAGGTGTACTGAGGGCGGCCAGCGCCGCTGCTGCCTCCTTTTCGAGAATGCCAGCCTTCTCTTTCTTGCGTTTCGCTCTCTCAGAGCTCCTTGTAGAGGGCCCCTCCTTTTCAGATTTCGGGCTTCCTGTAGAAGACCCTGCTTTGCCCACTTCCGGGCCTCCTGTAGAAGATTCTTTCTTTCCCGGTTTTGGGCTTCCTATAGAAGACTGTTTCTCAATGACTTTCGGACTTTTTGTAGAAGCCCCTTTTTCCAATTTCGGGCTTCCTGTAGAAGCCCTTGTCTCTGTCCTCGGGCTTCCTGTAGAAGCCTGTTTTTGCAATTTCGGGCTTCCTGTAGAAGCCTTTGTCTCCGTTTTTGGGCTTCCTGTAGAAGCCTATTCTCCAACGATTTTCGGGCTTCCTGTAGAAGCCTTGGTCTTTGCTTTTGGGCTTCCTGTGGAAGCCTGCTTCTCAATGATCTTCGGGCTTCCTGTAGAAGCCTTTTTCTCAATGGTTTTCGGGCTTCCTGTAGAAGCCTTTGTTTGTGTTTTCGGGCTTCCTGTAGAAGCCTGTTTTTGCTTTCCTGTAGACACAGGTGTCTCCACCTCTGCTTGCTTGCATGCCTGAGTTTTACTTTTTACTTTGGTTGCAGGTGCTGTTGAGGTACTTGGGCTGACGTGGACCACCTCAGCTTTGTCCATTCTGCTCTTCATCCTCTTTTCCCTTGCTGACAGGATAGGTGTGCCACCTTTTTCTTTGTCCTCCTTTTCCTCATGCTTCTTCCTTTGTTCCTTCTTCTGTACTGTTGTCGGGGTCTCTTGGCCTTCTTCTTCCTGTTCCTCGGCCACTGCTTCTTGTTCCTCACTGCTGGAGGAACCCGTTTCCTCGATCAAAATTTTAATGTCCCCATCTTTTGTTAAATTCCGAAAGGATTCCCATGAGAGGGGGACCTTATATGAATGCAATGCATCCTCCACAAGAAGCTTGATCAACCCATGGTGGGCTATCTGATCTGGTATACCCTCTTTCAGCTTTGTAGCACACTCCATTAGAGACTGCAGGAGGTAATAAGGAATGCTCAGTTTTTGTTCTACAGGAAGGTCAATTCGGTGCCTCAACTCAGTGAGCAGCCGAAAGTGATATGCATACACGATGCTGAAACGACCTTCACAAGTAATATATTTCATGATTTGCAAACTGACTTCGTTCCAAGGTGGCAACAGGCTCGTTCTTCGCACCCCATTTTTGTCCTCCGAGAATTCTTCCTCAGGTGGAAATAATTCTTTCTTTGCCTGCTGACTCAGCTTTCTCTCCTCTTTATCCCACGGCAGACCCATAGGAAGTTCTGTGATCCGACTGATATGTTCTGGGGTGAGCTTGAGGCTTAGACCTCTGAAGTTCACTGTGGCCAGTGTCTGAGATTTAGGCTTCAGAGCCTGCAAGAATTCTTCGGCTACTTCATCATCGTAACCCTGCAGCTTATCACAAAAAGGCATCCATTGTGCTCTGGTGAAGAGCTCTACCACTGCCGGGTTTCTCCTTAGTTTAGTTGAATCAGTGGGTTCCCGTCTTATAAACCCACCCGGCATGATGAACACGGTCGTTTTAATTAAAGGTGGCAAATGCAAAAGAGATTTGGTCTATTAAGACAGAGCATGCACATAATCCACAAAATTCAACACAGTCTACTTATACCGACATCCTGTAGAACGACAGCATAGGCACAACAAACAACAATTCCACCAATATCTTTATGACCCGACTGTGGACGATGGTCTTGCCACTTCTACTAACCAGTTGCATGAGAGTTCAGGGTTACCTCTTTAATTGGCCACCTTTTTCGTGAGGCACCCGCTTCCCTGTAGAAGACTGCGTTCCTGTAGACTGCGTTCCTGTAGACTGCGTTCCTGTAGAACTGCGTTCCTGTAGAACTGCGTTCCTGTAGAAGCAGTGCGCAATTCTCGGGGAGGACTGTAGTTGGCCTGCACTCGTGGTGTGCTTTACCGGCGTTCTGGTAGCCAACAGCTCGGCGTATCAAAGTGCAGAGGAGATCAGAATAGCCACCCGAGTTTGAAGTGTTGGATGATAAATGCATGCGCATGATCTAGCCGATTAGATTTTGAATCGGCGCAATCCGTGGCGCGGGGGATGAGCTGTCCCCGACGGACCGTTGGGCGATGTCATCCATCATCCGCCTGCGTATTCACTTGCTGCCGCATCCATTCCCACAGATTTACCGCCGCCTTTTCCTGTTAAACTCATGCTCTGACGAGAGTGTTCTCACGTGCGTGCCGTTCATTCTCTTTGTCGTGGCCACCACCCAAACATCCAATTACACTTTAACTAGCCGACGTGGCCAGTCGACTGGCCATACGGCCGCTCAACCATTCAATTTTACGCTTTGCAAACGATTTCAAAGTAAAATTCATGCGATTTGATGGAAGGAAGGGTTGAGACACTTACCTGCATGGCTGCACACGATTTTTCCAGTTCTTGGACGATGGTGAGTGGATCTACCTGCTGCATGCGACTTACACAGACCCGGAGGCTCGTGGTTACAGGCTGCCAACGATGGAGTGGATGTTTTGCTTACATGCGCCCGCGTTTTATTTCAGATGGCGGTGCTGTGAATGGTATCCACTCGAGCAGGTTGAACTGTTACAGGATTCCCGCGAGGTGTCTCATAACAGTCCTTTCTCCTTGGGTGCATGTTGCACGATGGAGGTTCTGGCCTTTCAATCACGTTCCCGGAGCTCTTGATGCCTACGGTATGAGATCCAGCATTTGTTTAACTTTGAAAATGGCTTTCCCATGAGAACTCATCGATCTTCTTTGTCTGGGCAGGGACTTGGTCGCATGTCGACAAGGATGGTGGAGCAAGGTGACAGCAATGTGCAAGGGTGCCAACAGAGGCTTGCATGCATCCATACCAATCCACAGTCGCTAAATCTTCTTTTAAGATGAATTCTGGCCGTCCAAAACTCCTACAGGAAGTTTCCTGTAGAACACAGAGCTTCCTGTAGAAAGTTCGGCCTTCCTGTAGAAAGTCTGTACTTTCCTGTAGAAAATCCGCGCCTTCCTGTAGAAAGACTGCATCTTCCTGTAGAAAGACAGCATCTTCCTGTAGAAGATTCAAACCATGATAAAATTGCACATACCTTGAAAAAAACATGGGTACTCTTGGAGGAGGTGCTGGTGAGGTTCCTTGACAGCATGGTAAGGACCCTTGGCTTTGAGTTGAAGGCTTCCTCTCCTCCATAGAACATCTGCAACCTGCATGCAATTTTACCATATTTTGCTTATTGTTTTTTTTTCTTTTTTTTTTGAAAGATAACAGGGGCGCCTCAGAGAGGTTTTCACCCTTGCCATCTACCCTGAGCGCCTCAGAGAGGTTTTCACTCAAGGATCGTTTTTCACCTTTTCTCCTTTTTTTTTGAAAGACAATAGGGGCGCCTCAATGAGGTTTTCACCCCTACTACCTGCCTTGGGCGCCTCAGAGAGGTTTTCACCCAAGGATCTTTATTTATTTATTATTATTTTTATTTTTTTTCCTTTTTTCTCTTTTTTTTTCATTTTTTCTTCAGGGTATGCCAGAGGTAGAGGCAAAACCCTTCTCTATGACCAATACAGATTTCTCCATAGTTTTGATGAACTCTTGTCTTGAGAGAGGTCTCCTGTAGATCTTCAAACGATGCCCATTGACAAGCATGGGAATGGCTTCCTCATCAATGGTTCGAATGAGGACAGATCCATTGTCATGGCATTTCTCCACTGCATATGGTCCCAGCCATCTGGTTCTCAGCTTCCCTTTGAAATCTTTGTATCTTGAGTCATACAACAAAGCCCAATCTCCCGGCTAAAATTGCTTGTCGTGGAGATGTTGTTCATGCCACACCTTTCTCTGAAGTTGAACCACTTCTGAGTGAAGGAGGGCTTGCATTCGGTGCTCATCCAGGCCATTCAGCTGCAGTAGCCTTTCTTGTTGTGCATGGCTGAGATCTAGGTCTAGCTGAGCTGCCATCCTCAAAGTGTTGTATTCAAACTCAATGGACAGCAAAGCTCTCTTCCCATAGACCAGCTCATATGGTGTGAAGCCGGTGGTGGTCTTCCAAGTGGTGTTGTAAGCCCATGTGGCTTCAACCAGGCGATCTGCCCAGTCCTTTCTGCTGCTGCTCACCACTTTAGTCAAAATCCCTTCTAATGCTCTATTGGTGACTTCCACCTGCCCATTTGCTTGAGGGTGATAAGGGGTGGAAGTCCTATGCTCGATCTTGTGATGAGCCAAAAGATCTTCAACCAGGTTGGAGGTGAACTGGCTCCCTTGATCGGTGACCAGCTCTCTTGGATAGCCAAAATTGTCGAAGATGTTTTCTCTTAGGAACTCGGCCACCTTTTCTTCTGTTGCTGCTTTGATTGCTTTGGTCTCTGCCCACTTTGTCAAATAGTCAGTACACACAATGATGTAAGTCCTTTGCCTCGAAGAGGGGTTGATTGGGCCCACAAAGTCCATGCCCCACTTCTCAAATGGCTCAAGAGTCACTTGAGGTTGGAGAGGCATCTCATCCCTTTGGGTCGGTTTCCCCATTCTTTGGCATTGGTCACACTGACTGACATATCTTCTGATATCTTGATGAAGTGTGGGCCAATAGTAGCATGCCTGCAGGATCTTGAAGGCAGTTCTCTTTGCTGCAAAATGTCCTCCACAAGGCCCATCATGACAAGTGAGGAGGATATCAAAGACTTCCTCCTCCCTTACACAACGCCTTAAGATCTGATCGGGGCCAAGCTTGAACAGATTGCCCCCTATCCAAGTGAATGAGGCACTTTTTCTAATGATTATGCTCTTCTCTCTGGAAGATAGGTGTGGAGGGAACTGTGCTGAAACAAGATAGTTTGCTATATCAGCAAACCATGGAGAGAGTACTGAAATAGAAAACAGATGTTCATCAGGCATCTGGTCGTCCACTGTTCCATCCTCATCTGCAGACAAATCCAATCTAGATAAAAAGTCAGCAACAACATTTTCTCTACCTGGTTTGTCAACAATGGTCAAATCAAACTGCTGCAATAAAAGTAACCATCTAATAATACGAGAATTCACATCTGGCTTATTCATTAAATATCTAATAGCAGCATGGTCAGTATGTACAAAGGTCTGGTAACCAGTAATATAATGTCGGAACTTGTTCAATGCATGGACCACAGCCAAGAATTCTTTCTCGGTTACAGTGTAATTCAGCTCAGCTTTGGACAAGTTTTTGCTAACAAAGTAAATGGCATATGGAAGTTTCTGCTCAACTTGTCCTAAAGCTGCACCTATGGCTTTGTTCGAGGCATCAGTGTGGATGTGGAAAGGTAGGGCCCAGTTTGGACCTCTCAGGATTGGGGCTGACACCAACTTGTCCTTTAATTCATTTAAAGCCCTCTGACAATCGTCAGTCCAATTAAACTCCACATCTTTTGCCAACAGGCCAAACAATGGCGAGGCTAGCTTGCTGAAATCTTTAATGAACCTCCAGTAGTATCCTGCTAATCCCAAGAAACTCCGGACATCCCTGACCTTTTGAGGAGGTGGAACCCTCTTGATGAGAGCAATTTTGTTAGGATCCACCTGCAATCCTTGGCAAGAAATGGTATGGCCTAGCACGGTCCCTTCAGTCATTAGGAATTCACATTTTTCAGGACTAAGGGACAAGTTCATCTCGGTGCATTTGGTTAGGACTTTTCCCAGGTTGGACAATGCTTCCTGGAAGTTGGCCCCATAAGGAGTAAAGTCATCCATATAGATTTCTACTGCATCATGGACCAGCTTCGAGAAGATGCTCAAAACAGCTCTCTGAAAGGTAGCAGGAGCATTGCATAGCCCAAAGGGAAGGACTCGATAGGCAAAGGTACCCCAAGGACAAGTGAAGGTGGTCTTATCTTGGTCTTCCGGGCTGATTTGGATTTGGTTGTACCCGCTAAACCCATCCAGGAAAGAGAAGAACTTCTTTCCTGCCAGTCCATCCAACACTTGATCTATGAAAGGTAGAGGGAAATGGTCCTTCTTGGGAGCTTTGTTCAGTTCTCGGTAGTCCACACAGATTCTCCATTTCCCATTTTTCTTGGGAACCAACACTAGAGGGGACACCCATTCACTATCTGAGATGGGGTAGATGAATCCGGCATCCAACAGTTTTTGCAATTCTTCCTTAACAATGTCCTTAAGGGCTGGATTCATTCTCCTCTGAGGTTGCCTAACCGGTTTACAGTCCTCTTTGATGTATATATGATGGGTACAGACCGAAAGATGTACTCCTTTCATTTCCTTATAGCTCCAAGCAAAAGCATCAAGGTGGTTGGCCAACAGACTACACAGCTCCTTTTCCTGGGAAGGAGATAGGGAGGAGCTGATCTTCAATGCTTTCTCAGGGCCGAACTCCACATTCTTGACTCTGGGAGTAACAGGGTTGGTTGTACAAAGATCCACTAGGGTGCTAGCTTGGGCATCCTCCACCAACTTCTCTAAGGGTAGTGCACTGGAAGGTGGATTCTGGATCAAGGTCTCGATCAAGTCATCCTCGGTTGGGGGGTCTCTTCTAGTGGTATCTAAGGTGCACAAAGGTGCTGAGTACACCTCGTCTTCCTCTCCTTCTTCCAACCAGAGTGGTAAGTCATGCTCTAAGGAGGGTTGGGCAGGAGGGTATAGGACTAGCTGCTTGGACATGGGACCATTTTTGATGGTCATGTTCCCTGCACGACAACTTATGTAAGCATCTGCAGTAGCTAACCAAGGCCTTCCCAAAATGAGAGGATATCCAGTAAGCTTGGCCTTTGGTTGCAGAACCAGGAAGTCTGCAGGGTATTCCCAAGAGTCAATAGAGACCAAGACATCCTCCACAATCCCTTCGGGAGTCACGGTGGAGCGATCTGCTAATTGCAGCACTGTCGAGGTCTTCCTCAAGGAACCCTGAAGATTAAGCTTAAGCATGGTATCCCTGGTCATCACATTAATGGCAGCCCCCAGATCAATCAAGGTGTGAGGTATGATGGTGCCATTGATGTGAACATCTACTACAGGACTTCCAGGATCTAGGTACTTTGGGCAGATGACTTGTCCTAACATAAGGTCAGACAGTTGTCCTATGACATTGATAGTTGAGGCATCTTTCTTCCGTCTGCCTGGGTGTTTGAAACACTTCTCCTTAACCAGCTTGTTGTATATTGGCACATCCTTGATGGCTTGGAGAAGTGGTATTTTTACACACAACTGCTTGAGCTCACCCAGAAGCTCTTCCTCCTCTGGGTTGGGTTGTGTGGTGGCTGTTAGTCTCTCAGGAAAGGGTGGAATAACCTTTGGTTCACTTTCCTGTTTATCTTCCTCATCCTCTGGGGGAGGAGGTTGGCGATCTGGTAGAGTCTTTCCAGATAGAAGATTGATCTCCTGGATCTCCACCGCATAGGTAGGGCATGAGGTTTCCCCAGTGTATACCTACTGGGCCTGTCTATTGTTGGGGTTCAGGTTCGGTTGAGCAGGCATTTGAGGCTGCCTTGGAGGAGCAGGAGGTAATGGCTGAGGTTGAACTGGTGGTGGAGGCAAGATGGCAGGAGGAGTGTTGTATTGGGGCCTCCACCCCGACTGAGGTGCATTCCATTGAGGCTGTGGCTGGGCATGTGAGTGATATGAATGAGAAGTAGGTTGAGTGGGGTACTGAGGTGGATAAGACCATGGAGGAGGCATGGACCATGAAGGATGAGCAGGGGGACCCCAGGAAGGCATAGGAGTCGATTGGTTGGGGCTGTAATAAGCTTGAGATGCCCCTTGCATCCCCTGCTGATAAAGTCTAGATCCCTGTGACCTCCTTTGGTTGAGGTAATAGAGAGGCTCTGTGGGAGCTTCTGTCCCTTGGTACATGGCTTTAAACCCAGGTAAGGTTGGACACTGATTTTTGGGATGCTCCTCCTCACAAACGAAACACACTTCAACCGAATGCAATGGACATTCGTTCTTAGGGTGCCTCCTTGTGCACCTAGGGCAGAAGACAGCCAAGGCTCTCTCAGCCTCTTCTTTCTTTTGCTGAATCCTGAATGTGTCAAGCTGCATGGCAATGGTTTGTCTCACCTCACTCTTAAGATCTTCTAATTGATTTGCAAGCTCATGTTTAGAGAAAGGGACACTAGTTGAGAGGTGGTTTCCTCTACCTCGTTTCCGAGCTGCCCTGGAGTGGTTTCTAAACACAGTCTTGATGTCCTCATAAGGCAGTTGGTAAATGTCCCCCCCAGCTAACATGTGAAGGGTATCTAAGAGGTCTTCAGGGACTCCTCGGAGCAGGACCAACTTGAGGGATTCAGGGTCAAGTGTGCACCTGGCCCGCTTATAGCTTAGTTGGAACCTCTCCTCATAATCCTCTAAGGACTCATCATTTCCCATGGACATCCGAAAGATTTCCCCCTTTGTTTCCTTGGACCTACAGTAATCCCGGTACTTGGTGTTGAAAGCTTGCTGCATCTGAGCCCAAGTGGTGATACTATTCCCAGGTAAGCCCATGAACCAGCGTAGTGCTGCATCCTTAAGAGTGGAATGGAAAAGTTTCAACTTTTGCTCATCTTCAGTATAGTCATAGGTTCTACAAAGGACAGAAAACTAAAACAGGAAGGTATCTGGATCTTCAGTGGTCAGCCCATGGAAGTGAGGTAAGGCGGAGGGGCTAATGTTTTTCATTTTCATCTCTCCATTGGTCTCTCGGATGGGGAAAGCACCTTCTATTCTCTCATCTCCTCTTCTATTGTCAGCCATAGCTTCAGATGGAGTGGTCTCTAACTCTTCTTCGACTATAGGGTCTTTGGATATCTCAGGATGTTCACCTATAGGTTCTTCTGGGTCACTGTCACCAAAGAAGAGAGAAGGGTGACTTAGTGATGTGGTGGGGGTGTTTGGTAGGAATTTGCCTGATCTATCTCGGTTCCTACGAGGCATGAAATGGAAAAGACTTTCTTTTTCTTTTTGATTGCTTTTGCTTTGCTTTTCTTTTGGTACCTGCAAAACTGAGACAAATTGATCTACAACTAACTATGAAAGATGCGAAATTAAACTGAAAGCAAGAAAGAACTAATCTATGTTGCTCAAAGGAAATTGCAAGAATGGAAATGCTAGTCTACGCTTGCAGAAAGGAAATGCTAATATAGGAAAGCAGGAAATGCTAATCTATGAAAGCAGGAAATGCTAATCTATGAAAGCAGGAAATGCTATGCTACTTTTGCAGAATGGAAATGAAGTAAAATACTTAGCAGAAGGCAAGAGTAAGGAAGTAGAAGAAAAGCAACAATTACTAATACTCTGACGCTTCCCCGGCAACGGCGCCAAAAAGATGGTGGGCTCCAGTATTGTAGCAATAATGCTACAACTCCTGGAGCTTCCTATCTCTAATTTTATCAACCTGGTAGTTCGTACAAACTTGGAAGCGACGGTGCTGTATGCACAAGTACTAGCTCTTGTCGCAGCTGTCACTTGGTCAGCTGGCACAAGTCCGCTAGGGCTCAAGCCAACTTATATAGGCTCACAGAAGAAGCTTTATGAGTGATGGACGAAAGCTAACTGAAAGAAGACTAATCTAGTTGCAGAAAGAAACTGAAAGCCAATAAAGCATGAAAACCCTAGTAAACCCTAATTTGACTAGCTAGACCCTTACAATGCAAAACTGTGAATGAAACTACTAACACTAATGCCATTACTTGCAGTGAACTAAAATACATGCATCTAAGCTACTTGCATCTGAAAAATCATGTTTTTTTATTTTTTCATTAAGTGGTTGGATCTATTGCGATGATGCTTTTGATTAGGGTTTGGTTGTGCAGGAGCGGTTGGAATGGAAGGAAAGCATGGGCAAGGTCAGGATGGCTAAGGGAGGTCCCAGAGGGTCTCCAGCATCAGTCCACAGAAGCCTACCACGTTCGGATGCTCAGAAATCGAGTTTGCAGGTTTCTACAGGAAGTCTGCAGGGGATCCTACAGGAAACTCAGGGGTTCCTATAGGAAGTCTGTGCAATTCTACAAGATGTTTGGCCGTGGAGGTTTTTGGAGATGGAGGAGTGTTGGAGTGGTGTGGAAGGATAGGTGAGATGGAGATGGAGCTGGTGATGGCTCAGGAGCAGAGAAATCAGATGGAGGAAGAGTGTATGCAGTGGTTTGATGGTTGGAAGGATGGTGATCAACGAAAGTTGAAGTGAATGGAGCTAAGTGAATAATGGATGAGTTGGAGGGTAAATGAGTTGGACAGAGGCTGAGTAGGTGGATTGAGGAGAGATCAAGAAGAAGAAGAAGAAAGTGGAATGATGAGGAGTAGCGTAAATGAAACAAATGACCTTTGCACCCAAAAACGAGAAATTCATTAACCTATGATAACTGTGCTATGAAACCTATGAACAGCAATGGAAAACCAAGAAATGAAACTTGTGCATGGAAGTGAAATGTAGAAGTGTGGTTCAATGTCAAAAGTGCATGGATGGATCTTCAACGAAAATGTCTATGTTGCAGCTTGCATGGAAGTGAGAAGAACTACGTTTCTTTTTGGGTGGTTGGTTATGGACTGCACCCCAATCCCTAAGAGAGATGGCAGTGAGCCTTAACAACCCTTTTGCTGGAGCTCCAATAATTTTATAACTATCCTCCTATCGAATCTCAGTAACTGAAACAAATTCACCATAAACTAATCCTATCTAAGCTCATGAAAAAGACTAAATTAACAAACTGTAAATTCGAATTGCGTGTTAGAGTAAAACTCAAAGTGCTGGAACGAAATGCAAACACATTACAACACCGAGGAGATCTATTGCTCTCAGGTTGGGCCCTAACCTGAGAGCTATAGCTCCCTTAGAAACTCAGGATGAGATCAAAATCTGCCTGCCTTTATTCATAAACGAAAGTCTGATGACATGCCAAAATTGGCTTACAAAACCGAGCTATAGCTCGTACTTCCAAATTACAAGAGCAATACAAAAGTTCAAAAAGCTTCTATCCAATGCTACGGCCTCAGTATTTATGCCAAATGATCATCCAACAGGTGTCCTTGATTTTAGGAGCTCGGCTGTCCAACTGAAGTTTAAACTGCTGATCCTGTAGGACAGTCATAACTGCTGTTCCTGTAGAACAATTATAACTACTGTTCCTGTAGAACAGTTGGCTGCTTCTAAGCTCGGTGGGGAGATGGATTGGAGCTCGGAGCTATGGTGGGAATCATGAGGAAGGTCCCAAGACCGTTGACATCCTCTCCTAAAAACCAGCAGTGCCACCTCATTGTCTCCTTGTCTCCTTTTTCGTGATCTTTGCTCCCTTTTAATGCCAAAAACCTGAAATTATCATGCATTAGTCACGTAGATAGAATGCCTACCCTTCTTCCTACAAACAACACGAATAAACCAAGAAATGAATGCATAAGCAATAAAAAATGAATGGTTTGAGCAGAGCAAGTAGGCCAAATGAGCCCAAATTGTACCAAAAATTGGGGCTCATCAGTGATACACTGGGAGGTGGATTCTGAATCAAATTTTCGATCATATCATCCTCATCTTGCGGTTTCCCCCCCATGGTAGTTTCTAATGTACAAAGTGGTGCAGAATAAACTTCATCCTCATCTTCCTCCTCCAGCCAGAGAGGTATATCATGTTCTAGCAAGGGTTGGGCGGGAGGATATAGGACTAACTTCTTGAACATGTGCCCATTCTTTATGGTCATGTTCTCAGCTCGAAAACTGATGTAGGCATCAGCTGTAGCCAACCAGGGTCTTCCCAGAATGAGAGGATACCCAGTGAGCTTTGCCTTTGGCTAGAGACCAAGAAATCAGTAGGGTACTCCCAAGAATCAATGGAGACCATCACATCTTCCACAATCCCTCCAGGGGTCACTGTGGAGCAGTCTGCTAGCTGTAGCACTGTCATGATCTTCCTGAAGGAGCCATGGAGGTTAAGTTTGAGCATTGTGTCCTTTGTCATCACATTAATGGTAGCTCTCAGATCAATCAAGGTATGTAGGATCATTGTGCCATTGATGTAGACATCAACTACTGGGCTTCCAGGGTCAAAATATTTTGGACAGATTACTTGCCCCAACATCAGGTCGGACAGTTGTCTTATGACATTGATGGTTGGGGCATCTCTCTTGTGCCTTCCTGTATGCCTAAAGAACTTCTCTTTGATCAATCTATTGTAGATAGGCACATCTTTTATGGCTTGGAGAAGTGGTATCTTCACACATAAATGTTTCAATTCTCCCAGGAGTTCAGTCTCTTCTGGGGTAGGTTGGACTGTCATGGATAGTCTCTTAGGAAAGGGTGGATTTACCTTAGGTTAACTTTCCTCTTTATCTTCCTCAACCTCCCGGGTTGGAGGTTGGCTATCTGGGAGGACTTTCCCAGATCTCAAGTTAATTTCTTGAATCTCCACGACATAAGTTGGGCAAGGTGGTTCCCCACTATACACTTGCTAAGCCTGTTTGTTGTTCAGGTTCAGATTTGGCTGGGCAGGCATTTGGGATTGCCTTGGTGGAGTAGAAGGTAATGGTTGTGGTTGGGCAGGTGGTGGAGGCATAAGAGCGGGAGGAGAATTGTATTGGGGCCTCCACCCCTGATGAGATGAATTCCACTAAGGCTACGGCTGAGCATAGGATTGAAATGAATGGGTGGCTAGTTGGGCATGATATTGAGATGTGAAGGACCAAGGAGGGGGCGTGGACTAGTAAGGATGAGTAGGAGGGCCCCAATAAGGTATGGAAGTGACTTGGTTGGGATTGTAGTATGCCTGAGATGTCCCTTGCATCCCCTGCTGGTATGGTCTAGGTCCATGCAGCCTTCTTTGGTTTATGTAATAGAGTTGTTCAGTGACTCCCTCAGCCCCTTGATATATAACTTTAAGTCTGGGAAAGGAAGGGCACTTATCTATAGAATGATTCTCTTCACAGACTGAACAAACCTCTATAGAGTTCAATGGGCATTCATTCCTAAGATGCCTCCTAGTGCGTCTAGGGAAAAAAATGGCCAAATCCTCTCTACTTCATCTTGTTTCCATTTGATATGTAAGGTATCCATTTGCATGGCAAGATTTTGTAGCATCTCACTCTTGAAGTCTTCCAGCATGTTTCCAATTTCTCCTTTAATGGATGAGTTAGAGGAAGAGGTACTGGCTATGGGTTGACTCCCCTGACCTTTCTTTCTAGCTGCTCTAGAATGGTTTCTAAAAACAGCCTTTATGTCCTCATATGATAGTTGGTAGATGTCTCCCCTGACCAATAGATGGAGGGTGTCTAAAAGATTTTCCTGAATTACCATGAGCAGGGCCAACTTTAGAGACTCAGGGTTAAGTGTACACCCATCCTTTTGTAACTGAGCTAGAACCTCTCTTCATAGTCTTCTAGGGACTCATCACTTCCTATGGTCATTCGGAAAATTTATTCTTTAGTATCTTTTGACCTACAATAGTCTCAATACTTGTTGTTAAAGGCTTTCTGCATCTGAGCCAAAGTTGTGATGCTATTGCCAGGTAATCCCATGAACCAGCGCAGTGCTGCATCCTTGAGAGTAGAAGGGAACAGTTTCAACTTTTGCTCATCTTCTGCATAGTCATAAGTTTGATAGATGACAACAAACTCAAACAGGAAGGTGTCAGGATCTTCTATAGTCAGACCATGGAAATGAGGTAGGGTGGAAGGGCTTATATTCTTCATTTTGGTGTCCCCATTGGTCTCCCGAATGGGAAAGGTACCTTCTATTCTCTTTCCATTCCCCTAGCATTTCTGTTTTTAGCCATTGGCTCCAAAGGAATGTTTTCTTCTTCTTTTTCCCCTATAGGTTCTTCAAATATGTCTGGCTATTCACCTAAGGGTTCTTCTTGATCGTAGCCACTGAAGAAGAGAGAAGGTTGGCTGTGTGAAGCAGTGGGGGCGTTGGGCAAAAATTTTCCTGAGTTATCTCTATTCCTACGAGGCATGAAAGGAAATATTTTTTGGTTGGTTTTTGTTTCTTTTTCCCAACTTTGATAGTAACTGCAAAATTGAAATTGATTGAACAAAATAAATTGCAACTAACTAAACTTGCTGAAATGGAAATTTGCAGAATTGAAAAGGAAAGCAAGGAAATGTAGAACTTGAAAGTAAAAGAAATGACTAGTCTACTTTTGCTGAAATTAAATATTAGCAGAATGTTGCAATAAGAAATAGAAGAAAGCAATAATCACAGAATACTCTAATGCCTCCCCTGCAACGGCGCCAAAAAGTGGTGAGCACCAGTATTGTAGCAATAATGCTGCAACTCCTAGGCTGCCTACTTTACTCTTATCAACCAGTAGTTCGTAACAAACTTGGAAGCATCAATGTTGTATGCACAAGTACTAGTTCTTACTACAGGTTGTCACTTGGTCAGCCGACGCAAGATCACTAGGAACTCGAGCCAACTTCTATGGATGCCAAAAGAAGCTCTATATGTGATGAAAGGAAATAAATATAGATGCTATTCTAACTTTAGAAAGGAGAAAGACTGAAAATATAAAGCAAACCTAGTGAATCCTAATTAACCAACTAATTCTACTTTTACAGAAAGCGCTACGAAAACCATGAAAGGAATGCCATTACCTATTCAAGGAAGTAAACAACATCTAACTATGCTATCTCTGGAAGTAAATAAGCAAAAGACATATTTTTGGATTTTTATGTGAAATTGACATACATGTAATTTATTGTGTGTGAATGTGGCAGCAAATAGGTGGTGTTGAAGGGCGGTTTTGGGACTTGAGAGGATGTAGGATGGTGTGGATGGGTCCTAGGAGGTCTTAGGTGGCCTTCTGAAGGCTTTTCCTACACTCGGTCTTCAAAAGAAATCCTACAGGAAAATCTATAGGAGGAAACAGGAAATCTATAGGAGGAGAACAGGGAATCCATAGGAGGCCTACAAGACGAGGCCGAGAGAAGTTTCCATTGTTTTGAGGGTGTGAGAGTAGGTGAAAAAGGTGGATGAAGGTTGGAATGAGGTGTTAGGTTAGGTGGTAAAATGATCCCATATAATTACCCATTTATGAGGCTCATCAATATATGGCTGTGATTTCATCGATATTTATGTCCCTATTATGTTGGTTATGTATATTCTTTGTTACAACAACTATGTATGGATTTCATCATGTTTTTTACTTGTAATTGAATTATCAATGTATCTATGACCTAATAGATGGAATCAAAATTTATGTGTTGAGACATCAATGGTTCTTAACTATTCTCAGCTAAGTATGAGACCCCTATGCTCATAACTGTTATTTATACCTGCAGATTACATATTCATGATATGTTTGAAGAAATCTTTGTCATGGTTAGTAGGGGTCCAGTCAAGGTCTTAAAAAGTATTCTCTTTAATACTATCATTTCCATGTTATTTTACTGTTATGAAGAGATGGTTCAAGTTTGGCTAGGGACCTGGGCTCAGGGTCTGAAAAAGTGGCTCAAATCCTAGGGTCCCTGGCATAGCACTGACAAATTTAATCTCTGGCAGGCAAGCCTGTGAGAGCGATTGTGGGTTTCTGGACGTTTTCATGCCTATAGCATGAGAGCGACCGAGGCTTAAGTTGTCCAAAAGTTAAAGTTAATGGATTGGTTATTGAGGGTCTTGTAGCTAATGTTGAATGTATGTATGGTGTGTTTTCATCCATTCCATTTCCTTAATGTGACTTAGGAGGTCGAATCATATCACAGTGGCCTCCTGTCGCATGTTTACCATGGATGGATGGTTACTTGGGTAGATGTGGGAGGAGGGTGTTACAATTATTATCTATTTGGATGATATAATATTCTACAATGTCACATGGGAGGAGCACATCTCACATTGGACATATGTGCTAGAAATGTATTAGCCCTGGTGAAAATTCCATGTAAAAATAGATTCAATTCCAAGTAGAAATTCCATTTATGAGGTTAACGAATGATATATTGCACCAATTTAGAGAGTCAATTATTATTATCTATTTGGGTGATATACTAGTCTACAATGTTACATGGGAGAAGCACATCTCAGATTGGACATATGTGCTAGAAAAATCAAAGAAGAACCAACTATTGGAAAATCTCAAGAAGTGTGAGTTTGCACAATAGTATTTTGTGTATTTGGGGGTATGTGATAGGTAAAGGAGAGTTGAATATAGGTCCTATCAAGATAGAGGCCATCATGAAGTGGTAAATTCATACTAATGCTTATAAGGTCAGGAGTTTCATTGAGTTAGCACAATACCTGAGGAAATTTATATTGTTGTTTTCAACAATAGCAACACCACTATATGCCATGATAGAAAGTGGCAAGAATTTCCAATGAGGAAAGGATTAGTAGAGGACCTTCAAGGAGTTAAAGAAGAATATATATATATATTCTGTAAATGGAAATGAGTATTTGTATTTCATTAAATCTGCTCCTAGTTATAGTGAATACTCAGGGGATACATTGGTTGTTCTTCAACATGCCTCTTATTCTTACATTGACTCTAAAATATTACAACTTCTAATGCACTACATATTTTCACAAAATTCATTACATTATGATATGATATATCTGATAAAATGTTCCTAATAAAAAATAAAATTTTCAATAGTACATATCTCATTTGGAATCCTCACCCTCCTTCTCTGGTGTCCAGTTGAGGTCGAGACGTTGGTTCACCTCCTTCAAACTTCCAGTGATCCAAGAGGATCCATAAATGACCAAAAATTCAAAGTATTAGGATTAATAAAAAAGCAATTCCATTGCATAGAGGTTAGAAAACCAAATCCAACACAACTTGAACAAGCGAAAAACGACCTCTTATGGCAAAGATATTGTAGTTTGAAGTTTTAGGGAAACAATAAGAAGTCAAAAGTCAAAGGGTGATGTGTTAGCTTCTGGAGTTGACATGTGCTGCACCATGGAATTGACACATGCTAGAGTTGTGGATTGGGCGAGACACCATGGGATGATGTGGCGTGATTGGGAATTTCCACTTGGTCCAATGAATGGGAAATAAATGGCCCTATGGCAGAGTTCCACTTGGCCCTGGATTAGGCGAGACACCATGGGATGATGTGGTGTGATTGGGAATTTCCACTTGGTCCAATGAATGGGAAATAAATGGCCCTATGGCAGAGTTCCACTTGGCCCTAATTCACTGGCCAAAATTTTGTTATGAAATGCAAGGGTCTTGCTGAGACTTGAACACCAAACATATCATATGCAAATCCAATGACCCACCGATCGGGCTATCGTGTAACATGGTGATACATGGTAGTTGTATTTTATTTATCATTATAGTTTAGTGTGGTGGAAAAAAGGGGGGGGGAGCCCATCAAATTTGGTAGAATTTCCAAACTTATACCCACCGACTTATCAATACCATATTTGTTACAACCAATTCCCCAATGTCCATGCTTAATTTGGCTGCTGGTACATATTGTTAAACCTTTCCACTATGCCATATGTCATTTGACCATCGGGTAACAACATTCAACCATCAATTGGATATAACGGTGGGTTGAATAATGGACCAAATGTATGCACCACGATGTTGGAATATGTATGGAAAGCCACCGAAAAACATATATACAGTTTAGTTCATATACCAACCCACAATATTTAATTGAATTGCGGGGCATTTTGTTAAAACAATTTTGGTTATGTGGTCATAGAATGGTGCCATCCTCGCAGGTTTGACCTCGGGTGGATCCGCCCACAAGTTTTATATTGTAAAAAATGTACCGATGTGCCAAAGTTGGAAATGATGATAGTATTGACAGAGCCACAAATATTTATGCAGAGCTGAGAGCCTATAGTCCAACGACATATCTAAACTTTAGAAACCATTTGAAGGAGCTACACTTAGCCTTTTTTAGTGTCATCTTTTGCACCAGGTTCCTAGGGTTGAGAAGAAGCTATTGGATCTAGAAAGAGGTATTTTTGATGTACTTTGATGTATTTTTGAAGGATTTTTGTATTTAAGTTCAATTTGTAGACAATGCGTTTGAGCCTAATCTTTGGCAATAGGAAGGGGGAAAAGTGGTTTTTGAATACAACTACCTTAGTTTCATATTTGTGGGCTTCCTATAATAGATTGAAGACATTTTTATGTAACAAAGGATTGCTTTCTTAGCATTATAATTAATAGAAGTGGCCTCCCCACTTGGAGAAAAGGGCCCAAAGACATAGTGCATACTAGACGAACTTTGTTATCAAATATGGTTGTGCAATTTTCTTGTCTTATGTGTTGTTCTCTTCTCATTTCTACAATTTTCCATAAGTTATTCATGTATATATACTCAAGATCTTAATTGGTGATTGAATCATGTAAAAGAACTTAAACAATTTTTAAAACCAAACTCAATTGAAGTCACATTTCCACGTTTCTGGATCATTTTTGGTATTAGAGCAGTTTGATAGTTTGGTTTTTGAGTTTGCATGATCAACAAGAGCAAGATCAAGAAACGTGAAGAGACACCTGTGGAAGGGAATTCAAAAAATGGATCAAGGGATTTTACACATAGAGAGGAGATGGCTTCACATACTTTCGATTCAGAGGAAACTTTCCTTGATGCTTTTATGACGATGAAGGCAATGGTTAAGGAAATGTATTTTGACTAGAAGAAGCTATAAGCTAGAAAAGAGTGTCAAACATAAAGATGTGAAAGATGGATTATCAAGTCAAGTGTGAGAAAGGAAACTAGTGGTGATCCTCTGTCAAAAAATAAATCTCCAAGGGAATTAAAACAACATATGGAGAGTGATGTCACATATTTGTTTTGTAGCAACAAAGCATGACATATATCAAGTGAATGAACAGAAAAAAAATTCTCCTCGACATTCATGCACCAAAGACAATCATTCTAGGTATAAGAAAATGAATTTTTCCAGTGATTCTTTTAATTTTGAGAAGATTGGAAATGCTCATAGTTTATGGCATAGGAAAACATGCAGTTTTTGTGGGTTAACTAAACATTATGTTTCCAAGTGCTAAAAGAGAATGGATTTGTACAGGAAAATAACGGCTATTGTGAAGGAGGGAAAACATGAAGGAAACCTTCCAATTTTTCATAGTGAGAAGAAATATGGGAAAAAATGTTTCTCTCACTATAAGAAAGAGGGCCACAATAGTGAGCAGTGTTGGAAGATTTACCTTGAATTGAAACCTGAGAAATTATGAGATTGCAAAGGAAAGCAGAAGGGAAAGAAAAAATGGTTGGGACAACTCAATATAATTGTGGATCAATGTCCAAAGATGAGACTCAAATATTAGCAATAGAGAGGGCTGGGAAAACCTTCCCGCTCATGTCAACGGAAGTGGATAAATTATGTGATCTGAATTAGGAAGTTGAAATAGTTGTTGATGGATCCAACCATACTATGCATTAGGAAGCAACGACACTGCAACATGAGGTTTTGTTGTGTGAACGTATCAAGAAAGTGAAACATACATGTTTGTTGTAATTAACATCTATTTTTTTATTATCACTGCTAATGTTTAGTACATGGGTAGTATTGGAAGTAATGGAAGAAGGAAGATGTAGAAAATTACAAAGGGATAACAACATATTTTCGGTTTTCATGGTCATTATACAATTGATTGTGACGAGACAAGTGCACAGGATAGGGTGGATAGACACAGGAAAAGTGGGGAGGCAAATATTGCACTTGGTGTCTAATTAAGAACCATTTGGAGCTCGAAAAGGCCTTAGTGGGGAGGAACGATATGGGAGGATCCATAAATGGCCAAAAATTCAAAATATTCAGATTCAAATGAAAGTAATGCCATTATGTTGATCTCTCATAAAATTGAATCCACTGCAACTTGAATGGGTGAAAAAGAAGATCATATGGCAAAGGTATCATAATTTGAAGTTTGAGGGAAACAAGTCAAAAGTCAAAAGTCAAAGGGTGATGTGGAAACTTTTAGAGTTGACATGTGGCACATGGAGCATACATGTGGTGCTCCATGGACTTGATACATGGTAGAGTTGAGGACTGCATGTTGATACCATGGGATGAAGTGGTGTGATTGGGAATTGCCACTTGGTCCAATAAATGGGTGACATGTGGCCCTATGGTAGGGTGCGACCTTGTCCTAATTTGTTGGCCAAAATTTTGTTATTAAATGTAGGGGTATTTTTTAGACTTAAACACTAAAGCTATCATATGCAAATGCAATGCCCCATCGATTGGATCACCATATAACTTGGTGATGCATAGTGGTTATATTATATTTATGGTTATAGTTTGGTGTGGTGAAAAAAAAAGGTGGGGGAAAAGCCCACCAAATTTGGTAGCCCCACCAAACTTATCCCCCCCCACCTTATCAATACCACATTTGTTACAACCATTTCTGCAATGTTCATGCCTAATTTGACCATCAATACATATTGTTAAACCTTGCCACTATGGCATATGTCATTCGACCATCAAGTAACAACGTTCGATCATCGATATGATGTAATGGTGGGTTGAATAATGGAATGAATGGATATGCCATGATGTTGGAATATGTATGGACCATCACCAAAAAACATATATATGGTTTAGATCATATACCAACCCGCAATATTTAATTTCACCACACAACATTTTATTAAAACAATGATGGTTATGTGGTTATAAAATGGTGCCACCCTCACAGGTTTGACCCCAAGTGGATCATCCCACAAGTTTTATATTGTAAAAAAACATGTTGATTCACCATAGTTGGAAGTGTTGATAATATTGATAAAGCCACAAATATTTATGCAAAGCTGAGAGCCTATAGAATTGCGAGATAACTAAAATTTGGAGGCTATTTGGAGGAGCTACACTTAGCCTATTTTAGTGCCATATTTTGCAGCGGATTCCTAAGGCCATGTAGAAGCTATTGGAGCCAACAAGAGGCAATTTTGATGTACTTTGATGTACTTTTGAATAATTTTTGTATTCAAGTTCAATTTGTAGATAGTGAGTTTGAGTTTAGTTTTTGGCAGTAAGAAGGGGGAAAAGTGGCTTGTGAATACCACTACCTTAGTTGCATATTTGTGGAATTCTTGTAGTAGATTAAAGATTTGTTGATGTAACAAAGAATTTTTTTCTTATCATGTAAATTAATAGAAGTGACCTCCCTTATTGGAGAAAAGGGCCCGAAGACATAGTCCACATTGGACAAACTCTGTTTTCAAATATGGTTGTGCACTTCCTATCTTACATATTGTTCTCTTCTCATTTCTACAAATTTCCATAATTTATTCATTTATATATATGTAACCACTTAATTGGTGATATGCAAAAACACTTGAATACTTTTTAAAACCAAAGTCACATTTCCACATTTTTAGATCATCCAAATATTGATTCATTTATGCTAGTATTTAGTAGTTGAATTTGTTCTTGTAACTTAACAATGTGTTGGTGAAGTACCTCTATCTCATCCAGTTTTCTAGTTTTCATATCTTCAATAATTTGAATCTCATCTAACACATTCACATTTTTTTCATCTACTTCTATTATCTCATGTTCATCACCATCATGTCAATTTGGAGGTCATCCATTTGCTCCTTCAGTTGAGTGACTCATTCCTTGAATCAACAACTATTTTTCCTTTCATTGTCGATATTTACCCAAGATTTATCTTTGCTTCACCTCATCATTTCCTATCCTATCCAGAGAAATCCATCACCTTCTTCAATGTACCACACAATCAGCCCAAGGTTTCTATCCTAAGCATACCACATAGTCTCCCCAAGACATCCTCCAATATTGTTACACACTATGAAACACAAGATATGATGCTCACTATCATCCCATTTAAATGTTTTGAGTTACTTTGCCCACAACCACCAATTGGCTCAAAAAAATCCAAGTTTTTACCCATTTAGTTGATTAATGCTATGTCTTTTTCCATGAGCAATGCCCCACAATCTAACTCATTGTTTATCAAGATGGTCCACTAAGAGGGCCTTTAAGATAGTTTGATCCCCAAGGAAGGCAGATATGCCCAGTCCCAAGCTACCTATTTCCTCAAATCCCCTAGTTATTGGGACCAATGCTAGACTATATGTTGAGACCAAACTGTCATTCCTGCAATGAAATTCAATCCTATACAACCTCACACTCGCTTATTCCATGCAGTGAGGGAAAAACAATGTAACATGAGATCCCAGGGTGTTTCTATCACCCACCATTTCCAAAGGATATTCCCTTTGATAGATAAAATATTTCCCCATACATGCATACAAGATATAACAAGTAAAAACTAAGGACAAAAACCAACCTAGAAGTTGAAAGTCCCAACATGGGAGGTTGGTTCACCAAGCAAGTTATGACTCCATTGGACCTACTAGTTTCTTCAGCCATCCCCCAATTTCTCTTCATTAGAAATCCTCTCATTTTAGCAACCCACAACATTCCATTATGCTGCATCCATTGTAATTCACATTGCTTCCCTCAAATCCCACATGCACCCAGGGAAATTATTACATGCTTGTTAATAACTGTGTCACCTCATAGATTTGTTCATCATCGGATGTAGGGGTAAAATGGAATAAATGTTTATTGTCCTATGTCTTGCATCCTGCTTATGAGAAGATCATGGATGGATTCCTTTTACATGTGCTATATTTACTTAGGGTACCATGACATCCATCAAGCCCCCAATCCAGTTTTTATATTGGAGTCTACCCCTTTCACTAAACTGATTCATATTTTTTTTGTTTTTTTTTAAGTAACTAGACATTTCCTTATGAGTTATGGTAGAGGCACCATCCCAAGGAACCATTTACTTCTATTTTATCTACCTATAGATGTTCGTCTTGGTTAGCACATTTATCCGCTACTTCATTTTCGGATATGAAGATATGAAAGTACCATTTTTGTGGAATGTCTTCAAGAAGCCTTCTTATATTTTTTAGTAGGTTTCATAAGTGCTTTTCTCAGGGTGATGTTCTTTTGAATAAGTGTTGTATGATTATAAGTGAGTCTCCCGAAATTCTGATGTTGGACACTTGTGAAGCTCTGGCCAAGATCAAACCTTATAACAAATTTCACATTATGCTTGGTGGTTTTTCATTGATCCAATTCCCCATGCATATGAATTAACCAAATTTCCTTTGGGGCTATAAAATACCCCTCCTGCTCCTACCACCCCTAGAATTAAAGAATGATATTAGTCAATCACAAGTTATGGAATATCAAACTTATAATAGCCCGTTTGAAGTGGAGACATATGTAACTAGGTATAATTTGGGAGCGGTCTTGATGTAGGGAGGAAGGTATATATGCATCAATTTTGTATCATTTCATGGGGTTGTTCTCAACTACCCAACCTATCCAAAAGAGATCTATTCCCTAGTGTAACTTGTGAATAAGTGAAAACATCATTTGATGGGAAAGGAGACAGTAATTGAAATAGATCATCAGTGAATATAGCATATGTGGGCTGAACATAAGCTACAACAGGCCAAGCATTACAAATGGATGGAGTTTTTATAACAGTTTCATTTAGTGATCAAGTACAAGAAGGGAAACATAAACAAGTTTGCCAACATGCCTTCAAGGCCAACTACACCATATACCACAATTTTAAACTCTAATGCACATGGATCCATTCACCCATGATGCATACAGAGAGGCATATTCAAAGGGTGAGGACTTCAAGGAGGTGTTTCAACAGTTGTAGAGCTAGAGTCATGTACAAAATGGTGAAAACATAGTTGACTACCATGTAACATCCCCTAGTAAATATTTTCCCTTTTGTAAATATAAATTGAAATTAACTAGCATTTGCACCTAGTGTTGCAAAGGAAACGCCGTAAGGCATAGTGTGTGGAAGAATATTGAAACGTGAATAGGCTTTTGCGGGCTTTTTTTCGAAGCAAGGGTCGATGAATTCGAGCTTTTATTTGAGGGAGCGATGCCGAAAATTGTTGAAATGGAATGCAAGCAGCCATAAATATGCATCGAACTTGTTTAGAGACCTTTGTTTGTTGCTGGAAAAAATTGTGGAGTTAAAGGTGAAGATAAATGAATGAATCCATGCGAACAACAACCGGGCAACCATATTGATTTGGAAAGGGCTATTTAAGAAATCATTATTCAAGTGGGAAATTAAATTAATATGCGAACAACAATCGGGCGACCATATTGATTTGGAAAGGGCTATTTAAGAAACCATTACTGAAATTGAAAATTAAATCAATATGAAGATATATTGAAAACATGTATTATAATCATTAAAGTCAATTGATTTTGCAAACAAAATATGT
Organism: Pinus tabuliformis; assembly: GCA_031772625.1. Taxonomy (NCBI): domain Eukaryota; kingdom Viridiplantae; phylum Streptophyta; class Pinopsida; order Pinales; family Pinaceae; genus Pinus; species Pinus tabuliformis. The sequence continues at coordinate 266,364,933 of CM062811.1, forward strand.
TAAAACTCATTGACAATGAAATGGTTGTGAGGACATAAACTACAAAAATGGCATTGATCTCGAAACATCCCTTTTTAAGCTTGAAACGGGAAACACAAATAGTTGCGAGGACATGAACTATCAAAATGGTATTTGATGTTGAAACATCCTTTTTTAAGTGTGAAATGGAAAATACAAATAGTGTATTGTAACATCCTTTTTAAAGTTTGAAATGGAAAATAGAAAGTGTGTTGTAACATCCTTTTTAAAGATTGAAATGGAAAACACAAATAGTTGTGAGGAAACAAAGAATGAAAACGGTATTCGATCTTGAAACATCCTTTTTCAAGTTTGAAATGGAAAATACAAACAGTGAATTGTAACAAAAGAGGTTCAAGGAGGAATATAATAGTCTAAAGAACATTGTGCTTGTCATTCTATATATGAAGTTCTACGAATACATGGTGGAGGCAGCGAAGGCCTGAAGAAGCAGCAATGGACCTGCAAAATATATATTTTGTTAGAATTAGTAATATGTAAATCAGTTGCAGAAATTTACTAGTAATACTCTGAAGGTGAGTTGTGTTAAAATGAATCTGGAATGAATGGTAAAGAAGTTACCTTTGCTATGGGGATCCATATATTGTTAGTGGAAGATGCATGGTGAATAACGGCATATTGAACACCATTGGAGGGCAACGCATAGCTGGAGACGCAGTTTTTTTTGCATGCCAATATACATGTAGTTGTGTAGGTATGTTATTTCTGAGCCCATGTGGCCTGCTGCAAAAGAAAGAAAAGGTAAGAATGAGATGTACAGATAATATAAAGACATTCCAATATTTGTTTATTTACTAATAATGATCAAAGTTTGTTGTTGTTGAAAGATATGAAAAGTATGTTATGAAATAGAATGAGGTAAATAAATGGAGGAAACCTTTTGGTGATGTCAAAGTACGGGTTGGAGCAGATTATCTGGAGGCGGCATTGAACGGAGAATTTCTTCCGCGTGTTTTCTGCGAGCAATGTTTTTGTTGTCCTTCATTTTACTGTAACGATCGAAACTGAATGCGGGGTTAATTCGGAGATCTTGCAGAGAAGGCACTCTTGAAATAGCTGTGAATGTGAGACCTTGACGTTCTGTTTTTCCAATGTCAATTGTTGCTTTTGGAAGGGTCATACCCTGAGATTTGTGTATGGTTAAAGCCCAAGCCATCTTCAGTGGAATTTGTGCACGACCATTTCTTTTTACTGCTGGAATAGGCAAGTGAGTGGGGTTTCTTTCATCCCAAGGAGGCCCAATGTACTTGGGGAAATCCACGACAACAAATGTTGGAATTTGTGGTGGTGCAGTTGATTCTTTGTAAAAGATGGTTACAATTTTTCCAAGGGAACCATTAACAAGACCGGCTGAAACCCAAAGGTTGGAAGTCAACATAACTTTTTCGCCATTGCATAGCAATACAATTCGCTCAAGTTGCTCATCTTCAGAGGAAAGACTGGAATATGTGTTGTCATCTTCAGCAATGGATCGTGCGATAGGAGTGTTTAGAGATTTCATCATTTGCTTATTATGGACCGTTGTTTGAGCATTTGTTGGAAATAGATGCATGGAATCATGGAATGAACATATTTCTTCTTCTGATAAAAAGGAATCTGTGCGCGACATGAGTACGTTGTAGTCGTCGATTGTTGGATTTGCATCTCTAATGTTCTGGAGAATGTTCCTGAAAGTAACCTGTGCGATGTCGTCGCCCTGTTGACGAAATATTGTGTCCAATGTGATGACTGTGTTGAAGGTGTTCCATAGTGCGCTTCCGTGGCTCGTCCCTGCATATAGAGGTATGTCTTTGACGGGTGGTAGCTGACCGAGATCACCAACCAATATTATGGAACAACCACCGAAAGAAGTGTTTCTTTGGTGGGGAAAAGCCTCGCGAAGACGTTCATCAATATGGCTGAGAAGCTTTGGCCCAATGAAGCTCATTTCATCGATCAGTATGTATCTTATATGCCTGAGTTCTTCCTGGAATTTTGCAAGAGCACTACCTTCCAACGGCATAAGATCCTTTATAGGAAGGTGCAAAGCAGAATGGATTGTCGACGCTTGTATGTTGAAGGCAGCAACCCCTGTAGGGGCGAGGAGCATGATCGGTGAAGGTTCCAGGCTTGCAAGGCCTATGAGCATATCTTTGATGCAATTAATAAGGAGGGATTTTCCCGTACCAGCAGTGCCTTGTATTATCATTCTGAGAGCGGGTAAATAATCCTTCCTAGCAAAATGATTAAGAATAATATTTAGAGCTTTTCTTTGCATTGGAGATAATGTAGGAAGGGTCGGCAGGGTATGTTGATGTGTTTGAAGAATGCGGTGGATGGAGCGGCTATTCTCAATGAATTGTATTGCATTATTCTGTAGATCCAATGGGATAGTGGTATGATTCCAGTTATGGGTGTCATCAAAGCCACGAAGACCAAGCATGTCAAGGTCGTTTATGAGAAGCTCATTTGTAGGGTGTAACTGGGAAAGTAATTCCCATTCATTTATTTCCATGGCGTCTGCTGGATTGGCTTCATTCATAGCTGAGGTATCATTTGCGATAGATTCAATATCAGATAGTGTGCGGTGTTGATGCCAAGGATTGTAGAATGGGCGAAATGCTTGCCAATTTGCGATGAATTCTGCAGCAGAATCTCCTATATCTTGTACGATACGGCGAAAAGGTTTGTATAGCATAAGCTCAACCCTACAAAAGTCAGCGTAGCAAGGTTCTGTTGTGGATGGTATGGAGGAGTAACGTGGTATGACCCGAACAATTGCCTTTGTAGGCCTTTGTTTCCATTTGTTTATTTTGCGACGAGGATCATATGACCAGGATCTTGCCAACTCTATTAGGGATGTGGACTCTAGGGTGGAAGGGCGCTGGATATATGTATCTATGAAGTGCGGGGATGTAGTGGAGGCGGTGTCCGTTTGTGGAAGGCGCATAAGAATTTTTTGGTTTACATTTAAAGAAATGAATGGGTGACTACATAAGGTTAACGGTAATTTTTGTAGCATATGGCAGGTTTCTTGGGCTCCAATGTCACGATCAACAAGGGTTTCTGCAAGAAATTTTCGAAATGCGGATGTTGCTGGGTCAGCAATGGGTGAAGCCAGGACAATTCTACGTAGCATGTCGTGGAAGCTTTCAGATTTTTTTTCTGCTTTGGATGCATATTTGGCGATATATTTTTGAACAGCGTGTATGGAGAGTACTGGTTGGCAGTCAACATTTGCACGCCAAATAGATAGGATGGTAGGGTTATGGCTATTGAGTCGATCGTCGTTCCAAGCAGGGGTGTATGTTTTTTGGCCATTGGAATCAATGAATAAGGCCGATTTTGGATGTAATTCCCACGGTGCTTTATAACGACATTGGAGTGAGGATCCATTTTTTCTTAAGCACGTGCTTTCTGAGCATTTTGTGTGACGTTCAACACAATTGACGAGTTGTTCATAGTCACTGAAAGGATTGGTTCTGAAGATTTGCGGTGTGGACAACAGGCAAGGGTCTTCAGGATTTGTCCAAGCATTTGGTTGGTTTGAATTCGAAGGAGCACGAGGGTTCCAAGCGGAAATATATTTGTCGAAGAACTGCCTTGCAATATCGACTGCTTCTGTGTCTTCCCAGTTGAGATTCTCCATATCAGGTGCATTTTCTATCCAAAGGAAACCATGGATGTGCGCAGATCCCCTATGTTGCCATTCATACCTAACAAGTATGCGTTTTTGTAAGATAATTTTGCAATAGGTGAGGAATGTTGTTTAGAGTTCTTGGAGGAAAAAAAATGAGGTAGAATGCGTACCTGTACCAGTAATCTTTTGTATTCAGGTGTTTCTCCAAGATAATCTCACGAAATGCTGTGAATCTATGGTGCATATATAGTGATGTTAAATGTGGGTTAGAGATAATGTTATCATTTCTCCACTTTTGTTGTTTTCCAATATCAGTAGGAAGACATCTGGGCATGACTGCATGAAGATCAGGCCATTTTGTATCAGCTGCACTTAATGTGAAGAAGAACGTCGGGCAACCGAGTTGAGATATCATGTCCATTAGTTCATTTTTAGCTTTGTGCCAAAATGACCTTGTTCCACGTAAAGAGCTGCCGAATCGCATGACTTGCTCTGCCAATTGCTCATCTGGAAATTGTTCTAATCGAATGTTCAGATCTTGAATAGATATTGGAAAGTTATCTGTGATGTTTTTTTTCACAAAAAACGACGCTGTTGCTTGACTGCGATGCCGCATCATGAGATTATATATGTAATAACGAAAGCATGGGTGGCTTCCAAATCTGTTATCGGAGTAACGTATGAGATGAAGTGCATATTCATGTAACTACACTGCTTTCATTCTTGGCTGATTTGGCATTGCAGCGCCTGTCGGGAAAAGGGCGGGGAAAGCCATGGAGAGTAGACCTTCTGTGTTGTATTCATTGACTGGTGATAAACCAATTGTTGGCCACTCAATTGTAGTATCAGATTGGTGGTTGTAAGCATGCAAATAATGGCGGATTTCTTGGATTTCTGTATTTGTATTGGGTATGATGGGTACGAACGATGATGTTTGGCCAGCGGATGGGTCTGTGAAATCTTCGGTGAGCTCATGGGGTGGTTCAAGTGGAAGGCGAACAGTGGTTTCTGTAGTATTGGAATGGTGAAGGGAGGAGGAGACATCGGTGGGGATTGCTGGTAAGGATGCCAGTGCATTGGAATCAATACGAACATTCTTATAGTATGGGTCATTAGCCAATTTGTATTCCAATGCAGCGAGAACGCGATGTCTACTGACAATGAAATCATAAGCCTTATGGTCACTACTATGACGCGTGACAATTAGGATGTCCAAGTGCTCAACACGGCGTGGCAACATGTTTGCGATTTTTGTTATGTCTTGAGGAAAACAAATTGTGTGGCCACTGTATTTATACTGGCCACCACGTGCATGTGTTACCTGCAGTATAGGGTTAACCCTAGCAATGAGCATTTCTTCTATTTGTGAAAGAGACGTAAGGGCAACTGGTAGAGGGCCAGGGTCCATGTTGTTTGATAATGAGAAGCGATGACCCTTTGTTTCAGAGGCGCATCTGGAGCAGCAAGACATGTGGTTGGAATTGCGGATATGTATTCCAGGATATGATTCAAGACAAATGGAGCATGGGCATTTAGGTGGAAGTGTATCAAGCTTTGAACGGAAATCTCGATGTGCTTGATCAGTATAAACGTTGCTGAAAGCATGTGCAAAGGAGGGGTTAGGGCAATGAGGCATGGATGCATTTGTTTGAGAGGTTTGCTGAGAAGATAAAGAGTCTGATAATTGCAAGGGAGGATTGTTTTCAGGGTGGGCCATTTCAAACGAGGAAGGTTGGTCACCCTTTTGTTTTTTGTGTTTTTGACATTCTACGATGTTTTTCTTTGCTTGGTAAAGCTCACGGCGCCGTGCATTTATTCGTTCTTTATTTGTTGCATAGTATCTTCGAGCACGTTCATTATTAGAAGAAGAAACCATCCGCAAAATTTATGGCACCTATAAGCAAGGGAGGGGAAAAGAAGAATGTTATTTAGAGACAACAACCACGTTATTGTATGAAAGCGAAAGAAGGGTAAAAAATGCAAGCGAAAGCAAAAGAAGGGGAAAAAATGTAAGTTCTGAACAGTGCCATGTGAATTTTTTTATTTGAGAAATGTTTTTGAAAGAACGTATTAGTATTTTTTCTGCATACATGTAGGTAGTTTCATGTGTAAAGCTGGTAAAAGGAAAAAAAAAATGTGATTTTGTCTACTAACATAATGCTAGATACAATGGAGAACAAATATTTTTTTCAATGGTATATAAGAAAATTTCATAAGAAGACATGCAACAATATATCTTGTAAAGTTGTATTTATAAAATTGGACAATAGGAATTGCCAAAAAGCAAGGAACACATTCTGCAATATTTATTTACAATGTCGAGATGCTCTGAATTTCTCGAAGGATGTTTTTGCATTCTGTCGGGAAATGCAGTTTTTCTTCTTTTATGATAACGCATTTCAAGCGCGGGACTTCTTTAAAAGTTTCTGTCTTCACCGATAGTGTGAAGATATGATCTGTCCATAGAGCTCTAGAGACAATTTCCTTGATTAGTTCTGGATCTGAAGACAATAGATAGAAGTCTTTGGCATTATTTCCAAGAATTGTAGAGCCCGCGTCTTCGAAAGCAACAGTTGAAGCCAATTCACCAGTGTGATCTTGTATGTCGATTTTCAATAAGTATCTGTAATCACAGTCGCTTACTTCAGCGTTGCATTTTGGACAGAACCAAACCCCTGTATTTTGTGGAATAAGTTTTTTCATGCATTTTCTCCCACCAACAATCGACGGGCAAGAAATGTAGTAAAAACTATCCATACCAATTTTTGTTATTGTGCCCTTTAGTTGGAAAAATGTTGGTTTCTCTAAGGAATCCATACTGTAAATGTCAGCAATTGTTAATTTTTTTTGTTGGTGGCATAAAGGAGATCTTGTTGTCAAAGATGTTGAAGCAACAGTCGAGCCTTCTTTTTTAAACCACGACTTTAGCGCATGGGCCTCTTCAATGTCAGGATCTACAAGAACAATGGATCTTGTTGTAGTGCCGATATTTTTCCCATTAAATTCTCCAACACGTGCAGATTTGATTGCAATGATGGGGTTATTTCCTGTAGCACATAGGGAGGAGATTTCCTGTGAAATGGCATTAAAATTATCTCCCCAAAAGATTGCATCTATACTATACCCTGACATGTCTTGGAGCTGTACTGTTTGTTTATTGACTTCAGAGCCATCTCTTCTACGTATAGTGCATACACTGGAAATGTCTGTGACAACACCAAGAATATCAACAATGGAGTTGACGTTTGTTGTTCTGATATCATCAATTGATTTTATACTGAATTGCACTGTTGGATTATGTTTTTTTTCACTGGCAACATGTTCTATGGTAGATGTTGCATTCAACAAAACTTCCCAGTCATTGTTCAAGTGGTTGTATTGCTTATTAGCCATTTTCACATTCCCTTTAGAAACAATGTAGACATTTCCATTTTGGATTTTGTCGAAAAAATAATCCGCGACATTGTTGAAACATGTGATATGTATTTCTCCACCCTCTGCATCGAACAGGTCAAAACCAAACACTTTACCGGGTCCGTACTGATTCTGAAAATGTCGAAGAGCTGTTTTCCTTTGGACGTATCCTTTTATGCACCAGTTTGAGTGGTAAGGGTTTAACGATTTGATGGGAATTTGAACCGGTTGAACGGACGGGGTTGGAGTAGTTGGAAGAGGGCATTGCCTTTTTGATGGAGGATGTGGATCCGATGAGGATGGAGAGTTTTCATGAGATGTGATGGGGATACTCATAGTTTTTGGATTGCCAATCAAGGGTGCAAAGGAAGTAGATATTTCAAAGTCTATTAGCTTTATAGACCTACACGACAAATGAGAGTCAAAGGAATAACTGTTAGGAGCGGTTGTGTTAAAAGTAAAAAAATGTTAAATTTGAAATAAGAAATTTATAACAAACTTACGTTGAAGGACCAATAGCTGAGGTAGTCCAACTTTTAACATTTATAATAGAACCCTTTTGTAGCAAGCCTGTTGCTACGAGATCATTGAAATCTTTTGGAAGCATGATGTGTTTCTTATGTGTTCCGTCTGAAATTGCAGTACGATATCGTGGAGTTGAATTTTGCATTGATTGTATTGGCTCAAGTTCAGCAATTTGTAGGTATGGTTGAATATGAGTTGATCCAGATAACATTGAGGAAATTGCATTTTCAGTGAGGTTTGATGTCATTTTCTGGTACAAAATAAAACACAAAAATGTTGAAAGAAGCATGTTTAGTTTTTTTCTAAATGAGTGGGCATCTAAGCTTGTAAACATAATGAAGAAAGATAGTTATTACCAACAACTTTTATACGTTCATTTTTTTAAGCATACTTCCACGAAGCGCAGAGGAAGGAGAGGGAGAAACAAATGAAATAGAAGGTTTGGGGGTAACTCTAGTAGCATCTGGTTGCTGATTTGATTGCCAAAAAATCATGGTGTTTTGAACGACAGAGGTCGAGAAAAGCCATACCAGCAGGTGAAGTGCAAGCCCTGGAAGGGACAATGTAGCCATATGAGGTACACCAACATCTCCCTAGAGGAAAAGGGAGCAGGATTCCCCCGAGGGGAAATCCTTGATTGGTGGACTCCATTTTGTCAAACTGAGACCAACGAGGGAGCAGTGATGTTATTCCGATTTGAATAAATTGTATGACACTTTGACACAACTTGCTTTTTCAATTTTTAAGAGCCGAGAAAAAGCTAAAGACGAATCTAGTCGCCTTCGATTCTAGTCGCCTTTGATTTGGGCAACTCTAGTATCATCTGGTTGTTGAGTTGATTGCTCGAGAATCACGGTGTTTTGAACGGCAGAGGGTGAGAAAAAACATATTGGCAGGCCAATTGCAAGCCCTGGAAGGGTCAATGTAGCCATATGAGGTGCACCAACATCTCCCCTAGAGGAAAAGGGAGCAGGATTCCTCCATGGGGAAATCCTTGAATGGTGGACTCCATTTTCCCACCCTAAGACCAACGAGGGAACAGTGAGGTTATTCCGATTTAAATAAATTTTATGACACTTTGACACAATTTGCTTTTTCATTTTTTAAGAGTCGAGAAAAAGCTAAAGGTGACTCTAGTCGCCTTCGATTTTTAACGAGCCTGAAGTGACAAGTGCTCATGCTTTTTCATTTTTTAAGAGTCGAGAAAAAGCTAAAGATGACTCTAGTCGCCTTCGATTTTTAACGAGCCTGAAGTGACAAGTGCTCAGATGGTCCTTTTCTTTTAAGGAGTCTGAAAAGGAACGAAAGTGACTACTCTGGATATCTAGACAGGGGGATTACCAAACCAATCGCAAAACTGCAGAATACTTTTTATGGTACGGCAGCCAATCTTCCCGAATGCTGTGTTCAGTGCATTGCGATCGATAGGGCGGCAGACACGGCTTCCTAAGGATAAAGGATATAGCCTACTGTGGTCTCCCACTATATACTCGACGTTACGTGGGAGCACAAGTCTGTACTGGCACTTGTCATTTCAAAGAGGAGGAATCACCCAACCTACGATGAAAGTGATAGTTACCAGGCTTTACGACGCCGGAACACGTCTCTAGCCTAGACTTCTAAATGGTGTGCGTTAGGTTCCAAAGCGTTTTTATGTTCATTGAAATGTATTTTACAGTTGATCTTTCTTAAGAAGTTTGCCTTTAAGGTTGATCGCGTGATGTACACATACAATTCCTAAATATGCAATCTAAGATGATAAACAATCGTTTACTTTCTTTTTTTGCAATGAAAATCCTAGCTACTAAGGAAAGAGAAGCGAAACTGTTTGAACATAGAGCAGAGAGCACATGCAAAGTCCTAAATCAATTTTCGCATGCATTCTAAATGCAAATGTACATGCATGTATTTGTTTTCCGCTTTCTTAATGTGTGGATGACAAAAAAAATGCCAAGTGGAATATAATATCAATACACACTAAAAAACAAGGCAGCCACGATGGCACCACTTTGCATTAGTTAAACACAAAGGAATAAAGTTTAAATTATCAAGAAAGCATATATATAACTGAATCATTTCAATCGGAAAATAATTTTGAATGAAATTTATAAGACTCTTTAGTTGCTCAGTGGCTAATGTACAATTGATGGAAGAGGATTTTGTATCATGGCCCATGGATGAAATATAAATGAAGCAAAAACTCGGAAAAGAGACTAAGGTTGTTACCGGAGATGATGCAATATAGAAAACGCCCAGAAATGTCCGTCAATGCTGAAAGTTGGATTGCCCAGTGACAAAACAGAGTAGGCCAAGGCAAAGTATCTGTATTCAATATTGTTGTGTGAGTAACCAACACAAGCTGCATAGTGCTATGCAAATTAATAGTCTTTGCGAGAAGAAAACCCAACATAATCCACACAATCTAATCCTCGCAAGGAAGGTTTTGTAGGGATTTAAAGGTTTTCTTATGTTATAAAATCCTAGGCAAATGTGGGTGCCCCAGCAAATAAAAATGTTTACCATAATACCCACTTACTATTAAGCATTGTCTCCAAAGGAACTTGAACAATATGATAAAAGATTGATCTTTTACTTCTATAATATACATAATGTTAAATATATGAAAAACACTTTCTGCTTTCAAGTAAGACTCTATAGTTGCTGAGTGGCTAATGTACAATTGATGGAAGAGGATTTTCTATAATGGTCCATGGATGAAATAGAAATGAAGCAAAAACTCGGAAAGGAGATTAAGGTTGTTACCGGTGTTGAAGCAATACAGAGAACGTCTAGAAATGTCCTTCAACGCTGAAAGTTGAACAACAACTACAAATTAGTTTGCAACTGCTTCACATATAGTAAAAAATGGATATTGTCAGATAAAGGTAGGGAGAAATTCAATAACAAAACAGAGATTAAACTACATGCAAGATGATCCGAGAACGAGTAGTTTAATATCATCTTTTAATATAATTTGATGGTTAAAAAAATATGTTGCATCATTCAAAAGTTATCAATTCAAATTTACAGATAGAATATGCATGACTTTGCACACAAAAAATAGAATATGCATAACTTTGCAAACTTAAATAGCGATTTCAGAAGTAAAATATATAAATACATTGTATGAGTCAAATTACTTCCAAAGTTAACAAGATTGGATCTCGTTACAAGAACTTCCAGCCACCTTGTTGTAAGACCTTCATATTTAAAAACATTTTACCCTACTTATACTCTGTAATTGAGAGTATAGCTAGAATATAAGGCTGTACTTCGTTACATGGGAAATATATATATATGCACATCAAAGCCTGATTGAATAACCCGGGAGCATAGTTCAAAACACCAAGTTGAAGCCTAGATTTATATTTAATGTTGCACAAATTTGGCATAAAGCATAGGATAAACCACTGACAAAGTTAACAAAGCCTGATTGAATAACCTGAGAGCATAGTTCAAAACACCAAGTTGAAGCCTAGATTTATATTTAATGTTGCACAAATTTGGCAGAAAGCATAGGATAAACCACTGACAAAGTCAACAAAGCCTGATTGAACAACCTGAGAGCATAGGTCAAAACACCAACTCAAAAGTCTAATCCACTGCCATGTTGTGTGAAATTTGGCCCTTTTGAGTATTAACATTATGTGCCATGTAACGGGGTATAATTTGATGGCATGTTATTGCTGTTTAATTTGAGGACAATCAAGAATAGGACAATACCTTCTTGAGCATTAAATCTTTGATAACAATTTCTGCATAATTCCGAGGGCAATCTCTGTTCTTGTGGTTCAGGTCTTCATTTCTTCAATGAACAGTCAATAAGTATTGCCAGTTTGCATTTTATTCTAAAAAAATTCCAAACAATCCCACTCATGTTTGTGACTTGAGGTCCATCGAAGGATTTTATGCTTTCAATGTATGTTTGGCTGCTGACCCTCTACGTGTTGAATTTCAACATTTTTGTGGTTAGTTTTCTTCTCAGAGTTCGGTTAGAGAATGTATATCTTTCCATGCTAATTTGCTTCTCTGCTTACTTGTGGACCTTTTGGTGCACTTGGTTTGTTGTTTAGTTGGCTTTTTCTTAAATTATTTTGTTCTAGTTTCGAGTTTTTAAGGTTGTTGATTTCTGAGTTTTTCAGCATTTCAGGTCCACTATAATATTTCTTTAACTGTCATAACTCCCAAGGCATAAAAACATAAATTAATGCAGATAACAGGCCAGCTAACCATAGTAATATGTCATATCAAGAAGTTGGTGGAATCATGCCCACATTGGGAGAGGGCTCTTTATCCTCAAGGTTCTATGCCTCCATCCATAACTTGCAGGTTTAGGATCAGTCACAATGGATTTTCATCCATAGCTTCCTTCTTGGACTCTTCACATCACTCTAGCTCAGAAATGGCTAGAAGGATGGTCAAAATTTATCAAACTGGGGAACTTTTGAGCCCTGGAGTACAAACCAGCAACTTCGCCTCTCTTGATGTTCACAAAAAGCTTGGCCTACCCTATGCTGAGGCCAACACAGGGCAATGATTACCAGAAGCTCTAGGATGAGAAGAATGCATCGGCAAGCACTCATCTATGGGGACTATACTCATGGTGCAGGGCACACTGTTCTAGTTAGACATAGCCTAAAAAATCTATAAAGACTGTATACATTAGTTCCGGAACAACCCCAACATAAGCTGCACAGTTGATTGTGTAAATGGACAGCTTCTGTGTGAACAACAGCTATTGTTTGCATCTCATTAGGTTCAGTGATATTAGTGTGTGTAATCACCATCGCTCTGAGAGTTTTTTGGAGAAATCTTGAAGCCTAGTGAACAAATCTTGAACCAGAAGTAGAAGAAGTACATTTTGGGGCAGACCTTGGGTTAACTTTTGGAGCAACATTGTAGCCTCTCTTGAAGCAGGCTTGGAGATGGTAGTATGGTGCCAATAGGTGCCAACAGAAATCATGAAATTGTTAATGCTATTTGATTCAACCTAACAGTGATGTGCTATCAAACTCCTCCAGCTGAAATGCATGCTTGAAGACATCAATTCACAAGTTTTACATGCAATAGCAGAAAATAACCATATGCATAGCCTAGCCATTGAATAGAATTCAATGTAACAATGATGTGCTATCAAACTCCAGCTGAAATGAGTGCTTTGAAAAAATTGACTGGGAAGGGGGGGCTCTGTTTTCTACACGATTAGCTTATCCCAGTTTTATATGCTAAACATTCCCCTAAACGCAGTTTTTGTTCATTTGACCCTTTTGACTATTAACATTATGTGCCATGTAACGGGGTATAATTTGATGGCATGTTATTGCTGTTTAATTTGAGGACAATCAAGAATAGGACAATACCTTCTTGAGCATTAAATCTTTGATAACAATTTCTGCATAATTCCGAGGCCAATCTCTGTTATTGTGGTTCAGGTCTACATTTCTTCAATGAACAGTCAATAAGTATTGCCAGTTTGCATTTTATTCTAAAAAAATTCCAAACAATCCCACTCATGTTTGTGACTTGAGGTCCATCGAAGGATTTTATGCTTTCAATGTATGTTTGGAGTTGTCTCTGTTTAATTGAATGGACTGTGTGCCTTGACAAAAAAGTAAGTGACCTGTTGAGGTAACATATGAACAACTCAATTACGAACACCTAGCAGAAATATCTTCTCATTATTAATTATGGATATTCTACATGGAAAATGAAGTAGATAATGTAGCTCTGATATGATGAGAAAATTATTTGTTGAATATAGAATGTTAAGGTAAAGAATTTAGTTAAGAGGTGAAAAATATATTCCTCCAAAATAGGATAAAGGACAGCTGGTGAAGATAGGTGGCAGAGGATCAGTAGGCAGAAGATTACTTAAGATTTAAGTTGATTGTGTAAATGGACAACTTCTGTGCAAACAACAGCTATTGTTTGCATCTCATTAGGTTCAGTGATACAAGACTTTGGGAGAGAATGAAAATCCTCAGCCATGAACATATTGCACTTCTGTTGGATACGTCACTAATGCATAGATTCGATTCTTTGGTTGACCAGGATATTAACATCATAATTCCTACTCAAATTTTGCATGGCAGAATCCTTAAACACTGCATATTTTGCAAATGACATATATGGTGGAAATTCATATATCTGTATTGTTCAGAGTTTTAAGAAGCACATGTATCTAAGAATCCAGGAACCTGAGTTAAGAGAAACGAGAAGTTTAGGGATCTGTTTTAAAGGTCATTATCCAGCAATGACAAAAAGGTGAAATTTTGGAGTTGTCTCTGTTTAGTTGAATGGACTGTGTGCCTTGACAAAAAAGTAAGTGACCTGTTGAGGTAACATATGAACAACTCAATTACGAACACCTAGCAGAAATATCTTCTCATTATTAATTATGGATATTCTGATGCTAAATTCTGAGGATCTGGTATAACAGTAGATTCTACACAAAATGGTGAAACCATCTGAGCTCTTCATCAGTAAGAGAAATTCTTGATACAGCAGATAAAGCTCATGATGGGGATATCACTGATACGGTTTAGGCACCTCAGCCTCTTGCAACATAAAGTGGTCTCACAACTATTTCAGCTACGACCAGCAATGACAAAAAGGTGAAATTTTGGAGTTGTCTCTGTTTAATTGAATGGACTGTGTGCCTTGACAAAAAAGTAAGTGACCTGTTGAGGTAACATATGAACAACTCAATTACGAACACCTAGCAGAAATATCTTCTCATTATTAATTATGGATATTCTACATGGAAAATGAAGTAGATAATGTAGCTCTGAGATGATGAGAAAATTATTTGTTGAATATAGAATGTTAAGGTAAAGAATTTAGTTAAGAGGTGAAAAATATATTCCTCCAAAATAGGATAAAGACAGCTGGTGAAGATAGGTGGCAGAGGATCAGTAGGCAGAAGATTACTTAAGATTTAAGTTGATTGTGTAAATGGACAGCTTCTGTGTGAACAACAGCTATTGTTTGCATCTCATTAGGTTCAGTGATACAAGACTTTGGGAGAGAATGAAAATCCTCAGCTATGAACATATTGCACTTCTGTTGGATACGTCACTAATGCATAGATTCGATTCTTTGGTTGACCAGGATATTAACATCATAATTCCTACTCAAATTTTGCATGGCAGAATCCTTAAACACTGCATATTTTGCAAATGACAGATATGGTGGAAATTCATATATCTGTATTGTTCAGAGTTTTAAGAAGCACATGTATCTAAGAATCCAGGAACCTGAGTTAAGAGAAACGAGAAGTTTAGGGATCTGTTTTAAAGGTCATTATCCAGCAATGACAAAAAGGTGAAATTTTGGAGTTGTCTCTGTTTAGTTGAATGGACTGTGTGCCTTGACAAAAAAGTAAGTGACCTGTTGAGGTAACATATGAACAACTCAATTACGAACACCTAGCAGAAATATCTTCTCATTATTAATTATGGATATTCTACATGGAAAATGAAGTAGATAATGTAGCTCTGAGATGATGAGAAAATTATTTGTTGAATATAGAATGTTAAGGTAAATAATTTAGTTAAGAGGTGAAATATATATTCCTCCAAAATAGGATAAAGGACAGCTGGTGAAGATAGGTGGCAGAGGATCAGTAGGCAGAAGATTACTTAAGATTTAAGTTGATTGTGTAAATGGACAGCTTCTGTGTGGACAACAGCTATTGTTTGCATCTCATTAGGTTCAGTGATACAAGACTTTGGGAGAGAATGAAAATCCTCAGCAATGAACATATTGCACTTCTGTTGGATACGTCACTAATGCATAGATTCGATTCTTTGGTTGACCAGGATATTAACATCATAATTCCTACTCAAATTTTGCATGGAAGAATCCTTAAACACTGTATATTTTGCAAATGACAGATATGGTGGAAATTCATATATCTGTATTGTTCAGAGTTTTAAGAAGCACATGTATCTAAGAATCCAGGAACCTGAGTTAAGAGAAACGAGAAGTTTAGGGATCTGTTTTAAAGGTCATTATGCAAGCAAAGAAATCAAAAGCAGGTACCAGGGATATATGAATGACTTTTCAGCTTGTGAAAGCTGAAGAATACCAATTTCCTTTCTACTACACAATTATAGTGCTCTTGTGCATCTTCCCCAAATTGAAACAGTTGTTATTGTATATAAATCAATTGACTGGGGAGATTCCTGCTGAGATTGGGAACCTCACATCCCTAACTGCTCTTGACTTGGATAGTAATTACCTCACAGGGATCATTCCTAAGGAGATATCTTCATTTAAAAATTTAGGTCTTGTACACCTCTGGAACAACAGCCTGACAGGTCAGATACCAGAAGGTCTTGCTGAGCTTGATCATTTATATGATATTGCTCTGTTCATGAATCAGTTAACTGGCAACTTAAGTATATCAGTACATGCCAAATGGAAGCTTAGGTGACTTTCTGAGAGGCAGTAACGCACATGTGCTTGACTACAATATACGGTACAAGATTGCACTTGGCACTGCTCATGCCTTGTCCTACTTGCACCATGACTGTGTACCCCCCATTGTGCATCGAGATGTAAAGCCAGACAATATTCTGCTTGATGATGAGTTGGAACCGCATTTAGCTGATTTTGGAATTGCAAAGATCCTTGATAACATACATCCCATGGGGTGCACAGTTTCAGGTGTTCCAGGTTCTGTTGGATACATTGCCCCGGGTAAGCATACTGTTGCCTTTCATTGTATGTTTACTTTTCCCATCACTCTTCTAGGATGGTTATCTTTCCAATTCAATCAATTAAGCTGCATATTGTAGCCTTATGGGCATTGTGAGATAGTATTGTTAAATCTTTGCTTCCTTGTATGGTCATTAAAGTCAAAATTCTAAAAGAGAAGAAGTATTTGATAAAAACATTTTTTTTACATTTTATTTTATATAGACACATTAGTCCTTACCTAAAAGCATCATGCAGTTGCATAGACCAGTACTCTAGATAGATGTGCAAATCAATGTAATTTTGGTCATTCATGCTATCAGTAGTGATTACAATACGCATGAATGGATTTGATACATAAGCAGGTAAGCTTCTTCTTGAGTGACTGGAATTATAATGCCAAACCTCCTTGTAATTGGACTGGCGTTGTTTGTGATTCTTCTAATACAGTTATTAGAGGCCTTAACTTGAGCTACAAAGGACTTTCAGGCTTTTTGTCTCCTGTAATCTGCCAGCTTCCGAAACTTACAGACTTGGAGTTTGCAGGCAACAATTTCAATGGTCCCTTTCCAGCATGGTTCTCTAACTGCACTAAATTAGCCAAGTTGGATTTGAGTTTCAATGGCTTCGGGGGTCCTCTGCCTGAAACTATTTCTGATTTTCGCAATCTAGCTTATTTAGATATATCAACTAACCAATTTTCAGGGGCCTTGCCAGAAAGCATAGGAAGACTTGCAAAGCTTGAGTACCTGAATGTCTCAGTCTGCCAGTTCAGTGGTTCAATTCCTCCCCAAATTGGTAATCTCTCTGAGTTAACAACCTTGTTTCTATCTTGGAATTTCTTTTCCCCTCCATATCTACCCTCAAGATTGAGTAACTTGACTAAATTTCAAATCTTTAGCTGTGCAAGATGCCCTCTATCTGGAACCATACCCACATGGCTTGAAAGCTGGAGAGAGCTGGAATTTCTGGAGCTAACATATAACAATCTCACAGGCCCTATTCCTAAAGAGCTCATGCGCTTCCCCAAATTGAAACAGTTGTTATTGTATATAAATCGACTGGGGAGATTCCTGCTGAGATTGGAACAATTTCAATGGTCCCTTTCCAGCATGGTTCTCTAACTGCACTAAATTAGCCAAGTTGGATTTGAGTTTCAATGGCTTCAGGGGTCCTCTGCCTGAAACTATTTCTGATTTTCGCAATCTAGCTTATTTAGATATATCAACTAACCAATTTTCAGGGGCCTTGCCAGAAAGCATAGGAAGACTTGCAAAGCTTGAGTACCTAAATGTCTCAGTCTGCCAGTTCAGTGGTTCAATTCCTCCCCAAATTGGTAATCTCTCTGAGTTAACAACCTTGTTTCTCTCTTGGAATTTCTTTTCCCCTCCATATCTACCCTCAAGATTGAGTAACTTGACTAAATTACAAATCTTTAGCTGTGCAAGATGCCCTCTATCTGGAACCATACCCACATGGCTTGAAAGCTGGAGAGAGCTGGAATTTCTGGAGCTAACATATAACAATCTCACAGGCCCTATTCCTAAAGAGCTCATGCGCTTCCCCAAATTGAAACAGTTGTTATTGTATATAAATCAACTGGGGAGATTCCTGCTGAGATTGGGAACCTCACATCCCTAACCACTCTTGACTTGGATAGTAATTACCTCACAGGGATCATTCCTAAGGAGATATCTTCATTGAAAAATTTAGGTCTTGTACACCTCTGGAACAACAGCTTGACAGGTCAGATACCAGAAGGTCTTGCTATTGTTTGCATCTCATTAGGTTCAGTGATACAAGACTTTGGGAGAGAATGAAAATCCTCAGCCATGAACATATTGCACTTCTGTTGGATACGTCACTAATGCATAGATTCGATTCTTTGGTTGACCAGGATATTAACATCATAATTCCTACTCAAATTTTGCATGGCAGAATCCTTAAACACTGCATATTTTGCAAATGACAGATATGGTGGAAATTCATATATCTGTATTGTTCAGAGTTTTAAGAAGCACATGTATCTAAGAATCCAAGAACCTGAGTTAAGAGAAACGAGAAGTTTAGGGATCTGTTTTAAAGGTCATTATGCAAGCAAAGAAATCAAAAGCAGGTACCAGGGATATATGAATGACTTTTCAGCTTGTGATGCTAAATTCTGAGGATCTGGTATAACAGTAGATTCTACACAAAATGGTGAAACCATCTGAGCTCTTCATCAGTGAGATAATTCTTGATACAGCAGATAAAGCTCATGATGGGGATATCACTGATACGGTTTAGGCACCTCAGCCTCTCGCAACATAAAGTGGTCTCACAACTATTTCAGCTACGACCAGCAATGACAAAAAGGTGAAATTTTGGAGTTGTCTCTGTTTAATTCAAAAAGCAAGATCCCAAAAAGAAAAATCGGCAGCAATTAAAATAGGCAGCAATTAGAATAGTACTCTGTTCTCGACATTCAAGCACACACTTTACATACAGAGAGGCATATTCAAAGGGTGAGGACTTCAAGGAGGTGTTTCAACAGTTGTAGAGCTAGAGTCATGTACAAAATGGTGAAAACATAGTTGACTACCATGTAACATCCCCTAGTAAATATTTTCCCTTTTGTAAATATAAATTGAAATTAATTAAAGGATGAGAGAAGGGACACAGATTACAAATTTCTTAAGGAATGGGTTGTTTTTAAATATCAGTCCTAGTTGTATGAGCGGTTTTAATTAAGTTAACTAAATAATGAATTTAATTAAAAATAAAAGGATAGGTCCAAGTGTCCTTTAAGCTCCAACAACTAACAAGAAGAGAAAAAAACTATTGAAGGAAGTAAAGGCTTTGTTTTCTAAGGTAGTTGACCTGTGTGGGCCTTGGAAAAACACAGGCGGTTGATCTGTTGGGGAGAGCACAAAAAAAGAAATAAGTCTACGAGAGAAAAGAGGGATACTCACACATACGCAATGGAAAGAAATACTAGGTGAGCACTAGAAGAAATTCCTCCAAAGGTTGGAGGTGTAAAGAAATAATAGTGATAAATATCACAAGGATCAATTTATGGGAAAATTGAACTAGCTAAGGAAACCTCAAGAGGCTTGCTGGGTGAAATATTATAGAGAGTTATGCCTTCCCTAAAGGATGAAGAATCCACTAGGGAACATGTGGATTGATGAAACTATTGTTGAAGGTAGAGACACTCAGGTATTTTTCAGGATTGATGAACCACTAGAAGTTGTCGTGGGGCTAAAGCTTTAGTGTTTGAGTCACTAATGAAGTACCTATAGAGGTGATCTATTTACCCAAAATTTAGCTTATCCAACTGATGAAACTTCCCTTGCAAGTGGACTCTCTTGTCCTAATAGTGATTTGAGACTCTCTGTACATTGGTATCCTAACATGGATGTTATTTATATCTGAAAAGATTGAGAAGAAGCTTGTGTAGTTGGTGGATGATGATAGAGTGGTCTTGTGTCATCCTGATTTAGTTGTAACATTGGAGACATTTTCCTCAGATGCACTCCACCTAAAGCACTGAAATATGGATTAGGGGTGACAAATACAAGTGACTATGGTTGTAGATTGTCTATGGTTGGGTCGAGAGTTAGAGTATCACTCTCATTTGTAAAATATCTTATAAGATAAGTATATATATCCATGTTCTTTGTGTGTGGTTATAGTGTCTTTGTTTATTGTATTGAAACAATACTTTGTTAATGATGGGGTGTTGTTTCCTGTATGAACACGAATGCCACTGTTGTATGCACATGCTTTACGGAATGCTTCTCCTTCATGTGAAATGGTTCATTACATGTGGATGTGCTGATCTTGAAATAACTTAAGCCTACCTGCACATGAAGAGAGTATTTTTTTTGTAAATGGGTACATTAATTGTATTGACCTATTGGTATATTTGGTCTTAGTATGTTATTGAGTAGCACATGTTGATAATAAGGAACGTGATTTCCTGTGCAACAATGGTCCTTTAATATTTTCTTAAGAATGGTTTAATTATTGTACTTATATGAGTCTACAAATTGGTCTGAGTGGCCAGTGTATGAAGACATAGATCGATCTTTGCTAGTCACATGAATATCTGCTTTAAAAATGTCCTTGCTATTGGGTAGGTTTTTTCCCATAATCTTAGGAGGTACAACGTTGGATATATATATATATATATATATATATATATATATATATATATATATATATATATATATATATATATATATATAATAGACATGAGGGAAGAGTCCCTTGAAAAACATCATATTTAAGCCATTATTCACAATGATCACATGGGGCTAAGCAGTAGAGCCCTTGGTAGAGTGGGGTTTAATCTTCACAATGTACAAGATGAGGAGTGTCGATCATATAAAAATGTGGAATGGTGTTAGAGTGCATTGGATTTAATGCAAATTGAATGACGGATTGAAAAAGACATTAGACAATAGGGATGCAATAACAGACCCCCCCGCCCTCTCCATACCAAATGAGGTCAAGCCCTTGCATGCTGTAGATTTGGAGAAAATGAGACAGGGTTGTTGGATCAATAAGATGGAACTAGTTGCAAAACTATGAACGTGGAGCCACCACCCCCCCCCGCTTCTTTGTACCAAATGAGGTTGGGCCCCCTTATACTATATATCAACTAGGCATAATTTAGATTGTCAGATACATACATTTAAGATGATGTCACCTTGGAACTTATTTCCCAGATATTTTGGATGGAGCACATAGTAAAACCCTCTGAGGTTAAGGTCCCAGGATGACATGTTTTGTGGGCCCATTAAGTGGGACGGTTGCCGAGTGGTGTGTAGGAATTGGCATATGGGTAAAGGGGGTTGGAATTCTTCAACATGAGGTGCCTAATGACACATGGCCTAAAATATTTTCCTCAAAATTTTCAATAGGGAGCAATGTTGAGACCTATCGGGATTTGATTCTTTGGGTGACGTGGCCATAAAGGGATCACACCTGCTTAACTTTCCTATGCCTATGTGTGAGTGTTCATTGGTTTGGAAGTGTAGAGCATATGAGCATGTCAACAACCTATGTATACACACAAACACAAACACATGATCCCAGATATGAATGGGTAAGTATCTTCTATGAGGCCTATTGTGTGGGAAACCACGAGGGGACTACACGGGAACTACATGGGTACCATGGGGAAAATATGATGTTGTGACATAATCTAATTGACCAAGACTTTAATTGATCATATCTTTTGTTTTGGAGGCCATATTGGAGAAAAAAGTATATCACTGGAAAGGTCTCGATCAGATGAATGCAACGATGTTGTTGTGTTGGAGCCTTTGTTAATTTTGAATGATTTTAACCAGTTTTGACCAATCGTAGGGCAGGAAAGGACAAATGGAAGCAACAGTTGGGTGGTGGAATGAGCAATTGCAGAGGAGTGATGGCGAGATGGCAACAGAAGGAAAAGGTAGTTGAGGAGACAGAAAGGCACAAAAGCAGCAAAGGAGCAAGTAGTCAAGTGATAACTGGTAGTCCAGGCAGTCGGGAAGGATATAAAAGGGGAAGAACGAAAATGAAGAAGGTTGTTGTTGAACCCGCTAGACGTAGGAGGAGTTCTTTGCTGAGGAGGTACATAGGTGTAGAAGCTAAAGTAAGAAGAGCTGGGAGCTGAGGAACTGGGTTACAAAGTTGATCTAACCCGAGCTACCGAGCCGGGTATTCTATGTACTGTTTATGGTGAGATGCTGAGTTATGATGTACTTTGTCCTGTTGATTTAATGTAATCAGAGCTGATGGTTGTTGAGATTTATAATGCATTGTGTATCGTGTTCTATGGGCTTACTAAAATTTTAAATAGTCTACTTGTTGGGTGAAGGTGATGATTACTAGATTGATATTAGAGTGTTGTTAGTTCTGTGCTATTTATGATGGATCCATGTGTATGAGTTTCAGGTGTTGGTGTCTCTGTTTCATGTATTATGGATGCATATGTGTATGATTTCTAGTGTCCGATTGATATTCTCTCAGCCCCATGCTGAACCCTTCTCCCCTTTGGTCGTGGTGTGCCTCGGGTGAGACTCCTTGCCCTTCAGGGTGAGGTGAAAATGCTAGCGTTTTCCTAGACTACAGCGGACCACTGTTGGCCTCCCATGCCTGAACCTAGGGTCTTTTCCCTGATGACTCTTCCGAGCCAACAAATGGTTTTGTTGTCGAGCCCTGAAGTTAGGAGAACTGGTACAGAATATGGTGTCGAGGGTGTTTAAAAGAGAGATTAGACACTGGTGGAACCAAAAAGTAGATCAATTTGTGGTAGAAAAATCTGCTAGTAGGAATCAACCGATCGGCAAGGTACACGAGGGGATTTTATACACTGATAGCTCAGATGACCAAAATGAAATTTTCTGGTGCA
Source organism: Pinus tabuliformis (assembly GCA_031772625.1). Classification (NCBI taxonomy): domain Eukaryota; kingdom Viridiplantae; phylum Streptophyta; class Pinopsida; order Pinales; family Pinaceae; genus Pinus; species Pinus tabuliformis. Next base: position 266,387,615 of record CM062811.1, read on the forward strand.
ATTTCCCTGAGGACCTATACAATTGGTTGAGGGAGCTGAAGCGACAAAGTCCATTGAGTGGATCGATGAAAATCTACCATAGTTGGACTTCACCTGACACTGCATTAGTGCAATAGCTAGATAACAAGCGGATGAGAGAAGTTGATTTCTGGGTGAAGGCTATGGTGGAGGGATACATGGTCAAGTTTGTTGCAGAAAGCTATCAGTCCTACTCAAAGGAAGAGGCAGTGTTCAACTCTGAGCTAAGGGGGGAATTGATAGGGGAAGTCTCGATGTGGATTAAGATGTTTTTGGTAGAAGAGTGACTGCTATCTTTACCCATTGCCAGGATGGAAGCATAAAACCCCAGTATCGGGGGAAGGAAATAAAGGGGGAAATGCTACCTACAAGGGGGTAGGGATGCTGCAAGGGGATGGATGAAAAAGGATTGGAAAGAGCTAGGGATGTTAGGGCATAGTGGAGGGAACTACTAGCATACAAGTGGCAGGGAAAAGAAGGAGAGGGTCCCACCAAATAGGAATGGTGATGGGAAAACCCCGAGGTGAGAAGAAGGGAGAAGACGATGCTAGGAAACCTGAAGGCGGGAAGAAGGGATGTTGGAATCAAGAAGAGGAGGAAGGACATTCCCTGCAAGTTGCAGAAATAGGATTGCGACAGGAAACTGGAAGAGGAATGTCTTAGAATGTTGCAGAATTGGAATTGCAATAGGGGATGGATGAGGAATCCTCCCTGAAGGTTTCGGAAGTAGGATCGCAAGATCAACACCCCTGTTGGCATGAAGATGACGATAATAGGGGCGATGGGATGAGGAGTTTATTCGATGAGGAGTAAGCATCCATCTAGATTCAATAGCCCCAACCCAAAACATAAGTTGCGTTTTCCCCGACTTTCTCCTGGTACCTTATCACAAACCAGAAGAGTTCATCCTTAACTTAGCCAAAGTGGCACGAGTATACAATGCGTGGGAGAAATACATGACCGGTCTCAATATTGGAAGTAATACAAGAATAAAATATAGTAGTAACTTGGGACTACAGGGATCCCTACAACCGAGAACGAAAGGTTTTGTGCTATTAGCTAAAACTCAGATCAATATTGCACGATCTTTACTAGATACCCGGAATTTGTAGGAAAGGGGAATGAAGATTTGGAGCAACACCGATACCTCTGTGAAGCCATTTAGAGGGCCTATCAGACTTTGGATAATGTTCGGGCGGTGGAATTCCAGACCACGCTAAGAGAACGAGCTCTACGCTAGTTCATAAAGTGGGCAGAGTAGAACTAGAACCCAACCATAGATGATATTAAGAAGGGATTTGTGCAGAAATTCAAGGTACTGTAAATAGATCAGTAGGGGCTATTAGAGTTGTGGGAAATTAAGCAGAGGGAGGGTGAGATGGCTTGGGAGCTCATGCAGAGGTTGAAGGATGCCATTGCCAAGTTAAGTTACACCTTGGACCCGAACCACCAGCGGGACTAGTTCATCAAGGCACTCTTGCCCCTGACTAGAACACTACTGACACAACTAAATATAGGAACCTTGCATGATGCACTAGAGTAAGCATCATATATAGAAGCAATGGTAGGATATCCCCATGAATACTAGGGAGGCACAAGTCTGCGAGATCCAGCGATCATAGGTCTGCAAAGCCAGATCACGAACTCGATCGAGAAGCTGAGAGATCTCCAACTCGTATGAGCTGCCAGGCCCAATGTTTGGCACACCCATTGCCTGGTGGAAGGGCATGTTGCGATGGAGTGCCCGTGATTGAGGTGTCTCAACCAAATAGGGGGGGTGGTGGGGTCGTCAGGAACCCATCCCACCATAGGAGTTGCGGCAATCAGAGTGCAAGGACCCTTCCCAGGAAGGAATAACGCAAACTTCTGCGAGATTTGTAGAACGTATGGACACCTGCCGCGAATGTGTCCAATTCTACAAAAGTATTCTAATGTCCCCAATAACAACTACTGCAAGTTCTTCACATCAACCACTCATCACACCGATCAGTGTCGAGTGCTGGATGCTCTAGCAGAGAGGCTGGACAAATCAATGTTCAGAGTCAATGAAGCGAGTCGAGGGGGATGAGGATGAAATGGACGCGGAGGAAGAACGAGGGGTAGAGGACCCTTGAGGTGCTACAATTGTGATTAGGAAGGACATGTCACAAGGGAATGCCTATTCCTAAGAAGACCATGGTGTTCCTAATGCAAAGTTAACACCCATGCAACAGAGGACTTCCTAGAACTTATTGTGAAATGGGAAGAGAGGACCAGAAAATGAGGGGCCAACCTGGTGAATGCTAAACCTCGGACCGACGAGGGTTTCCTTGTGACAAATATTAATATAGTCACCCGAGGAGGGAAGAAGATAGGAGAGAATCTCTACATTGAGGAACCCTGAATGATCGTTAAAGTGGCGTCATCACAAAGGGCATATATCCCTGAGCGCCAAAAGCAGTATTATCAAGAAGCAACCAAATTGTTCAAGGGAATCACTGAAGATAGGGATCCTCAAAGACCACAAGTCCATATGCCCACTCCCATCCAACCCATTGGGGAATGGTTTAAATCATTCTTAAAAATTGTTGGAGATGAGGCCATTCTAAAGGAATTGTGGAGAAGCTTAAAGGTTGTGGTATCCGTAGAACAAGAGGATGCGGGACAACCATGTGAAACCTAGTCAAAGAACGCCTCCAGGAGAGTGAAGAGGAATAAGAAATGAAGTGAGAAGGAGTTATGAATCAAGGCACAAGTGGCAGGATTCTAGATAAGGGACACCATGCTAGATCTAGGGTCGGATGTAAACATCCTACCTCGAAAGACTTGGGAGGAAAAGGGGAAGCTGCAGCTCAAGTATTTAACAATTCAATTAAGAATGGTGAATCAGTACTATATATTGCCTATCGGGAGATTGGAAAATGTAGAGGTTGATGTGGCAGGGGTGAAAATGTACACTGAGTTCGAAATAATATATATTATGGGGGATAAAGACCCCTATCCAGCACTCTTGGGGATTGACTAGGCATACAAAAACTATGCTGTCATAGATTTGATGAAGGAACTAATGATTTTTGAAGCAGAAGGGCAAAGGGTGATTTAGCCGTTGGACCCTGACCGATGACAGGGAAGAACCAGGGGTGTTAGATTAGTTGTATACACTCAGGGCAGGAAAAAGGGAGGAATACATAAATCCTACAGCTGGAGGATCAGTTAGCTAGAGAAGAATTAACAGTTCATAAGTTGGTTTAGAAGCTACATGGGATAAATGGAAGCAGGGTGGATACAAACTGACAACCCGACGATGTGCAATGATAAGCCGAGTGAATTGGCGAGACATAGGAAAGGGCAACAACCCAAAGTACTGTGGCCTTGAGCTAATAGATCAGTTCCTAGACAGGTTGGACAAGGATATACCGGAAGACCAGAGAATTCCCTTGCTAGACATCGCGCTCATGGAAACACCAACAAGGTGGTGGAAAGCACACTGCCAGGTATTAAAAGACTAGAAGGATGCCAAGCGAGCAATTAAGGATAGGTTCAACAAGAAGGAATTTCGACCACACAGATGAAAATGTATACACGGGGAATTCAAGTCTCGAGGAGAACATCAAAGGTTGCATGACCAACTGGAAAAGCCAGGGACTACCAAAGGACATGTGGGTGCATGATTTTATACACACCCTTAGCACCATCCCCCAGGCTTGGTATATCCATTATGAACTACGACAACAAACAACTAGTTGGGATGCCTTGGAAGCCTAGTTCGTTGGCGACTTTTCATTCAAAAGTAGTGAAGCACAAATGATAGAAGTGCTTCAAGCCGTAAAAGGGGTTTTGTTCACCCCAAAGGTGCTAGTTGAAGGGGAGCACGAAGAAAACTTTCTGTAGTGCTTGTATGATATGGAATCACCAGAATTTGTGACTTGTGACAAAATTGATGCAGAACCAGAAGAAGACGGATTGGAAGAGCTTAGACACCTATCCTTTGAAGATATAGAGGGAGAAAGGGGGATTCAGGAGAATCCCTCAATGGAAGGCACCCATATCTTACCAGTGAAGCTGAGAAAACAAAATGTAGGGACGGAAAATAAGCCCAAGATAGCATTAGTGGGATACTACTGGGACGAACAGATCACCAAAGAAATTTTTGATTTATTACAAGAATACCATGACCTCTTCCCAGCTTCGGTAGCAGAACTCAAGGGGATAAAAAACCTGGGAGAGGTGAAAATTGTTTTGAAAACAGGTGTTCGAACAGTGAAGCACAGACCATACCAATTGAACCTAAGGGTCAAAGAGAAAGTTAAAAGGGAGATTGAAAAAATGTTGGATGTACGAATCATATTTCCAGTCAATGAAGCTGACTGGATAAATCCTATATTTATTCCAAACAAGAAGGATGCAACCGAGACTAGAGTATGCGTCGACTACAGAAGCTTGAACAATGGATGCGTGCATGACCTACTCCCCATGCCTTTCAGTGACGAATTCCTAGACAATGTTGTGGGGAATGAGACATACTCGTTAACAGATGGGTTCTTAGGATATCATCAGGTCCAAATAGTCAAAGAAATTAAAAGGAAAACAACTTTCACGATGGAGTGGGGGTCATACGCATACAATGTAATGCCATTCGGATTAAAGAATGTGCCAGTAGTTTTTTCAAGGATTGTAATAGCTGCATTCCAAGATTATTTTCACAAATTCCTAAAAGTTTACATGGATCACTGCACAGTATATAACCTTCCGAAGAAGCATACCAGTCTAGTGAGATTAATGTTTGAAAGATGTAGACAGTTGCAGATCTCTTTAAATTTGAAAAAATGCATTTTTGCAGTTCCCTTTGGAACTCTATTGGGCCATATTGTCTGCAATATTTCACATGGAACCACCCTGCAACGTGAAGCAACTAAGAGAAACTCTAGGGCATACGAGGTACTACAGAAGGTTCATCAGAAACTATGCAACCATAATAGCCCCATTGGAGAAACTGCTAAGGAAGACGGAGGAATTCATTTGGACAATGGATTTTCAAGCAGCACTGGATAGACTAAAAGAAAGGTTAGTAAGTGCTCCCATATTGGTGTACCCCGACAGGAACAAAATGTTCCATGTACATATCGATGCATCTGGAATAGCGCTAGGAGAATTCTTAGCGCAACCAAGAGAGAAGATGGATCATCCAGTATACTATGCGAACAGAAAACTCTCCATAGTGGAAAATAGCTATACAATAACAGAATGGAAGCTCTAGCAATGGTCCACTCTCTCCAAAAGTTCAGGCACTACCTACTAGGTGTGCCATTCAAATTCTTCACAGACCATTCTGCATTGAAGTACCTAGTAAAAAAGTCGGTACTAGATGTAAGAAATTGCAGGTGGTTGTTACTATTTCAAGAATTCACATTTGAAGTGGTTGTTAAGCTAGGCAGATTGAATGTAGGCCCAAATCACCTGGCTCGCCTAGAAATAGGGGAGAACTATGGAGCCATAAACGATAAGTTGCCTGATGCCAATCGGTTCAGGATAGAAGCCATACCTGATCACCTAGGGGAGATTGCTACTTTACTAACAAAAGGCAGCTGCCCACAGGGATACAAAGCAACGCAGAGGAGGCACTTAGTGGTCAGAGCAGCAGACTACTAGCTCATAGCAGGACACCTCTACAAAATGGGCTTGGACCAAATACTCATATGCTGTGTCTTATAACACGAAAGAGAACCCTTCCAATGGGAGTGCCACACAGGGGTCGCGGGAGGCCATGTTGGAGGCAAAGCTATCGTAAGGAAGGTACTACCTGTAGGATTGTGGTGGCCCACTATCCATAAGGATTTGAAGGAATTTGACAATAAATGCGACGTCTGTCAAAGGGTTGGTAAGCCTTCCTGACGCGACGAGCTACCACTACACCTGGTCCACATGGTGTAGATATTTCCCCACCAGCAAGACACTTCCAAGCCTGATACATAATCACAACAACAAAATACCTAACGAGATGGGTAGAGGCCACACTAGTGAAAGACTGCACAGTAGAAACAACGACAAGATTCATTTTTGAAAATATCATTTCAAGGTTTGGATGCTTGAGGAGCCTCACAAGTGACGAGTGTTAACGGGAAAAGTGTCTACTCAGAATGACCCTATCCCACTAAGGTGTGACAGTGACCTTAGAAACAAACAGAGAAAACTACTTTCGTATTCTTCTTTATGAACTATAAACGAAGAGGAATAGGATGAACCAACCTGTGTCTTGCGCTAGTCCTTTGATCCAATCTCTCTCCTCTTTGACAGCTTCCAGCTACCTGCTCCCTTACTTGCCCAGCTTCACCAAGTTCCTGTAAGATCACAGAAGAAGAAAACTACACAAAGACATGGATTTATATTCATAAATAGCTTAGGATCAGATTTAAGCTAAACATACAAATGTAACAAACATCAATGATACACAAGCATGTAGGAGAAACTCAAATAGTTTTATTGATATAACAAGAAGATCCAGGAGGAGTTACAACCAATGATTCCTGATCCAGCATCAACCTCCCAGCATAGAATCCCCTCTTCACCTCCAACAAAGCATAAATCACCCAATACTCTGATATCTATCTCTAAACCAACAACAATTCTCTGCAATGTCCAAAATTCTAGCCTCAGGATCTCTGGGATGAGGGATCCATATATAGATGTATGCAAGGAATATGAGTCAGCTTATGATTTGACTAGTGGCTTCTCTCTGTCAGTTCTTGCTTCCACTTGGAGACTGAGAGCCTCTTACTCATCCTTGGTCGAACTCAGTGAGGCAAGTGTCATTGGAGAAGATTCTGGAAGCTTCCATTGTCTTTCCACCTCGCAGAATGGCACTGCCATTTGTCATTTCCCGCTCAACACACCCTGGTAGTGCATTTAGGTGCGTTACAATGCACCTAGCTAGTGTACTTGGGTGCTATGCAACGCAGCTAGCTAGTGGAGCAGCTGAAATGATCCTGATTTGACTGATTCTGAGCAAATCCTGGTGGAGAACTTCTGGGAGAAGCTGTAATTTGTTGACCTTGTTCCTTTAGGGGTCGGAACAACACTTTTAGGGACTTAGGATCCCTTGGTTTATGGAAATTTCATGCTTAGAGCTGTAAGGCACAAAAATGTCTATAACAGTTGCCCCCTAAAGTATGAGGCCGTTTATCGGGTGAAATGCTTTATTAGGAGGATCCGAAGTTCTTTCAATGCTGGGAGGAGACCTGTAATAAGATACAATACAATACATTATCTTCATACTGTTTTCATGATCTAGCTGAGGCGGGCATTCCCATGCTCAACTTTATAAATTCATTTTCATGTACATAGGACAGACAATCGTCTGATGGTAGACTGATGATTCTGATAGAGCCATCATCCTTTTGGTAGGGTGATTATCTGTGCTGCAATGCTGTACATTTCAATGTCTTTATTTTCCTGAATATATATCGCATCCCGGATGGATGAAACTAGATCCAGGGTCTTCATTCTCGTCCGATCTTCACTTGAAGTACAAGTCGATCCATGTGAGAAATGTTTTGAAGTCGAACATGGAAAGACATCGCTTGATTACCAGTCAATGATGTAAACTGTTAACAAGCACGAGAGGAATCACCGATAATGATGATGACCCTCAAGGTACTGTAGTACAATTTACGTGGTGTGAATAAAGGACTTGGCGTTGAACACCACGCAAAATCTTTCGGTCGAAGGTCATTGATGTATACCTGTCGCCGGAAGTGAGAAACTTGCCATTGAGGCATGCAAGCTTCAAAGTACTGAAGGGGGTGTTCCTAGATCAACTTCTTGGATAATGAGCTGATGTCGACAAGAAGTGACCCGTCAAAGGAGGGCCTTAATGAATCCCACATCAATGACATGGAATGGAGCAAATGATTTTGATGGAGGTGAAAACGATCTGATGATATATGGTTCAAGATGGCGGTCATGAAAGAATGAAGTATAATATTATGGTAGTGGATGGGACACGGGTGACTTCTCTGGATGACTTCTCTTGAACATGTCAGCGACACTTACGTGATGGATTGGTAGCATTTACCCCAAATGTGGATGGTATGGTGTGACCATGGTGATGTGACCGGTGAATGAAACAACCCAACCCAATTCGGACACGGAGTGGAAGTGTCATGTTCAAGAGCGACTTGCTACCAATAAAGATTCTTTGAGTTTTCTTCCCAATTTTTCCCCAGTCATTGCTGACCAGTACCTCTTTATTTTTGTCAAGCTTGAGGAGGATAACATATTCTTGTTCTATAATTTTCCCTTCGGGCAAACCCATCGCTATGTTTTAACAAGCCTAGCGATAGTGAAACTCGTTCTCGTCTAAAGACAAGTTTGTCGCTATTAATCTTTTTAACGAGTTTAACGACAAAGATAACTCAGTCCTTTTCATTTTTAGAGAGTCTGAAAAGGTACGTAAAGGTAACTCCAAAATTCCTTTTTCGTCATCTAATCCCTTAAGTCCGAAAAAGTATAAAACAATACAGAAGGGATGAATTTTCGATAGTTTTAACGAGCCGAACAAAACAAGCACTCGATCTTTTTGTGCAATAATCCCTCAGGTCCAAAAAGATTAAAATCTAGAGGAGGGATAACACTTCCGGTCGCTTTAACGAGATGGAAGGCCAAAACTTGGCAATATTTTCATATTTTATGAGTCAGTTGAAAAGAGCTTAAAGAAGACTCGTCTTTTGAGGAACGAGTGATAAAATGGGTAGCAGCTGATTCCAGGTAAGGCTTGGAATTTTCCAATCACGGCAGTGTCACAAGGATGGCTAGTGAAATCACTCTTCGCAGCTGTTCCTCAAAATGGGTAAACAATCAAATGGAGGTGAATGATCGGCCAATGAAAAGTGGAGGCAATGGTGCAAACACGACCAAGGCTTTAATGGCTGAAATGCTACATTCACGGTGGTTATTTACCGGGGAATAGTTCATTTTTTAACGAGCTTAAACGCGGGTGGAAACATTTTCTCATGTCTTATGTTTATTTTTTAACGAGCTTGAACTATGTGCTAAAACTGCTCGATTAATCCAGTCATATGATAAGAATGTCTCATATAAAAATGGCAACTTTTAGATTTTTGCCCCACATCCTTTCTTTATGCAAGTTAGGTGACGACTAATCCTACGAGTTTAAAGGGTTAGAGGTCCTAAAAATTTAAAAAATAAATAGTCGCCCATCGCTTGCACTCCAAAATGTTTGCATGCCCTCATGTATAAAATAGAGTTTCAAGGTCACCCTCTATTCGAGCTGACAAAACATTTGTTTTATCAGGAAGGGTATACCTCTTACAGGCTACCCAAAGATTGTTCTATTCACACAGCAAACAAAACATTTCTTCGGCGATGTCTACCGAGATAAACAAAGGTGAGTGGCGGTGCTCGCCCACTTACATAACTTTGACAAGAGAATCTTGTTCTAGAATAACCCCTCTTCCAATCACGGACGGGGTACAGACTAGTCATATTCTCCCGTGGAAACCTACCCTATACCCGAAGTTTTCCTCCCAAAGCAGACCAGGATGCATGCCCCCTGGGTTTCAGTCATATCCCTTCGAATTACTCGCGCTCATCGGGAGGACGGACTGGAGATTGAGACATTTCTTGCGTGAAAAGACCATTTAGGGATGGTATATGACTATTTGCTATGCGTGATCCGGGAAATGAAAGCTGGTCCACGAGCTTGACCACTCTTCCTTCGTGCGGAAAACACATTACTCTAAAGAGTGAGGAGACAATGGCTCCCATGCAATAAATATAGTCTCATCCAAGGAGTAGGTTATAATCCAAGGGTCCTTGAACTACCATTATGTTCATGCGAACTGTCTTCCCTCTCAATGTTATGGGCACATCGGGAAGGATCCCTAAAGGTTGACTGGTTCCTTTATCAAAGCCTGTCAGATTTCTCATTTCAGGCAAAAGCGATGGCGAACCAAGCGCTTTCCAAGCAGTCGAGGAAAGGATACTCATAAAAGCCCCCTCATCTATGATGGTACCAGCCATGACCATTCTATATATTTGAACGATAATTCGGAATGGTACACTTGCTGGTAAACGGGGTCTGCCTAGTTGATTCCAGTCGAAGGAGACAACTAGGTTGCTTGGAGGTGGGACCGAGTAGACGGCCGGGTATGGATCTGACGAACTTCCCTCCCGTGGTAAGGGAATGGGTAGATTGCCCCCATGTTCGTCAGAGTCTGTGTTGATGAAGAGAATTAGGACGGTGTCATCCTTGTTCTATTCAGTGACTGTATCATCCGAAGATAAAACCTCTGAAGGCAAGACCGGGTCAACTGCCGCCTCGACCTTTTGACTTTCGTCTGGTATGGATTCAAATGGTTTATCTTCAATGATAGGCGCTTCAACCGACCACTTGAGCGGGCCAGCTGGATTCTCAACTAGCGACAGACTCGGCAAGATTTTTTTATATCCAGGAGGAAGTCGTAACGGTGAAACCGGACGATCATCCAAAACTCTTTTCGCTTCGTCTAAGAAGGGACAATGGTGGACGGCATGATTGCCTTCGCACAGTTTACAAGGAAATCTAGCTTTCCCTTTTTGTCCTGGGGCTTCACTTTCGCTAGTTGACGGTGTGCTTTCAACATGATCATCAGAGGTTGATGACACCGGATTGTGCAAACGAGGAGACCAGTCCCTTAGTATCCGAGGGATGCAAGGACAATCTCTGTGAAAGTGGTCTCCTTTGCAAATGACACATGGCGATTTAGGCCTGGTCGGTGCAGTGTGTGGATTTTCGTTAGACGACACTCGTTTTCCCCCATTCGCCTTTGGCTCCTTCTTCTTCTTCTCTTTCTTCTTCTTCTCCTTCTTCTCCTCAGGAACTTGACTTTTGGCTTTGCCAGCCCCATCAAGCGAAGAGGAAGGGGGAGAGGAAGAATTAGAGGAAGTAGAAGGTTGGTGGGCAATTCTGGACTCGTCTAATTGCTGATTCGATTGTTCAGGAATGGTGGTGTTCTGAACGACATTGGTTGAGAAGAGCCATACTGGCAAGCCAATTGTCAGTCCTGGAAGCGACAATGTGGCCATATGGGGTGCACCAACATCTCCCCAAGAGGAGAAGGGACTAGGATTTCCACCAAGGGGAATTCCTTGGTTGGTAGACTCCATTTTCTCAACCTAAGATCAATGTAGGAAAAGGGTATGAATATTCCGTTTAAAATAAATTTTTAGACACTTTGACACAACTTGTTTTTTCAGTTTTTAAGAGTCGAGAAAAAAAAAAAGATGACTCTAGTCTCCTTCGATTTTTAATGAGCCTGAAGTGACAAGTGCTCAGATGGACCTTTTCCGTTAAGGAGTCTGAAAAGGAACGAAAGGGACTGCTCTGGAGATCTAGGTAGAGGGAGTACCAAACCAACCGCAAAACTGCAGAATACTTTTTACAGTACGACAGTCAATCTTCCCGAATGCTGTGTTCGGTGCATTGCGATCAGTAGGGCGGCCGACACAGCTTCCTATGGATAAAAGGTTTTAAGCCTATAGGGGTCTCCCAATATATACTCGATGGTACGTGGGAGCACAAGTCCGTACTGGCACTTATCGTCTCAAAGTGGAGGAATCACCCAACCATCAGTGAGGACAACAGTTACTAGGCTTTACGACGCCGGAATACGTCTCTAGCCTAGACCTCTAAATGTTGTGCGTTAAGTTCCAAAGCGTTGTTAGATTCATTCAATTTATTTTAAGTTGATCTTTCTTATGAAGTTTTCCTTTTGGGTTCACCACGAGATGTAGATGTAATTCCTAAAATGCAATCTAAAGATGATAAGCAAACTTTTATCTCTTTTCAGCAATGAAAATCCTAGCTACAAGGGGAAAAGAAAGACACAATCTTTTCTCAAAGAGGAAAGAGCACACTGTAAATGCACTTTTCCTAAATCAAACCAAACAGACTGTCAATATGCAAATGCACATGTGCATGTATTTGTTTTTCACTTTCTTAATATTGATGCCTAAAAAGAAAGTTGATGTACAAATCTGAATTTGCTTTCAAGTGACAAACACAAACAAGCTTCTTTTCGAAATCAAAAGGTAGAGATGATTACGACATTATATGATTTTGAAATAAATACTCGTTTCGACACTAGAAAGTCACAAATTCAAACCAAAGGCAAAAGTAAAAGCATAATCGACTGTCAACAACAAATAAACTTTCTCCTAAGATCAAAATCGACACTTACGACAGATCTAAATCAAAGGACGACAGTATGACTATTCTACTTTTTCAATGGAAAACTGTAAATGATGTAACAAACACACAAAAACATCTACAGTCTTTTTGTACAAAGGAGGCGGAATTAAGGCAAAGAAAAGGGCTTTTTAAACAGACACATACACTGATCACAGGCTGCAAAAATCAGAGACAAAACTGAAAAAATGAAGCAAGGAACCTCAACTGCACAAGGCTAGGCTGATCAGCACACCTGTTACACAAAGAAATTGGATTGCAGCGCAGGTAGTCCTCTCGGGAACTGCGTTGAAATGCAGAATCTCTTCACAAAGCCTGCGCTGGGGCAGAAACAAGAATTCTATCCGGGTTCTGGGTCACGGTTTGTAGTTTAATCTATGGTTTTTGGACGAGTAAAAGCAATCAGTAATGCACAATCAGAGGGTAGATTTAAAGGAGGTCTAAGAGCTATCACAAAGGGCAATCAGATCATTTGTGAATCAGCTGTTCAAATCATAAATAGATCCAATGAATGGATTGAAGTAGCAAATGTCTACTTTGCATTTGTTAATGGAAAATGCAGTTCGATTGCTACTTCTATGTTTATGAAACAAACAACAAGAGAAACACAAACAAACTAATTAGACACGATCCCCAGTGGAGTCGCCATTTTGTTAACGGGAAAAGTGTCTACTCAGAATGACCCTATCCCACTAAGGTGTGACAATGACCTTAGAAACAAACAGAGAAAACTACTTTCATATTCTTCTTTATGAACTATAAACGAAGAGGAATATGATGAACCAACCTGTGTCTTGCGCTAGTCCTTTGATCCAATCTCTCTCCTCTTTGACAGCTTCCAGCTACCTGCTCCCTTACTTGCCCAACTTCACCAAGTTCCTGTAAGATCACATAAGAAGAAAAATACACAAAGACATGGATTTATATTCATAAATAGCTTAGGATCAGATTTAAGCTAAACATACAAATGTAACAAACATCAATGATACACAAGCATGTAGGAGAAGCTCAAATAGTTTTATTGATATAACAAGAAGATCTAGGAGGAGTTACAACCGATGATTCCTGATCCACCATAAACCTCCCAGCATAGAATCCCCTCTTCGCCTCCAACAAAGCATAAATCACCCAATACTCTGATATCTATCTCTAAACCAACATCAATTCTCTGCAATGTCCAAAATTCCAGCCTCAGGATCTCTGGGATGAGGGATCCATATATAGATGTATGCAAGGAATATGAGTCAGCTTATGATTTGACTAGTGGCTTCTCTCTGTCAGTTCTTGCTTCCACTTGGAGACTGAGAGCCTCTTACTCATCCTTGGTCAAACTCAGTGAGGCAAGTGTCATTGGAGAAGATTCTGGAAGCTTCCATTGTCTTTCCACCTCGCGGAATGGCACTGCCATTTGTCATTTCCCGCTCAACGCACCCTGGTAGTGCATTTAGGTGCGTTGCAACACACCTAGCTAGTGTACTTGGGTGCTATGCAATGCAGCTAGCTAGTGGAGCAGCTGAAATGATCCTGATTTGACTGATTCTGAGCAATTTCTGGTGGAGAACTTCTGGGAGAAGTTGTAATTTGTTGACCTTGTTCCTTTAGGGGTCAGAACAACACTTTTAGGGACTTAGGATCCCTTGGTTTATGGAAATTTCATGCTTAGAGCTGTAAGGCACAAAAATGTCTATAACAACGAGGGCATACAATTTCTGAACAAAACAATTAAAGTTTTGTTAACAACTTTTATGGTACAACATAACAAGAGTAGTCCTTATCATCCACAAGCAAACGGTACAGTAGAGGCATTTAACAAGATACTGGAAAGGGGGCTAACAAAAATCGTATCGGCCAACTGGGATGACTAGGATGAAAGAATTCCAGTGACTCTATAGGCATATATGACAACAATTAAAATACTCCACAAAAAACCTCCATTCTAGCTCATCTACAACAGAGAGGCGGTGGTGCCAGTGGAGTTCATATTGCCCAACATGTTAATTCCAGAGGCTACAAGAATGACAGATAGGAGTGCATTGCAGAACAGATTGAGCCAGCTGATGGAACTCGATGAAACCTGGTTCCTAGCAGAATTCTATCAATCAGTCGAGCAATGAAGACAGAAGGCTTGGCATGATAGGCACATCAAGAAGAAATTGTTTGAAGTCGGTGACCAAGTGCTCCTCTATGACAACAAGTTCCTCAAGTTCCCAGGAAAACTATATATGCACTAGTTAGGCCCCTTCATAATTACAAAAATAAAAGAATCAGGTGCGGTAAGACTTGCGCAACTAGATGGAGTCCTACTGTAGGGATGGGTGAATGGTGCACGCCTGAAACCCTTCTGCAAATGAAAAAAGAAAGTTTCTTTCAAATAATATGGTTGCGGCCGGGATTGGGATACCGCAATCCATTTGTGGTCAGGGGGGATAGTGTCAGTGGCCATATAATGTCAGATCACACTAGTAGGCCTAGTCAGCAAGGAAGTAGCCACGCATGTCAACCCCTGTAAGCAAAATACATGTAGGTCTGCACCTTTTCTAGAATTGATGACTGCACAAGTACCCATCTCATCCACCGTACCAGTGTTTATTTCCCAATTAAGTAATCAAAAAGGAAACTGTCAAGATAGGGTTGAAAAATCTTTCCTATTAAGTATAGAATTAGTTAATAAATAAGCCCATCATGACAGAATAAATATGCCATGCAACCCACTCTGTACCTTCCAAACCAATGTCATAGTTTGCACGTACCAGTCGGCCGACGACGGCAAAATATAGCTAAGAATACATGGAAAGGTTGCCGGAGTAATTATTTTCTTAAAGCCTCATTAGGCAAGAGACATCGTGTCAGAATTAGTTACATAAATCTCAAGAGGATGCAGGGAATGATAGAATTTCAAACAACAGAAGGATTCTAGGATCGCGTGGAAGAATAGGAGCAAAACAAGAGAAGCAAGAGACCACCAGTACAAATTTTTTACTGTAGAAGAGGAATAATGGAAAAAAGAGTAATATTAGTCCCACAAACCACTCTGGATGCAATAATTGAAGTGGTGGATGAATTGTACAGGAAGTATGACAGGTTGAATCTCATCGACAATGACTTCACAGACGGATTCTAGTTTCCAGCGATGAAAAGGGAAATATACGTGGAAGAATTTCAAAGGGAGGATGGAACCATGACCTCCAAAATCAGAGAGGATTTTAGAGGGATAGAGAGGTCCATGCTGTTCAACATGAGAAATCTTCCTGTATTTAGCACCTAATTCGCCAACATGCAGTGCACCAAACTACTAGTAAGCAAGATGCATGGAGGTTCGCTATGGTTGGAAAGGGAATACCCTATTCATGCCGAAGTTATATGTCGGTTGACTAGGCTGGTAGAAATGGGGAATGTAGTCAACAAAAAATTCCAGGTCGGGGCCAAGTGGGGGAAGAAACAGACAGAAGACAACATCTATGCCCGCTATGGGACAGAGCAAGGGGGGAGGGGCACAAAGTTGGACAAGATCAACAAAGATAACATCTGGTTTGCCTGCTACCTTATTGTAGGCAAGACAATGAGGCACTTCATGAGGAACGAGTGCACCCTGGACACCGTTTCAATAATGGAATACTGCTGCCAGGGAGAGATACTCAACTAGTCAACTTTCGTGCTCAACGAACGTTTTGAGGCATGTGAGGATGTATACCGGTGGAGCATTGGCTTTGTGTTTGGATACCTGGTAATGGTGCTAGAAATTTGGAAGTGGAGGCCATCACCAGAGAGGCAGATGGCAACCATTGCTGAAGACCAGCCAATTGCGGTCAGGTATGAACCGTGGAGGGCATCGGGGGATCCAAACACAAAAGAGATCAATGAAAGAGCCTTCAAGAGATGGTATGCACAGATGGTGGAGGCCATTCAGTCCATGGAGAGAATACTCAAGACTCTCTTGGATGTGTTTTCAAGAAACCTTTGGTTCGGTGCCTCCCACGCGCACACTTATCTCTGACCACTGTTTGTCAACCCCACCACATTCAAATTAAGGCCACAAAATTTTAGCTTGACAGAAGAGGCCTTGCACAAAGAAGTGGAGTCCTGGCTGAGAGTGGCCTGGGAAGTGAGAGAAGGGAAGCCCAAGTACCTGTTCAGAGCTTTGATGCAACAAAACTGAGAGGGAGATGGGGAAGAAGGCAGTAGGAAGAGGGCAGTAAATGAAGTACTCCAACCAATGCTACTCCAAATAGAAGAGAAAATGTTTGAAGTAAGAAGGACAATCGCAAGCTTCGAGCCAGGTGAGGGTGACTATCCCGAGCATTTTCAAGGTTCAACCATGCTGTTCCCCATTATAATGCCACCTATCTCAATGGCACCACCCGTGGGCACAGCCTAGGCTCCCTCCCTGATGCCGGTACCCAAGCCACAAAAGAAGCAAGTTACCTGCACCCGCAAGTCAAAAATCCAGTTGCCAAAGAGTCGAAAGTTAACCCCCCAGCTCTAGTCATCGACCTAAATATTAAGGTCAAACACCCAATTCTCGTAACTTCCATAGTCGAGGAGATCTTGACCACCACACCCACTGCAGTACAACTGTCACGGGAGTCATCTACACAAACTGCTTCCACCTCCACAACCTTGTCCAAGATCCTCTAGTTCGGCCATCAGCAGACTACTGTGGAAGCAAAAGTTCATTCGGCCAGTCGGACAAAAGGCGCCACCACGACCATAGGGATGCCACCCACTGATAGTACAACACCGATGCTTGGGTTGGACCCACCAGCTAGGAGATGCCTGGATACCAGTTGGCAAGGAGAAAGGGCTGCCACATACTTAGCCGTTCTCCCTATAAAGATCACAGTGCCTCCAAACCCTAGCATCACTCCAGCCATGATTTGAGATCACCCGTAGATGACCTCAGAGAAATAATGAAGGTATTACAGACTCAAGTGTTGGGGTGTGCCTATGTTATTTTATGCAACGGATTGATAAGATTGCAAAATATACAGACATTGAAATAGTAAGAGAAACACAGTAAGAAAACACATAAAACACAACAAGCTTAATAAGGAGTTCACCCAATCCTCCTGGGCTATGTCTCCCAGTCTAGCCTTCAGTGGTGGCCTTTCTATTGTGTCTTAAAGCAGAGTTTTTACAATAAGGAGCTTAATTTGAGTCTCACTTAACAGATGATGATTAGTAGGATTATACTTGGATTCCCCAAGTCTCTAGAGTACATAGACTCCCCTTACTGAATCTCGACCTCAACTGGTCTCAGTGGTATGAGTCCAATTTGGTACTCAATACCTAACAGGTATACACAGAAGAGTTGCTTGAACCTCTCAAGCCTTCTCTGGAGTTCACAGACTCTCGGACTCTCTCTGTCTATGTCTGCTCGATGTTGCCTTCGTCTGCAGGTCAGCTCAACTTCTCTATTCGCTGCAATTTACTTCTTTCTTGCCTCTCAGCTTTCTGCTTCTCTTTCTACTCCCTTTTCTCTCTGTGTATTCGTGGCTTAAATCCAATCTGCTCCCTGACTATTCATTTCTACTTCCTGGTTCTTTGGATATCTTACCTCTGTCCGCTTGAATTCCCCTGCTCTGTGTCATCATCACTGTGTAACGCTTCACAGAGAGGTGGCCACTTGTTTTCTCATGAACTGAGTGTCAGTTCTCTTTGAATGGTCATTATTTCCATTGCTCCAAGATTTCCCACAAAACTGATTCCTCTGCCAGCTCATCAGTCATGCCGGACCTCAAATCTTATATGACTCAACCTATTTCCCCGTTGAATCTGGTCATCCATCGGATCATTTCTCCGTCACTAATCTAGAGCCTCCAGATCCTACGGTCTATGTCCATATTGGGTGGGTAAGTATCATGACCTTTACCCACACGATGTGAGCAGTTTTCTCTCTCATTCGCTAGATGCATGTCACCCAGTGTATGGCATCAGGCAGGACTTGGTCGAACCCTCTTACCGTTTGAAGCCCTTCCGATATCCTGCTGGTTTTAGCATGAGACCCACCTTCTGATGGAATCGTCGATTTCCATACAGTTTTATGATTTTCCTCGTGATTGAGCACTTGGGGGCTTTCCTTCACTGAGGGGGATGCCCAATCGCGTATCAGAAACTGTCTCCGTTTTTGGATTTGACCTCATGTTTGTCAATTTGTGCCAGTGCATGGTCACCATGGGCAAACGGTTTGCGCGCTTTAACTGAGGGTCCTTGTTGTTCAATGCTGACCACAAATTGCCATTGTTCAGAGGTTATTTCTGATAAGCTTCAACATCCATAATACTTTGAAACTTCGGTATGAGTTTTACAGAGTTCAAGGAACTTTAAGAGTGTTTAAGGATCCAATTTGGATCATGGTCTTCCCAATGAAAAAGTTTTTGGACCACCAAAAGTTGGTTTTCAAGCATCGACTAAGTGAGGGTATAGTTGTCTCGGTTGTCCAATCTCCATCCATTTTTCACTGCTTGGCTTGGAACCCTTGAGTCCAATCCTAAGGTACTCAACATCTCCCCTGCGCATCGTCCTCACCTTCTTGTCCAGAACTGTGTCTTCCTGCAATTCATTAAGGTATTCAAGTAACAGATCATCAATAGAAGACAATTGACTTTGCTCTTTGGGATCTTCAATTAATGAAGGTTCAAATAATCTCAAGCTGTCTGCATTAACTACTAAGTAGATGTGCATGTGAGCTGGTAAATCAAGGCGAAAAACATTCTCACCAATTTTCTCAAATATCTTGAAAGGTCCATACCTTATTGGCTTTAACTTTTTACCTTCACCTTGCATTCTGTCTTTGCTGATATACAGCCAGACTTTATCACCAACTTGGAAACTATGCTCCATCTGATGCTTGTCATGCCTTGCCTTGTATTTGGCTTGGCTCTTTTCCAGCTGTTCCTGTACTACCTACTGAATCTCTTGTTGCCTTGTCCACATCACTGTGTCCATCAACTGCTATGTCTTTACCAAAGACAAAATCCAAGGGAGACCTTGGTGTGAAACCAAAACAGGTCTCAAAAGGAGATCTCTATGTAGAAGAATGTTTTGCTCAGTTGTAAGCATGCTGCACATAACACAAATGTTCATCCCAAAGTTTGGGATACTTGCTGCAATAGCCTCTGAGCAACTGGATCACTGTGCTGTTGACCACTTTTGTCTAGCCATATGTCTGTGGATGAAAGGCTGTGCTTTTCTTCAGTTTGGTGTCCATTAGTTCCCACAGAATCAACCAAAACTTCCCAACAAATTGGGTGTATCGATTAGATACAATGGAAGTGGGTAATCCAAAATGAACCCATACATCTTGAAAGAACAACTTTGCAGTTTGTTCAACTGTAATCCGTTTGTTACAAGGTATCAAAATACACATTTTGCTGAACCTATCCACAACAAAATATAAATAGTCATGACCTTTCCTAGATTTAGGTAGTCCTCCAACAAAGTCCATGGAAACACTTTCCCAAGGATGAGAAGGAACTGGTAGTGGAGTCTATAAGCCTAGTTTTCTATTGCTGGGCTTGCTTTTAGCACACATGGTACACCCTCTTACATATCTAGTAACTGTTTCATTCATTTTTGGTGAATAACAAAATCTTTGTAGTTGTGCAATCGTTTTACTTACCCCAAAGTGACCTGATATTAGAGAAGTGTGTGCTTCTCGAATTATCTTTACTCTTTCAGTTTGTGGAATGCATAGCTTCCCACAATGATACAAGAGTTGGTCTTTAATATGATAATCCAATTATTCTACTCGTTTCTCTTGACTTAATGTTGCATATACATCTTTAAAATCTATATCTTGAGCATATTGTTCAATGTATCTCTCATGCAATAATGAATTATGCTCAAGTATAGTAGATGCGTTTATAATTGGTCTAGATAACGTATCTGCAACTTTATTATGTATGCCCTTTTTATATCTGATGACTAAATGAAACTGTTGTAGAAAACCCATCCATCTATAATGTCTTGATTGCTGCAAGTTAGTTTGGGAGTGTAGATATTGGAGTGGTTGATGATCAGTATGTATAACTGTTTCTTTGCCCATCAAGTACTGTTTCCACTTTTTCACACTCTGCACTAATGCATACAATTATTTATCATATATGGGATATTTAACTATTGCAAAATTAAATGTCTCAGAATGATAACATATGGGTTACCGTGCTGTATCAACACTGCTCCCATGGCATAGTCACTAGCATCAATTTGGATCTCAAATGGTCTTTGAAGATCAGGTAGTGCTAGTATTGGTGCTGTACTAATCTTTTCTTTCAAGGTGTCGAAGGCTTTCTACTGTTTGCCTCCCCACTGAAACACCTTGTTCAATCCTGTTAAAGCATGTAAGGGAGATGCAATTAAGGAAAAGTTAGAAATGAACTTTCTCCAATATTGTGCTGCTCCTAAGAAGCTTCTAACTTCTGTAGCAGATTTGGGTTTAGGCCAGTTTACAATGACTGCCACCTTAGAGGGATCTATCTTTAATTCACCACCCCCTACTATATGTCCCAAATAATTCAAAAATGTTTTTCCAAATTCACATTTTGAGAGTTTAACATAAAGTTTTTCTCTTTTCAAAACATCTAGTGTCTGCTTAACATGCTTTAAATTTTCTTCCCACGTTTTACTGAATATAAGAATGTCATCCAGATATACAATAACAAAATCATCAAGAAAAGGTTTGGGTACATCATTCATTATTCTCATGAAAGTAGCAGGAGCACTAGTTAAGCCAAAAGGCATAACCAGCCATGTGCTGGCTCTGATATTATTGTAACTGAAATTTCTATACATGCATACACCATTGACAACCACTAGCCCCAATGGTGGAACATTACAGTCAATAACACTTGCTCCTCCAAGGAAGTATACTCACTCTAATTTGTGGAGAAGCCAAGGCTCATCACAATACTCCCAAGCCTTTTCTAAGCCTAAGCCTAGCCAAAAGCTTGGCTCCCAGAAGCCTCTTCTATGAGTTATGAGGTTCTATTTATAAAAAAGGGTGGGGTGACCCATGACATTCCCTTTTGTGACTATTTGACTGCCCTCGTGACTCTTCAACTTCTTTACAAATAACTCATTACATAACATGATGATGTTTCACATTCCACTAATGACACTTGGAATTTCACTTACAACATATTTACAAATAATATTACATTTTCCCTATGTACCCATGTAAGACAAAATAGCCTATTAGGGGAATTTTGAGGTCTAAAATGGGCCTCCTAAGAAAAATGTACAACCAAAATAAACTTTATAAGAACCAATAGGGTTCATGATGATGATGCCAACCATGGGGGATTATTCACCATTTTTGGAGTAAAAAGGTAAACAGATTAAAAAATAATAAAATAATAAAACTACTTTTTCAACTCGTATTTCGAACATATCTTGAAATTTGAGTAATAGGGAGTTAAGTTGAAAATACAAGTTGAAAAAATAGTTTTCTTTTTTTCCCTCTAAAATTTGATGATGTAATCTAATCTTATTTTATTATTTCCACTATTATTTTATAATTTCCTTAGGAGGCCCATTTTAGACCTCAAAAGTCCCCTAATGCGGCTAGAGATAGCCTAACAAGACAAAACACTATGACTTCAAATTTTGGGGAAAGACTAACTTGGAAACCTCCACTTGGTGCTTCTCGGTCACATATTGATGCCAAGATTCTTACTGTGTGATGATTTCCCCAAATTGCTTGGTGGTGTTTTTCTGATAGCGAACTCTTGCCTCCATTGCATCTAGGTATATGGTCTTGGAAATTGTATCCAACTCGTTCTGAAGCATGTGAGGCCTGGTGTTGACCATGACAGGACCACCGATGTACTTCTACATGTTATGTGCGCTTAGCTTGAAGTCATCCTTGGTGGCCTCTCACCTTAGCTGCTCCATGTACCCATCGATCCCTAGCCAAACTTGGTTCTTGGGTCTAGCCTTGGTGAGGGAACCGATTGACGGGATCCTATGCATTCTCACCATGAAATCAAAACTCTTGTACAACTATGCATATCAAACCTATATTTTGTTGGCGAATGGGGTGATCTGCTCATAGTTTTGGATCAACATCCAGACCTTTGCTTTCTCGAGCTTTACCTATGGCTTCATATTCTTTGGCAAGTGAAGCAGGGCCTCTTTGTACTGCATTGTCCACTCTTGCACATGGGTGATGGAAACATGTATGTTCTTGAGAGTTTGAATAAACTCTTTGCTCCATTATTGTAAGCCATGCACACAGACAACTGCTTTATGCACGGTGAAAAATCCATCTAGCATGGTAGTTGCAAGGGTTGATACTTAAATGAGTATTGCTTTCCTCATCTCTCTCATTGTGAAAACTACGCTTTGCTCTTGGAGTTATTCTAGCACCTTGCAAGTCCTTTTCCATTTGTTCATTCTTAGCCAGCAGGAATTTAAAATTTGAGCTTATTTCTCTTGCATAGGCCAAGGTAGCATCGACAAGGGTAGATGGATTATCTTTTATATCTGACACTATCACCCTTTCCTTGATGAATGCAGGTGATGCTTGATCATCCAAGAAGTGCTTGCTCCATGCCTGTACAATCCTCTTTTGCGACTCATTAAATGATAGATTGTACACATCCATGACTAAATCATCAAGGAGAACAACTTCTCCTTGCTTGCTCAGGACTGGTTCTGACACTGGAGGTGGTGGAGACTGAGAGGTAACCTCCGACACTTTCGGCATAAGGTCATTTTCTTCATTCTCTGGCTCCTGTTCCAACCCCATGTTTGCCACTTCCATCATTTTCTCAATCTATTGAGCAAGCTCCTGATCCTGCATCTATTCACCCTCTTCTTCAGTTGCTAGCTGTTCTGATTCCTCAGCTTGTATGGACACTATTTTCTTTGTCATCACACCTTGCCTTTCTTCTTCCTCCTATTTCTTCTCCTCTTCTCTTTCTCTTCTCCTCAACTCTTGTTCTTCCTTCAACTTATTCTCTGTCTCTTGCAACTTTAGTTTTGCTTCCTACAGCCTTTGCTTTTCTCTCTTTCTTCGCTGATCCCTCTTTGCCTCCACTGCCAAAGCTACTTTCTCTGTGATAGGATCTTCCCTCATCTTGTAGCTTTTATCTGCCTCGAGGTTCTCGACAATCTTCCTCTTTCCCTTGTCCTACACTGGATTGTTGTCTATTGTTGTTGTTGTTTTTTCTTTTTTTCCTAATGCTATATGTAGAGAATCTTTCCAAGTTGTTGCTATACTGACCAACTTGTGGAGTTTGGAGGCATTGTAGCAGTACCTACAAGGGTCCTCCTCATGCCAGTGAAATGTCATGTGGATCCATGGAAAGTACACTCTTGCACACTAATCCTTACAAATATTGTGACGATCATATGGATTGAAGTCCTTGGTGCCGAACTCAAATCCTAGTATCTCCTTAGCTTCGATATCTGCATCCTTCAAGCTCTTAATCTCATACAATCTGATCTGCAAAAGGAAGAGAGGGCCATGATGCCTTCTTCTTCCTATCTAGTGTTGCTGACAACCTTGTGGAGAGATGATATGAGACCTCTTGCATGACCAACTTGTTAGTGGCATACCTTGGTAGAACATGTGGAGGCTTATCTCTGCCATACACTTTGAGTCATTCAAATCTGCGATGTTCACTATCGCCTCCATTGCTTCTTGGGACATGTAAGGTGGATCTTTCTCAAAGATTAGCTTGTACAACAAGATGATGAAATGGCCAGTTAGCTTTTCCATCGCTCTTCGATAGTTGTAGTCGGAAAGAAACTTACAATAAATATTGATAACCGTCTTCTTTAGTGTCCATGTCCATCTCATGCAAGGAAACATATGTCGGGCACAGATTGCATCAAGTAAGTAAGAAGACATGTAAAATCTCGCTTGCTCATTCTTAGGCGGAATCCGAGAATTAGTCACATGGATTTTGAGCTAATGAGAAAACAAGTTTGAAAATTTGAATGTCTTCCCATCATTCATCAACTGGTCTAGCCTGACTACCCAACCTTTAGGAAAGGTTTATTTTTTCTCTTGACCATATATTTTGCATGCAAATATGATCAAGAAATGATAAGAATTTCTTAGAGACTTTGTCTTGTAAACATGATTGGGTGTCTATCTGAAATTTGACGATTCTTTCACTCAGTGCTTGATGATATATCTAGTATTCACAAAGCTATGGGTGGCATATAAAAGTGTGTCAATGCACTTCACTGGCTAAGGTAAATGATACATCTACTAAAAGTTCTCCACCATGAAGGTGGCAAGCTCTATCCCTCTAGCACTACTTAATGTCATAGTCTTTGGATCGGTGTGTGAGACAATCCAACTCATAATGTGCACACATGGGAAGATGGGGTACCTACATGCAACCTTATATAATCCTGACTGGTGGATGCTAAGGTAGACCTGTTGATCCTCTAAGTCTTCCTTGAATTCCTCTACAAAAGTATCCTTGATTTCCTTCCATGTTAATGTTGTACCCTTCTCAATGAACAATTGAGTGTCTACATAAACTGGTAGATTAACTCATGTCTGCTCAAGTAATTCCCCAGTAATTCTCTCGAAGGTTTCCTTTGATGCAGCTCTCTTGGAGGCCATGTTAATTGTAATTTCTAGAGAGATGCTAAAAAACTATTGTATCTGGAGACATATATGACTCTCTTAGTAGGAAAATGTTAGCTTAATACCAAAAGAAACTTTAAGACAAGACCAAGCCACAAACCGCGCTCATGATGGGACAAAATGTGCAATTCTGGTTCACAAAGGTCATTGGCTTCCTACTAGAACTGTGCATTACACAGTCCAAATAGGTAGTGGGAATGCTTGCTAATTGAAAATACACAATGCATAGTGCAGTATGGGTAAGGGCCTGGGAGAGATAGCGCATTGCATAATCTCAGTGGCCAAGATGGGAGGTTGGCTCCTAGAAATGCATAGTACATAGTTGGAGCCAGGCCATGACAACCTCCATGTAATTCCATAAGCCAAGGCCGAGGACTTGAGCTCCCAGAATGTGCAGTGCATGCAAGGAAAAGTGAGATCTAAGCAAGGGGATCCTAGATCTGCCCAAGGGGAGTGTGAAATCAAGCAGATCTAAAGGATGATGTGATCCTGAGTGCAGATATGACTAAGTGATGATGCATATAAGTGAAACAAGTGTAGGAATCAATCAAAATGAAGGAAAACAAAGCATGTGGAGGGAGTCACCGCAATGGAGACCGTTAGTTCGAAAACAGGGTAATGCATGTGACACTTGGGAATGGCAATGAAAAACTTGAAAAAAGACTTCTACAAGCTAAAACAAGCTAAAATTCCAGCAGTCGTTCAACAAAAAAAGTGAAACAACACTCTCACAATCTAAATAAGAAAAAGCGATAGAAAAAGCGACAAAAGACTAGAAAATTGAAACTTACCCAGAAAAGCGATGCCGATTGCACCAAAGGTTCCTTGATCTCCTCGGGAATACCAAAGCTCCAATATCAAATGTGAAAATGAGCTCTGTTAAGGGATAAAATCCCCTAGGGCTTTGGGTCAGAACCCTAGTAGAGCAGGAGTAATCTACAACAAGAAACAAGCAAATAACTCAGGCAAAATGCTTAAACGAGCAAACCATGTGAGGATGTACATACCCGGGGGTCCTTCATTCGAGTAGTTCCAGCTAGGGTTCAAACCCTCTCCAACTCCTCATGATCTTTGAACTTGCAAAAAAACCAATTCAAAGATGTACAATAGCATATAGGTAAAGCATTATAGTGAAATCAACTTTATAACATATAAGTAGATGGTTAGTTATACATTGAAATAGTCATTCATACACAAACCATAACAACAACATCAGATGCATGAACAAAGTTGATATCAGGAACAAGACAATGTTTCTTTTATTGCAGATAACTATAATAAAAACATAAAAAGAGTTCACATGAGTCTTCCTCTTCCGTCTCTAACTGGAACCGTCCTCTAGGTCCGTCCAGCCCCAGTCTTCAAAGGGTTCCTTCCATAGCCACCACAAGGATATCTCCCACAAGTGAAAGGATATCAACTCTCAAGGAAACAAGGGTTTCCTAAACTTGGGGAAGTGCTTGAAGCATAGGGATCTTCAGGCTTGATCAGAAGATAATCTCAGTAGAGTAATTATCTCTTTTTTCTTCTCCTTAAGGCCTTCCCATTGAAGTCTTTTTATACTTCTCCCAAAGTAGTTTTTTAGTTGGGAAACAGTTGGGAACAGTTGGGCCATGGGCACTAATAGGTAATCAACAGGTAAAACTCGTGATCTCCACCCATAATTAAGGAAATTTAATTTTTTTAAGTGTTTTAAGACATATATGCGGGTTGGGTATATACTGACCCGCGTGTATACATGTTTAATACAGGGCAAAGTCACGTACAGGGAGTCAAACACTATTTTTTAAATATTTGGACCAAGTCCGAAAGGAGGGGTTTCCCTAGGCCATAAACCAAGCATCACAAATACATAAGGTGATATTTGGAGCTGTAATAGATTCCCCCTAATATATTAGGTTAGAAGGGGAACATGATGGATGAAATGTATTAAGTATATGGAAAGGAAACCTGTTAAAAATTGAGACGAACTTCACCAGATTTCAGCCTTCCAAGCCAGCAAAAGAAGATCAAAAAGAAACAACTGTCTAAGGTGGGCATACCCATGCTGAGAGAAAGTAAAGCATGTTTGCATATCAAGTACAAGTAGATCCACTGTGTATACAAGTATAAGGAATAGAACGTACATAATGGATCATCTGATCATGATCGAATAAGTACATGTCTGAATATCACATATAAGAAGATGATCAATGAGGCTGAAAGATGGAGCTGATCATTGATGTCAAAAATTGATCCCAATAGTACCAAATGAACATGATGGAATAAGATGGTACTACATCACAACTTGGATGCCAACATATAAGATGTTGCTGTGAAGAACTGCAAAATATAAGGTGGAACGGTATCAACTAGTAGCAATAGGAGAAATTGACAATTAAACCAAAGAATGCTGATGCAACTAGAGGTTTTCACCGACTGCTGTGGTACATTTCTACAAAATGGGAATAAATGATCTGAATTTGACCATGTGAGAAATCATTTGATTACTGGTCATTGATGTATAACGTTAACAAATGCGAGAATACTCACCAATAATGATAATAAGAGTTAAGGTACCCAGTACAATCTAACAAGTGCGAATAGATGAGCTGAAGTCGAACACCTATATGAATCTATCAATGAAGAGACAATGATGGTTTCCCACTGTTGATATCGAAGGATTTGCCATCGATGACTGCAAACCCCAAGGTACTGCCAAATGGACTCTAGAACTTTGCCCCGAAGCAATGAGTCATAGTCGATAGGGAAAGATATGCAAGAAGGAAGGCATTAAGGCATCCTTCATCAATCTAGTGCGAGGGTAACCCGTAGGCTAATAATGTGGAAGGAATCAGATGAAAAAAATATGTAGTAACCCAACCGAAGCATGTTTCCGGCGTACACAAGATGTAGCTAGCGCACAATAGAAACCCTCTGAACCAACCAATAATGAACGCTGACATAGAGGTGAAGAATCCACCAATAGGGTCAAATGGAAACCAAAGCACTACACGAATCCCAATGCGTGATAATGAAAGCTGATGTCGAACACAAGGGAAACCACTCAGTCAAAGACCCATGATGCTGATCGATGTTGAGCACAAGGTGACCTATTAATAATGAAAATAGGGCCAGGGTGCGGCTCTAGGCCTGTCCTTAGAGCAAGATGTCATCATCGATAAGGACAAGACCCGCCAACAAGAAGTCAATGGAGACCTTCTCAAATCGGCACGAGTAAAGGACCAATATAACTGATGTGATGATAGAGGAGACACTGACAACTAGGGATGGCCGACTGAAAAATAGGTCAAGAGACACTGCAGATAGGCCGACTTAGGCTTACTCCCCTTGAACAAAAGCAGGACTCAATGATGACCATGTGGCAGCATATGATGACTTTGTATAAGTTCGCCATGCAGGAGGCACGAACGAACTCTCCATATGATTGGAAGAGATAACCAATCGGAGGAGAACTGACTCAATAACAAGGTTAAGGCATAGCTAAGTCAAGCTAAATCCCACCCAAATGGAGGAGATTCTTTTTTCGAGTGCTTTGTTCAAGGGTGACACGATTGACTCTAGCTGCCAACAATAAATAGAAATTTTGTCCAGTTCCCACTATTTTTGGAATATGTAATTTTTTTTTTGTCTCTTTCTTTAAGTTGGAAAATGAATAAAAGAATGCTATAGTACAATGGAAAGAATGAGTGTTAGTGAAACAAATGATCTAGTTCTTGGGATGGGAACATTCCTATGCTCAATGTAGGGAGGTGAAGCTAGTCAAGGACACTCAAAGGGATGTTCCTTCCACGGGTCTAAGGGTGTGTCAAGTTGCAGAAGCTAAGGGATTGCAAGTTTGATTTTTTCAGAAGACATGGTCAAAAAGTGGCTTAAACACGAGTCCAAGTGAAGCCGTCTCAAGGCCAGAAGGTGCAAATGGTTAAAATGCAATGCGGTAGTACAACTCAACACAAAGGAGCCTCTAGGGTATAAGGCTAGAATGAAACGAAGAAGCAAAGAGGAATGAGTCTTCAATGCACAAGTCATGGCGAGACTAGAGAGGACTCCCGAGCCTACTCAATGAGGAAACATGGGCAACCAATGTTAGTGAGGTGCTAACTACGATGCCCATGAAAAGGATGGTTCTACCATCGTGTCATGATTTAAAAAGTTGGCGAGCGAAGATGGTTTACGAACCATAACATGATGGGATCGACCCTATCGCAAGTATATCGTCAAATGGAGGCTAGTATGAAAAATGCAACGAAAAAATGACTTCCCTAACATATATGCTAGTGAGTAAACAATACTTGCCATGACGGGTTAGCAGTCATGGAATCGACGTGAAATATCTGAAAAAGCGTCCAAAATGTCCTGAAAAACAACCTATCCTCGACAACCTAAGATCCCAAGTTAAAAGATTCATGAGACAAAATAAAATCAAGTTTTGAAAAAATTTGACATTTTCAAAGCTTATAAAAAGATTTTTTCACTCACCATTGTTACCATTTGTGCTAAGAGCAAAAGCAATCTTGCCTCCCAAAGAATTCGACCGTTCAAATTGGCTCAAAATCACCAGGTAACCCCCAAATCTAGCTTGCATCAATTTGTGATTGTTTTTAGAAATTTTAATTGAGGTTTCACCATTGGAAATTATGTTAAAAATCTCAATGCGGCATATACGTGGGTTGGTTATGAGAAACCCGCATATATGCAGGCCCTACACGTGATTGTGTATGAAATGGACCTATGTATATGGGGTTTGAAATTAAAACATAAAAATCTAACGGTTAAACTTGATTTTCTTTGACGATGATAATCACCTAGAGGGAAATGGAGCATGCCACTGTTGATGATGAGGTTATGAATGATCAACAGGCCTTGGATGCATTGAGAGGATGCGGTTTATTAAAATTTTTCAAAATGCCAAATATGAAGGCAAACACCCACTTTCTTGAAATGTTAATCCGCTATTGGAGTATCGAAGATGATGCGTTCATTATTGATCAAATGCCTTTAAGGATAGAGATAGAAGATATTTACTTTATCACTGGACTCTCCCAGAGAGGAGAAGTGGTGCATTCGACTGGACGATCACAAGGTAGTCTTTCAGTGGAAGACTACATGCATATATACTGTCCGGGGCATCCGGAGAAGATTGGAAGCCAAATTCCAATAAAACATGTAGAGATTTTTTCCTTGAGGATCATACTGTTCACCATAGCCAGGGTAAACAGATCAGCCTCATTGCACCAAGTGTCACGACTATCCATGAGCTTGGCTGTAGATTGTCTCACTACTGTGTTTTACTGGTGTACACCTCTTCTGACCAATATGAAGAGTCAGCTATCCTCCATTCAAAAAGGAAAGACCAAGAACTTCGGATATGGGACCATTTTATGCTCCTTATTCTTCGAGAAGGTTCTAGGGTTACATCCCAGAGTATCAGTTCCTATCAGTAGCCCCCGAGATCCTCGGATGGGTAGGTGGGCTGACCTGATGAAACACCTTAGAGGTGAAGACGTACTGAGGACTGCTTTTGACAATGATTTCTTCTCCTGGTGGGAGCAGAAAATCATCACTGTGGATGACTATCCCTATGCTAGCATGGATTTCAGGGGGGGATCTGGATCTGGTGCTTCCACCAGCCGCAACATGGGGAGAGATAGGTAACCATTTTTTAAAGTTTTGTCAATTTTTATGATTTTTATGTTTTTCAAATATGAAAATGAACTTAAAGATATTTTTGATGGGATTAAATGATTGATATAATGATCATGTTCCAAATGTGGGTCCGGTACGACCAGAAAGATTTCCGTGGCACAGGCATTGTGGAAGAGGTGCCAAAGACGCGGCTGCAGAGACTGAGAGAGTCTTATACGCCGTCCAACAAAACTTGGTGAGATTGACTCACCGAGTACCGATGGAGGCCATAGAATATCTACTAAAGGATATACAGCACCACGTGGTAGGAGTGCCACGCAATTGGGTTCGCCTTTTTCGGCGTGTCTCCAAAGCAGTGTTCATCTACTTAGCCGCTCATCCTGAGCCGGGTCATTAGATGTACTGGACATGATTATGGGCATTTTAGTCTCGATTTTTTATATTATTTTTGAAACACTTTATGTACACACAGGCGATTTTATAAAAACATCAAAAATCTGGAACTGTATGTATATATATATATATATATATATATATATATATATAGATATATAGATCTATATATACAATTCCAGATTTTTGATGTTTGATTTTATCTTGATGAATGAATGATATGCCAATCTAAAGCTTGATTAGCGATAGAATCTGATAATGAATTATCAAATCATGCAATGCGCAAATAATTAATATAAACAAATGATCTTTGCAACACCCTCACTCTCAAATATTGGCGATATAAATAAGGATCCCGAACCCAATAAATGTTATTCAATTGTGACACTACCAGTTGTGAATCAAGATAGACTACCAATGAATCGATTCTATAAGAAATAGCTTCAGATAGTAGATTAATGATGGCAGTATACTCAGCCATATTATTTGATGTAGGACTAATACATACTCCTCTTGATACCATCAACTGACTAGTTGGATAATATATCACCCAAACTACGAAAGCGAGGTTCTGAGTGTACCAACTAGCACCATCAATAAATCTAAAATAGACCAAGTCATCCATAAACACTTGCCAAAGCAGACCAAAAAAGTGTCGATATCACAAAAACTCCCGATAAGATATGTACAGAATACGAAATATACAAAGAAGCCATTGCTCAGCCGTAACCTAGGCAAAGTACTTCTTGAGGTAGAGCCCATTTCGGGGCTTCGCCAAGTTGTTCCCTTCAAAATCGATTGATTCATAAGCCCATTTTTCTAAGACTCATTTCACTATAAAGGGACCATACCACATAGACTTGACTTTACCTGCCCCCAAGGCGTCTTTATCTTGGTCATAGACCAAGACAAGGTTGCCTTCAAAAAAGACTCGAGGATAGACAACTTTATCGTACTGAGTTTTAACCCTTTTCTTATGAGCCTCATTGATTGTGGCGGCATCTCGACGCTGCTCATCGAGATGTTCCAAATGAAGGAGGCGCTCTTCGAGACTAGAGGTCTCTGGAAGGAGCTCAACAGCTAGCTTAAGAGATGGAATTTCGCATTCAACAGGAAAGATAGATTCCATCCTGTAAACTAATTGAAAAGGTGTAAAACCAGTGGTAGTCTTTACCGAGGTTCGGTACGCCTAGAGAGCCGGATACAACATGAGATTCCAATTGGAGTGATTTTTGTCAATTTTCCTTTGCAGGATTGTCTTGAGGGACTTATTCATGGCTTCTACTTGGCCATTGGCCTGAGGATAATATGGAGACGAATGCTCCTCCCGGAAGTCCAATTTAAGAGCCAATTCAAACATTAGTTGGTTCTGAAAATGACTGCCATGGTCAGTGACAATATCTCTCGGGATACCGAACCGTGAAATAATTTGATTGAAGAGGAACAATGCCGCTGTTGCACTATCATTTTTATAATTGGGCATGGCTTGAGCCTAGTTCCTAAGGTAGTCTACAACCATGATAATGTACTTGTGATTTGTTGCTGAAGCCGGATTACAAGTAGTAAAGTCAATACCCCACTTAGTAAAAGGACCGATAGTGATAATAGGGAAAAGAGGAGCTGGATGCGCACACATCTTCCGAGTGTATACTTGACAAGGGTGGAAACTTTTGACCACTTCAATACAATCTTTGAAAAGTGAAGGCCAAAAGTAGCTAGCATGCAAGATTTTCTAGGCTGTAGCAAGCCCTGAAAGATGACCACCACAAGCTCCATTGTGGCAATCATTAAGCACAGACTCTACTTCCTCTAAGGTTAAAGAACACCTAAGGATTGAATCAACCCCTCGGCAATATAATGTATCACCAATGATGACATATTTCTTAGCCAGGTGATGTAATTTTTGACGTTCATCCTTGGAGGCAGCAGGAGGGAACTTCAAAGTCTGGAGATAGATTATGATATCTCCATACTAGGGATCTTGTGAAGAGATGAGGAACATATGTTCGTCGAGAAAATGTTCCTCATAAATAGTATCTTCTCCACAAGGTAGCTCGGAAATTAACTCCGCAAAAATCAATGATTTCTTAGACTTGGCCGACAAGAACTCAAGATCGAATTCTTGTAAAATAACAATCCATTGATTTTATTTTCCCCCAATCACTCGCTTACCGAGGACAAATTGGAAAGGATTGACCGCCGCTAAGAAAAATGTTTTGAGTAGCAGAATATAATGGCAAAGCCACTGGACAGCATGGATAGTTGCCAAGGCTAATTTCTCAACCGAAGAATAGCGTAGTTCAGGGCCTACCAAGCCTCGACTTAAGTAGTAAATGACATGCTTTGTGAGAGCATCATTTTCCTGAACCATAACCATACCTATGGTTGTTTCTACAGCTGCAAGATATAAAAGGAAATCTCTACCATAATCTGGTGGACTCAAAAGTGGGGTAGAGATTAACACCTGCTTCAAGGCATCAAAAGATCGTTGCGCGAAGTCATCTCATAAAAATGGAACTCCTTTCTTGAGCAAACATATAAACCCTTTAGTTATCTCAACATAGTTCGCTATAAACCGTCTTAAGATATTTGCCTTCCCCTGAAGACTTTGAAGTTGTCGGATGGAAGACGGGGGAGGAAACTGAACCATTGCCTCCACCTTTGTTGTAGGGAAAAGTATCCGTTTCGGATGACCCTATCCCACTCTAAGGGTGATAGTACCTCAGCAACAACTGTAAACAAAACTACTTAAGGTTTACTTCTTTATGAAAGCAAAAGAGAATGAAGAAATGCACTAACCGTTGCCTTGCGCTTAATATTTGCTCCAATCTCTTCTCTTTGCTGCTTGCTCCTAGCTCTTTGCTCTTTTGCTGGCCCAGCTACAATGAGATCCTGCAAAATAACAAAGAAGGAAACTACAAGAAGCATGCATTCATAACTGATTCAAGGATTAGCATAAATCAAATATACAATCATCACAATACATCATTGAAACAAATGCATATAGAAGAACCTCAATAGCTTTTATTAATGGAAGAAGTAAAGTTCTGAGAGTGTTACAACCATTGAAGGCCCCAATCCAGCAACACCTCCCAGCAGAAAGAATTTCTCCTCTTCACCTCCTTCAAGCAATCACCCAATAGTTCTGTAGTGAAACCAACAGCATATCATTACTTTGCACAAAATTCCAGCCTCCTGAGCTCATAGGAGAGAGCTCAATATATAGATGAATTGAGAAAGGATGAGTCAGCTTGCAACTGATGTGTAGCTGCCTTGTGTCCTCTCTCTCTTCAGTTGATCTTCAGTTCTTGAGTCCACTTGGAGAACCTTGCTTCCACTTGGAGAAACAGAGCCTCTGACTCATCACAAGGCGAAATCCCTGATCCAAGTGTCATTTTTGGAAGATTCTAGAGCAATGACTCAGTGTGCCACTTGTCCCTTCTCGCTCAGCGCAGGTGGCCTTTGTTCTACCTGCTTTGCAACGCAGGTACACCATGGAGGAGTTGAGTTTCAACGCAGAAGCCTAGTGGAGCACCTGCTTTGATTTCAGGATTGCTTGTTTTTGAGTGTTTTCAGGTGGAGAACTGATCTGAGAGCTGTTGGTTTGCTGACCTTGTTCCTCTAGGGGTAGGAACATC
Source organism: Pinus tabuliformis (assembly GCA_031772625.1). Taxonomy (NCBI): domain Eukaryota; kingdom Viridiplantae; phylum Streptophyta; class Pinopsida; order Pinales; family Pinaceae; genus Pinus; species Pinus tabuliformis. The sequence continues at coordinate 266,422,140 of CM062811.1, forward strand.
ATGTTTAGGGACTTTGGATCCCTTGGATTATTGACAATTCATGTCTGATGCTGCAAGGCACAAAATTGTCTATAACAGATGCCCCCTAAAGTATGAGGTCGTTTATCGGGTGAAATGCTTTATTAGGAGGATCCGAAGTTCATTCAATCTGCTGAGAAGTGTCCTGTAATAAGATACAATACAATACATTATTTTTTCATACTTTTTCATGATCTAGCTGAGGCGGGCATTCCCATGCTCAGCTTTATAAATTCATTTCGGTACATAGAACAGACGATCGTCTGATGATAGACTGATAATTCTCTGCTGAAATTATCATCCTTTGAGAAGGATGATCATCTGCTGCAATGATGTACACATCAAATGTCTTTATATCCTGAATATATATCGCAGCCCGGATGAATGAAACTAGATCCGGGGTCTTCAATCTCTTCCGATCTTCACTCGATGTACAAGTCGATCCATGTGAGAATTTCTTGAAGTCGAACATGGAAAGACATCGCTTGATTACCGGTCAATGATGTAAACCGTTAACAAGCGCGAGAGGAATCACCGATAAGGATGATGACCCTCAAGGTACAGCAGTACAATTCACATGGTGGGAATAAAGGACTTGGCGTCGACCACCATGCAAAATCCTCTGGTCGAAGGTCATTGATGTATACCTGTCGCCGGAAGTGAGAAACTTGCCATTGAGGCATGCAAGCTTCAAAGTACTGAAGGGGTTGTTCCTAGATCAACTCCTTGGATAATGAGCTGATGTCGACAAGGAGCGATCCGTCAAAGGAGGGCCTTAATGAATCCCACATCATTGACACGGAACAGAGCTAGTGATTGTGATGAGGTGAAAACAAACTGTGATGTATGATTCAGGGTGGCGGTCATGAAATGGATGAAGGACAATGTATGGCAGTGGATGGGACACGGTTGACTCTTTGCAGAACAACATCTCTTGAACATATAACGACACTGATGTGATGGATCGGTAGCATTACCCCAACTATGGATGGTGTGGCGAGGACCATGGTGATGAGACCGGTGAATGAAACAACCCAACCCGATGTGATACGGAGGACAAAGTGTCATGTTCAAGAGCGACTTGCTACCATTAAAGCTGTGAGGTTCTCCCAATTTTCCCCAGTCATTGCTGACCAGTACCTCTTTATTTTTATCAAGCTTGAGGAGGATAACATATGCTTGTTCTATAACCTGCCCTTCGGGCAAGCCCATCGCTATGTTTTAACGAGCCTAGTGATAGGGAAACTCGTTCTCGTCTAAAGACAAGTTTGTCGCTATTTAATAATTTTAACGAGTCTAACGACAAGGATAACTCGGTCCTTTTCATTTTTAGAGAGTCTGAAAAGGTACATAAAGTCAACTCCAGAATTCCTTTTTCGTCATCTAATCCCTTAAGTCCGAAAAAGTATAAAACAATACAGAAGGGATGAATTTTCGATTGTTTTAACGAGCCGAACAAAACAAGCGCTCGATCTTTTTGTGCAATAATCCCTCAGGTCCAAAAAGATTAAAATCTAGAGGAGGGATAGCTCTTCCGGTCGTTTAACGAGCTGGAAGGCCAAAACTCGGCAAACTTTTCATATTTTACGAGTCAGGAGAAAAGAGCTCAAAGAAGACTCGTCTTTTGAGGAACGAGTGATAAACAGGGATAGCAGCAGATTCCAGGTACAGGTTGGAATTTTCCAATCACGGCAGCGTCACAAGGATGGCTAAGTGAAATCACTCTTCGCAGCTGTTCCTCAAAATGGGTAAACAAACATATGGAGATGAACGATTGGCCAAATGAACGGATGGAGGTGAGACTGCAAGAACACGACCAAGGGCTTTTAATATGGCTGTCAAAGGTTACATTTACCAAGGTTATTTACCGGTTCATTTTTTCTGGGTGAGCTTGAACTCTAGGGGAAGATTGCTCACAACTTATGTTTATTTTTTAACGAGCATGAACTATGTGCTAAAACTGCTCGGATCTTGCGTTTATTTTTTAACGAGCATGAACTGTGTGCTAAAACTGCTCGAATATACTAGTCATAATACAAGAAACGCCTCAGGTGAGATAGCTATTTTTTAAGGAGCTTTATCTCACGAAGCTATGCTCCTATTTGGCAAGTTTTGACTTTTGCCCCACATCCTTTCTTTATGCAAGCTGGAAACGGCTAATCCTACGAGTTTAACGGGTTAGACCTACAGGTTTAAAGGGAGGACCTAAAAATTTAAAAAAATAAATAGTCGTCCCGTGCTTGCATTCCAAAAGGTTTGCATGCCCCCAGGTATAAAGTATAATTTCGAGGCGCTGCCTCTTTCTTATTATCCGAAAAATGGTTTTATTTGCTGCCGCAAACTGAACTCTCTTTTCGGCGATGTCTATCATTAGGTTGCTAAGGATGGTGACTACTTGTTGCAGCAATTTCATCTCTTTCTTTGGAGGCTGCCCCTACTTATCCTTCAAAACATATGTTTTAATGGGTGAGGCTTGCCTTCAAAGATGGTGGCTACTTGCTGCCACAAATGGATCTCCTTCCTCAGGAGAGCCTACTTACCTAGACAAGGGGAGTGAGAAGCTGATTATCTCACTCACATAACTTTGACAAAAGAATCTTATTCTAGAACAACCCTCTCTTCCTTCCTTCGGACGGGGTACGGACTAGTCATATTCTTCTGCAGAAATCAACTTTATACCCAAGGTTTCCCCTGCCCAAGGCAGGCCAGGGTGCATGCCCCCTGGGTCCCAGTTACATCTTTCCGAATCACTCGCATTCATCGGGAAGTAGAACCGGGGGTGGAGGCATTCCTTGAGTGAATAAACCGTTAAGGGATGGTATTTGACTATTTGCGATGCGTGATCCTGGAAATGAAAGTTGGTCTACGAGCTTGACCATCCTTCCTTCATGCGGAAAACACATAACTCTGAAGAGTGAGGACACTATTGCCTCCATGCAATATATATAGTCTCGTCCAAGGAGTAAGTTATACACCAAGGGTCCTTGGACGACCATGACGTTCATATGAACTGTCTTCCCCTTCAATGTAACGGGAACATTGGGGAGAATCCCTAATGGGCAACTGGTTCCTTTATCAAAACCTGATAGATTTCTCATCTCAGGTAAAAGTGCCGGGGAACCCAGTGCTTTCCAAGCAATAGAGGAAAGGATACTCACAGAAGCCCCTTCATCAATGATAGTTCCAGCCATCACCATTCTGTAGATTTGGACGATGATTCTGAATGGGATACTGGCTGGTAACCGGGGTCTGCCTAGTTGATTCCAATCAAAGGACACAACCAGGTTGCTTGGTGGTGGGACCGAATACACGGCCGGATACGACCCTGATGATGTTCCTTCCTGCGATAAAGGAATGGGTGCATTGCCCTGATGCTCATCAGAGTCTGTGTTGATGAAAAGAATTTGGATGGTGCCATCCTTATTCTCTTCAGTGAGGGTGTCATTTGAAGATGAATCTTCAACGACGGTGTCATTTGAGGATGAAACCTCTGAAGGAAGAACCGGGTCAACTGCCGTTTCGACCTTTAGACTTTCGTCTGGTCTGGGTTCAGCAGGTTCATTCTCAATGACCGACACTTCAGCTGACCACTTGATCGGGCCAGTTGGATTTTCAACTATCGAGGGACTTGGCATGAGTTTTTGGTATCCAGGAGGAAGTCGTAACGGTGAAACCAGACGATCTTCCAAAACTCTCTTCGCCTCATCTAAGAATGGACATCGGTGGATGGCGTGATCGCCTTCACACAACATACAGGGTGATCTTGGTCTCCCTTTTCGTCCTTCACTCTCGCTAGTTGATGGACTGCAATCAACATGACTACCAGAGGTTGATGCTACCGGATTGTGCAACTTGGGGGACTAGTCCCTTAGTATCCGGGGAATACAAGGACAATCACGATGGAAGTGGGTCCCTTTGCAAATGACACATGGCGATTTAGGCCCGGTCGGTGCAGTGTGTGGATTTTTGTCAGATGTCTTTTGCTTGCCCCCAGTCGCCTTCGCCATAGGCCCCTTCTGCTTCTTTTCTCTCTTCTTCTTTTCCTTCTTCTCCATGGGAGGCTGACTTCTGCCGGCTCTACCCTGCGAAGATGAAGGATCAGAGGAAGAATTGTAAGAGGTGGAAGGCTGGTGGGTAGCTCGAGACTGGTCTGACTGTTGATTCGACTGCTCAGGATTAGTGGCGATTTGAACTACATTAGTTGAAAAGAGCCATACAGGTAGGCCAATTGTCAATCCTGGAAGTGACAATGTGGCCATATGAGGCGCACCAACATCTCCCCAAGAGGAGAAGGGATTGGGACTTCCACCAAGGTGACTTCCTTGGTTGGTGGGCTCCATAATTTTCAACTGAAAGATCAACGTGGGAATAACAGGTGATTATGTTCCGATTAAAATAAATTTTATTAACGACGCTTTAGACACAACTTTGATTTTTCATGTTTTAAGAGTCGAGAAAAAGCTAAAGATGACTCTAGTCTCCTTCGATGTTTTAACGAGCCCGAAGTGACAAATGCTCGGCTAGACTTTTTCAGTTATAGAGTTTGAAAAGGGCCAAAAGAAACTACTCTGGAGTTCTAGGCAGAGGGTGTGCCAAACTTTTCGCGAAACCACAGAATACGTTTTACGGTACGGGTGGTCGATCTTCGTGAATGCTGTGTTCACTGCATCGCGATCAGTAGGGCGGCCGACACGGCTTCCTATGGATAAAGGCTTTGTTCCTATAGGGGTCTCCCAATATATACGTGATGGTACGTGGGAGCACAAGTCCGTATTAGTGCCACCGACTCTCAGGAGGAATCACCCACCTTCGTAGAGATCGACAGTCACTACGTTTAACGACGCCGGAACACGTCTCTACCTAGACCTCTATGTGTTTGCGTTATGTTTCAAAGCGTTGTTATGTAAATTGAATTTATTTTAATGTTGATCTTGCTTAGCAGTTTGCCTTTAAGGATCACCACGAGATGTATGTAACAAATTCCTGAATGCAGTCTAAGATGAGAAGCAAACTTTTCAATCTTTCAACTTTGAAAATCTTAACTACTGAGGAGGAGAAAGGCAAATCTTTTCACACAGATCATAGAGCACACACTAATGCAAAATTTCCTAAATCAGCATGCAAACAGTCAAATGCAAAATGCACAATACATGTATTTTCTTTTCCCTTTCTTAATGTTGATGTATTACAAAAAGAAAGTTGTTATATAACTTTGATTTCGATTTAAAGCGAAAGTAAACAAGCTAGTCCAAAATCAAAAGACACCTTAAGATTTACTTGTTTAATCACTGGAAATACATGAAATCAAACCATAATGATGAAAGTAAAAAGACTAATCAGCTATGGACAGCAAACAAGCTAACTCTTTAGACCAGCAAAATGCCTAACACAGGTTCAGATCTAAGAGGCCAAAGCAAGACTAGTTTACTTTCGTTATGGGAAATTGTAAATGATGTAAGAAATACAAAAGAACAAGTACAATTTCGTTATATAACAGAGGCGGAATGATGGCAAGTAAGGTTGGTTTCAGAACAGGTACAAGACTGGTAACTGGCTGCAAAATCTATAGTGAAAACAGGCAAGAAAAAGGGAGGAAACCCCAAATGCACAAGGCAAATTTGGGCCAACGCAGGTGCTGTACAGCCAGTCTGGCTCTCAGCGCAGGTAGCCCCTTCGGGACCTGCGTTGCAAAGCAGGTAGCCTGTGTACTACCTGCTTTGGAAAACGAAAGTTGCGTTTTCTCAGTTTCCGGGTCACAATTTTCTCAAAAATTCACAGTTTTTGCTCAAATCAGAAGCTATCAATCAAGCACACACTAAGGGATGACAAGGAAGATGAAAAGCTATCACTAAGAGCTTACAAGGATCCTTGTAGATCAGCTCTTCAAATCATGAACATGCTCAGAAACGAGCTAGAGTAGCTGCCCTCTACTTCGCTTTTGATATAGTCAAAAGCTTTTCGGTTTGGTACTCTTTTGTTCAGGAAATGAATAGAAAAATACTACAAACAATCAAACAGATACGATCCCCAGTGGAGTCGCCAGTTTGTTGTAGGGAAAAGTATCCGATTCGGATGACCCTATCCCACTCTAAGGGTGATAGTACCTCAGTAACAACTGTAAACAAAACTACTTAAGGTTTACTTCTTTATGAAAGCAAAAGAGAATGAAGAAATGCACTAACCGTTGCCTTGCGCTTAATATTTGCTCCAATCTCTTCTCTTTGCTGCTTGCTCCTAGCTCTTTGCTCTTTTGCTGGCCCAGCTACAATGAGATCCTGCAAAATAACAAAGAAGGAAACTACAAGAAGCATGCATTCATAACTGATTCAAGGATTAGCATAAATCAAATATACAATCATCACAATACATCATTGAAACAAATGCATATAGAAGAACCTCAATAGCTTTTATTAATGGAAGAAGTAAAGTTCTGAGAGTGTTACAACCATTGAAGGCCCCAATCCAGCAACACCTCCCAGCAGAAAGAATTTCTCCTCTTCACCTCCTTCAAGCAATCACCCAATAGTTCTGTAGTGAAACCAACAGCATATCATTACTTTGCACAAAATTCCAGCCTCCTGAGCTCATAGGAGAGAGCTCAATATATAGATGAATTGAGAAAGGATGAGTCAGCTTTCAACTGATGTGTAGCTGCCTTGTGTCCTCTCTCTCTTCAGTTGATCTTCAGTTCTTGAGTCCACTTGGAGAACCTTGCTTCCACTTGGAGAAACAGAGCCTCTGACTCATCACAAGGCGAAATCCCTGATCCAAGTGTCATTTTTGGAAGATTCCAGACCAATGACTCAGTGTGCCACTTGTCCCTTCTCGCTCAGCGCAGGTGGCCTTTGTTCTACCTGCTTTGCAACGCAGGTACACCATGGAGGAGTTGAGTTTCAGCGCAGAAGCCTAGTGGAGCACCTGCTTTGATTTCAGCATTGCTTGTTTTTGAGTGTTTTCAGGTGGAGAACTGATCTGAGAGCTGTTGGTTTGCTGACCTTGTTTCTCTAGGGGTAGGAACATCATGTTTAGGGACTTTGGATCCCTTGGATTATTGACAATTCATGTCTGATGCTGCAAGGCACAAAATTGTCTATAACAACCTTGAAGGGATCGACTCGAATCCCTTTACTTGACACAATGAACCTTAACAACCGACCAGATGTAACCATGAAAACACATTTATTTGGGTTCAACCGGATCTTGCAAAATTGACATCTCTCAAAAACCAACCGAAGGTGACCAAGATGATAGATTCCCTTTTGAGAATGAGTAGCTAAATCATCCAAGTATGCTTCAATGACATGGTTGATGTCGTGGAAAGTGTATGACATGGCCTATTGAAATGTGGCTCCAACATTTTTAAGACCAAAAGGCATCTTTTTGTACGCAAAGGTACCCCAGGGACATATGAAAGCTATCTTATGCTAGTCTTCTGGAAGGATGGATATCTAATTATAATAGGAGAATCCATCCATGAAGGAAAAAATCTCATTACCTGCACATTCATCAACTATCTAATTAATAAATGGTGTGGGGTAATTATCTTTTGAACAAGCTTTGTTCAAATCCCTAAAGTCAATGCATACACGGATCGTTCCTTGTTTTTTATCAATCGGGACTGGATTAGAAACCCAATCCGTTAGAGGAATGGGGTATATCAAACCCACCTTGAGAAACTTTTCTACTTCAGCTTTAATAGCTGCTGCTTTCCTAGGATTGACCAGTCGAAGCTTCTGATGGATCGACTTAGCGTTTTCATACGTCTTGATCTCATGTTGAACGATGGATGGATCAATACCAGGCATTTCTTCATAAGACCAAGCAAATACATCCTGAAACTCTTTGAAGAGGTCAGTGTAAATTTGAATCTCTTCAAGGGAACACTCGGTTTTGATGAAGAGATTTTCTATTACATTAGGGTTCCTAGAGATGTTTATTAGTACGGTTTTTGAAATGACCGACATGTTATCTTCGGAATGGATGTGTGCTAGAGCCAAAGGGTTTGAAATCGTACAAACATCACTAGTAAGTAGATTGGAGAACCTGGACTCGACTTCTCACAATGGGGGAAGGAAATATCAACAATGGTGTAAGTCTTCCCAAGGTCGATCTACACCCATCATTACTTCTAAGATTGCTTCCTCAGATGGTAAAACTGTATCTAAGCAATCCATAGCAGAAGTAGATTTCAGGGTCCAAGCTAGGGCCACATCACCATCTAACTCCTCCTCTGAAAAAGGAGTAGGATGGTCATCTGCAGAGTTAATGATAGACTTATATCTAAGCTCTGCTGCAAACATAAGGAATGCCATTCCACCAACTTGTCCTTCATCTAATGTGGTAGTAGGCGAAGGCAAGGTCCAAGGGTCTGAAAAATAGCTAGTCTGTAAGAACTCTTCCCATGAAAACTCTTTGGAAGATGAAATGACATTGATTCTAGATATAGGAGTGGGAAGATCAAATGTACCCATCAATGAAGAATACATCCCAACTCCTAGATTCTCTATAGGTTGATAGGGGTTATCCACCAATGGAATAGTAGAATCCGAATTTGTACGAGGGTTAGTTGGAGAATAATCCAATTGATCAACCTTAACAATTTTCCCCTCACGAGGAAAACAAAGGACTCGAAATAGAGTCGAAACAGTGACATCCATTTCATAAATCCAATTTCATCCTAAGAGGAGATTCTAATCTAGGTTGGCATCAACGATTTCTACTTCGATATTAATGACCTTTCCTCCAACACATATAGGAAAGGCCAGGATAATCCCATGTGGTCTATGAGAATGACTGTCAAATGATGTCAAGAGTGTGGGTGAAGGAACAGCTGAAGGCGACCCAATGGCCTTCCAACATGACATCGACATGACACACATGGAAGCTCCCTCATCTATAACTGTTTGAAAGATGTTAGTTTTCTAGTAAGTAGACTTTATTTGAAAAGCCATATGATGAGGGAGTCTCCTTTTGACATTGAGCATGTCAAGAGTGAGCACTAAAGAATTGTTTGGATCAACTACCCCTATCGCTGAAAGCAAAGCACTTCGTTGAGTTGGATAAGATTGGAGTACCTCTAAAGCAGACATAGCACATGGAATTTGAGCCAGATCCTCCACAATGGAGTAGTTCTAGGAGCATCAGGCAAGATCTTTGGTAGGGTCCCAGACTGAGAATATATCAATTCCAAGTGTTGGGTGCGAAATATAGCATGTTCTTTGGAATATACTCTGGACATAGAAACATCCTTGGAGATCTCGGGTTGTAATGATTTTAAAAACCATTCAAGACAGAATTTAGGTGGAGTTTCAACTTTGATGAGCCTCTTTCTCTGTCTCCATTCCTGAATATGATCAGAAATGTGAGTGGCCGTGTCCTGATGAAAATTGGCCAGAAGTTCAATTCTGGCTTCGTAACGAATAAGAAACTAAAAATGGTTTAAGAAAATGTTAGCCAAATCGGCGAAAGATGTAAAATTTCCCCCTGGAAACTCTATATAACATTTAGCTGCATTGCCAGTTAGGGTGCGTTGAAATAGTCTCAACCTAATCGAATCATCGATGAGGGAGTTTGATGAGCACCATAAATGGAATGTGGTTACATGGTCGCCCGGGTCTTCCCCACTCTTCCCTTCAAATTTTGGGATATCTGATGGAAGTTTGGTTGGGACCGGAGGCCAAGCCAGATTGTATCTGATTGGATCATTCATTAACTTAGTCAAGTCTGGCAGATTGAGCATGGCTAGAAAAGGAAGTCTTGGAGGAACCTGGGGATTCCACCCAGATTGGGCGGGGTTCTCAAAAGTCTGAAAAGAGTGACCTGGATTTTGAAAGGCACTAGGTTGCCCGAAGTAACTCGTAGAACGTGTTGAACCAAAAGGTGACCCTTGTGGTCCAGAAAAACTCATAGTTTGACCAACTCCAGCCGAAACACCTCTGTAACTGGCAAAGTTTCCCCCTAAAAAAATATTATACGAAGTGGACAACCCTTGTTAAGGGTTCCAAGCATTAGCTAAGGGTGGAAATCTTTGAAATGAATTGACCGAGGAGTACGACACATTCCCTTGTTAGCCGAAAAATAGATTCCCAATTCCGATCCAACTAACTGCAGGGTTAGTCCAACTTTGAAAAGGATTAGTACCTTGACCTGTGAAAAGAAAAGGCATAGACCCCACCATCGGATTGGAATGTCGTATATGACCACTTCCAAAAGGAAAACCATGAAAATATGCTGATCCACTCATCAGGGACGTGGAGGCATTAATGGTACACTTAATGGAACTAAAGGAATACCTTGAGAGGGAATTCCAAAAGGGAAGAATCTAAAACTGGATGCATGCACTTGGGAACTTCCACTCGTCGATGGAATGGAAGTAGACCCAAATAAGGATGTGCGGGCAGTAGATCCAAATAATGATGTAGAAGGGATGGAAATAGTTCCTCCCCCTTGCATTGATATAAGAGTCTGTATACTCATAGCACTCGTGGTGGATTTCATGCTTCCAGCAGTGGTCATCGAAGGGATGTTTGTGTGTGGAACTGGGCTTGAAGGTCTATTTTTTGGAGTTCCGACGTATAACAATACATCCAGATGATCAAAAGGGAGAGGAGAATTCAGAGCCGCAACCGAATCTGAGAGCTCTTCTACCTCAATATTATCTTTCGACTAGAAGAGTACTCAAGAAAGAACTGGTGTGTTCCTCTCTGGCTCTGTGGTAGTACTAGGTCTACCTTGTACACTGATGCCCCCAAGTGGAGGATCAATCTCCGATGCACCAGCTGCCACTGGAAAAATCACTCCTACGCCTTTTAGGAGAAGGCTTTGGACTCGCAGGTAAAGGCCCACGAAGTCTATGGGACTGTCTAAGTGATTGGTCAGCCACTTTCAATTGTTTAATAAGATCTACTTAAAGACTTAAGAAATTTGAAAGCTAGTCCGACTAGGAGCACAGAACACACACTAAAAATGTCCCTAAAGAATTCAGTAGTCAAACAACTTCTAAGTATTTCTGATCCGGGTGATTAGGATCAGACACCAAAATACAAGAAAGTGAATAATAAGGCCTTTTGAAAATAGACTAGGGTAATTATGCCCCAGGCCTACTAGTGAAGGTATCAAAGGAAGTTACGCTAACCTCCAAACAACAGGCTTTTCTAGTGCAAGCCCCCAAGCTTCGTAAGGGAGCCCTCCAGAAGTACCGTTGAAAGTGATGTAATGTCGACCTTAGGTGCCATGAGATTCCCCTCTGCATACACCTATGTAAATCCCTAGGATAGGAAACTAAAGATACCAACTCTTATCAGAAGCCAGGTGGAACAATCATGAGTTAATATCCGACAAGTAAGAGAGGGGGTATCTTGTTGGAAATAATACTGAGAGGGGGGGTGAATCAGTATTATCAGATTAATAAAACCTTTTCAATTTCCTACTCAGAAACATATACGCGACTTCTGTTAAGTGAACCAGCGTGTACACGCGACTGTGTCTAAAGCAACTAGCGTATATGCAGATATCTTATGATTCAGTTAATCTTATCTTCAGTAAATGCATCAGAACATTATTAAGCAATTTAGCAGTAAATAGGTGCAGTATAACAGAACAGAATCATCACACAAGAGCCACACACATGAACACCATGATATAAGGTGGAAACCCAATGTGGGTGAAAACCACCTGCTGCAATTCGTCTCTTTCTTTCTTTAATGAGAAACTTCTTTTACAATATACTGGTGCAGTCCTTTACCAGTATGCAGGCTACAACCTGCAGAGGGCTACAACCCTCTCTTTCGTTTTCCAACTACTTTTGGAAGGGAGCTACAACCCCCTCAGCTCTTGTACTAGCTGATCCATTTACTAGTACGTAGGTGCTGACCCTACAACCTTCAGGGACCACGTTTCATCAATTTTCAGACTGGATCCAAGAGTACAAAGCAAACATTACCGCAATACAATCATCAACTTATACTTGCATCATAATTCATTAAACAACCCAATACCGAATCACTGAAACCCTGTCATCAAGAACACAGAACCCAAACCAGAATCTAGAACTCTGCAACAACCACCAGAATCAGCAACAACCTGAAATATCAACCCTTATCATGCATACGCTACTTCACTGTACCAAAACCGCGTGTATACGCGCTTTCTCCAAAGGCAACCCGCGTGCAGATCTAGAAATGATTACTTCTGCCTTTGCTGTCAGATCCGACCCTTACCAAGCGTCCCGAACAGATAACCAACAATACCAGATCCTCTCACTGCGTCAGCCACACACAATCCATGCTCCTTTGCCTAGTGATCTTCTCCTTATATAGCTTTAGGCCTTGTTCAATACCAAGAGCCAAAACCATAGAAACACAATACCATCAACTTCAATACTAGGGATCGACACGCTCGTCGAGACACAATGGTCCGAAACCATAGGCACAACTTCCAAGGACTAACCGCCATGGACCAAAGGTACGTTTCCACATACACGCGCTTTTGCTGAAGCCAACCTGCGTGTACACGCTGATTCTCCTTGCTGAACCTGCGTATATCTCTTTCTTGTCCTGCTGTACTGAGATCTGTCTTCTAGTTAAGTTGTCATCACCTGTACCAGTCTCTGAGCACCTGTACCAACCTTCTGAGTGAGTTGCCATCAAGGACAACACTTGAATCATAATGCCAACAATCTCCCCCTTTGGACTTGATGGCAACCACCACACCAAGTCACTCTCCCCCTTTGACATCAAGGGCAAAGGGTGGACCAAGATATTCTCTTCCTTGGTATACCTTCTGCTGACCATACTGCTGTCCATACTCCCCCTGAGTACATGCTGAAATCTCCAAATGTGCTCCCCCTTTGTGTATGCCAAAGTGTACCAATCTATCCATCCTGCTCTTGCTGAATTGTGCTGTTCATGCTCCCCTTGACTGTAGGCAAGATCTGTAAAAGATGTTCTACAAGAAGAACAAAGACTTATACATCATAGAAGACCTTCCTATCACCAAAAGACTCAACATACATTCATCACCCAACCTAGTGGGGATATCCCAATATTGACTCATTCACCTAACCATGTGAAGATACATGATAATACATGAACATTTCATCATTCATCCCAGGCATAGTGGGGAAACCAACACAGGCCGTTACATGACCTTGACATCATAAAAGAGATACATGACATAGTGATGAAATATCTAGACCAAGACTTATGAAAGCCACCAACAGCATCATGATCTGTACCATCAGCCTGCAATATCATTCCTAAACAGTAAGATGTATCATTTAGCTTCATAGACTTTATCAACACCTTCTAACCATAATGCCAACAATGCATTATTCGAAGAATATTCTCCCCCTGAGTGTAAGCCAACCTTTTCCTGAGTCTGTTCTGCTCCCCCTGAGCCTGAGCCAACCATGACTGAACCTGGGTCTGTTCTGCTGCCCTTTCTTCATATACACGACTTTGCAGCCTGTAACTCGCGTATATACGCGACTTGTCTTCAGTCTATCAGCGTATGCAGGATGGAATACTGAATTTCATCACTTTCAGATTCCCCTGTGTCTGTTATGTCAGCTGTCTGAGTTATCCCACACCTTTCTGTCTCTGTTTTCTTCAATTCCTGCAACTGTGATGATGTATGGTCCCCTTGTCTTGAATTTTGAAATCTGCTTCTGCATTCCCTTGCTTTATGCCCATAGTTGTTGCATGTATAGCACCTTATATTTTTCATGTTCCTTCTATCACAATCAAATGCTTTGTGTCCATATGCATTACAGGCAAAGCAATACCCTCTGAAATACCTGGGATGAGATGATCTTTCTTGAACCATTCTACTTCTACATCTGGCTGCAACATGTCCAAGATTATGACATACATAACATTCAACTTTATTCAGCGGAGGAAATAATCGTCTATCACGTTCATAGTTAGGAGTAAAGGATCTTCCTTGAGGAATTTCTTTTCTTGGTTGTTCCTTGAGCATTTCAGATTTCTCATTAGAGTTTCTTGTCTCACCTTGTGAACTAGATTCACCTTCAACATATTCATGAAAACCAAGACCAGTCTTGATAGCAGGAGATCTTTGACTATTAAGAATATCATCCAAGACTTTAGAACTGTCTTGAAATCGTAAAAGCTTATCCTTTTCTTCTAGTTTACCTTTCAAGATATTTACCTCAACTTGATGTTGTTCTTCCTTTTTCAGATACTGCTTCCTTAGGTCTTCTTCAACTTTTCTCCCTTCTTCTACTTGTCGCTTTAGTTTGATCACTTCATGTTCTTGATCTTTAAGATCTTCTTTTAGAGAGAGCATCTTTGATTCAAGTCTCTGAATAGTTGAGCTCTGATCTTTTGCTATATCCTGCAATTTCTCCCTTACCCTGGTTTCTGTTTCCAATAGTTCTTTTAATTTGGCAGCTTCTTCAGTTTCTACATTCTTCTCTTCATGTGCCATGAGACTTTTAATATCCTCGTTATCATTGGATGAAGCATTCTTCTTCTTGTGCGCCATGAGACTTCTAATATCTTCACTATCATTAAATGAACTTTTAATATGGGAATAATAGCTTCTACCATCTTCTTCATATATCCTTCCTTTGTTATGAGGACATCTAGCAGCATAGTGACCAACTCTTCCACATAGAAAACATTTGAAAGGCAACTTATCTTTGAACCGTCCAGTTCCCCGTTCAAGATTCTTGACAAAATTTACCTCATCTTCTTCCTCTGACACTTCGAATGCGGCCTCTGGTGGTACCTCTAGTCGCATTTCAAAAGCAGTTAGGATCCCGTGAAGCTGTGACATGGTAAGTTTTCGCACATTCTCCTTTTCTTCTACGGCAGATACTTTAGAATCAAATTTAGTAGACAGAGATCTCAAAACCTTTTGAACTAAGACAACTTCCTCAAATTCTTCACCCAGATCCCTCATACAATTCACAATCTCATCCATACGCAGGAAATAATTAGCTACGCTTTCATTACTTCGCATCTTAAGAGTTTCATACCGGATTCTGAGAGTTTGAAGCTTCGCTATTTTTACTAGATCATCTCCTTCGTAGCTTGTAACGATTTTGTCCCATATTTCCTTAGCTGATTTGAGATGCATGATCTTCATAAATTCTGATTGAGTCAAAGTACCCAATAGGACATTAACTACTTTGGCATTGAGCTCATATTGCTTTTTCTCTGCTGGATCTGTAGGAGTTGCTGATGGGAATTTGTATCCTCCTTCTATGAGTCCCCAAACTTCTGCTCCAAGAGACTGTAAATATGCAGTGGTTCTTATCTTCCAGTGAGTAAAATTGTTCCCGTCAAAGACTGGTGGCCTGATGTGTGCCTCTCTTTCTGGATTAGCCATTTTGATGGATCTTTTCCTTCAAGCGATCAAGCTTCCTCTGAAGGACCTGCTCTGATACCAATTGTTGGAAATAATACTGAGAGGGGGGGTGAATCAGTATTATCAGATTAATAAAACCTTTTCAATTTCCTACTCAGAAACATATACGCGACTTCTGTTAAGTGAACCAGCGTGTACACGCGACTGTGTCTAAAGCAACTAGCGTATATGCAGATATCTTATGATTCAGTTAATCTTATCTTCAGTAAATGCATCAGAACATTATTAAGCAATTTAGCAGTAAATAGGTGCAGTATAACAGAACAGAATCATCACACAAGAGCCACACACATGAACACCATGATATAAGGTGGAAACCCAATGTGGGTGAAAACCACCTGCTGCAATTCGTCTCTTTCTTTCTTTAATGAGAAACTTCTTTTACAATATACTGGTGCAGTCCTTTACCAGTATGCAGGCTACAACCTGCAGAGGGCTACAACCCTCTCTTTCGTTTTCCAACTACTTTTGGAAGGGAGCTACAACCCCCTCAGCTCTTGTACTAGCTGATCCATTTACTAGTACGTAGGTGCTGACCCTACAACCTTCAGGGACCACGTTTCATCAATTTTCAGACTGGATCCAAGAGTACAAAGCAAACATTACCGCAATACAATCATCAACTTATACTTGCATCATAATTCATTAAACAACCCAATACCGAATCACTGAAACCCTGTCATCAAGAACACAGAACCCAAACCAGAATCTAGAACTCTGCAACAACCACCAGAATCAGCAACAACCTGAAATATCAACCCTTATCATGCATACGCTACTTCACTGTACCAAAACCGCGTGTATACGCGCTTTCTCCAAAGGCAACCCGCGTGCAGATCTAGAAATGATTACTTCTGCCTTTGCTGTCAGATCCGACCCTTACCAAGCGTCCCGAACAGATAACCAACAATACCAGATCCTCTCACTGCGTCAGCCACACACAATCCATGCTCCTTTGCCTAGTGATCTTCTCCTTATATAGCTTTAGGCCTTGTTCAATACCAAGAGCCAAAACCATAGAAACACAATACCATCAACTTCAATACTAGGGATCGACACGCCCGTCGAGACACAATGGTCCGAAACCATAGGCACAACTTCCAAGGACTAACCGCCATGGACCAAAGGTACGTTTCCACATACACGCGCTTTTGCTGAAGCCAACCTGCGTGTACACGCTGATTCTCCTTGCTGAACCTGCGTATATCTCTTTCTTGTCCTGCTGTACTGAGATCTGTCTTCTAGTTAAGTTGTCATCACCTGTACCAGTCTCTGAGCACCTGTACCAACCTTCTGAGTGAGTTGCCATCAAGGACAACACTTGAATCATAATGCCAACATATCTCTCATCCTTATCTTCAAAAAACCTCGTGCTTAACTCCCAGTCACAGAGCTTTCCCGATCTCCATAATGCTATTGGATTTTCACACTCTATTCAGACTTCTACGTTTGACAATTTAGAGTGACCTTGGAGAGTTTACTTTCCTCTCACCTAATCCAAGGCCCTAAATAACCTAAGAATTGTTGGTGTACTTATTGACAATATAAAAAGTTCTAGTTTATTTTATTAGCGCTTGATTTTAAGTGGCAGTTCTTTTTAAGTCAAAGGGACAATACAGAAGTGAAACTGATGGTGTTCGTTGACACAAAAGAAATTAATGAAAAACTAACTTATATGCAATGCACTTTTTTGTTCTTCGATGAAAAGCAACTTCTACTTGGGTTCTAAGAAACTTCTATTAAAGCAATAAACTTTTTCCTTTTCTTTTCTTGTAATAGACTTCACATTCACAAAAAATAAAAAACTATTGATGCTCTAATGATGCGAAACTACCCTAATGCAAAGTGTACATGATGATGAAAAAATTCTAGCTTAATCTAGAAAGAAAATGAAAGTAATTTGTTTTATAATCCAAATTAAGTGTTTTGAAAAGAATAAGAATTTTGAACACAAAATTTTTCCCAAAACAAGAAGGACTAAACACAATGATCCCAAATCACTCTAAAAAACCAAAAGAAACCAAACACAAATTCGGCAAAGAAAGAAAAAACAATGTTTTTGAAGGACTTTTCTTTTTTCAAAAAAGCAATAAAAGCAACTTTTCAAAAGTACTCAAAATGCTACCAAAGACTCAATGACCGAAAGCGAATCACATGGAAACTTTGCAAGTTGTCAATTCAACACGAATGAAAACTTAACAAAATAGATGTTTCAAGATGCACTAAGCGATCCAAAAAGTAGCAAAAAGATGTTTAAGACACTGATCAAGAAATCAAGAAAAGCACTCTTTCAAACTTGTTAGCAAAACTTTCGAAAAGAAAGAAGTGAATGGCCACAAACTTAACGAGAAGAAAAGCAAGCAAACCATAAAAATGAAGTTTGACACAAAGATCGCAAGCAATCTTCTGTTCCGGAAAACTAGAACAAGCAAGAACCTCTACAAGAAGCCTTGTGTGTTCAAACAAAAATGATAACACTCACTGTAAAGAAAACTGAGACCAAAAACACTTCAAAGCAGGAGAGAAATCGAAATAGTAGGCTCACTAAAAAACTAAAATATGAAAACAGAAACTGACCACTCAGAAAACACACAGGCCAAGAAAGAAATCTTTCCAAGTAAAAAGACTTGAAAAAATCATGCAAAACAAATGTATACGTGATTGTGTCTCTACATAGTTGCATGTAAATGTGTTTCAACCAAAAGAAACCCACGTATACGTGGCTTCAGTTCAGCGAAACTAGCATGTATATGCTTCTGTAACCCGGCAAAGGTGCGTATATGAAAGTTTACAAGAAAAAACAAAAATGAGGCCTGATGAAAAGGATCAGAATTGAAGTTTGAGTTCCTATAGGAGCAGACAATACAATCACAACAAGCAAACTAAAAGCTAAGCCTTGATTGGCACTAAATAACCCAAACTAGGAACAACAAGATTGTTATCCCCAGTGGAGTTGCCAATATTTTTAAGGGATAAAGTCCCCTGGGGCTTTGGGTTAGAACCCTAGCAGAGAAGGAGTAATCTACAACAAGAAACAAGCAAATAACTCAGGAAAAATTCTTAAACGAGCAAACTATGTGAGGATGTACATACCCGGGGGTCCTTCATTTGAGTAGTTCCAGCTAGGGTTCAAATCCTCTGCAACTCCTCACGATCTTTGAACCTGAAAAACAACCAATTCAAAGACGCACAACAACATATAGATAAAGCATTATAGTGAAATCAACTTTATAACATATAAGTAGATGGTTAGTTATACATTGAAATAGTCAATCATACATAAACCATAACAACAACATTAGATGCATGAACAAAGTTGATATCAGGAACACGGCAATGTGTCTTTTATTGCAGATAACTATAATAAAAACATAGAAAGAGTTCACCTGAGTCTTCCTCTTCTGGCTCCAAGCGGAACCGTCCTCCAGGTCCATCCAGTCCCAGTCTTCAAAAGGCTCCTTCCATAACCAACACAAGGATATCTCCCACAAGTGAAAGGATATCAACTCTCAAGGAAACAAGGGTTTCCTGAACTTGGGGAAGTGCTTGAAGCACAGGGATCTTCAGACTTGATCAGGGGATAATCTCAGTAGAGTAATTCTCTCTTTTTTCTCCTCCTTAAGGCCTTCCCATTGAAGTCTTTTTATACTTCTCCCAAAGTAGTTTTTTAGTTGGGACATAGTTGAGAACAGTTGCGCCACGGGCACTAATAGGTAATCAACAGGTAAAACCTGTGATCTCCACCCATAATTAAGGAAATTTATTTTTTTTAAGTGCTTTAAGAGATATACATAGGTTGGGTATATACTAACCAGCATGTACACATGTTTAATACAGGGCAAAGTCGCGTACAGGGAGTAAAACACTATTTTTTAAATATTCGGACCAAGTCTGGAAGGAGGGGTTTCCCTAGGCCATAAACCAAGCATCACAAATACATAAGGTGATATTTGGAGCTATAACAAGATCTAGAAGTGTCGATTAAATAGATTTGGTCAATTTATGGTTGTTGGCATTATGATATAGGTGTTGTCCTTGATGGCAACTCACTCAGATGCTAGATCACAGTGCAGTAAGTCAGTAGCAAAGAATTAATGATCCGACTACAAAGAATGAAGAAAAATAGGTATACCTAGGTTCACCTTGACAAAGGAGCGTATACACGTAGTTTAATAGAACAAAAAGAGCGTATAACGTACACATGCACTTTCACAAGAGGGAAAGAGCGTACATGTTGGAAAACTAAGTTTTTGGTCTGTGGTATTTGGTCCATGGTATTTTGATCCATGGTATTGGTCCAAGGTATCTGGTCTGAGGTATTGACCCTAGGCATTTGGTCTAAGGTATTGGTCCTAAGTGGTTTTGGTCCATGGTATTGAGAAAGGCCTAAAACTATATAAGGAGGAGAAAATCATTAGGCCAAGGTGTGCAAGTATTGAATATTTGATGAAGTGTGAGATTTAGTATGCAGGTTATGGGTTTGTGATGCTTTTCTTGATCTAAACTAAGGATACACCTATGTGGATGATGATGGATGATGGATCGGTATCTTAAGGCTTGGAATGTATTATCATTATGTGGTTTGATCATGGATAGACTAGATCTGAATATTTCTACATGTTTTATTCTGCAAATGTTATGATCTGGGTATGACTGAATTTTGAAATAGCTGTGAAGTTTTTAAGTTAGTATTTGCAGATCTGTACACGGGTTCACTTTGGTAAAAGTGCATATACATGCTAGTTCAGCTCATCAGAGTAGTGTATACATTATGAAATATGATATCTGAATTTGCAGTTGGTTCTAGTGATTGTTGCAGAGTTTTGGGTTTTTCTCTGTGTTCCGGTGACCGTGTTTTAATGACAGGCCTTTAGTGATTCAGTTGTGGGTGATTTAGAGATTGATGATTGAGTATTATGTGATTGGTTAATGCAATGGTTGTATTGTAGTGGTAATTGATTTTGAGTTTCAATGTTGTTGATGGGTCCAATATGAAAATTGGGTGAAACATGACCTTTAGATTGTGGTGTTGTGCTCCAGGTGTATCCAGTCTGAAAATTTATGAAATGTGGTCCCTAGAGGAAGAAAAAAAGTCGTAGCCTTCTGTAGGCCAGTGCCTACGTACTAGTAAACATATCGGCCAGTACAAGAGCCAGGGGGTTGGAGCTCCCTTCTAGTAGTAGCTGGAAAACGAGTGAAGGTTGGAGCCTTCAGTAGGCTGACGCCTACGTACTAGTAAACAGATTGGCTATTACAAGAGCTAGGGGGTTGTAGCTCCCTTCCAGTAGAAGTTGGAGAACGAGAGAAGGTTGTAGCCTTCTGCAGGTGGGTGCCTACATACTGGTATGAGTCTGCACTAGTACAATATTGTAAACAGGTTTTTCTTATATTAAAAAGAAGACAGCAGTAGGTGGTTTTTTTCGCGCATTGAGTTTCCACCTTATATCTTAGTGTTCATGTGTGTTTCTTATGTGTGATGGTTTGTTCTGATATTACTGCACATGGTTACTTTTTTATGGTTAATGAAGTACTGATGCACCAATTAAAGAACAACATATGATGAATTAACTAAATCATAAGTTTGCTTGATATACGTTGGTTGCCTTAAACACAACTACGTATACATGCGAATTACCTTTACTGAAGTAGCGTATATGAATTTGAGTATGAAAAGAAAAAGATTATTGATTTGACTAACACTGATTCACCCCCCCCCTATCAGTATTATTTCCAACAATGGTTTATGATGTGAAGGCCAAAAATCAAGGAAAGAACGACACTTGGCGGTAGTTTTCTAAATAACTCCAGTGCCTCCTTTGGGCTGCTTTAACAAATCCCTATTTTTTAGGGATGCTTTTTCACTTTTTTCTTTTTTTCCTTTTTTTGGGAAAAGTTTCCATGCATTTACTTGAGAGATTGTGCAGTTCTGGGAGGAACCATGCAACTCTGTGGCTCATGCACTGGGAAGCTTCTGAGCAGAAAGGCTCCTGCACAATTTCTGGGTTGAGTGGGTCTAGGTTGCCTCTTATGCTCTGTGTAATTTCCAAGCTGAAGGCTAGCTGTCGACTAGCACTGCGTAATTATTGAGCTCAAGGCTCACTATTAGCTTGGACTACACTATTTCCAAGAACAAGCCTGGTTTCCCTCAAGGATTACATAGTTGTCTAAGGCAAGCCCAAAATTGGATGGAAACTAAGTTAAGGGATTGACTTGTGGGTTAGATAGTAAATTAAGTAAGAAAACAAAAGCCAAGATGCAAAGGAAGAGGCTCAATCAAATCACACGTGCCTAGATCAGTGCAAGATGAGCTATTGTGATTTAGAAGGAAGGCTCCAAAACGAAGCATCGACAAAATTTTGGAGGGTGGTTGTAGTCGCTACAACAGGACCTTAAAAATTAGATAAAGCATTAAAACAAATTTAGGTGTTAAAACCCTGTTTTTGGTGTGAGTGGTTGTATTTAATGTAGAAGGATTTACATTGGGGCCTATGCATGTGGCATGATATTAATGCTCTGAACTGATTTTCTTGTTATTGATATGCTAATGGCCTATCATGATTTTATTAATATAGATGTACTAACTTGATATGACCTATTTCAACAAGCCTTATACTAGAATCCTTCTAGGAAAATAAAGGTGATAATCTTCACTATGCATATTAAATTTTGTGTGAGTCTAATAGATATGTGTGTGTATGACAACACATGAAAGTCAAATATTACAAGAACAATAGAGGGTGTCATAGTGTAGAACTAATGAACCAAGGAAATAATAGTAAAATGGTGCAATATAGATTTGACCAATCACAACATATTCATGGAGAGGAAATATTAGTTGGAAAACAATGGGGGATAAACACTCCCAATTGGATGGACAGGTTGAGAAGCTTGAGAGTAGAAATAAGGAGTTGTAAAGATGATGATGAGAGGTTTGTTAGAGAACAATAAAATAAAGCTAAAATCAATGCAGTCATACTACAAATCCTATCAGAACTACAAAGAAAGAAGCAAGATGAGTTGGGGACGAGCCATAGAGACATGCAAATCCCATTGGGGTAGGAAGAAAGAACAAATGGTGCAAATAAGAGTATATCTAGAAAGAGGCATCAATTTTCTAGTGGAAACACCATTAAAGGAGGCACTCTTTTTAGTACCCTAAAAGGGAACTCAAGCACCCATGAGAAAAAAAATAAAGACACTTATAGAAGGCCACATCATCATTACTATCATCATCATCATGAGAGAGGAAGGGAAATAGAATATATACCATAGGAGTTTAAAAATGAGAAGCCTCCTACCTTTGATGGAGAAATGAGGAAATCAGAGGATGTCGAAACCTAGCTCACTGGGAATGAAGAAGTTTTTCCATATTCATGATTATTAAGAAAACTTGAAAGCAAAGGTCACCGCCTTTAGGCTAAGAGGCAAGGTTGATATATGGTGGGAAGATATGAAAATTTTCAAGGACATAAGGGAAGAAGAATTTTCCTAGGAGGATATTGGGGAGTATTTCGGGAGCAAATATCTATCTAAGAGATACTTCAATAGCAACACGAAGGAGCTCTATGAGCTTAGATTGGGACAAATGAAAAATGTTGCGTACACCACCAAATTCTTATAATTTCTAAGGTATGTTTACTACCTTAAGGAAGAGAAGAAAAGATACAGAGGTATGTTATTATACTGCCATAACCTTTGAAGGATAAAATCAAGTTTGATGAGCCCAAGTCATTATAGGACGCAATCTTGAAATTGAAGCACTTCTATGAGTAGTATAAGTGCATGCGTAAATATAAATCAGATTGGAAATGTAAGGGAAATTCCAATTTTAAAGGGAAAAGGAGAAAGGGAACCAAGGGAGCGAGCACAACCCTGTTAATCAAGGAAACCAACATAAGTCCAACGCTACTAGTAGAGTTCGTTATACTCAATATGAAGCCAAAATTTATGGGAAGGGTCCATATAAGTGCTGAAATTGTGGAGAAAATCACCTAAGGAAATATTTCCCACAACACAGCCATGTTGGCCCGAGATTATACAACGCACAGAAGGCAGAAACAATCAAGGACATATATTAAAGTATACCTAGAATTTACACAACAATGTATAATCATCAAGCTAACCATCAGACAATGATTATAGAGATGGAAGATATGCTCCATGACCAAAACATTTCAATTTTGATTGAACTTGGTTCAAATTTTAGTTACATAAGTCCTGCTATTGTTAAGAGATGTGCACCAATGGAGGAATCAAATGATGAGTCTTGTCTAGTTCATCTAGCAATAGGGACAAAAATAAGTGTGAATTATTGGGTGAAGGTTTTCCCAATTGAGTTAAAATTCCAATAGTGTCAAACCTTGATGTGCTGCCATTGGGAGCATATAACATATTGTTGGGCATGGATTGGTTGTATACACATTACAAAAAAGTAGACTGTTATGAGAAAGTTATTGAATGCCTTGATGAAAGTAGAAAACATAGGGTATTGTGTGGAAAGAAAAAACCCACTTTGGTGAGATTAGTTTTAGTTATGCAAGCCAAAATAAGCCGCAAAAAGGGATTCATTTTATTTGTTGTACAAATATCCAACAAAGATGAGGATAATTGTGGTGTTGAGAATGATGATAGTGATATCCTGAGGAAATGCACTATTTTGCAACAATTTTTAGATGTATTCCTTGAAGAAATTCCTAGTTTTCCTCCTCACCAAGAAGTATACTTTTCCATTAAATTAGTGCTAGGAGCAGCACCAACATCCAAAGCTCCATATAGAATCAACACTCCATAATTAGTTATTTTGAAGCTACAGCTCAAGGAGATGTCAGACAAGGGATACATAAGGCCAAGTGTGTCTCCCTTGGGAGTACCATTTCTATTTGTGAAGAAGGGTAAACTTAGGATGTGCATTGATTACAGGAAATTAAACAAGGTGACCATCAAGAACATATATTCTTTGCCACATGTTGATGATTTATTTTATCAATAAAAAGGAGTAGCAATATTATCCAAAATTGATTTAAGGTCGGGTTATCATCAAGTGTGTATTAAGGATGAGGACATCCATAAAACAACATTCCAAATGAGGTATGGGTATTATGAGTTTTTGGTAGTTCCCTTTGAGCTTACTAATGCCCCTGCTACATTTATGTGCTTAATGAAAAATGTTTTTTTCCCTTATCTAGATAAATTTGTGGTTTTCTTTGTGGATGGCATATTGATTTGTTCAAAGTATAAGGAAGAACATGAAGAGAATCTAATGGAAATGCTATAGTTTCTAAGAGAGAACAAGTTGTATGTAAATATGAGTAAGTGTGATTTCTTCCAATCTCAGATCCAATACCTGGGAGACATTTTCTCTAAGGATGGGATCACAATTGATCTAAAAAAGATAAAAGCCATAAGGGAGCAGCCAACACCAAATAATGTGATAGAGGTGAGGTCATTCATGGGATTGGTAGGCTAGTATAGGAAGGTTTATCTAAAACTTCTCTGAGATGGGCCTTCCAATCACTGCCTTGCAAAAAAAGGGAAATAATTTTGAGTGGATATCCAAATGTGCAACAAGCTTTTATTAGTTAGAGTAGTTCCTCACCAATGCATCGGTGTTAAGGATTGTAGAACCAAACAAGGACTTTATGGTTTGTACCGATGCCTAAAAAGAGGGGATCGATGGGGTCTTGACATGGGAAGGTTAGGTGGTTTTCTATGAGTCAAGAAAGCGGAATGAACATGAGATAAATTATGTGACCCATGACCCAGAGATGGCCACCATTATCCATGCATTGAAAATGTGGAGGCATTGTTTGGTGTGTGTTATATTCTTTCCATGACTAGTTGCATGCACGAACGAGGTCACAAGGGGGGCATTAGCCCCCCCTGTTCGTTGCGTCGGGCATAGAAGGGGGGTGAAACCCCCCTTGTCCAGGAGTTTCAGGGGGGAGTCAACCCTCCTTATCGAGGGGTTTGACGGGGGTGAAAACCCCTTTGTACAAGGTCTAGGGTAGCATATCTAGAAATTTGTTTGGCCCCTATATTAGGTGGGAAGACCTACCTATGGTTTTGTGCATGTGTATCGCACATGGTTTTGTGCATAATGGCTTTTTTCCCATGGTATTTTGTAGATTGGGTCAAGGGAACTGTTAGGGTCCTATATTTCATAGGATGATTTGTTTTTACCTGATGATTTATATTTAAAAAATGTAAATTGTAGGGGACAAAAAAAATAGAATAAAGAAAGAAATGAAAGAAAAGAAAAAAAAAAAAGAGAAAAATATTTGAAAATATCCCCTAGGTGAGCAAGTCTAAATTCTACCAAGAAAACTGAAAATTGTATGAAAGCATACTTCATGAATTTTTGTAAATAAAGTGTGCAGCTTGTTTAAATGCCACATTGAAATAGGAGAATTAGAAATAGTTAGTATAATCACATTGATTAAACGTGATTAAGATGAAAATAAATTTAATTAGGTTAGTGAATAAATCAATCACATGGTTTAATCGTGATTGAGCTGGATTAGTGGAGTTAATCACACCATTTAATCATGGTTAACTAAAAAAGAAAAAATAACCAAAAACTTAGAAAAATGAAAAAAAGGGGCTTGCAAAATCAAATGTGCCCTAGATTTGATTAATTTGGTTTAGATTAGTTAATTTGATTTGAAATAAATTAATCATGTGGTTAAACCTGATTAATTAGTTTAATAGAATATATTATTCATAAATGTTTCAAAGGTTTTAATAAAGTGGGAATGCGACAAATAAGTTTTATCAGCATGTGATTATCAACTGCGCAAGAATGAATGGTTGGGATCTCCCCCACCCAGATCAATGATGGGGGAGTGCTTTCGGGCCCCCTTGAGCTCCATCCCACTTTATCCACACGGGGTGGTGTATGAAAGGCTCCGCTACGTGTCACCCTCACCATGCTTCGCACCCCCCCTATCCTTTTCACTCATCACACCCACCCCCGAAAATTCATCTGACATGACCAACTACTCTTGCGCCAATGATCACTTGCCACCTCAACTGACCTTCCCTCCACTAATCATCTTCCAACTCACCACCGAAGACCCCACTCCATTGAACTTCCGTCTATCAAAATTTTCCAAATATACTCTAATACTCCCAATCAATACTTTCCATCTGGCACTCCCTCACCCCCGTCAACAAACTGTTATACCAATTAAATATCTCTCACTCCCTTTGCAATAGAACCGCTCCCAGTAACGGTAAACACAAAATAGTAACTTCAAAATTACCTTATTAAGCACCATTAAGCTACAAAATTCCTTTCTTTCACTCTTCTCCTTAACCTGTTCAAGTATTCAACCCTCCACAGTGTCACAGTAACTAGAAAATTGCTCGGTGACAATAATCCAATTGCTATTAGAAACCCCACTTCGATATTCTGCAGTCAGTTTCCTATTCTAGGTACTCCTAGTGTTATCGACCGTCTTTGTTTTCTTTTAAAAATCAACAATGCCTCCTAAAAATAGAACCCATAAGGAAAAGGAAAAGAAACCAGAGGAAAATCCCATGTTACCCCCTCGGATTGACCTAGATCATCTACCCTTAGTTGATCTACAATATAAAGTCGCTGATACAAACTATGAATTTGACTTGTTTTAAATTCATTGTTGGTTGCAGCAGAAATTATTAGACAAGAGCGATGAATTGAATCTATGGGAGTCTACTCTCCCCCAATTCAAGTTCCCACAAACCCATCATTTGCCTGAGCTAGTCTCCTAGTGTCAAGTGAGCTATCTACCCTCCCAAAGAGCAATTGTGACCTGCAATGGTGAAACTTTGATCACCATCACAACCAAAACCATATCTCAAATGCTTTAAGTAATAACTCCAAAGTCTTCCAAGCCACTATTAGTAGACTCTCTCACAGAGTTCTACAGGAATTTAACCTTCCCAAAGAGGGCTAAGATATTTGAAATCCTTCTTCCTGAAGATGCCGAATTACCTAAAACAAACCATCCATATTCCTCTTCTATGTTCCCTGAGGTAACCAAGAAAATAATTGGCATCATCTTGTACCTACTTGGTTATCACTTCGATCAGTGGTTTGATGAGGCCATTGTTGGCTTCTTGTCAATTTTTACCACTGGTGTGAAACCTATTATTTTTAATTACAATGATTTTATTGCAGATGCATTGCATGATAAATTCATGAAGTTTCCGATAGAGGGAGCTTTCAAATATTCTGTTGTTTTAGTTTACATGCTTATTTATCATCAAGTAGACACATTTCCCTTTAAATTTCATACGATGGATGTGCAGAGTAATGCTCAATCAGTGATACATTGGACCTCTCCAGTTAGGAAAAAATCCATAGAGTTTACTTTCACATACTATGTTGATCAGTTCTTGTACACAATTATTTGTCTGTTACATAGTGATTTGGAGCCTAGGATAGGAGCAAATATTCAAAAGGTTTTGCATCTTAGTGATGAAGTGAATATAGGTGACTGGTATTTATACCAGAACTAAATCAAGATTGGAATCTATGGGTGTGAATTTCCACCCTATATGTTGCCAAAATTTGTTCCCATGAGATTGTTCTCATTAGAGTACATCACACAAATGATACATATGGATGACTTACATTTTGTGGCAGCTAAAAAGAATGCACAATTTAAAATCAAAGCACAAGTTGGACCTTTTATGTGCAGTGCCAGAACAATTGGTAAAGAAGGTGATTTACTATTGAAGCAATTGAATTTCAAGTTGAGCTTTACTTGGTGTTATGACCCTTTTGGTATAATTTCAAAGTTGAGGGCAGAGAAAAAGACTATTCCCTACACACATACTTCTCAGACAAAGATTGAGCAATACATGAACAAAGATCAATGGGAGGAGAACACCTTGCAGGAAGCGAAGGAGTGGATTTTATCTACAACCACCTCATAGAATCTAGTCCCTCAGGAGAAGCATGATAAAAGGCATATAGAGGAAGATTCTTCTCCAGTGATAGAAATTGAAGCCAAGAAGTTCTTAATCTATATAAAGATGCCTAAAAAGAATCCACCACCAGTTTTTACGCAGGATGAAGAAGGACATACTACTATAATCATGACAGGTAAACATATTTCAACAACATCAGAAGACATTTTAGCAGGTACAATACATGAAGACATTTTTATAGGTTCTCCATCTTCATTTGCTTCACAAGGTCCTCTAGAAACACCACAAACAGTTGACTTGGCTCAAGACAATGTTGAGCTTAATATTTTTGCCAAATATAGGGTAATCAAATAGAGGAATGAGATGCTGAAAGCTACAACCTACTCATAATTGTGGAAGAAGACAACTACATCACAACACAGTCTCCTTTCATCATTTGACACAGAAAAGCAAAAAATGAAAATTTCATTCCTTGAAGCTAAATTGCCATCCCCAAGGACATCAACACATTATAAAGAATTTGTGTTTAAATTTTATACACAACAAATTCATCCAATAGATCAAATGGACATGCACAAAAAACCAGTGAAATGATGTATTCTACACTAACTAATGTTGCAATGTACGCTTCTAGGTTGCAGGTATCGTTAAATAACACACAGTCACAACTGAAGTTGGAAAGGATTTCATCCTTAGCCAAGGATACCAGGATCAAGTCACTGGAAGAATTGGTGATTAAACTGGGATATAATCCCAATGATGTAAAGGAAGTATAAGAGCTTGTGAAAAGAAGGGATGTTTATATAGCAGCATTAAGGAAGAAACTAGAATTGCCTACCATAGAAGATTAGCAGGCTAAGGAAGTTAGAGAGATGGAAAATAATAAATAGTATTTATATTCTGAATTGTGATTGAACAAAACAGCCAGATCTGGGACATGGCGGTAGAACTGGAGAAACTATTCAAAGAAAAAGAGTAGGCAACACAGTTGGCCATAGTTCCACTTACAACAGTCCCAATTTTAGTGACGATAACCCCACGAGCATCTACATCAACTTCATCACCAACACAGTCATCGGATTCTGCAAGTGAACTTGATAAATCCATGGAAGATCTGTCCATTCATGAACTAGAAATTGATAAGTTAAAAGCTTAGCTTAAGGCATTGTCAGTAGAGAAATTAAAAATTGATAATTCTTATGTGGTAGAGTTGTAGAAAACCCATCAGATGAATCTAAAAATTGAACAGTTGCATAGTGAATCAGTTATGACTCAAACTTTGGCCCAAGCTAGAGAAAACATATGGACAGAAATAAGTGAATCCATCACAGAAATATGGTCTTACATACATATTATTTTTGAGCAACAAGAATTAATATAGAGGTCCAAAGAGGCAATAAGGAAAATAAAAATACAATTAGGACAAAAACATGGGGAAGCAACAACTATTATCAAAATATTGAATTCCAAAAACAATGAAGAATTAGAGAAGCTAGGAATTCAAGACACGACAAAGACTATTCTAGAAGTGAATAAAATGCACACCAAAAGAAACCTTATGCTATAGTTGGAAAATAAATGTCAAAATCTAGAAACCAACATATAGAGATTTCCTAAGAAGATGCAGGTACTAAACAAGAAAGGTCTACCAGGACTAATTGGTATGGAAGATAAACTCATGAGCTTGATAGAGTACTAGGAGAAACTATGCACTATTTCCCAAGACAAGTCAAGATTTGCAAGTATAAATAGGTATATAACAGGGAAAGAATTCCTAAAGGCCTTATATTTCGACTTGTTCATTAGTCATGAGCTGAGACATTTCTTCATCATCAAACCAACCTTCTAGAAGTACACAGATGTTGATGAAACCTATAGAAAATTAGTTAAATTTTCTATCCCATGTGAAGACAGATGGGACAAGTTGTGTGAATTACTTGAGTAATTTTTTATCTTCGACGGCAAGGAAAAAAACAAAGCAAATTTGGAGGCTCAGTCATCAACATTCATCCCCAACAATAGGGCCAACAGTTCGAAAATTCCTAAATTTTGTACTACTCTTGTAATAAGCTTTTATATATTATTAGGATCATATCCCAATCTTTAGAATCAATATATTTTGTAATATTTTCTATAAGTACTTCATAATTCGAAGTATGAAGGGTTGGGACTTGATTGATGAAAAAGAATTGTATTGTAAAGAACCTCACAGCGAACCATTGATCATATTTTCAATAATACAGTGCAATCATTACAGGATTCTTGTGTCATTTTTATTGGTGAAGTGCATATCTCTTTGTTAATTTGTTTTCTTTTTATTCTCATATGTGATTGTAAAATCTGAATTATTCTAAGAAGATAAAGAAAAAAATTTGTTTGAATGTACTCTTTGCCTCTGTCTTAAGAATAATTTTTATGTTTTCCATTGAATATTAAAATTAGAATGCTTAACTTCTTTTTTTAATTGGATCTCTAAATCTTTTCCTCTCCTTCACACCATATATCTTAAAGGATCGAGTGAATTTCCCTAACATGCGCTATAATTTTAGCCTGTAAACTATGTATTTGATCACATCAAACCTGTGACTCCATTTTCCTAATGGCCTTTCTTCCTAGTTTCAACCCAACAACACAAAACACCTAAACCTAAATTTAATATCTATCCTAATACCTTAAGTCAAACAAAGCTAAATCATAAAGAGAGACCCCTCTCTAAAACTGTAAGGGCTAGATTCCCAATTTCCAAAGTGGTTTTGTGGTTACCTCTGTGATTTTTTCTACAAACTCAAAAATTACGGAGTGATAACATTCTCGCGACGTGATTCCGCTGGGGAACGAACATACTCTGGTTTGAAATTTTATTTCCCTGGTTCAAAAACTTTATTTGAAGAACATTTAAGATTTATATTTAAGAAATAAATGTTTTGAGTTTGTAAAATTTGTGCATAGTTTAAATTGTGTGTTTAATACTATACAGATCTGGCTCCTAAAAGTATTCATACTAGAACTCATCTAGATCCGAATCCTCCCAATATCCTAGATAATCCTGAGAAATTGATAAGGAATAAAAGCTTGACGGAAAGTCAAGGGAGTAACAGTCCTCTGCCAAGAGCCAATTCTTTTCCAGAGAGCTTTGTTACCATAGAAAACATTCAATTTGATCTACCCTTTGAGCTCAGTTTGTTTAGATCTAGATTTGAAAGATTTGCAGCTGAAATTGTCATTGATGAGTCAGTGTTAAAACCATACATATCTGAACATTAGTATGTAGACCAATATTTTCACAAACTAGCTCTCCAGCGGTTTGAAAAATTAGAAGACCTAGTGATAAGCTTAAACCAAGCTATCCATAAATCTTACATCTAGAAATTAGTTGAGCTTGCATCCCTATCAATCTCTGTTTCCTCTCCCATCACACAATATTTACATCATGTTTCCACTAGTTCCGTCTCTTCAACAATTTCCACTACCTCCCCATCAACATCACAGTTCAAACTGTTTTAATCCCTTCCACATCTACACCTCGTACAGGGTCATATGTTATTCATCCCCATATACTAGTTATGGTATCTTGACCCCTAGATTTACTTGCCCAATTACATAACATGCATCACGACTATCAAAGTAGGATTCCTCAGTTTGATGGCACTGGGTCCATCACTGCACAACAACATGTACACAAAATGAATGACTAGTTTGACCTTCAAGAGGTTGATGAAGAAGATGTGAGGACGAGGTTTTTTTCCCAAAGAATGGAGAGGTAATAAAATGGTTTAAATATTTACTAGCAGATGCCATAAATGACCTTAATGTGTCTCATCAATATTTTCTTAATAGACGGGAAACTAAAATGAATCCCTCCAAATTTTAAATGAATATAAAAATCTAAAAAGAGGCCCCAATGATATTGTTGAAGAATACTGTGATAGGTTTAATCAAGTCTATAATTCCATTCCAGCTGCTATAAAGCCCCCATCATGGTTAGTCCTCATTCATTTCCTTGAAGGATTTAATGTTGACGTGGCCTACTAATTAAGAGAAAGAGACCCTACCACACTTGAATAAATTCAAAATAACGCTGTCAAAGTAGAGGCTAATTTATTAGCCAAAAAATCCAAGCTTAAAAATGAAAGAAGGGTTACCATTAACGAGGAACCTTCCTCCTCTTCATCATACTTAAAACTAGACAACCTAGTTAAAACCATGGAAAGAATGATGGAGAGGATGACAGTGTTTGAACCCCTCCTAGGGATAACCAAGGAAATTATCAAAATAAGAATCTTAGGAGAAATCCACCTCTAATAAAACAAAGGGAACATAGGGGCCCTAATGATCACTAACTTAGGCCTCCTTTCTAGGAAAACTATGCTGAAGAAGAAGTGGAACCAGAAGAATATTAGAGGAAAACCAAATTAATTTGTTTGGGGAGATAGAAATTGATCATATCTTTTTTACCAAACAAGAGCAAGATCAATTTCTTCTTTCACAACTAGCAACAATTCCATTAGATTCTGAAGAATACAAACAAGGTTATCACAATCCCATAATGGAAGTGCATATGCAATACAACCTCAGGAATAGAAAAACTGTTGATACTTCTCTGAAGAAAATCCATGATACTCCTTCCAAAAAGACTACTGATAATCCACCCAAGAAAACTCAGACTGATATCCCTTCTTCTAGTCAAACTAAAGATGTTCCTTGCTCCAGCGAATCCAAATAAGCTGCTCAAAATGAAAAGCTTAAAAGACAGGATCAGAACATCAAGGAAACAGATAAGCTACAAACCACTTTCAACATAGAAAATGAATTGGCTAAAGTTAAAATTTCAATCCCCCTCACTGAACTGGTGAATAAGAATGCATACAGGAAACAAGTAATGAAAGCCTTAAAAGTAGGAGAAGGAAAATATACTATAAACCTCATCGATGACAAGCCTGAACTGCTATTTGGTCCCGAGGTAGAAGGTAAACCCTAATATGGAACTGTTTCCCCTTTCTATGTCAGTTCCAATATCCTACACAAAATGATTCAAAATGCCATGCTCGACTCTGGGGCCTTACACAATTTAATGCCCCGAGCCATAATGGAGAAATTGAATCTTGACATCACTAGGCCATATAAAGATTTGTAATCATTTGATTCCATCAAGGTGAGATGCCTTGGTCTCATCAAAGACCTTTGTGTCACCCTAGCTCAAATACCTTCCAAAATCCTAGTTATGGATATCGTAGTGGTATACATACCCCCAAAGTATGGAATGTTACTCTCTAGATCATGGGGAGCAAAGCTAAAAGGAACCCTACAAATGGGTATGAGTTATGCTACCATACATGTATTTGGTCAGCCTAGGAGACTTTACAGAGAAACACTAATGAAATACATGGTTAGCATCCAAGATAGACCAAACAACCATCCCTTGTATTCAGCCCATTTAGACCTAGACTCTTTTATCTTGTATAATGATGGAGGTATAGAAGAAAAAATCCCTAACCTCGAAACTGATTTGTGTGATAAGGAAGAAATAAAAACAGACATTGTAAAACTGGATGAAGAAAATGAGCCTTTATGGAACATGGATTTTGATGGAGTTGTAAGCAAGGAAGGATCAGTAGCAGGTGTGTGGGTTTTCAATTCACAAACTAATAAATCAGAAGGACATTCAAATAAACTGATTTTTCAATGTACCAATAATATAGTTGAGTATGAAGCCTTAATCCTAGGACTGGAGCTTTTGAAAAGATTAGGTGCCATGATAATTTCAGTTCATGGAGATTCAGAACTCATAATTAAACAAATCAAAGGGGAATACTCAGCTAAAAATCCAAGGTTAAGAGCTTATAGGAATTATGTTCTAGATTTCCTTGAACATTTTGTTGAGTATGAGTTATCTGTAATTCCAAGAGGTCAACATACCATAGTTGATGGTCTGGCTACTTCAGTTAGTACTTGCAAGATGCCCTATCGCCCAAGTCACAAGTACATAGTTGAAGTTAAACACAGACTAGTTGTCTCGGATAATATCAAGTACTGGCAAGTCTTTGATAATAATCAACAAATTGAAATTTTTTTGCAATCAAAGGATGAATTCGAGCGTGCCAATATAGACATAGATTATGATGTAGATACTAATGTAGATAAGATGATGAATAAATTAGAATTGAATGAATTACGTAAAGATCAAGAAGAGTTAGAAATTTTGCAATTCAAGGATAATGTTTTTCCTAGAGGGTTAGTTCCCTTTGAAGAGTTATTTGATTTTAATGATGTGGCTAAAAAACAAAAAATAGAACCTACTAGAGCCAATGTGGAAGAATGCGACATAGGAAATGAAGAAAAACCTAAAATAGTTAAATTGTCCAAATATTTGTCTTCTACTGAAAAACAAAAGTACATAAAGCTTTTCAAGGAATTCATAGATGTATTTGCGTGGAGTTATGAGAATATAAAGTCCTATCACACCAGCATTATACAACATAAAATTCCTATAAACGAGAACTAGAAACCTTTTAAACAGAAACTCATAAGGATCAACCCAATGCTTTTTCCCCTAGTTGAGAAAGAAGTTAAAAAACTGTATGATGCCAAAATCATTGTACCCTTGCAGTTTTCAAAATGGGCATCAAACTTAGTTCCTACTAGAAAAAAGACTAGGCAGATTAGACTATGTGTTGATTTTAGAAATCTTAATAAACTGTATCTAAAAGACAACTATCCATTGCCCAAAATGGACCACATCCTGTAGAAGGTAGTTGGATCGGTGATAATTTCCTTATTAGATGGATTTTCTGGTTACAACCAAGTTCTAGTACATTCAGACGACCAAGAGAAAACAAAGTTTACAAAACCCTGGGGCACTTTAAGGTATGTGAAAATGCCTTTTGGTCTAATGAATGTCGGTGCTAAATTCCTAAGAGCAATGGATATTTCCTTGCAGATGAAGTAGGTATATTTATAATCATTGATTTGGATGATATCATTGTCGTCTCAAAGATAGATGAGGAGCATTTTCTCCATTTAAGGAGAGTTTTCGAAAAGTGTAGAAAATTTGGTATCTCTCTTAACCCTAAGAAAACACTATTTGTCTTAGAAGAGGGAAAAATGTTAGGACACAACATCTCAAAGGATGGCATAAAATTTGACCCTAGCAAAGTGGAAGAAATATTGAAAATAGATCCCCCTAGGAATAAAAAGGAAGTCCAATCCTTTATTGGAAAAATAAACTTCCTTCGAAGATTTATACCAAATTTGGCTAAATATTAAAAGCAATAACTCAAATGTTAAATAAGGATATTGAAATCAAATGGCATAATGATGCAAAGGATTCTTTCACTAAGGTCAAGAAGGAATTAACAACCACACCAATTCTAATAAGTCTTGATTTTACAAAATATTTCATGATATTCTCTTTTGCATTGGATCATACAATAATAGTTGTGTTGTTGTAGAATAATGTTGAAGGACATGAACAACCAATTTCCTTTTTTAGCAGAGCGTTAAGAGATGCTGATGAGCCTAGGTATTGCAGCAAGAATGTTGCAACTCCCAGGGCTACCAACTTTACTTATCAACTCAGGGTTTGTACAAACTTGGAGGTGACTGTGCTATATACACAAGTAGAAGTGAAGGTACTACCTATTGTCATTGCTCATCTAGCAAGAGACCCTAGGGGTTCCAAGCCAGACTTCTATAGGGTCAGAAGAAGCTTGATTTTGATGGAAGGAGAGTGAACCTAGTCTAGGGGAGAGCTAATCTACTATAGAAATGAAGAGAAAAACATGAAAACCTAAATCACCAAAACTTAATTAATCATGAAAACAACTAGACTAAGCAGAATTTCTAAGCAACACTAATATAATGCTAACTATATAAGTTGTCGAAGTAAAAGAGCATGAAACTAGACTAAGGGGTTAATAATGGAAGCTACGCTAAGTTTGTGTTTAGGCAGAAGAGCAGTCGGAGGTCAAAATGGCGAAAAGAGGATGTAATGAGCAATAGTGCACGAGGATCGTTGGATCAGGCGGATGAAGGGTAAATGAACGGTTGAGATTGAACAATAGGAGGGTACATGAGAAAATGGGCGGACATGGTGGACTAACAAGATGGACGGCTGGGATTATATTGCGAAGGCGATCAACAGATGAACAGTGGGGATCGGGCAAGCCATTTGGCAATCGGTTGAAGCGACAGCCTTCGGATTAAGAGACATATCGACGGTGGAGAGTTCAAGGTGATAAAGCGACCGGGTGTTGCGACAACTGTCAGATTTGGCAGGGCAGATCGACGGTGGATGTTGGAATGCGAAAGAAACATGCGGAAATGATGAGCGGGTTTGGAGGGTGGTATGTTGTATCTCATGCGCCCTCAAAACCATAAGTTGTATTTTGAAAATTCACACGATTAGCCTCCCCGATTGATGCGTAGCACGGGGAAACCGCCCATATCGCAAGCTCTCAACCCAATAACGCTCGGACAGAATTCCACGCGATATGGCGCGAAGGCCGTCGGATCTAGCAAAGCAAATCTACGGCAGAGATGTGACTGTGCAGGTTGGTGAGCGGGTGTGCAAAAACTGTCGAATCTGACAAGGTAGATCAACGTTTGGGATTTAAAGGGAAACAAGTCAAACACGAAAAGTGGATTTGAGCAGTGTTTGGATGATTTGGCTTGTGAAAGGCATTTTACCAGTAAAACCATTTAAACATGAATTATTAGCTCCTGCGCATGCATTTCGGGCTGAAGGAGAATGCCAGTATGAGTGAGGTCTTAGGCAGAGGGTGAAGGGATAGATAACCAGGAAATGAGTGAATGATCATGAAACAAACCAAGCAATGATATGATGAACCACGTGATTGAATTAAACGACAAACCCTATGAAAACCAAAACCCTGTGTTTTTGGGGTTGTTGCAGGGTTTCTTCCTCACATCATGGTCTCAGAGGGAAGAGGTGAGGCCGAGACACCTGTGAGAATCCTGATGGATATTTTCTTTGCCAACCTACTGATTAAATGAAAGCATATATGGAACAAACTGAAGCACAAATACTCTGTTCTACCGTGCTGTAATGGACTGCAACTATTCAAGAAAATGAACAAGAAATAGGTAACTACTTAAGTCAATGAGCAGGAAACTAGAAATTTGTGTTGAACCACTGTAATGAAAATTCATCTATTTAACCAAATGAACAATCAAACCATGCATCTATGCTACTGCTGTAATGGAAATGAACTGTTTAAGTTAATGATCATAAAGTAGGATTCTATGCTAGAATACAATACAAGAAAGAGGAGCTTTGGCTATTAGGGTTGGGCCCTAACCCAAGAGCTTCAGCCCTCTGAGTTAACTTAGTGCTCGCTCAAATCAAAACTCATAGTCATTATCAAAGAACATTGTATTACATTCAATTGTTACAAGTTTGCATTTGGACAAAAAGTTTGAATGCTTGCTAACTGACTGACTGGTGACTGCCTAGCTGACTAAATAAAAAAAACTGAGGTCCTAAGCCTCTTTATTTATACATCTGAAGTCTCAATGACTTCCCTCAAAATTAGGGAGGTACAACTCCCAACTTAATGGTAACTTGTCCTTTCGCTTTCACTAGCTCGACTACCTTCTAGTAGGGAGGTTGCTTGTACTTCCACTTGCTTGGCTATCTTTTAGTACTTTAGATTTCACTGTTTGTACTTTTAGTTGATGGAGGGATATTCGAATGGATGGGCAGTAAATGAGGAGGATTTACCTCCTGTAATTCCTCTCCCTTGTCCCATTTGAGTTTTTACCAAGGTCTTTTACCATAGTTCCTTGCTTTTACCTTTTATCCCTGCATCTCCCTTGCTTTTATCCTTTATTCTTGCATTACATGCAGATTAGACCACAAAGCAAAATATCCAACTCTAACTCAACTCATAAGCAAATTATATTCAAAAGTATGCAATAAGTTGTGAGAATAGTTGGTTTGACTAAGCTAGGAGGCGAATTAAGGCCAATTAAGGCCCATATAGTTACTCAATGATGAGACTCATCAGATGCATCACTGAAATACAACATCATGAAAAAATAGTCATTTTCATTAGTAAAGGAACTTAAAGATTTCAGGGTTTATATTCTGCATTCACACATTATTTCTTTTGTTCCAAGTGCAATTGTCAAGCACATACTCACTCAAACAGATCCAGATGGCAGAAGGGGAAAATGGATTGCAATCATTCTGGAATATGATATTGAAATCAGACTGACAAATATTATGAAGGGTCAAGGGTTAGCAAAACTCATGGAATAGTCTAATTGTAATGTGTTAGACATCAATTTTATTGCAGAATTAGATGAACAGGAAGAGCAGGTGACTCCAGCGATCTCAATTTTTTTTAGCACATCACCATGTTATGTAGACATAATTTTTGTCTCACAAAACTTATATGCTCCTCCTAGTTTAACAAAAACCAAAGCAAGGTTCCTTAAAATGAAATCTATGAAATTCTTCATTATTGATAAGAATTTATATTGGAAAGATGTTGGAGGGATGTTACTAAAGTGTTTGTTGAAAGATGAATCAGACAGGGTCCTAGAGGAATTTCATCAAGGAGACTATGGTGGGCATATATACTGGAAATATACAGCCAAGAAATCCTTATAGATGGTTTTTACTAGCCAACCATGTTCTCAGATGTACATAAAATGGTCACCTTTTGTCATCAGTGCCAAATATTCGAAGGAAAAACAAAGCTGCTACCTTTTCCATTAAAACCAATTTCATTAGAGTTGATCCCTTTTCAACAATGGTGTTTCAACTTCATTGGTGAAGTCCATCCCTGTTCCTTAGGCCATCACAAATGGATTTTGATAGCAAAAAACTAATTTACCAAATGGATAGAATCCATTCCCACTAGATAAGCCATTGATGCCGTTACTATCCAATTTCTGGAAGGCAATATAATGTCTAGGTTTGGCTGCCCCCATAAAATTATAACTGACAATGTTGTTGCTTTCAAGTCTAGGAAAATGACAGATTTTTGTAACAAATATCATATTAAGTTAGGGCACTCTACCGCTTATTACCCCCAAGGAAATGGTTTAGTTGAGTCCTCAAATAAGAGTTTGGTTAACATTATCAAGAAGTTATTGTAGGAGAATAAGAAGTCATGGCACAAAAAATTAATCAATGCACTATGGGTTGATCGAGTCACTACCAAGAAGTCCATTGGAATGTCACCATCCAGATAGTATATGGGACAGATGCAGTTTTCCCAACTTCTTTGGTAATTCCAATGCTCAAAATTCTGTTGGAAACACAAATGGAGACCAATGACATGCAAAGAAGGGTAAACCAAACTATTCAGTTACAATAGTCAAGGGAGGAAGTCTATCATAAATTTCAAGTCATCCAAGAAAATATTAAAAGGATTTATGATATAAGGACTAAAGCATATGATTTTCAACTCAATGATCTTGTTTTGAAATGGGATTCTAAAAATAAGAATAAGGGAAAACATGGTAAATTTGACAACTTATGGAAAGGACCTTTTAAGATTGATGCTTTCAGAGCTAACAATGCACTCCTTTTGTCAAATTTTAAAGGAGAAGAGATGTCAGGTGGATCATTGAATGACATATAGTTAAAGCATTATTTCCTACCTAATTAGATCAATTCATTCCTCAACATTGTAAAATATCATTTTACTTTTATATTGCAAGAGTGTAGGTCACTCTTAACAGAAGTTGAAGCCCATAGAGAAGGCTATGAGCTTCTGATGGTGTGTTACCATAGCTATGAATAATACACAAGTATAATAGTTCAGTTGGAAGATTTTTGAAACATGACCAAGGAATCAAGGCTACTAATCTACGGTGTTCTTGACACCTCACCAGGAGGATGCCATCCCCATTGGAGCCAATGTTAGGGTCCTATATTTCATAGGATGAGTTGTTTTTACATGATGATTTATATTTGAAAAATGTAAATAATGTTTCATGTTTGAAATTTATTTCCAATATATATATATATATATATATATATATATATATATATATATATATATATATATATATATATATATATATAGAGAGAGAGAGAGAGAGAGAGAGAGAGAGAGAGAGATAAATTGTAGGGGACAAAAAAAATAGAATAAAGAAAGAAATGAAAGAAAAGAAAAGAAAAACAAAAAGAGAAAAAATATATGAAAATGTCCCCCTAGGTGAGCAAGTCTAAATGCCACCAAGAAAAATCAAAATTGCATGAAAGCATACTTTAAAATTTTTTGTAAATAAAGTGTTCATCTTGTTTAAATGCCACATTGTAAATAGGAGAATTAGAAATAGTTAATCTAATCACACTATTTAACCGTGATCAGGCTGAAAATAAATTTAATTAGGTGAGTGAAAAAATCAATCACACAGTTTAGTCGTGATTGAGCTAGATTAGTGGAGTTAATCACACCATTTAATTGTGTTTAATTGACAAAGAAAAAATAATAAAAAAACTTAGAAAAATGAATAAAATGGGCTTGCAAAAGCAAATGTGACCTAGATTTGATTAATTTGGTTTAGATTAGTTAATTTGATTTTAAATAAATTAATCATGTGGTTAAACCTAATTAATTATTTGTAATAGAACATATTATTCATAAACGTTTCAAAGGTTTTTAATAAAGTTGGAATGTTGAGATCTCCCCCACCTGGATCAATGGCAGGGGAATGATTTCAGGCCCCCTCGAGCCTCCACCCCACTTTACCCAGGGGGGGGGGGTGGTCCAAAAGGCTCCGCTACATGTCACCCTCACCATGCTTCGCACCCCCTGCCTTTCCTTTTCACTAATCATGCCCGCCCTCCGAAAAGTCATCTGACATTGACCACCTACTCCCATGCCAACAATCACTCGCCACCTCAATTAACCTTCCCTCAACTCATCATCTGCCAACTCACTACCACGGACCTAACTCCCCCAAACTTCCATCTGTCAAAAATATCCAAATATACTCTACTACTCCCAATCAAAACCTGTCATCTGGCACTCCCCCACCCATGTCAACAAACTATTACACCAATTAAATATCTCTTATTCCCTTTGCAACGAACCCACTCTTGGGAACGGTAAAAATAATATGGTAACTTCAAAATTACCTTATTAAGCGTCGTTAAGCAACAAACCTTTCTTTCATTGTTTTTCATGTTTTCAACCCTCCACGTTGTCACAATAACTAGAAAATGGCTCGACGACAGTAATCTAATCACTATTAGAGACCCCACTTCGGCATTCTACAGTCAGTTTCCTGTTCCAGGTAATCCTAGTGTCGTCATCTATCTGTGTTTGATTTTAAAAATTGATACTACCTCCTAAAAATAGAACCCCTAAGGACAAGGGAAAGAAACTAGAGGAAGATCCTATGTTACCCCCTCTTATTGACCTGCAGCATCTACGCTTAGTCGATCTACATTATAAAATCGCAGAGACAAACTATGAATTTGACTTGTTCAAACTTCAGTGTTGGAAAAATTCTTAGACCAGAGTGTTGAATTGAATCTATGGGAGTCTACCCTCCCCCAATTCATGTTCCCACAAACCCATCATTTCCCTAAGTTAGTCTCTTGGTGTCAAGTGAGCTATGTACCCTCCCAAAGAGAAATTGTGAGCTGCAATGGTGAAATTATGATTACCATCACAACCGAAGCCATATCGCAAATGCTCGAAGTAATAATTCCAGACTCTTCAAAGTCACTGTCAGTAGAATCTCTCATGGAGCTGTACAATAATTTAACCTTCCCACAAAGGGCTAAGATATTTGAAATGTTTCTTCCCGAAGATGCCCAATTGCCTAAAACAACCCCTCCATATTTCTCTTCTATGTTCCCTGAGTTAACCAAAAAAATAATCAAAATCATCTTGTACCTACTTGGTTATCACATTGATCAGTGGGTTGATGAGGCCATTGTTGGCTTCTTGTCAATTTTTACCACTCGTGAGAAACCTATTATTTTTAATTACAGTGAATTTATTGCAGATGTACTACATGATAAATTCATGAAGTTTCCTAAAGAGGGAGCTTTCAAATATTCTATTTTTTTAGTTTACCTGTTTACTTATCATCAAGCAAACATGTGTCCCATTATTTTGCAGAAGATGGATATGCAGGGTAGTGCTCAATCAGTCATACATTGGACCTCTCTGGTTAGGAAAAAATGCACAAACATTAATTTCATAGGCTATGTTGATTAGTTCTTGTACAAAACTATTTGTTTGCTACATAGTGATTTGGAGCCTAGGATAGGAGCAGATATTTAAATTTTTTGCATCTTAGTGACCAGGTGAAGACAGATGACTGGTATTTATACTAGAACTACATCGAGATCAGAATATATGGGTGTGAATTTCCACCTTATAGGCTACCAAAATTTGTTCCCATGAGAGCGTTCTCATTAGAGTACATTAGAAAAATGATACATATGGATAACATATATTTTGTGGTAGCTAAGATGAAGGCACAATTTAAAATCAAATCACAAGTTGGACCTTTTGTGTGCAATACTAGAAAAGTTGGTAAAGAAGCATATTTTTTGTTGAAGCAATTAAATTTCATGTTGAGATTTACTTGGTCTTATGACCCTTTTGTTCTAATTTCAAAGTTGATGGTGGAGAAAAATAATACTCCCTACACACATACTTCTTAGCCAGAAATCGAGCAATACATGAACAAAGATCAATGGGAGGAGAACACCTTGTAGGAAGTGGAAGAGCAAATTTTATCTACAATCACCTCACAGATGCTAGTCCCTCAGGAGAAGCATGGTAAAAGGCCTAGAGAAGAAGAGTCTTCTCTAGTGACATAAATTGAAGCCAAGCAGTTCTTAATCTATACAAAGAAGCCTAAAAAGAATCCACCAAGAGTTTTTATATAGGATGAAGAAGGGCAGACTACTATAGTCATCACAGGTAAACATGTTTCAACAACATCAGAAGACATTTTAGTAGGTACAAGACAGGAAGATATTTTTATAGGCTCTCCATCTTCCTCTGCTTCACAAGTTCCTCTAGAAACACCACAAAAAATTGACTTGGCTCAAGACAATGCTAAGCCTAATATTTTTTCCAAATATGGGAAAATCATACATAGGAATGAGATGCTGAAAGCCACAACCTACACACAGTTTTGGAAGCAGATAACTACATCACAACACAGGCTCCTTTCAAAAGTTGACACGTAAAAGGGAAAAATACAAATTGCATTCCTTGAAGTTAAAGTGCCAGCCCCAAGGACACCAGTAGATTATAAAGAATCTATGTTTATTTTTTATACACAACAAATTCATCCAATAGAGAAAATGAAAATGCACAAACAAACTAGTGAAATGATGTATTCTACACTAACTAATGCTACCATGCCTACTTCTAGGTTGTAGGTATCGTTAAACAACACACAGTCATAGCTAAAGTTGGAAAGGATTTCATCCTTAGCCAAGGATAGTAGGATCAAGTCACTGGAAGACTTGGTGATCAAACTGGGATATAATCCCAAAGATGTAAAGGCAGTAGAAGAGCTTGTGAAAAGAAAGGAAGTTGATATAGCAACATTGAGGAAGCAACTAAAATTTCCTACCATAGAAGATCCATAGGCTAACGAAGATGGAGAGATGGAAAAGTGGAAAGAGGACATGTTTTGAATAGTGATTGAATAAAACAGCTAGATCTGGTACATGGAAGTAGAACTGGAGAAATTGCTCAAAGAAAAAGAACAGATAGCATAATTGGCCATAGTTCCACTAACAACAGTCCCAATTTTGGTGACCACAAACCCATGAGCATCTATATCAAGTTCAACGCCAAACATACATCATATTTTGCAAGTGAACTTGTTAAATCCATGGACAATCTCTCCATTTAGGAACTAGAAATTGCTAAGTTAAAACCTTAGCTCAAGACATTGTCAGAACAAAAATTAAAATTGATAATTATTATGTGGTAGAGTTTCAGAAAACCCATCATCTTAATAAAAAAATTGAATAGTTGCAAAGTGAATCAGTTATGACTCAAACTTTGGCCTAAGCCAGAGAAAGCATATGGATAGAAATCAATGAAGCCATCATAGGTTTATGGCCTTCCATATAGATTATTTTTGAGCAACAAGAATTAATACAAAGGTCCGAAGAGGAAATAAGGAAAATCAAAATAGACTTTAGGACAGAAACCCAGGGAAGCAACAACAATTATCAAAATCTTGAATTCCAAAAATAGAGAAGAATTAGAGCAGCTAGGAATTCAAGATACGACAAAGACTATTATAGAAGTGAAGACGATGCACACCAAAATAAACCTTATGCTACAGGTCGACAATAAATGTAAAAATCTAGAAACCAACATATAGAGATTTCATAAAAAGATGCAGATACTGAATATGAAAGGTC
Source organism: Pinus tabuliformis (assembly GCA_031772625.1). Classification (NCBI taxonomy): domain Eukaryota; kingdom Viridiplantae; phylum Streptophyta; class Pinopsida; order Pinales; family Pinaceae; genus Pinus; species Pinus tabuliformis. The sequence continues at coordinate 266,466,859 of CM062811.1, forward strand.
TGCCATGACTGATTGGTATGGGAGATAAACTCATGAGCTTGACAGAGTACCAGGAGAAACTGTGCATTATTTCCGAAGACAAGTCAATATTTGCAGGTATAAAGGGGCACATAATAGGGAAAGCTTTCCTGGAGGTCTTATATTTCGACTTGTTCATCAATCATGAGTTGAGACATTTCTTCATCATCAAACCAACCTTCCAAAAGTACACATATGTGGATGAGACCTATATAAAATTAGTTAAATTTTCTATCCCAAGTGAAGATAGATGGGATAGGCTGTGTGAATTACTTGAGTAATTTTTTTTATCTTTGACAACAAGGAAAATAACACACCAAATTTGGAGGCCTAGTCATCAACATCCATCCCCAAAAATAGGGCCAGTAGTTCTAGTAGTTTGAAAATTCCTAAATTTTTGTACTACTTTTGTAATCAGTTTTTAGATATTATTAGGATTTTATCCTGATCTTTAGAATCAAGATATTTTGTAATATTTTCTATAAGTACTTCATAATTCGAAGTATGAAGGGCTCGGACGTGTTTGAAGAAAAGGACTTGTATTGTAAAGAAGCCCACAGAGCCACCATTGATCAGATTTTCAGTAATACAATACAATCATTACAGGATTCTTGTGTCATTTTTATTGGTGAAGTGCATCTCTCTTTGTCAATTTGTTTTCATTTTATTCTCACATGTGATTCTAAAATCTGAATTATTCTAAGAATATAAAGCACTATATTTTTTTGAGCTTAAGAATAATTTTTATGTTTTCCACTAAAGATTAAAATTAGAATTCTTAACTGCTCTATCTTTTAATTGGATCTCTAAATATTTTCCTCTTCTTCGCACCATAGATCTTAAAGGATCTAGTGAATTTTCCCAATCTGCCCTATAAGTTTAGCTTGCAAACTTTGTATTTGATCACCTCAATCCTGCGACTCCATTTTCCCAATGGCCTTTCTTCCTATTTTCAATCCAACAACACAAAAAACCAAAACCTGAACTTAATAGGTAGCCTAATACCTTCAGTCAAACAAAGATAAATCATAAAGAGAGATCCCTCTCTGAAATGGGAAGGTCTATATTCCCAGTTAACGAAGTGGTTTTGTGGTCACCTCTGTGATTTTTTCCTTAACCTAAAAATTATGGAGTGATAACAGGAACTACGATTATGTTCTAATCTAGGGTTAATGGATTGGGGTTTATGAATATTTTGGCATGTATATATATACGTATTGTAACATTGAAAGGAATATAAATCAATCTGGTAGTCCCAGTTTTGGGATCCAGGGTAAAATCTCTGTATATGTGTTTTATATTCTCGTCATTGTTTATTTTTTGTTTTTAGAATTCATTTGTAGGTAGTTTTTGTAAAGGGTTAAAACCTACAAGCACTACCTAGTTTGTAGAAGATTTACTCTAATGATCGATCATGGAGGGATGAAATACTTGTTTGATCAACCTAAATTGAATGCAAGATAAGCCAGGGGAATACAAATAATTAAAAATTTTGACTTTGAAATTAAATATATCAAGGGTAAGGAAAACAAGGTAGCTAATGCACTTAGCAAAAGAGTGAAAATAAAACACCTAGCAGCCATAAGTTCTTATGGGAACAACCTTGAGGAGAAAATAAAAAATGAATGACGTCAAGATGAAAAGTATCAACAGATAAAGGAAAAGTTACAACAATCTAGTGAGGGTGAAAAGAATGAGGAATATGACCTTACAAGAGATGGTTTAATCAAATTTAAGAATTGAGTCTATGTGCCAAATAATAGTGACTTGAAGAAACTCATACTAAATGAGTTTCATGCCAAGCCATATTCTAGCCATCCTGGATACCAAAAGACCCTCGCAACCATCAATGATTTTTATTACTGACATGAGTTGAAGGGAGAGATAACAGATTTTGTTGCAAAGTACATAGAGAGCTAAGAAGTGAAGGTTGAGTACAAGCCCCCAACTGGCTTATTGCAACTTATTCCCATTCTAGAATGGAAGTGGGAAGTGATTTCTATGGATTTCATTATAGGTCTTCCAAGGACTCCAAAACAACATGATGAAATCATGGTAGTGGTCGAAAAGTTGACCAAGGTGGATCACTTTGTGGCTACTAAATCTACAAAGGTAGCTAGTGAGGTGGCTCAAGTTTTCATAAAAGAGATTGTGAGACTACATGGTGTTCCCAATAAAATCATCTCAGATAGAGATTCCTAATTTATTTCAAGGTTTTGGAAATATATTTTTCAATCCTAGGAATAGAGTTGGATTTTAGTACAACGTATCATCCGTATACTGATGGAAAAATGAAAAAAGCAAATAGAATTCTTGAAGATGTGCTAAGAATGTATGTATTTCACTAACCCAAGAAGTGGGAAGAGTACCTTCCACTTTTGGAATTTGCATATAGCAATGGGTATCAAGAGTCACTATGAATGAGCCCATTTGAAGTGCTTTATGGGAATAGTTGTAACACTCCTATTAGCATGAGCGATCCAATGAATAATGTTAGGTCCCTATAATACTAGTGATTCCCCCATTACTATTGTCATTGTAGCCCTTATTGTGCCCCTATTGTCCCCATATTATTATTAGTGTGCCCCGTAGATGCCCACTATTGTTATTGTTGTGCCCTTATATTATTATTGTTATGTCGACTTTGATTATATTGTGACCCCTTAGACTCCTATATATAGAAACGAGGTTTAGTCATTTGTATCATCCAAGAATTGTTAATGTGTGTAATGTAAAGGAGGTTTCCCCCTCGAAGAGGTTGTTTTTGAAGTTGTTGATCTATCTTTTCTATCTTTTTGTGAGCTGGTTCATAACATTTGGTATCAGAGGTATGGATTCTAAGGTTTCGCTGCTCCAAACTAGTCATCATGGAATTTTCGCTATAACTTTTTTTCTACTACATTTCAGAAGCTAAAACAAAACCTTATTTGAACCAAAATCTCTATGATCCTCAGGTATAGATTTCAGATCTTGTCTCGCTATATTTTCAGAGATATGATCTAAGGAAATTAGGGTTTTTGCAGCCTCCCGAATTACATCCAAAACAGGTGACCTTAGGAAAATTGTCATAAAATTTTCTCTAAGTATCAAATTGAAATTTCGTAAGAAGTTGCAAAAAGAGGATGAACTGTAGTTTTCTGTGCATTGTTTTTAGGTCCGAAAGCTGAAACAATGGCACGTGGGACTTAGTACAAATTCGCTCTACTGAAAATGTGTATAATCAGGTCATTTTGGGAGATTGGGCATAACACTTTCTTGGAGAATCCAATTTTGATCAGACTAGTGGAGTTGAAAAGAGGACTTATAGGGCTACCACATTTCACAATTTCAAACCTTGGAGATCTGGAATTTCAGAGATACATCATATTCAATATCAAGCTCCTACACAGTGAAAAAAAGTGTGTAGTTTTTTTAAAATTTAGCATAAGTTTGGTTTGAAAAAATAGTTTGAAAGAATTAAAAGGGCATAGTGAAGCATAATTATCATTAATTGATGCCCCAAAGAAAGAAAATATAAACACCTAGTAAGCAACTTGAAATCTCTAGAATGACTCATGAAGAAGAGGAAGAAATGCAACATGATATATCAAAGTTACGAGACCAAGTGCAAAAAAATTCAATCTAACAAAACGTAACAGAAGCTAAGATAGATGGTTTAAAGAAATGCATGGAAGATAATTTGGATGGTTTAAAGAAAGGCATGGAAGCTAAGATGAATGACATGGAAGCTACTATGGATGGTTTAAAGAAAGGCGTGGAAGATAAGATGAATGTCATGGAAGCTAAGATTGAAGGCAAAATGGAAGATTTGAAGACAAATCTTAAATATTTGCTACAAGAAATGTTTACTAATGGTGAAAGGGTAGTAAAGGAAAGTCATGATGAGAAAAAAAGAAATGTTAATCATGATTTCATAGATTATAACATTGGATTGAAGAATCACCATGTTCCAAAGATCGATATGAGGAAGTTGATGGCAAGGATCTCGTAACATGGATACTACAGATGTAACAATATTTTGATCTCCATAACATGTAAAACACACAAAAGGTACACATTGCAACTTTATATTTGGAACCAAATAAGTTTGTATGGTATCGATGGATTTTCTCTTGTAAACAAATTGTCACTTGGGAATTTTTTATGGAAGAAATGATAGCACATTATGAGGATACAAAAAGCATCAATTTTTTTAGCCAATTGATAAATCTCAAACAAAAGGGTTCAATGATGGAGCACATTAAGGACTTCCAAAAATTGAATATAAGGGTAAAATATATTCTAGAGGAGCATAGGATTGATGTGTTCATAGGGACTTTAAAGGATAACATCCAACATGAGGTTTGCCTTTGGGAACCTGATTCATTGGAGAAAGCATTCAGGTTGGCAAGAAAAATGGAAAGCAAAATTATGGCAACCAAGAAGCCTACCACACACAACTATAAAGATGGAAGTGTTGTTTCCCCTAGCCTTCCACAACCTACAAGGTTGATACCACAACAATTGGAAGAAAAAAGAGAAAAAGGGTTTTGTTATAGTTGTGATAGCAAATACGCTAAATTTCATAAGTGTGCTGAGAAGAAATTATTTTACATAGATTGTGAAGAGGAGGAAGAAAAGGAAAAAGAAACGTTAAAAGAAGAGGATATACACCAAGACCAAACCCTAGAGAAAGAATAATTGAATCCGACCATATCTTGTAATGCATTGGCTAGAATTACCACTCCTCAAACTATCAATATAGAAGGACATATAAAGAAGAAAAAGGTAATATTGTTGATTGATTCGAGCAGTACCCATGATTTTATTCATTGTAAGATAGCCAAGGAATTGAATTTCTTCCTATATCCAGCACGAGAGTGTCAAGTGATGGTTGCAAGTGGAGGAACCATAAATTTCTCTAGAAAGTGCCATAATATCAAGCTATCCATGGGATAATATGTATTGAGTAACCCAATGCTTTCCATTCCAGTGGGTGGTGTTAATGTTCTACTAGGAGCCCAATGGCTACAATCCTTGAGTATAATAGCTTTTAACCTTCCAGAACATTTCATGAAATTTTGTTCAGAAGGAAAGGAAGTTGAATTAATGGGTATCATGAGGAAACCAATAAAGATAATCAGATCTAATGGAATGACAAAGGTTCTAAAGAAAGAACAACGAGGCATAATTTCACAATTATGTTCGCTAGAGGTTCCCACATCGAAATCATCTATTTCTCCAGATCTCCAAAAATTCTTGGACATTCATTCCTTGGTATTTAAGACTGCCAAAGGCCTCCCACCTATTCATGATCATGATCATGCTCTTCATTTGATTCCAGGAAGTGTTCCTCCAAACATTAGGCCTTATAGATATCCATATGCCCAAAAGAGTGAAATTGAACGTATGGTTGCAGAAATGCTAGAAGCTAGTATAATTCAACCTATTCAAAGTTCTTTCTCTGCTCTAGTAGTATTGGTGCACAAGAAAGATGGATCATGGTGCATGTGTCTGGATTATAGGGAGCTCAACAAGCTCTCTATTAAATATAAATTTCCCATTCGTGTCATTGATGAATTATTGGATTAATTGCATGGATCAATTTACTTCACCAAGTTGGATCTTCATTCAGGATATCATCAAATTAGAATGAAGACTGAAGACATTCCAAAAGCATCATTTAGAACTCATGAGGGTCATTATGAATTTTTGGTCATGCCTTTTGGCCTTACCAATCCACCTTCTAAATTTAAAGGTTTGATGAATTCCGTTTTCAAACCCTTCCTTAGAAAATTTGAGTTAGTATTTTTTGCTGATATACTAATCTACAACAAGTCTTGGAAGGAATGTTGACAGGCGACTTAAACTATTGGAGGAGAAACAATTATATGCAAAAAGCTCCAAATGTTTCTTTGGAGTACAAGAGGTGGAATATCTAGGTCATATTGTATCTCATGAAGGTGTTAAGGTAGACCCTAGCAAAATTAAATCCATTAAGGAATGTAAAATCCCCACATCCATAAAGAATTTGCGAGGATTTCTTGGATTGACAGGGTATTATTGCAAGTTTGTTAAGAATTATGGGAGAATAACAACACCTCTAACAACATTATTGAAGAAAGATGCATTTTCATGGACTCCAGAAGCAACAAAGGCCTTTGAACATCTTAAAGAGGAAATGTGCCAAACATTGGTCTTAACTACGCCTGACTTCACAAAAACCTTTATTGTGGAATGTGATGCCTTAGGAAATGTAATTGGTGATGTTTTAATGCAAGAAGAAAGACCCATTGCTTTTGAAAATCGTCCAATCAAAGGAAATTATTTACACAAAGTTATTTATGAGAAGGAAATTTTGGCAATACTACATGCACTTAAGAAATGGTGACCCTACATAATGGGAAGACACTTCAAGGTAAAAATGTATAATGATAGTCTTAAATACTTTTTAGAACAAAGATTTTCTTTAGAAGAGTAGAAAAAATGGGTCACAAAGATGTTGGGTTATGACTTTGAAATCATCTACAAAAAATGGAAGCAAAATGTTGTGGTAGATACACTCTCAAGAAAGGATGAGGATGTTGAAGCATTACTTTGCAACATTTCTATTATCCAACCATATTGGATAAATGAAGCAAGGGATGAATTAAAGAATGATGAAGAAGTGTGGGAACTCATTCAAAAGTTACAACAATATCCCAGTACATTTGATACATTTAGCTGGAAAAATGATTCGTTATGGTACAAAGATCGCTTACACCTATGTAAGAATTCCCAACTCAAACAAAATATTCTTATGGAATTGCACACTTCTGCCTTAGGAGGGTACTTAGGATTTTTAAAAACTTACCATAAGGTTAAGAAGGAATTTTTTTGGGATCGCCTTAAATCGGATATTCAAAATTTTGTGGTGGAATGTTTAGTTTTCCAGCAAAATAAAGTTGAAACAATTAATACCCCAAGTCTATTACAACCTTTATCCATTCCAAGCCAACGTTGGGAGGAGGTTTCAATGGATTTTATCAGAGGTTTACCCAAGTCCAAAGGAAAGAGTGTCATCATGGTGGTAGTTGACAGACTTACCAGTTATGCACACTTTTGTGCATTATCTCATCCATTTAAATCTAGTACAGTTTCTACTGCATTTACGGAAACAATTCAAAAGCTACATGGAAACCCAAATATTATTCTAAGCGACAGAGATCCCATTTTCACTGGAAATTTTTGGAAAGAATTGTTTTCTTGTCTTGATACTCAGTTAGATCGTATCTCATCTTATCATCCTCAATCTGATGGGAAAACTGAGATAGTAAACAAATGTTTGGAAGGATATCTTCGTTGCTTTGTCTTTGATAAACAGACATAATGGGTCAAATGGTTGCCTCTGGCAAAATGGTGGTATAATAATTCCTTCCATACTACAATAAAAATGACCCCATTTATGGCACTTTATGGATATCATCCACCATCCATCACATCATATTTAAGAGAAAATTCTAAGGTTAAAGCAGTGGAAGATCACAACGAACATCAACAACAAGTTCTCCAACTCTTAAAGGATAACCTCACTTTGGCACAAAATGGAATGAAACAACAGGAAGATGAACATTGCAACGAAATATGTTTTAATGTAGGTGATTGGGTATTCCTACGGTTACAACCATATAAATAAATGTCACTCAAGCAAGCTCAGAAGGATAATAAAAAATCACCAAGGTATTATGGTCCATATTATTATCCTTTACAATTTCCTAGGCTGAGGAGGAGATCGAAAGAGGTAACCTCGAACCACTTTCAGTTCAGTAGCTAGCCCTACTGAACCAGAGAGGGATATCTCAAAGTATTTTTCAATGAATATATGTAAATAAATAGGTTTTAGGCTAGATATATAAGTTTGTTTTGAGTATTTGTGAATTTAGGTTTTTTAGGTTTGTTGGACTAAGGTTTATAACAGGTAATTAGGTTAAGGCCTCAAGTATACAGAGACAAGCATAAATAGGAGCTAGATATCAGTATGTTATGGTGCACTTATAACTTTTGTCAATTTAGTATAGATTTGTGACTTTTAGAGAACCTAATGAGAATATGAAAGCATGTATTCATTAGCTTTAGAAGAAAAAGAAACACAAGTATGAATTCCACATAAACAGAGCTTAAATTCAAGATTTCTGTCTATATAACTGCAAGGAATTTCATAGGAAGAAGATAAAGCATGTAAAGAGAGATGATTTATCCATTAGAAACTGATAGGAAAAGGAAACAACACCATAGACTCACTGAACTAGAGTTCCTGAAATATAGTTGCAACTGCTCTTGTATTAGCTGAAGAGAACATAAGATACAAGCCTTCTCCACAAAAGTCCAACCCTTCTCTCTGAATGAGAAATGATACATATAGACTCAATTGAACCACTTCCCCACCTTCAAGAGTCAAATTCCTAGGTGGTGGAACTGTTTCCAAGATTCTCTCAACCAACAGGTGAGAGTGAGAAGGTCAAATACAAACACTTCTTTTAGACTTTGTTTTGGATTTTGCTTCCTTAATGAGGCCTAATAAACCATAAAAACAACCTATCATGTCTATTTATTCATGATTACATCATATAACCTTGAACTAACTTCAATTACATCAAGAGTTTTGACTTTGACCAAGTCAAACTGAAAACTAGGAAATTACACAGTGAAATTTAAATGAAAAACACAAACATTTGCATAAGCACATTGTTGACTTTGAGTGCACTTTAAAGTCCCTTCATGAGGTCCAAATGAATATCTAAAAGAATGGTCAACCAGATTTTCCAATCTAGTTTCCCGAACACCTTGAATATTTGAAAATTACCCATGGGAAGACCTTCAAAAACTCATTCTCCCAACGTGTCTCCAGAAGTGCAATGCTTGTCAAAAAGAGGGGCAGAATGTTGGTTTTTGACCCCTTTTCTCCTTTTTCTAAAAATTTGGGCACTCTATGAAAAATATGCTGAAATGGGTTTTGAGGGGAGGCCATGATATTTCCATAACGAAAAACCATTTTTCATTTGGAGGCTTGAGGAAAAATTGCAGCACCAAGGCGCTGCGCTTCTGTGACTAGCCAATTTTCTGAATTTGGCACCAAAATAGCCAAAAAACCAAAAAATGCTTAGAATTCCTTCAAAATTGGTCATGAGCTGCAAAATGATGTGTGTCAAACCCTCATGGATTCTTCAATAAGCATCTCTAAGTTATCCCTCTCATTTTTGTCCTTTAGGGTTTCCTTGAGCTTGTTTTCCAACTACTTGAGCTTGATATTACATATCATGTTTTTGGTTTGATAGTGATATGCCATGTGCCTTAGTAGTTGGTTATCTCTGTTGGCTTTGTCAAGAAGCTTTTCCAAGTGATCATTGACCTTATCTAGGCAATACGCTCTGTTCTCATTGATCTCTAAGGCAATTCTGTCCTCCATGTCTAGCTTTTCATCTAGCAAACTATGTCCTTTTCCTCCTTCAATGCCTTTTAGAGTCCCTTGGTTCTTGGCCTCTTTTTCTTGCCTTATTTTTTAGTTTCCTCAGGTTCACTAGGCTCCAAAACTGCTTTGCCTTCTTGTTGCAACAATGTAGTTTGCTCTTTCTCCATGATGAGTTGTATATCTTTAAGCTGACTATTTTCTTGTTCTAGGAAGGAGATAACAAACCTTGCTCTTGCCATGTTGTCCATGAGTTCTTTGATATGAGAATCTTTCTTTTTTATAGTTGGTTGCATGTTTGAAGGCTCATTTCCTATTTCCAAGTCCACCAATTCAAATTCATGCTCAATCAATTCTTCATCCTATATATGTGATCCCTGTTTTGCCGACGTAGAAGGCTTGGCCCTTTTCTGAGTCTGAGAAGTAAACTCAAGCCTTTTTCCTCTTTGATAAATTCTAGTCACCTTAGGTCTAGGTGATTTAGGAACCTCCACTAATTGGCTTGATGATCCTACCTCCATCTGCTGTGTTGGTATGTTTTGATGCTGAAGTTGTTGGGTTGTGTTATATTTTTTCCACGACTATCCTACGTAGCTAATTGGGGGTTAGAGGGGGGCAGGTCACAGGGGGTTTGAGGGGCACCTGTAACCCCACTTTATGGAGTCTGGGGCAATGCATACCCACCTATGGTTTTGTGCATGATTTTCGCACTTGTTTTTGGACACGATGGTTTTTCGGTCCATGATTTTGGACGTGATGGTTTTTCGGTCCATGGTATTGGATGCTTCGACATGTATAAATATGTATTGTAACATTGAAAGGAACATAATGAAAAATCAAGCTGGTAGTCCTAGTTTTGGTATCCAAGGGAAAATATCTGTGTATATGTGTTTTATGTGTTATGCTCTCGCATTGTTTATTTTCTGTGTTTTAGAATTCGTATGCAGGTAATTTTTGTACAGGGTTAAAACCTACATAAACATTAGTCTCATTCCATTTCAAAGTTGTTTCTATGAAAGAACCCCATGTCATGTTTTTCTCTGCAAGCTAATGGAGAACTACAGTATTTATCAATCTATGATGAAAAATACTAGGGTAGTGTTCTTTGTTTTTCACTTGTACCTTCTCAGACATTTTGACAAGGCTTCTACACAGATAATTGCACATGTTTAGAGGTTTTTGAGCTATGAAGTGCATTAGAAGCCAGATGTGATATGAATACAATCTAGAAAACCTTCCCTCACATGTGAAAAATATCATGACAACCTTCATTAATGGAGCATACTTCTCCAACAGGTACCTAAATGGGATAATGTGTGTATGGGTCTCCTTGTAGGGTGCTTTCAAGAAAGACTTGTAATGTTCAAGATCCAAATTCATACCCTTAAACCAGTATTCTCCATGATCAGGTATCCTTGTAGCAATTTAAATAGAAGCAATTAAAAATGTAAACTCAACCCCTCCTATGATGATCCTTTCCCCTTTCAAATGAGTGGCAATCCAATCTGTCAATTTTTCATGAAAACCTACTTCACATACCCTTTTGCAAAACTCTAGACAATTTATATGTTCAAAACACTACTTTATGAAGGGTGATGAGTTGATTTCATTGCAGTTGGTAGGCTCATATCTGAGTATTTTTCCTCCTTTATGGTTTTTTTTCCTCTCTACTGAAGAATCTCCCTCCATGATGGTAGAAACCCTAGAATTAAGAAAATAGAAAAAATAGTGAGGAATGAGTGAAAAGATGAAATGAGGGGTTTGAGGAATGGAAATGATGGTAGGGAATTTTTTTGGAGATGAATAAGGACTGCAAGCAACTTATTAAGCTTAAATGAAGTGAAATGAGGGAAAAGAATGCTTATGAGAAATTGTGAAACAAAGCTTCTAGGAAATCTACTGAAACTGCTAGGTATGAGATAGGGTTTAGTTAAAGGTTAGGAAATTTGAAGCTTTATAGGTTGTTTAGTGAATCTAAGTGTATTTTAAACATGTACTGAGGTGTGAGGTGGAATATTTACATGTTTAGAATATCAAAACTAGACAAACCATTAGTTACACTAGCTTGTAGCATGAAAATTTCCCCTAAAACCCTAGATGAAGAGAACTTACATTTGAATTCATCTTTCTTAAAGGGAAAAGGCAAGCAGAGTGTTATACTTACTTGGGAACAAGCTTAGGATAGCAAGAAATGAGTTTTCAAGCTTTAAAATCAAATTTGGGTGAGTTTTGAAGAGTTTCGGGCTACTCTGGCACAAGCACAATGCAGTCTCTGGATGTTCAGTGCCAAAGTACAACACAGTGTCTGGAAGCGCAACGCCAGCCTCATAAGCACAATTACAGTCTCTGGATGCACAACACCACCAATTTTTGATCAAATTTTCCTAGAAACTCATGTGTTTTTCGCCAATGGAGGGGAGAGCTCGATGAATAAAGGAAAATAGAAGGCAAATGAAATGAGTTTGGAACATTTTGGGTTTTATAGGCAAGTATGATTCCCTTTTGAATAGAAATGGACCCCACATGCCTTTTCAAAACCTGATTTTTCACCTTTAAAATTGAGCCACTTGGGAGAGTTGAAACCTGAGTTGCTTTTTACCTTTTTGAATAGTGTGACTTCTTCTTTTGGAACCTTTGAGATTGAAACCATGAAGAACTTATGAAAATTCATCAAACTTATGCCAAAGAGCTGCTTGTTAAAACTCATTTAATGTTGGATTTACACATGATGAGGATGCAACCATAATGACTTAGTGAAGACATGAGACTGAATGGAATGTTAATGATGATGAATGATATAATGAAAAAATCCTTTTTATTATGATTCCTTCATCTGAATGAAGTAGGCGACAAACATGTGTGATTTTTCCAAAAGAACGAAGATCTTCCTAGACAAACTAGCCAGTGACCGAATTTTACTCTAAAAACCTAGTGACGTGATAAAATTTGACCTTGAGACTGTTGACAGACTTGGTAAAAACATATTTGATCACTGGTGATAGGAAAAAAACACTGACACTAACATTGGCTCCAGCTGGAGATGGAATCTCCTTGGAGGTGTCAAGAACACTGTAGACCAAGTAGCCTTATTCATTGGGCAATGGAGTCAAAATGTAGAAAACTAAATTGTAACTGAAAAGTGACTGACTATTTGACATGACAGGATTGAAAAAGTAAAATAAAAGTAGCAGCTGATCAAAGAAGCCTTATGGCCTTCTCCTCAGGCTTCAAACTCCTATGATATCCACTTAGATATTGGAACATAAAAAATAAACTGGTATGTACAATGGTGGTGAGAATTTGCAGAAAATGTTTCAAAAATGGTAGTGCTTGAGAAGCCTACCATTGATCGCTCCTTTAGAATAATATTCTCCATTTATTTCCTCCAATATGAAAGAATTCTTCCCTTTGAAAGCTGAAATTCTGTAGGGTCCCTTCCACAAATTTTCAACTTTGCCATGTTTGCCTTTTTCTTCATTTCTAGCATCCCAACAAAGAACCACATCTCCCAAATTGAAATTGTCTTCCTTTGTCTTGTGATCATAGATATTTTTGATTCTTTCCTGAAGTTTAGAGGTGTTTTGAAAAAATTCCTCTCTAGTATGTTGTAGATGGATCATCTGGTTTATCCTTCTTTGCATATCATTGGTTTCACTGTCCAATTCCTGTAGAATTTTCATGACCGAGACAACAAGAGATGAAGGAAAAACTGTGTCAATCCTGTACACCAACTGAAAAGGAGACATACCTATTGATTTCTTAGTACTGACTCTATCCACCCAAAAAGGATTAATGAGCATTTTGTGCCAGTTCTTTTTGTTCACTAACTTTTTTGATGATGTTGATCAAAGATTTGTTGGAAGATTCGACCAGACCATTCCCTTGTAGATGATAAACAATGGAGTGTCCCATTACAATATGGTACTTAGCACAAAAATCCACCATCCTTTTTTACTTAAACGAAGTAGCATTATGAGTGATTATTTTCTATGGGCAACCAAATCTAGACAAGATATTAGATTCAATAAATTGAATGATAACAGAATTAGTAGCTTGCCAGGTTAGGATTGCCTCAATCCATTTTGTAAAGTAGTATGTGGCTGTCAAGATCCATTTATGTTGTGCTGATGATGAAGGATGAATCTCGCCGATGAAATCAAGATCCCATTACTGGAAAGGAGCTGTGAGTGAAATGGGCTGCAAGGGAAATGGAAAAAGTTTTATTTTTCCTTGGAAAATCTGACATTCATGATAGCTCATCACTGTTTTATATACATTAGAATAAAGAGTGGTCCAATAGAAGCTAACCCTTAAGATCTTATTTACTGTAGTCTTCCAGAAGTGATGGCCACCACAGTATCCTTTGTAAAAATCTTTCATCACATCCTTTGCTTCATTTTCTACCAAACAATTCAGCAACATGCCACGAGGGTCTTTCCAGTATAAAACACCATCACTAACACAATAATTTGAAGCTTTCAACTTTAAAGATCTAGTTTTGCCTTTGGGAACTTCCGGTGGAGGATTTAAATGCTACAAGACATAAAAAAATTTGAAATACCATGGAGATGAAATGAACATATCGGATACCTGTAAGTATGAGTCTTCTTCTTCTTCTTCAGAAAGTGGTGCAATCAAATTGATGTCTAGTACAAGTAGATTAGATTCAGCCATAAGCTTAGCCAAACCTTGTCCCTTGATGAGTTTTGTGGGCTTTATATCCAAGTCACACTCCATCATGGCTGCAATCCATTTTCCCCTTTTTCCTTCAAGATATGTTTGCACAATAATTTATTTTACCACTGCTATGGGAACATAAGCAATGGTGTGAGAATGCAGAATATAAACTCGGAAATATTTGAGAGCTTTCACCAATGCCAAAGCTTGTTTCTCAATGATGTTGTATCTTAGTGTTGCATCTCTTATTGTGCGACTGAAGAATGCTATAGGCTGCTCATTTTTCTGATATTTCTTTTGCATTAGGATTGCTGCTAATGTATGCTCAGAGGCAAATGAAAAAATGATAAAATCTGAAGTATAATCTAGACTAATCAGAATAGGAGTAGTAGATAATGCAAAATTGAATGCATGGAAATATTTCTTAGCCTCTAAAGACCATTTTACCTCATTTTCCTTCTTCAGCATGTTTGTCATCTCTTTAAAATGTTTAGCAAGGTTGGGGATGAATCTTCTCAAAAAAATTATTTTCCCATTAAAAGACTGAATTTCTTTCTTGTTCCTTGGGAAATCTAATTGCTGAATGGCTTGGACTCTTGTAGGATCAATGCGAATTCCATCCTTGGAGATAATGTGTCCCAACAACTTAACTTCTTCCATGGTGAATAGGCTCTTCTTTGGATTGAGTGAAATACCAATTTTTTTGCATTTCTGAAAACTAATTCTCAAATGATGTAAATGATATTCATCAAACCTAGGAAAAAAAGTGAGACCATCTAAATAAATAACCAGAAATACATCCTTTTCATTAGCGAAAACTATGTCCATAGCCCGTTGAAAAGTCACTCCTACATTCTTTAATCCAAATGACATCTTGGCATACATGAATGTACCCCATGGTGTTGTGAAGGTTGTTTTTAGCTAATCATATTTATGTACCAAAATATGATTGTACTTGGAATATCCATCTAGAAACGACATCCTGGAAGACCCATCTACTATCTAAAGTATGTGATCCATCTTTGGCAGGGGATAATTATCTTTCAGGGACACTTTGTTTAAATTTCTAAAATCAATGCAAAGACAAATCTCCTTGGTCTTGTTTCTTACTAGCACTAGATTAGACATACATTTAGAAAATCGAATAGGAACTATGATGCCATACTTATAAATCCTATTTAGCTCTTTTTCAATTGATGGTAGCAGCTTAGGACTAATCCTTCTTAGTTTCTGGTGAAATGGCTTTTGATCAAGCTTGACCAGAATGGTGTGTCGAATGATATTCTTGTCATAAACCTTCACATCTGAATAGTACCAAGAAAATACATCAGAAAATTCTGTCATTAAATATATGTACTTACTTTTCATTTCAAAAGATAAGGACTTTGAAAGTTTGACCATATTAGGCTTGTCAGCTACACCAATGTTTACATCTTCAACACCTTTCTCTGTGGGGACCATGGTCAGATTTTTGGCAACATCATCACGATCAAACAACTCTTCCAAAGGTACAAGACCTCTTGGAATGTTTTTGTTCTTTAGGTGCAATATTTCAATCTTAGCTAATTGAATCTTTGGATCATTCATATTGGATGTATCATCAATGCAGGAATTCTGGAATTCCCCTTCCATTTGCAAAAAATTGTTGATTTGTTTGTCATCCCAAAACACTTGCCAAAATCTCATATTATCAGGAACAGCTGGGCAGTGTTTAACATGGATAGAATACTTCTGATTGGAGTGAATGGGAATCTTCACCATACTAGCTGTAGTAGCAAGAGAGTCAGCTATAACATTCTGAGTTCTAGGAATAAGAGACAAAGTATATTCTGCAAAAGTTTTGAGGATGTCAAGTACAACATTGCGATAAGCTCTCATTCTTGGATGCTTGGCCTGGTATTCCCCTTTTACTTGTTTGATTACCAACTCGGAGTTGCCATAAACATAAATTTTCTTTGCTCCCAACTTCTTCAAAATCTTGAGGCCAGCAATCAATGCCTCATACTCTGCCTCATTGTTTGAGCAATCAAAAGCTAACTTGTAAGAACTCATTCTTACATTGCGTGGAATTTTACATGAATGATGCAATGGACCATGAATCCAAACACCAATCCCAACTCCTTCTTTTCCCAATGCACCATCAAACTCCATGGTCCAAAGACCATTTTATTCATCAGGAAAAAGAATTTCTGAAGGCTAAATTGTTTGATCTTTTGGAGGATGGCTGGCTGTCTCAAGACACTCTATTTTCTGCACTATCTCAACAATCTTTTCAAGAGGGTTTACTGGCTGCAAACACTCTTCATTCATCTCTTTTCCTTCAGTAATCATAACTTTTTGCACACTGTTTATAACATTTGAAACTTCTGAAATTTCTACAAGTTGACTTTCATCGTTGACTGAGTTCATATCACTATACAAAATGAAAGAATCAAGATCAGTATGCACAACATGTATAGGGTGATTTATTGGTTTTTCCTTGCTGCTGATCATGAATTTCATCTTCTTTTCCCGATAGAGTTTTTTGAGTTGACCAGATATTGGGATAGTAGCATACGAAAAGTCAAGTTGTAGAGTGCCTTTTAGTTTTTCTCTCCAAGACCTTGAAAGTAAGATACTGAATCGAGGAGGAATATCAGTGACCACTACATCCATCAACACTTTCTTGGCTGGAATTTGGTCCAAGGACACTACTAAATCTTTAATGAGGCCAATAAATTTCACTTTACTCAAATTAAAAGAATAGAGGTCATGATAAGGTCGGGTGATACTTAGTCCTAGTTTGTCCATGATGACTTTAGGCATAATATTATGTGAGGCATCAAAGTCTAGCATGGCATTATGGAGGATAAAGTCATGAAGTTTGAGACTAAGATAAAAAGGTGGGATTTCACTATCTTCAGGACTTCCTTCTAAGGTTGGACCAAAAAGAATTGTTGGCTCATCATCAGCCACATTTACTGTATCTGACATTTGGTCAACCTTAAGCATTTTTGCAATCTGAAACTTATACTTATCATTCTTCACTAATTTAGTGAGAGGAATTGAAACTTTCAACTTAGAAATTTCATTTTCCAAACTAAATAAATTAGATTTATTTTCTACCTCTTTTGCAGTGATGTCCTTCTTTTCAATCTGCCCTTTAGCTTGAGATTCCTTCTTATGACTTTCACTTTGAAACTCCTTATATTTTCTCACATTTCTGGTAGAGGCCTCATTGGTTTTATCCTGGCTCAGTATGACAATATATTTTTCTTTATTCTGATTTGCAGGAGCTTCTTCTTTGCTTTGTGTGTCTTTCTATGCATTTTGCCTCTTCTGGTTCAATGTAACAGGTACATTTATGTTCCTTAAGTTGTACTATTTTTGCAAATGACTAAGAGCATTCTGATATCCTCTTTGGTATTCTTCAATTTGCACAACCCATAAATCATCACTTGCAAGTACAAGTTACTGATCACTTGGTATAAAAGACTCTTCAGAGAACTGATCTTCTTCTATTAAAAAGGTAGGTAGCTCATCTTCTTCAAAGAAATGATTTGCTTCTATAATATCTTCCTCATATTCTTCCTACCCTTTGGTATAATTTTTTTGAAATGTAGCTCTTACTTGTCCTTGAGGATCTTGATTTCGCTACTCTTTCTATCTATTTCTGAACTGTTGTTGTTGCTAGCCATGAAAGTTTAGATTCCTTACTGAAGGCTCCACTTGTCGATCTGTTATGGAAATTATATCCATCATTCTTTCCATGGTTTTGATCAGAGTGTCAAGCTTTACATCTGAAAATGATGAGGGTTCTTCTTTAAAAACAATGTTCTTCTTAGTCATCATTGCATTTCTTCAAGAGTTGCAGGGTCTCTCTCCCTAAGCTAATATGCTATGTCTGCGTCGAAAGCATCAGGATAACGAAGAAGTGCTAGAACAGGTGGAGGCTTCATATCATCAGGAATAGAATTGTATACCATATTGAATCTTGTTGTGAACTCTTGGACTGTCTCATTTTGATTCCTTTTCATAGAATTGTACTCAGCCAAAATTTGTAGAGGATTTTTATTTTCTTGTGAATGTGCTAAGAATAATTCTATGAGTCTATGAGAATTATTGATAGAATTAGCAACCAAATTGCGAAACCATTTCTTCACATATCCAGAAAAACGCTGAGATATTATTCTCATCTTAACTTCATCTTCATCAATTTCTTCTAGATCGATAAAATCTATCAATTTATCAACATGATGCTGGGCTGTGATTTCTGAGCTTCCATCAAATAGAGGGAGTCTTTGACCATAGTTCTGAGGTAGAGCAGCAAGTTGAGCAGGTAGCATAAGAGGTGCAAATCATGCCATAATTGCTGGAGGTGGTGGAGGTACTACAATGGGCTGTGTAGGTAAAGATGATGACACTAATGGAGGTGGTGGAAGAAGGGATGAGGTAGCTGAGGTATTTGGAGATGTAGTAGATGTATTTGGAGGTGTAGTAGAGGATGAAACAACAGTTAAGTATTCAAGATGATATTGGATATAGGATTTTTCAGTAGTGATTTGGAGCTGGTCAACAAGACTTTGAAGTTTGTCAAAATTCAACCACAACTCATGATCAACTCTAGCAGATAGAGATTCTAAAGAATGGGAATGAGATTCAAATTGAAGAGGTTCAGATATCACTTCAGAAATGCAAGACTCATATTTTGACCTTGAAAGAGACAATTCTAACTGAATATCAAAAGGAAGTTGCTCAAAAGCAAATAGATTTTTAGGCAAAGAAGTTGTCCTTTTTATTTTTTGAACTGCACTTTTAGAGATGGGTAACTTGAGTTTTCTGAGTAGTTTTTCTGGGTCTTCAACAATAAAAGGTGGATTTGGGTCAGGATTTCACATAGTATGTCTTCTAGGAGATAGATTATTTTTACCTTAAACTTGATGAGATTTGTAAAATCAGCCTATCTTTAGATACTAGAAATTGTCAACTATAGAACTAGTTTTCTTGAAAGCTCTAAAATAACTCCCAGGAATGATTTATCAATTTTTCCCCCAAAAATGACGCCAAAATGTTATCCTCTACAATTTCCTAGGCTGAGGAGGAGATTGAAAGGGCTAACCTCGAACCACTTTCAGATTGGTAGCTAACCCTATTGAACCAGAGAGGGATCTCTCAAAGGATTTGTTAATGAATATATGTAAAGAAATAGGTTTTAGGCTAGATATATAAGTTCGTTTTGAGTATTTATAAATTTAGGTTTTTTAGGTTTACTGGACTAGGGTTTAGAATAGGTAATTAGGTCTGGGTCTCAAGTATGCAGAGACAAGCATAAATAGGAACCAAATATCAATATGTTATGGTGCACTTAGAGTTTTTGTCAACGTAGTATAGATTTGTGAGCTTTAGAGAACCTAATGAGCATATGAAAACATGTATTCATTAGCTTTAGAAGAAAAAGAAACACAAGTATGAATTCCAAATAAACAGAGCTTAAATTCAAGATTTATGTCTATATAACTGCAAGGAATTTCATAGGAAGAAGATAAAGCATGTAAAGGGAGATGATTTGTCCATTAGAAATTGATAGGAAAGGGAAACAACACCATAGACTCACTGAATTAGAGTTCCTGAAATATAGGTGCAACTGCTCTTGTATCAACCGAAGAGAACATAACATATAAGCCTTCTCCACAAAAGACCAACCCTTCTCTCTGAATGAGAAATGATACATATAGACTCAATTGAACCACTTGCCCACCTTCAGGAGTTGAAATTCCTAGGTGGTGGAATTGTTTCCAAGATTCTCTAAACCAATAGGTGAGAGTGAGAAGGTCAAATACAAACACTTCTTTTAGACTTTGTTTTGGATTTTTCTTCCTTAATGAGGCCTAATAAACCATAAAAACAACCTATCATGTTTATTCATTCATGATTACATCATCTAACCTCGAACTAACTTCAATTACATCAAGAGTTTTTACTTTGACCAAGTCAAGCTGAAAAATAGGAAATTACATAGTGAAATTTAAATGAAAAACATAGAAATTTGCAAAAGCGCGATTTCGAATTTGAGCCCACTGTAAGGTGCATTCCTGAGGTCAAAGTGAAGATTTGAAAGAATGGTCAACTCGATTTTCCTGTCCAGTTTCTTGAACACCTTGAATATTTGAAAATGATCCATGGGAAGTCCTTCAAAAACTCATTCTCCCAAGGTGTCTCCAGAAGCGCAACGCTTGTCAAAAAGAGGGGCAGAATGTTGATTTTTGACCCCTTTTTCTCCTTTTTCTCAAAATTTGGGCCCTCTCTGAAAAATATGATGAAATGGGTTTTGAGGGGAGGGCATGTTCTTTCCATAACTATAAATCATTTATCATTTTGAGGCCTGAGGAAAAATCATAGCACCAAGGCGTTGTGCTTCTGTGACTAGCCAATTTTCTGAATTTGGCACCAAAATAGCCAAAAAACCAAAAATGCTCAGAATTCCTTCAAAATTGGTCATGAGCTGAAAAATGATGTATGTCAAGCCCTCATGGATGCTTTAGCAAGCATCTCTAAGTTATCCCTCTCATTTTTGTCCTTTAGGGTTTCCTTGAGCTTGTTTTCCAACTGCTTGAGCTTGATATTACATATCATGTTTCTGGTTTGATAGTGATGTGCCATGTGCCTTAGTAGCTAGTTATCTCTATTGGCTTTGTCAAGAAGATTTTCCAAGTGATCATTGACCTTATCTAGTCAATATTCTCTATCCTCATTGATCCCTAAGGCAATTCTGTCCTCCATGTCTAGGCTTTCATTTAGCAAACTGTGTCCTTTCTCCTCCTTCAATGTCTTTTTGAGTCCCTTGGTCCTTGGCGTCTTTTTCTTGCCTTGTTTTTTAGTTTCCTCAGGTTCACTAGGCTCCAAAACTACTTTTCCTTTGCTTGCTTGCTGCAACAATTTAGTTTGCTCTTTCTCCATGATGATTTATCTAGCTTTAAGTTGACTATTTTCTTGTTCTAGGAAGGAAATAACAAACCTTTCTCTTGCCATGTTGTCTATGAGTTCTTTAATCTGAGAATATTTCTCTTTGTTAGTCTGTTGCATGTTTGAAGGATCATTTTTTGTTTCCAAGTCCACCAATTTGAATTCATGCTCAATAAAGTCTTCATTGTGTATATGTGATCCCTGTTTTGCCGATGTAGAAGGCTTGGCTCTTTTCTCAATTTAAGAAGTAAACAAAAGCCTTTTCCCTCTTTGATATGTTCTGGTCACCTCAGTTCTAGGTGCTTTAGCAACCTCCACTGATTGGCTTGATGATCCTACCTCCATTTGCTTTGTTGGAATGTTTTGATGCTGAAGTGAAACATTAGTCTCATGCCATTTCAAAGTTGTTTCTATGAAAGAATCCCATGTCATTTATTTCTATGCAAGTTGATGGAGAACTACAGTCTTTATCAAGCTATGATGAAAAAGACTAGGGTAGTGTTCTTTGTTTTCACCTATACCTTCTAAAACATTTTGAAAAGGCTTTTACATAGATAATTGCACATGTTGAGAGGTTTTTGAGCTGTGAAGTGCATTAGAAGCCAGATGTGATATGCATACAATCTATAAAACCTTCCCTCACAGGTGAAAAATTTCATGACAACCTTCATTAATGGAACATACTTCTCCAACATGTACCTAAATGGGATAGTGTGTGTATGGGTCTCCCTGTAGGGTGTTTTCAAGAAAGACCTATAATGTTCAAGATCCAAATTAATACCCTTAAACCAATATTCTCCATGATCAGGTATCCTTGTAGCAAGTGAAATAACAACCACTGAAAATGTAAAATTGACCCCTTCTATGATGACCCTTTCCCCTTTCAAATGAGTGGTAATCCAATCTGTCAATTGTTCATGAAAACTTGCTTCACATACCCTTTTGTAAAACTATAGACAATTTACATCTTCAAAATACTGCTTGATGAAGGGTGATGAGTTGATTTCATTGCAGTTCGTACGCTCATATTTGAGGATTTTGCCTCCTTTATGGTGTTTTTGCCTCTCTAGTGAAGAATCTCCCTCCATGATGTTAGAAACCCTAGAATTAGGAGAATAGAAAAACAATGAGGAATGAGTGAAAAGATGAAATGAGGGGTTTGAGGAATGGAAATGATGGTAGGGAAATTTTTAGGAGATGAATAGGGACTGCAAGAAACTTATTAAGCTTAAATGAAGTGAAATGAGGGAAAATAATGCTTATGAGAAATTGTAAAATAGAGCTTCTAGGAAATCTGCTCAAACTACTAGGTATGAGCTAGGGTTTAGTTAAAGGTGAGGCAATTTGATGATTTATAGGTTGTTTAGTGAATCAAAGTGTATTTTAAACATGTACAGAGGTGTGAGGTGGAATACTTACATGTTTAGAATATCAAAACTAGACAAACCATCAGTTACCCTAGCTTGTAGCATGAAAATTTCACCTAAAACCCTAGATGAAGAGAACTTACATTTGAATTCATCTTGCTAAAGGAAAAAGGTAAGAAGAGTGTTATACTTACTTGGGAATAAGCTTAGGATAGCAAGAAATAAGTTTTCAAGCTTCAAAATCAAATTTGGGTGAGTTTTGAAGAGTTTCGGGTTGCTCTGGCACAAGCACAGTGTAGTCTCTAGATGCATAGCGCCAAAGCGTGGTGCAATGTTTGGAAGTGTATCACCAGCCTTAGAAGTGCAGCGCAGTCTCTGGATGCGCAACACCGCCAATTTTTGACCAAATTTGCCTAGAAACCCATGTTTTTTTTGCCAATGGAGGGGAGAGCTCGATGATAGGAGAATGTAAGGCAAATGAAATGAGTTTAGAACCTTTTGGGTTTTTATAGGCAAGTATGATTCCCTTTTGAATAGAAATGGGCCCCATATACCTTTTCAAAACCTAATTTTTCACCTTTAAAATTGAGCCACTTTGGAGAGTTGAAACTTGAGTTGATTTTTACCTTTTTGAACAGTGTGACTTCTTATTCTGGAACCTTTGAGATTGAAACCATGAAGAACTTATAAAATTTCATCAAACTTATGCCAAATAGCTGCTTGTTACAAGTCATTTAATGTTGGATTTACACATGATGAGGATGGACCTTGAAACCCTAATGACTTAATGAAGACATGAGACTGAATGGAATGTTAATGATGATGACTGATATAATGAAAACATCCTTTTTATTATGATTCCTTCATTTGAGTGAGGTAGGTGACCAGCATGTGTGATTTTTCCAAAAGAATGAAAACCTTCCTAGACAAACTAGCCAATGACCAAATTTTACTCTGAAAACCTAGTGACATGATAAAATTTGACCTTGAGACTCTTGAAAGACTTGGTAAAAGCATATTTGATCACTCGTGACTGGAAGAAAAGGCTGACACTAACACATAGAAGGTGTTGCAAAATATTGGTACTATGGCATACAAATTAGAGCTTCCTACAGCTTCCCGAGTGCACCCAGTTTTCCATGTTTCATGTTTAAAGAAGGTTATAGGTGACAAGCTCCCATTTCAAACAATATTTCCAGAAATTGAAGAGGAAGGAAAAATCATTTTGGAACCTAAAGAAGTCACAAAAAAAATAACTTGATAGCTACGAAATAGATCAATTTTGGAGTACCTCATCAAGTGGAAGAGCTTACCCACTAAAGATTCCACATGGAAGGATGAGAATTTTATATAGAAGCATCTAGAACTACTCAAGCATTGAAGACAACACTTTTTTGGAGGAGAGGGGCATGTTAGGTCCCTATAATACTAGTGATTCCCCCATTATTATTGTCATTGTAGCCCGTATTGTTATTATTGTGCCCCTATTGTCCCCATATTGTTATTAGTGTGCCCCATAGAAGCCCATTACTGTTATTTTTGTGCCCTTATTTATTATTGTTATGTCGGCTTTGATTATATTGTGACCCCTTAGGCTCCTATATATAGAAAGGAGGTTTAGTCATTTGTATCATCCAAGAATTGCTCATTTGTGTAATGTAAAGGATTTTCCCCCCTCAAAGAGGTCGATTTTGAAGTCATTGATCTATCTTTTCTATCTTTTTGTGAGTTGGTTTATAACAAATAGGGTCCTTATTGGGATTGATATGTTGAAAGATATGGAGCAGGAAATGCAAACCATTAGAAGAAATTTAAAGGTGGCACATTGTTATAGACATTTTTGTGCCTTGCAGCACCAAGCATGAAATGTCCATAAACCAAGGGCTCCTAATTCCCTAAAAGTGTTGTTCTGACCCCTAAAGGAACAAGGTCAACAGATTACAGCTTCTCCCAGAAGTTCTCCATGAAAAACTACTCAAAATTGGTCAAAACTGGATCAGTGCACTTGCTCCATGGCCAGGGTGCACTGCAGCGCACCTTGTACACACGGGAAGTGTGTTGCAGTGCACCTAAATATACTGTGAGGGTGCGATGGATGGGAAAAGACAAGTGGCGGAGACAGTTTGCGAGGTGGATGATCATGGAATCTTCTAGAAACTTCTCTTGGGACACTTGCCTCTCAAAATCGCCCAAGGATGAGTAAGAGATCAATGAGATCTCCAAGTGGCATCAAGAACTATCAGAGAGAAGACACTAATCAAAAACCTAGAGCTGACTCACACCTCTGCAAATATCTATATATAGATCTCTCATCCCAGAGATCCAAAGGTTGGAGGCTGGAATTTTGTACATTGCAGAGAATTGCTGTTGGTTTAGAGATAGATATCAGAGTATTGGGTGATTTATGCTTTGTTGGAGGTGAAGAGGGGATTCTATGCTGGGAGGTTGATGCTGGATCAGGAATCATCGGTTGTAACTCCTCCTGGATCTTCTTGTTATATCAATAAAACTATTTGAGTTTCTCCTACATGCTTGTGTATCATTGATGTTTGTTACATTTGTATGTTTAGCTTAAATCTGATCCTAAGCTATTTATGAATATAAATCCATGTCTTTGTGTAGTTTTCTTCTTCTGTGATCTTACAGGAACTTGGTGAAGCTGGGAAAGTAAGGGAGCAGGTATCTGGAAGCTGTCAAAGAGGAGAGAGATTGGATCAAAGGATTAGCGCAAGACACAGGTTGGTTCATCCTATTCCTCTTCGTTTATAGTTCATAAAGAAGAATATGAAAGTAGTTTTCTCTGTTTGTTTCTAAGGTCACTATCACACCTTAGTGGGATAGGGTCGTTCTGAGTAGACACTTTTCCCGTTAACCAAATGGCGACTCCACTAGGGATCGTGTCTAATTAGTTTGTTTGTATTTCTCTTGTTGTTTGTTTCATAAACATAGAAGTAGCAATCGAACTGCATTTGCCATTAACAAATGCAAAGTAGACATCTTCTACTTCAATCCATTCACTGGATCTGTTTATGATTTGAACAGCTGATTCCCAAATGATCTGATTGCCCTTTGTGATAGCTCTTAGACCTCCTTTAAATCTACCCTCTGATTGTGCATTACTGATTGCTTTTACTCGGCCAAAAACCATAGATTAAACTGCAAACCGTGACCCAGAACCCGGATAGAATTCTCGTTTCTGCCCCAGTGTAGGCTCTGTGAAGAGGTTCTACATTTCAACGCACTTCCTGAGAGGGATACCTGCGCTGAAATGCAGTTTCTCTGTGTAACAGGTGCGCTGATTAGCCTAGCCTTGTGCAGCTGAGGTTCTTTGCTTCATTTTTTCAGTTTTGTCTCTGATTTTTGCAGCCTGTGATCAGTGTATGTGTCTATTTAAAAACCCCTTTTCTTTGCCTTAATTCCGCCTCCTTTGTACAAAAAGACTGTAGATGTTTTTGTGTGTTTGTGGCATCATTTACAGTTTTCCATTGAAAAAGTAGAATAGTCATACTGTCGTCCTTTGATTTAGATCTGTCGTAACTGTCGATTTTGAACTTAGGAGAAAGTTTATTTGCTGTTGGCAGTCGATTATGCTTTTACTTTTGCCTTTGGTTTGAATTTGTCACTTTCTAGTGTCGAAACGAGTATTTATTTCAAAATCATAAAGTGTCGTAATCATCTCTACCTTTTGATTTCGAAAAGAAGCTTGTTTGTGTTTGTCACTTGAAAGCAAATTCAAATTTGTACATCAACTTTCTTTTTAGGCATCAATATTAAGAAAGTGAAAACAAATACATGCACATGTGCATTTGCATATTGACAGTCTGTTTGGCTTGATTTAGGAAAGTGCATTTACAGTGTGCTCTTTGCTCTTTGTGAAAAGATTGTGTCTTTCTTTTCCCCTTGTAGCTAGGATTTTCATTGCTGAAAAGAGATAAAAGTTTGCTTATCATCTTTAGATTTCATTTTAGGAATTACATCTACATCTCGTGGTGATCCCAAAAGGCAAAATTCATAAGAAAGATCAACTTAAAATAAATTGAATGAATCTAACAATGCATTGGAACTTAACACACAACATTTAGAGGTCTAGGCTAGAGACGTATTCCGGCATCGTAAAGCCTGGTAACTGTTGTCCTCACTGATGGTTGGGTGATTCCTCCACTTTGAGACGATAAGTGCCAGTACAGACTTGTGCTCCCACGTACCGTCGAGTATATATTGGGAGACCCCTATAGGCTTAAAACCTTTTATCCATAGGAAGCCGTGTCGGCCGCCCTACTGATCGCAATGCACTGAACACAGCATTCGGGAAGATTGACTGCCGTACCGTAAAAAGCATTCTGCAGTTTTGTGATTGGTTTGGTACTCCCTCTACCTGGACCTCCAGAGCAGTCCCTTTCGTTCCTTTTCAGACTCTTTAACGGAAAAGGTCCATCTGAGCACTTGTCACTTCAGGCTCATTAAAAATAGAAGGAGACTAGAGTCATCTTTTGTTTTTTCTCGACTCTTAAAAATTGAAAAAACAAGTTGTGTCAAAGCGTCTAAAATTTATTTTAAACGGAATAATCATCACCTTTCCCTCGTTGGTCTTCGAAGTTAGTCTCCCTTCATCACAAGTTCTTGTAGAATCGCTAGAAAATATTTTGGATAGACTAGATATGTCTGAACAACCATCGACATCCAGGACTGTGTCGTCCGACACAGTAGTGGCACAGCCTCCTACTGCTACTCCAACGATGTTCAATGGTATACCATCTGTCCCGGCAAGTTATCAATAACAAGCTGGAGTCCAATCAGGGACTGTTTCGACGACATGGTCAGTTCCTATTTCTTCATCCGGATTATCATCTGGTATTTCTTATGTTGAAACTCAACAAATTGATCCAATGTGTCTTCAAAGGCAAATCTACCCTTTAAGTACTGAATTTCCACCATATGGAGGGCAGTATGCCTTTTCATTATTCCCTCCCAGAGAACAACCATATGCGAGTTTACAACAAACTTCAGGTCAAACTGGAATTACATCCAGTAGTTGGGTACCAATACTGCCTCAACAACCAAGGGTTGTATATTCAATGCAACCAGTCCATCCTGTGTCGAATATTCCCACTATACCTGCTACGGTGACTGCGTCGCAAGTACAAGCGCTACCTATTGTATGTCAACCCCAAGTTTCTCAGGTTGCAATACAACAACCTCTTGTCTCGATGACTCAATCACAAACTCAGGTTAGTGCCTCCTTATCTAGAGCGACTCAGGCTCAAACAAGTACTATGACTCCTCATCTTGGTCAATCACCCAGTATTGGACAACAGCAAATGGTCCAACAACCAGGACTGGTTCAATCTCAACAACCGCAATTCCAGCAACCATATCAAGGACCTGAGCAACAAGTCTTTGTAAGTAATGGGCAACTGCATTTCCAAAGTGGTTATCAACAACCATATTATAATGGTTATGCCCATCAACCTTGTTAAAGTTGCCAGCATCAAATACATTATGCCGGTATGCAAAGACCCACTGTTCAGGTGATTCCATCTTATCCTGGGTATGCTTCACCTAATCTGAATCAGCAGTTACCATTCGTGGCAACTTTAGAGTTACCTGATTTAAACCGGTTAACAAACGATCCAATTGCTTACACCCCTTGGTGGCCAGCGATTTCACATAAACTTCCATCAGATATTCCTAAATTTAATGGAAATCCAGGTGAAGATCCATCGAATCACGTGATGACATTTTATCTATGGTGTTCATCAAACACCCTAAATGATGATTCGATAAGACTTCGCCTCTTTCAGAGGACGTTAATGGGTCCAGCGGCAAAATGGTACATTGAATTGCCTAGAGCTTCGTTCGACAACTTCAGTACCTTAGCCACAACCTTTTTAACCCATTTTCAATTACCAATAAGGTACGAAACGGGAACAAAACTCCTTACCAACTTCAAACAGACAACAGCCACTCACATATCTGATCATATACATGAGTGGCGACGTCGTCGTAGGATGGTAAAAATGTACGTTCCCGATCAGCTATTAGCTGAATGGTTTATCAAGTCATTACTGCCTTCCATCACGGAAGATGTGGCAAAGGGGGGAGTCGTAACGGAAGAGAAAGTTATCGCTCGTGCACAATATCTGGACTTGATCTATACTCAGTCCGGCACGCTCTACGACAAAATACCTGACGCCCCTAGACCGGAATTCTCAATTCCTCCTCCTCCTAAATCAAACAATGACTCTCACGCCGGCGATGGCGTGATTGGCACAACAGACATGAAATCGACAAAGGCTACGTCCAAGAAGGCCCGTAAGATTTCAGGTCAAAATGCAAAAGACGAACTTCTTGCTTCGGAAGTAAATGCCGTATCGACAGATAAGGGAAAAGAAACCAAACAACAAAGAAGCAAGAAGAAAGGCAAAGGGAAGAAGAAGAAACAGGATGAATCATCACCTAAAAAATCTTCTTCAAACCCTCCTGGAAATAGGAAACCAAAAACTCCATGCTATATATGCGATGAAGATCACTGGACCTCAGAATGTCCGTAAAAAGCTGAAGTTAAGAAACTCTTTAATAGTTCAAAAACCTCAGCAGTATTGACTGATCCGTTTCCAAACCCAGGAACCAAACTGGTTGCTAATCAAAATGCTTCCCGATCGCAAGTGCTTATGTTGTCTATCTCAAAGCAGCAAAATGATGCTTTGACAAGGAATAAAGATTACGAGAATCCACAGCTGTCGAATAACAAGGCTAATAAACAACCTAGTAGTTCGACAACAACTTTGACCTAAGTTGTGTCACCCATCATTCCTGAACCAATGATAAAGCCACCAAAGGGAGTAGTACACAAATCGACATTTAATCCTCGTGCCAAAGTAGCACAGAATTATAATATAGTAGAGGACCTAGCCCAATCACCGTCCGCTATGTCGACACTTGAGGTACTGCAAAATTGCCCCTCCCAAGAGCAAGATTTATTATCAGAAATAGGTGGGATTGACCCAATGGATTCCAATCTTGTGGCCTTTGATCATAAAGGATATGACCCTCAGTTACCAGCTCAACTAGCTTTCCTTATTCAAGTGAAAGCCCTCAACAAAACTGTTCATCGGACAATTATTGATGAGGGAGCATCTACATGTATCATGTCGATGAGTTGCTGGAAAAATTTAGGCTCACCACCCTTGTCAAGATCATCAATGACGTTAAAAGCATTTGATGGACGATCATACACTCCATACGGGATTTTAAGTAACTTGCAAGTTGAACTAGGGGGAAAAACAGTAGAAATTGATGTTGCAGTAATCGACGGAAACCTCGATTACAACATCCTACTGGGAAGGCCCTGGATATATGCCATGGCCGCAGTTGTGTCGACCTACTTCAGGAAGATTACATTTCCCTTCCAAAGAGGAATTACAATCATCGACCAACAAACATTTCTCCCCAACAGTTCACAAGTTACAGGAAGCATTCCAATGATCCATGGAAGCAATCATTCGCTTCAAAATATTGGAGTAGGCCTCCTAAAAGACCCTGCCTTAATGGGTACTTTTTCCCTACCGCCTTTGAGTAATCTGACGGAAGTGGCCACAGTGGGAACCTGCAATATGAAGTCTTCTATATCTAATGGATTCGGAAGATTCCTAAACATTTTGTCAGCATGGATCATCGCCCTAATAGAAATATTGTAGCAATCAATTTTCTTGGCCTAGGGGGCAAACCCAAATCAGCGCTCATCGAGTGTTTGGATAGATAAGTCTAAGGAATATGGCACCTCTTCAAATCCTTCGTCGCATGTACATTCTACAAACGAAGGAATCATTCAATCAATGATGAAAGAAGAGGCACCATGGGAAGATTACCACCATCACTCCCATCTTCCGGATTACCACGAAGATTATTCCAGCAACCTTAAACATCCTTCAGTTTTTGATTTTCTATAAAATACTGTAAATACGATGGATTAAGTTCTTTTACTGTGTCAACCTCATTAAGAAATGAAACAAATCCCCTTTCCAAATCTCAAAGGTAAACGTTCATTCCAATCACCGAGTTGAATGCAATGAAGCTTGGGGGGCATGCACCTCGATTTGCAATATTATGCTGGGGGCATGCAAATTTATCACGAGCAGTTTTACTATAGGGTTCAAGCTCGTTAAAAAATAAACCCACCTCGAGCAGTGTTTACCGCGAGGTTCAATCTTGTTAAAAAATAAACCCGGACCGAGCAAACGTTTCCGCCTGTGTTTAAGCTCATTAAAAAATGAACTATCCCCTGGTAAATAACCACCGTGAATGTAGTACTTCAGCCATTAAAGCCTTGGTCGTGTTTGCACTGTCACCTCCACTTTTCCATTGGCCGATCATTCACCTCCATTTGATTGTTTACCCATTTTGAGGAACAGCTGCGAAGAGTGATTTCACTAGCCATCCTTGTGACACTGCCGTGATTGGAAAATTCCAAACCTTACCTGGAATCAACTGCTACCCATTTTATCACTCGTTCCTCAAAAGACGAGTCTTCTTTAAGCTCTTTTCAACTGACTCGTAAAATATGAAAAGATTGCCGAGTCCTTCGCCTTCCAGCTTGTTAAAGGGACAGGAAGTGCTATCCCTCCTCTAGATTTTAATATTTTTGGACCTAAGGGATTATTGCACAAAAAGATCGAGCGCTTGTTTTGTTCGGCTCGTTAAAACTATGGAAAATTCATCCCTTCTGTATTGTTTTATACTTTTTCGGACTTAAGGGATTAGATGACGAAAAAGGAATTTTGGAGTTACCTTTACGTACCTTTTCAGACTCTCTAAAAATGAAAAGGACCGAGTTATCTTTGTCGTTAAACTCGTTAAAAAGATTTAATAGCGACAAACTTGTCTTTAGACGAGAACGAGTTTCACTATCGCTAGGCTCGTTAAAACATAGCGATGGGTTTGCCCGAAGGGAAAATTATAGAACAAGCATATGTTATCCTCCTCAAGCTTGACAAAAATAAAGAGGTACTGGTTAGCAATGACTGGGGAAAAATTGGGAAGAAAACTCAAAGAATCTTTATTGGTAGCAAGTCGCTCTTGAACATGACACTTCCACTCCGTTTCCGAGTCGGGTTGGGTTGTTTCATTCATCGGTCACATCACCATGGTCACGCCATACCATCCACATTTGGGGTAAATGCTACCAATCCATCACATAAGTGTCGCCGACATGTTCAAGAGAAGTCAGCCAGAGAAGTCACCCGTGTCCCATCCACTACCATACATTATACTTCATTCTTTCATGACCGCCATCCTGAACCATATATCATCAGATTGTTTTCACCTCCATCAAAATCATTTGCTCTATTCCATGTCATTGATGTGGGATTCATTAAGGCCCTCCTTTGACGGATCGCTTCTTGTCGACATCAGCTCATTATCCAAGAAGTTGATCTAGGAACACCCCATTCAGTACTTTGAAGCTTGCATGCCTTAATGGCAAGTTTCTCACTTCCGGCGACAGGTTTACATCAATGGTCTTCGACCGAAAGATTTTGCGTGGTGTTCGACGCC
Source organism: Pinus tabuliformis (assembly GCA_031772625.1). Taxonomy (NCBI): domain Eukaryota; kingdom Viridiplantae; phylum Streptophyta; class Pinopsida; order Pinales; family Pinaceae; genus Pinus; species Pinus tabuliformis. The sequence continues at coordinate 266,498,839 of CM062811.1, forward strand.
AAGTCCTTTATTCACACCACGTGAATTGTATTGTAGTACCTTGAGGGTCATTATCATGATTGGTGATTCCTCTCGCGCTTGTTAACAGTTTACATCATTGACTGGTAATCAAGCGATGTATTTCCATGTTCGACTTCAGAACATTTCTCACATGGATCGACTTGTACTTCGAGTGAAGATCGGACGAGATTGAAGACCCCGGATCTAGTTTCATCCATCTGGGCTGCGATATATTCAGGAAAATAAAGACATTAAATGTACAGCATTGTAGCACAGATAATCATCCTACCAAAGGGATGATGGCTCTATCAGAATCATCAGTCTACACTCAGACGATTGTCTGTCCTATGTACATGAAAATGAATTTATAAAGCTGAGCATGGGAATGCCCGCCTCATCTAGATCATGAAAAACAGTATGAAGATAATATATTGTATTGTATCTTATTACAGGTCTCCTCCCAGCATTGAAAGAACTTCGGATCCTCATAATAAAGCATTTCACCCGATTAACGGCCTCATACTTTAGGGGGCAACTGTTATAGACATTTTTGTGCCTTGCAGCACCAAGCATGAAATGTCCATAAACCAAGGGCTCCTAAGTCCCTAAAAGTGTTGTTCTGACCCCTAAAGGAACAAGGTCAACAGATTACAGCTTCTCCCAGAAGTTCTCGATGAAAAACTACTCAAAATTGGTCAAAACTGGATCAGTGCACTTGCTCCATGGCCAGGGTGCGCTGCAGCGCACCTTGTACACACGGGAAGTGCATTGCAGTGCACCTAAATACACTGTGAGGGTGCAATGGATGGGAAAATACTAGTGGCGGAGACAGTTTGCGAGGTGGATGATCATGGAATCTTCCAGAAACTTCTCCTGGGACACTTGCCTCTCAAAATCGCCCAAGGATGAGTAAGAGATATCACAGAGAAGACACTAATCAAAAACCCAGAGGTGAATCACACCTCTGCAAATATCTATATATAGATCTCTCATCCCAGAGATCCAGAGGTTGGAGGCTGGAATTTTGTACATTGCAGAGAATTGTTGTTGGTTTAGAGATAGATATCAGAGTATTGGGTGATTTATGCTTTGTTGGAGGTGAAGAGGGGATTCTATGCTGGGAGGTTGATGCTGGATCATGAATCATCGGTTGTAACTCCTCCTGGATCTTCTTGTTATATCAATAAAACTATTTGAGTTTCTCCTACATGCTTGTGTATCATTGATGTTTGTTACATTTGTATGTTTAGCTTAAATCTGATCCTAAGCTATTTATGAATATAAATCCATGTCTTTGTGTAGTTTTCTTCTTCTGTGATCTTACAGGAACTTGGTGAAGCTGGGCAAGTAAGGGAGCAGGTAGCTGGAAGCTGTCAAAGAGGAGAGAGATTGGATCAAAGGACTAGCGCAAGACACAGGTTGGTTCATCCTATTCCTCTTCGTTTATAGTTCATAAAGAAGAATACGAAAGTAGTTTTCTCTGTTTGTTTCTAAGGTCACTGTCACACCTTAGTGGGATAGGGTCGTTCTGAGTAGACACTTTTCCCGTTAACACACATGACATGAATAAGAGCTATGTAGATCAACATAGAGTTCACAAGGAATTTCAAGTTGGGGAACATGTTTTCTTGTAATTTAGAACCAAGAAGAGCTCCTTGAAATTTGGATCATGTTCTAAGATGTAACCATGGTTTTTTGGACCATTTGAAGTACTAAAAAGGATAGTGTCAGTGACCCATAGGATGGCCTTGCCTCCATTAATTAGAGTTCATGATGTTTTCCATGTTTTGTTGCTCAAAATATATGTGCAAGATGCTAATAATTTGATTAATTAGTCTATGTTATAGGAATATAGAGGGAGAGTTCCAACTAGAACTTCTATTCATCCTAGACCAGAGGTAGCCATGCTTTAGAATTGAGAAACATAACAAGTCAAAGTTAAGTGGAGGCAATTTTGGCCTAAGGAAGCTGCGTGGGAAATGGATGATTGGATGTTGGAAACATTTCCTTTCTTAATTTTTGAGTAGAAGCAAATGTAAATACAATGTAAATGTTGTACATAGTTTTGTATATAAAGCTCCATAATAATTTCTTCTTGGTATAAAGCATGTTTTTTTGTATATGGGTATTGAACGTGGAGGATGGTGTTCCCCTTAAAAGGGAGGGGACTATAACGTCCCCTAGTTAAGATTTTTTCCTTTGTAAATAAATTGAAATTAATTAAAGGCTCAGAGAAGGGACACCAATTCTGAATTCCTAGAGGAATTTTTTTTTTTAAATATCCATCCTGTTTGGATGAATGGTTTTAACTAGGTTGATTGGGTCATAAATTTAATTGAAAGTAAGAGGACACTTCTAGTTGTCCTTTAAGCTCCAACAACAAGAAAGAAGAGGAAAAAATTATTGAAGACAACATAGGCTGCATGGTCCAAGGTAGTTGACCTTTGGTGCCTAAGAAAAAGATAAACGATTAGTCTATTGTGGAGAGCACAAAAAAAAAAGAATCCTACGAGAGGAGAGAGGGTGATTCATGCATGAAAAATGGAAAGAAATGGTGGTGAGCGCTAGGAGAAATTCCTCCAAGGTTTGGAGATGTAAAGAAAGAACAATGATCAATATCATAGGGATTGAGTTCTAGTAAAAGTGAACCAACCGAGGAAACCTCAAGAGGCTTACTGGGTGAAATTTTATAGAGAACTGTGGCTTGCCTAAAGGTTGAAGAACCCGCTAGGGAGATTGTGGATTGATGAAAATACTGGTGAAGGAAGAGACACTCAGGTATTTTTTAGGAATGATGAACCACAATTATTTTTCGTGGGTTAAATATTTGGTGTTTTAATCACTGATGAAGTACCTATAGAGGTGATAGATTTACCCAAATAGTAGATTATCCAGCTTATGAAACTTCCCTTGCAAGTGGACTAAGAATTTTTATACAGTGGTATCCTAGCATGAATGTTATTTAATATATTTGAAATATTGAGTGAAGGCTTATAGTGTAGCTAGTGGATGATGGTAGAGTGGTCTTGTGGTATCTTACTTTAGCTGTAACATTGGTGAAGTTTTCCTTACAAGCACTCCACCTCAAGCGTTGGAATCTTGCTCGTTGGTGATAATTACAAGTGACTATGGTTGTAGCTTGTCTATTGTTTTATGGAGATTTAGAGTCCCACTCAGTTTCCAAATCTCTTGTAAGATAATTATATATATCCATGTTTTGTTTTGTGCCTATGGTGTCTCTATTTATTGTGTTGAGACAATACATTATTAATGATGGGGTGTTGTTTCCTGTATGAACAAGAATTCCACTATTGTATGTAAAAGCTTTATGGAATACTTATCATTCATATGAAATGGTTCATTATGTGTGGATTTTTTGATATTGAAATAAGTTAAGCCTACCTAAACATGAAGAAATTGAAGCCTCCTTAAATGGGTAAATTAATTTACTAACCTATTGGTATATTTTGTCTTCGTGTTATTGACTAGAACATGTTGATAATAAGGAATGTGTTTTCCTGTGCATCAGGTTTCCTTGAGTATTTTCTTAGGAATGGTTTAATTCCTATACTTATCTGAGTCTGAAAATTGGTATGAGTGGCTATTGTATGAAGAGACATATCGATCTCTGCTAGTCACATAAATATTTGCTTTAAAAATGTCTTGCCTATTGGGAAAGTGTTTTCCCATAATATTAGGAGGACCAACTTTGGATATATATATATATATATATATATATATATATCTGTGTGTGTGTGTGTGTGTGTGTGTCTGTATGTATGTATGTATGTATGTATGTATTTGTTATGCAGGATGAATTTCGAGGGGGGCTTATAAAACTATACTTATGCTATGCCAATTTGGAAACAAATCCACCACAACCAAGACTTAAATCAATTTCCTACCGTGTATACATACACACACACACACACACACACATATGCACAAGGGCAGAATCCCTTGAAAACCACTAGATTCAAGCCATTATTCACAATAATCACGCAAGGCTAAGCAGTAGATCCCTTGGTGAAATGGGGACTAACCTTTGCAGTATACAAGCCAAGGGATGATGATCATATTGAAATGTGGCTCAGTTCCGGAGTGCATTAGTTCTAACACAAATCGAATGGACTATTGCAAACACCATCAGATGATGGGGATCCAATAGCAGACACCCCTCCTCTATAACAAATGAGGTTGGCCCCCTACATGTCGTAAACCTAGAGGAAATGAGACAGAGCCATTGGATCAATCCGGTGGAACTAGTTGCAGAACTATGAATGTAGACCCACCTCCTTCTCCATACCAAATGATGTTAGGCCTGCACATAACATAGATTTGGTGGGCATAATTCAGATCGTCGGATCAATACAAGTAGGATGATGTCACCCTCGACCCCATTACTAGGAGATTTTGGATGGAGCACCTGGTTAAACCCTCTAGGGTTAAGGTCTCAAGATGATGTGGTTTGTGGGCCTGTTTAGTGGGATAGGCATCATATGGTTGGAAGGCATTGGTGTATTACTAAAGGGGGGATGAAAAAATTTAGAGTGAGGTGCCTAATGAAACGTAGCCTAAAATATTCCCATGGAAGTTTCAATGGGAGTAGTGTCAAGACATATTGGTATTCAACTCTTGGGGTGACATGGCCATAGAGGGACACACACACACACACACACACACACACACACACACACACATATATATAGATGAGCGTTCATTAGTTTGGAAGCGTAGAGTGTATGAGTGGGTTAGAAGAAATATATATATATATATATATATATATATATATATATATATATATATATATATATATATATATATATATATATATATATATGATCCTAGACATGAACATATCAACAACTGCTATGACACCTATGATGTGGACAACCACATGGAAAATATGTGGGGTCTATGAGGGTTCGATAGGGTAGATATGATGGCATCGCATAATATGATTGGCCAAGACTTTAAGTGGTCATATATTTTGAATCAGAGGCCATAAAATTTATATCATTGGAAAGGCCTCAATGAAACAAAGACAAAAATGTTGTTGGTTATAAGTTTTTAGGAAGTCAAAAAAGTTTGAAAAATTTAGACCCCATTTCCATAACTAAACCATGGATATTGGATCAACATAGTAACTACTTCCCACTAGTCTTACTTAGCGCTGAGGATAGTAGGGAGTTTGTTTACATACCATCTCCAAGACGGGTTACTCTACAGGTTGGATAAGTTATGCCTTCCTAAAGGTGAGTGACTATAGTTGATTAGAGAGCTTCACAACTCCAAGGTTATAGGTAAGTTTTGTGTAAGGAAGAAAGTGACCAAATTGCAATCCTATTGCACTACTTTAGGTAATTTAGTTAGTATTATGCATGTTTATCTTGCTACATGAATTCAAATCAATTTTTAAGTAACATCAATGTATTCATATATACATTAAAGTAATCTCACATAACCATATATGCATGTAGTAAATAATCAATGACGAAATTCAACAAACAACAAACACTTGCACCAAACAAACGATAATTCTTTAAATAACACAAAGTTCCAAATTTTCAATCTCTAAAGGTCTAGTATAGAACCTTTTCTCTTCTTTTTATCTATCGTAATCTAGTCTAAGTGTTGAACCTAGAATCTTTTATACAACTTTATAACATACAAAGTTCCTCAATGGCTTACAGAGGTTACAGGGTACCCAAAATTTTCATTTTCCTTTTACTAGCTTGAAAATAAGCTTTGATACCACTTTTTCACATACCCCTATTAAATTTATCTTAACCACACTTGCAAAAATTTGGTTTTCGTCTCTCATACATTTTGTCAAACACTTTACATATAAGCCTTTCTTAAAATACCGTGTATACAAAAAACTGAATGGTATTTTTCTTGTATACATTTTGTCAAACATTTTGTATGAAATCAAATAAGAAACGTTGCTCTAATTCCACTTGTAACACAATAACTGAAGCATACCACTCAATCACAAAACTTTTGATTCTTATCTTTGAGGTATATTAGCAAATCATTTGTGTGCAAATTGTAATAAAACACCTTTAGTACATTTCATCAAATTTTTTTCATACAGATAAGAATATATCAACCACAAAAACACTACCATACAACACTACTATTCCCATTCACAAAACAACATTTTCATTGAGGCATTTCATTAAACAGTTTATATGCAATGAGTCATTAAACCATTTAAACATTTCTTCAAACATTTTTCATGAAAACTAATATAGAAAATTATTTTCATGTGAATAGGTATATATCAACTACAACATTAATATCATACAAAAAAACTATCCCCGTCCGCAAAACAACATCTTCATTGGGGAATTTCATCAAATAGTTTGTATGCAATGAACCATGAAACCATTTAAGAATTTATTCAAACACTTTGCATGAAAACTAATATTGAAAATCCTTCAGGGCATAAATCATAAATTATAGTAGTCCAATATCTAAAAATTGAACCAAATTATCAGTGGGAGTTCCCCTCACTATGGTTCAAATTTCAACCTCTAGAACCTCCTAGATGAAAAGTTATAGCAAAATTTTTAACATGAATGGTTTGAAGCATGATTTTAGGAGCATTCATGAAGCTCTAATTTCTTTGATCATATCTCCTAAAATATCATGACCTAAGATTTGGAATTTGTACCAGAATATTAGTAGGATGTTCCATCACTCTAATCTAGGTTTTAGCTTCTGGAACCTCCCAAAAGAAAATTTATAGCATAAATTCCAACGTGAATTGTTTGAAGCAAGATTTTAGGAGCATCCAAGAAGCTTGTCTTCCTCTGATCATATCTCCTAAAATATCACGACCCAAGATCTCAAATTTGGACCAGATGATCAACAATATGTCCCCTCACTATGATCTAATTTTCAGCTTCTGGAACCTCCCAGATGTTATAATATAAATTTTAACATGCCTTGTTTAAATATGCACTTAGGAAGGCCAATTTCCTTTGAACATATTTCCTAAAATTTCATAACACCAAATCTGAAAGCTGGACCAAAGGATCAACAAGATTTTTCATCACTATGGTCTAATTTCAATTTCAGGAACCTCTTCGAAGAAAAGTTATAGCAAAAAAGTGAGAAATTGTAATCATAGAGCCATGTCGCTATCCAAATGCAACATATTAACTTGCACATAAAAATCAAGACACCTTTCATACAACATCAAGGTAAAATTTCAATATAAACCACAAAACAATCAAAATATTTTTCCTATTGATTCCATGTAATAGTTCCCTACAACCATGAAAAATTATCACATAGATATACATTAATTTGAATAAATAACTAATCATCATATTCACAACTCATAGACGAAATATAACAATGCCTGAAATTGAAGGTGGAACTTTGATTTTCCACCCAAACGTAGACTAGCTGAAACTTGTATTTCTTACATGAGTGACCCCTAAGCCAAATCCACGATCCAATGGGATTTTTCAAGAAAAATCAGCTGAAATTCAATTCTCAACACTAGGAGTATGGAATTTTCTGTTACAGGTGGTTTATTAGCGATGGTGCATTGCAGGAATTCACCTTTTTGGGTGTTTTTTCAACCCAAAAATATAATTTTGTCCATCCACATTTCTGTCATCCCAAAAGAGAGAGAGCCTTTTTTTTAATTCATTTTTATCATTTTTTTTGTGTCTCTCCGTGTTCCTCATGGAAAATTCTTCAATATATTTCTTGCTAGCTACACATTTGATTAAATAGTGGTGTCAACTAACACCACTCATGTTCTTCCTATTCACCCTCAAATCATGGATATGTGGTCCCACCCTTTATGTCATTCAAATAAATTTATAATCATTTATAATCAGAGTTTAATTACATTACAAAATAGAGGGGGGTATTCCATGTGTGTTGCAACAAGAACATATATATGCGCTATGCCAGAATAAGAGTTATGGAAAGAATAAATGGTTTTTTAAAATCTTTTCAAGTGACTTCATTTTTTTCAAAAGGTAATGGAATTCCATATAATCTATATAGATCATGTCACGATATAGAGTGACAAAATATGCTATAACAACAATGGAAACCATTATCACCTAAATGGCTAAAAAGCATCAATTGGGGCCTCGAAATGGCCCTTGATATTTAGGACCCAAAATACCATAGAAAAATGTCTAAGAAGATAAAGAAGTGTTAAGTTAGTGGAATAAGTGAGTGACTATTGATATATACCTTGACCATTCCTTCCCCATTATGAAATAATGGTATCCATTGCATCGCTTTACTTCATCATATGCAAAAACGTTTGTTGAGTTTGGTTCCTAGTAAGCCACCTACTTTGGTGAAGACACTGCCTTGTTTTGACAACCTAATATAGTTGTATTTGCTGCTAGTGGGTATCATCCATATTGGTTTCCATGATTCCATCCACTATAGCCTGTTCAATACCGTCATGATTTATTTATGTGGGTGGGAATTTCTTGGCTACCTCTAAGATTTCCAATAAAGTGGAAAACATGGTCAATGAAGCTCCACATTAAATACTGGATGCAAGCTAAGCAAAGTAGGGATACATAATTTAAAATCATTTTATCCCACAACATGTGTGATTGTGTAAGGCCTATATCATAGTGTTTTGATATTCTTGTGGGGTCCTATAAGGGAATATTTATATAAATTCAACCACACATTATCACCAACTTGCAATTTGTATGGAACTTGATGATGGTGATGTCATTTCTTGTACTTGGAATTGGCTTTCTGTTGGTTATCATGAACATATTATTGAAGGTGTTAGATCCATTTAAAAAAATTATTGTTTTATCTACCACTACCTAAGCATGGGGTTACTCTGCTAGTGAAGATGCAATGGGAAAATCTACATCAATTGGGGCCAATGGTTGGAGCCTCAAGCACACCTAAAAAGCACTGTGGCAAATAGAACTATTGAGGGATATGTTATAACTATGATGAAAATTTGAAAGGATTTTTTCTTATTTACATTGATGCTTGGAGTTGTACATGAGCAAGATATGCACAATTATCTTGTTGAACACTTCTATTTGTCCATCTATTTGGGGATCAAAGGTAATTTATTTGGTCAAATTGGTATCCATGAGAGACCATAGGCTTGGCTAGAATCTATTAGTGAAATTGTTATCTTTTTCTAAAATCATGGTTCGAGGTAACCCAAAATGAACCCAAACACACTGAAAGAAGAGTTTAGTAGTGGCTTTGACTATGATACTCTTCTTACATGGTGTTAAAATGGTCATCTTAGAGAATCAATTGATAACTGCTAACACACAACCATACCATGACTCATAGAGGGAAATATTGACATCTAATCCATGGATACATCCTAGGGAATTTTTATGATAGATAGAGGGGTATACAACTGGTACTTATTAATGGTTATTTTAGCAATGACACAAACAATGAATGATCTAATATACTGGTAGACATCTTTTTGAAGCTTTGGCTAGTAGAAATACGTTTGAAGTATTTCCATTGTCTTTTCTACACTAAAGTTCCCTACCATCTACCTGTAATGTGCCTTCCACATCAGTGTGGTATGCTCTCTTGAAGGAACACAAAGTTGGCCCAAATAGCATAAGAAAACATCCTAGAGATGGAAGTATGATTTTTTTTTCCTATGATCAATGTCTAGTATGTAGTACCAAACTTAGAGTCACCATTGTAAAAGTTTTCCCACCTTGGAGATATCATTCCCAAAAGAGTTAAGAATTGTGCTTAGCGCAAAAACTGGGGGCCAACTAAGGAAGTACATAACATGGTTTGTGCTACACTTTTTGTACTTGATGTTCAGGTGGAATTGTCATAGGTATGTAGAAAATTTATAATGGCATTAATTCTATAACTTTCATGTCTACATGAATTATAGAGGCATTTGATCAATTATTGTGTATCAAGATAACGAAAAAGCACATAAATAGAAGAAAAGATAGATCAACAACTAGATAATAAGCCACTTTGATGGCAAAACCTCCCTTTACATCACATAAATGAAAAGTTCTTGGATGATTTAAATGGCAAGACCTTTGTGGTATATATATATTTCTAAGGGGTCAAAATGCTATTGACATATAATATTTGGGATTAGGAAATTCTTGTAAATATTGTAAATAGGGAAATAAAGAAGGTGAAGAAATAAAAGAATTTGAATTCTCAGAGTCTCACTCTCAATGTATATATCAATAATATCTTAATGAAAAACATACAATTCACGAAGATACTTAAACCTGGCCTGACATGGTATTAGAGCAACAAGTCCCAATGTAACATGTAACGCCTTCCATTCCCTACCATTTTCATTCATTTTTCCCCGCCATTATCCTCTGTTTGTTTGAAGTAACATATTGTTTGTTGTCTTGGTCCTCTTTGTTGAGTGTTGAAACAATGATGAACTGATTGATTTATGGTACATTGAAAGTGTGTGGTGATGTTCTTTGTTTTGCGTAACTCCTGCAAATCTTGTGCATTGTTTAAGTTTTTTTCTTTGCAAGTCATGCATATGGATGATTGTAAATGCTATGAGTTGTACTCAATTGAAGACTGTGTAATGGGCTGAGGAATTGAGCATTGAAGACCGTGAATGTTGTGTGTTTGAAGAATTGTGCATTGAAGACCTAAATGTTGTGAAATTGGAGAATTGTGTGTTGAATTTTTTTTTATGGGTTTCACATGGACGATATGATAAAATATTCTTGGCATGTTTGCTAAATTTATAATATGTTATGCATTTGTGAATGGTGCATAGGTTTTTGAAGATCATGGTATGTATATTCAAGTCTTGGTATGCTATAACATCCTTTTGAAAACTGTGTGTGTATACGTTGGATCATATATATGGTTTGGTGAATTATAAATTGAATGGTATGTGATTGATATTTTTTGAAGATCATGAACTATGTTGGTGTTATTACATAGTGATGTGAGATAATATGTGCATTCACCCTTTTCATATTGAATGCTCTTTATATATTATATTAGAAGGATCTTTATTTAAAGGTCGCGGCTATACAATGGTATATGTTGGATGATGTATATTATATGAGAATTGTTATTATATGAGTGTTGAGTTGAATATAGTGTATGTTGTTATATGCAAATTGGCTTGGTTTGATGGTTGTCATATAAAAGGAAAAAAGTAAGATTGTGATTGTTTTGGAAATTAAAAGTAGGTAGTCCTTTTTTTGATGATGCATTCACTCATCTCCATAGTTGGAGTACTTCTCTCTTGAAAAGAGAACTACCATGAATGGTATAGGAAGATAAAACATACCCTGATTTTTAATGAGTTGTGGAAAGGAGTATGTGAAGGAGAAGGAAGCAATCCTCCTAAGAAGCCCAATTTAGACAAAGAGCTTGCCATATAAGAGAACAAGAACAACAAGGCCTACACCTTGATTACTACATTAGTCAATGAAGAGGCAAGTCATCATATTATCCCATTTACAAATTATTTTGAAGCCTTAAAGAAGCTAAAATATTTATATGACTCACATTCGGAGATTGAAGTAGTCCAGATTATGAAAAGACTTTTTAATTTGGAAGGGAAAGACGATGATACCCTTACCTTAGCGTTTGAAATAAGAGCCATTATGTATGGTATAGAAGTCACCAATGTTAAAATAGACGTTCCTCTCATATCTTTTTTCAAGCCAATATATCCCAATTATTCTCATTATCTTGAGTCATTACAATCTAGTGGTAAACTTAAGGAGATTTCATTTGACTCTCTTGTGGAGAATTTTGTTGAAATATAAAAATATAATGGGAAGAAGAATACATTTCAGTCTCCTGAATAAGATGTGTTCCCTGCACAGAAAGAGAATAATCATGCACAAGATTCTTATAAAGGAAGAGGTGGTTGAAGATGATGTGGAAGGAAGAATAATAGAGGGAAACAGGGCATACATTATCAAGGAGGAAGACTCAATATTCATTATATACAGTGCAATAGAAATGAAAATGATGATTCCATATGTGATGTAACGCCCCCTCTCATATCTACCCACTTTCACCAGCCTGCCTGGGGTAAACATGAGCTGAGGGCTACTATGACATGACTCAACCTCCTTGATAAAATTAAGGAAATGGAGCCAACAAAACAATACCTTACTAACTTCCCTCAGGTGCTATAAGATCCCTGGGAGCTAACCAACCACTCCAACTGCCCAACCCTTAAGTTAACTTACTTTTTCACTGAAATAGAGCCTTAGTAACTCCCGTGACAAGGCATTCATGTGACTAGATCCCTTTAGTTTCTGCCACATGCTTGCATCCATGCGACTATAGTGTTTTCACTTAGTTTTGTGCCAGTGATCCAAAGATATAAATAAATTTTTTAGGGCTAGGATCTAGAACTCTCCCTAGAACTTAATGAAACTCCTAGAAATGATAAATAACACAAAGATAAAGCCTCTAACACAAATTGATCAAGGACTTGACCTAGCCTGGTCTAACCATGAGAGTCATTCCATCAAACACATGATGAACATGCAACCTATAGGTCATGAATGCATATCTGAACATAGAGATCTGAAACTTATCTAAGTTTTACCAAGAAGGACTAATTCCCTATCACAATAGATGCAATAACATATATTAGGTCATGCATTCGTTAACCATTTATTTATCAATAAAACATGATAAGATCCATAACTTGGATCTGTCATAAAACCATGCTTATAACCAACATATAACCCGATAAATAACAATGATATAACTATTGGCATTATGATGCATGTGTTACCCTTGATGGAAACTCACTTGTAACAGAATAAGTATATGGTAACTAGATGAATCTACAGGTCAGATCAGAGGTGAAAAAATGATGGAACAGAATAATGGGTCAAAGGTTTACAAATCGGAATCAGAAGCTTGATACGAGAAAATTGTTGGTATTATGAATTAGGTGTTGTCCTTGATAGAAACATATGTAATGAGTTATCCTTGATGAAAACCTATTTGATGAACGGACTACTTCATAAAGGTATAAATAGGATGTGACAGAATGCATGGAAGTTGTGTTTATAAATGTGACAAAATGCAAGGCAGTTCAGAGTTTCAGAAATGATAAAGTGATGGCAACTCACATTGTAACAAGTCAATTAAGAGGTAACCAAGTAATGGCATAGAAGAACAAGATGATGGGACATAGGATTGTAGATTAGAATCAAGAAATTGAGGAAAGAGAATGTTTTAAGCTGTATACATTGGTTAACCTAGTCCAAGTCGCGTATACATGTAGGTACACAAAATAAAAGGCGCGTATATGTATGCACATAGTTTCATAGAAGGAAAAGTGTGTATGGGATGGAAAATTAAGGTTAAAGAATACCACGGGTCCATACCATGATATTAGCCCACAATATTGAGTGTAATAATGGTTAATTGATCCCATCTAAGAGTATCATAGGTTCTAAGAGTTTTTTTGTTGCATGGTATTTACAAAGGCTTTAAGTATATAAGGAGGAGAAGATCAAAGCGCTAAGTGTAGAAGTGAAAGGGTTTTTCATGAATACTTCTATTTGAAGTATATTTTCTATTGTAAGGGCTATGGTTATGATATAGATCTGAAGCATCGCTGGATCAGGATCATGAGACCTGAAATGACTTATCATTGTATGATATGATAATGGATAGGCTAGATCTGAGTGCTAATGCATGTTTTATACTTTAAATGCTATGATCTAGGTATATTTGAAGTCTTGAAAAGCTACAAAGTTATAATTCATTATTTGCAGATCTATATAGAGGTTCGCCTTTGTGAAGGTGCGTATACACGTGGATTTGAAACTTCCAAGTAGCGTATGTAGAGAAAGGGATTGTTGTTCAGAAATGACTGATTTATCTGATTAGTATTGTTGTTTTACTATTGCTTGTTAATGATGTCTTCATTATATCTGAAGTTAAACTAATTGTATAAGGAGATTGATTCTGGTTGACTGATTGATTGAGTAAGAAGGGTGATCTTTGTTGCTATCTATTTAGAACACTGTAATATGATAGTAGATCTTTAGAATGTCTCTAGTTAGTACAAATTTTGGTTTAAAAGTTTTATGATTCAGTATGTTTAGAGGTATATGTAGGCTGGGTTATAGAAAGTAGCGTATATATGCAGGTTGTCCTCATTGAAGTAGCGTATACATTCTGACATATGATTTTTGAGGTTGCAGTTGGTTCTGGTTGTTGATGCAGTGTTCTGAGTTCAGTTATGTGTACTGGTTACAGTGATCTGATTGTTCTAGTTGATTGGTTGAATTTTGATTAAGTGTCGGTTGATTGGGTTTTGAGTGAATGGTTGAATCAATTGTATCAGAAATTGAGGATTAGGTGATTCAGTTGCGTCAAAGATTTTAGTGATTGATTGATTCATTTGTGTTAGAAGTTTCAATGATTGGTTGATTTAGAAAGTGATGATTAGGTTTCAGTGATTGATTGATTCAGTTGTGTCAAAGATAAATGACAGCATTCTGAGATGAGTTACAGTTACAGTTTTTGATATTGAGCTTAAGTGTTGATAATGGGTCCAGTATGAAAATTTGATGAAACATGGCCTACAAGTTATGATGTGTTGAAGAAGGTGGATCCATTCTGAAAATTTGATGAAACGTGGTCCATGGAGGATGTTGAGGGTCGGAGCCTTAAGTGAGGAAGTCGAAGGTTTCTGCCAGTAGTAGTTGGTGATTAGATCAAGGGGTTGTAGCTCCCTTCCAATAGAAATTGAAGAACGAGTGAAGGTGGTATCCTTCAATAGGTTGACTCCTACGTACTAGTAAAAATATCAGCTAGTACAAGAGCTACGGGGTTGGATCTCCCTTCCAGTAGAAGCTGGAGAACGAGTGAAGGTTGTAGCCTTCTGCAGGTGGGTTCCCGTGTACTGGTATGAGTCTATGCCAATACAAGATTGTAAATTGAATTTTCTTTATATTAAAAAGAAGACAAAGATGATAGTAGTAGGTGGTTTTCTCCTGCATTGGGTTTCCACCTTAAATCCTGGCGTTCATGTGTGTTGCTTATGTATGATGGTTTATTTTGTTATTAAATCACATGGTTACTATTTATCTAATGTTTAATAAAGTACTAATGCATTGGCTGAAGACAAACATATGATGGATTAAATGAATCATAAGTTCACTGGATATACGCTAATTGTCTTAAGAACAATTGCGTAACACATGCAGGTTTCGTTAAGTAGCGTGGCATATAGAAATTGGAATATGAAATGTAAAAAGTTATTGATTTGTAAATAATGATTCAACAACCCCCCCGCCCCCCCCCCCCCCCCCCAAAACCCCCAAGTATTTTTCCCAAAAATTGGTATTAGAGCTGGTACTTTGGTAGAATATTGATCGCTTTAAGGAGATTCGTTGTAACAATGGGAAATAAGAAAAAGAAGAAAGCATTAAAGAGGAAGAATACATCTCAAAGGACTAGTGACAATAGGAGAGACAATTGGCTATTAGGTGGAAGCAATTATTCAGATTCAGAATCACCTTAGATTGAAGATGAATAAGAAAAAGAATTATCAGGTACTAATTTTTGGTCCTCTAGTGATACATTTCTTTGTTCATGCAGTATTGAAGATAATGAATGTGGTAGTGAAACAACTGAATTTTCTCTTATGAGTGAAAGCGAAAAGAATATAATAGAGACATAAGTTAAAAGGCTCACAGATAAAATTAGAGATAAATAAGATCTATTTGACAAAAGGGAGTGTACCTACAAATAAGAGGTTACGAAGTTAAAAACTCAGTTGGAGGAAGGAAACAAAATAAGGAAGCAGTTCAAGGAAAAGGAAGATCAATGTCAAAGGCTGTAGGATGAAGTAACGTCATTGAGAAATGAAGTGAATGAAAAGGATACAACAACCAAGAAAATAAAAGAAAGAACCATTTACTATGAAAGTCTTGAAGCTGTGGTTGTCTCTCTAAAAGAAGATCTTGAAAATTGAAATAAGCAGAATGAAGAACTACTTCAAGCATTTGACGAACAAGAAAATGAGGTTCTCAAATTAAGGAAACAAGTGGAAGAAGGAAGACAAGTTGAAGAAGTCATGAAGAAGCAGTATCTAGAAAAGGAAGAGAAATATCAAGTTGAGGTAAATATCCTAAAAGGTAAATTAGAATAAAAGGATAAACTTTTACGATTTCAAGATAATACTAAGATTTTGGATATTGTTCTTAGTAGTCAAAGGTCTCTTGAAATCAAATTTGGTCTTGGTTTTCATGAAACTTTTAAAGGTGAATCTAGCTCACAAACTGAGGTAAGGAATTCTAATGCAAAATATGAAATGCTCAAAAAGGAGATAAGAGGTCAACCCCATCAACATCCAAAAAAAATAAAGTCTTCAAAGAAAATCATTTACTCCTAACTATGGAAGTGTTAATCAATTCTTTCCTCTAAAGAATAATGTTGAATGTTCTATCTCTCATAATTTCGGACATGTTGCAGCTAGGTGGAAAAGTAGAATGTTTCAAGCTAATAATTGTCTCGCAAAAAGATCATCAGCTTCTAGGTACTTTAAGGGATATTGTTTTTCTTGCCATATGTTTAGTCACAAAGCCATTGATTGCTATAAAAGGAATATGAAGCATACAATATGTTAGGCTTGTAACAAGTTTGGGCATATAGGAAAAGAATGCAGGAAAAAGTCTATGGATTGTCGTAGACAATATGGTAAGCAATCAAATAAGCACATTTATATCAGAAAACTTGAAAAAGATGAATCCCCCAAGAATCAAGAAAAGGAAGATCAGATAAGGTGTGATATTGCTCTTTGCTCATTCGAAGACGAAGATGATAGTGGATGTGCTCATCACATGACTGGAGACAAGACAAAAATGGAGTCTCTAATGAAGAACCACCATGGTAACGATATTCTTGGAACTAATGTTTTAGCAAAAGTTCTAGGACCAGGTATAGTCAGAACAGACTCAGGAGGAACTGAAAGTATGAAATTTAAGTGTTCCAATTTTGATACGTAGATATTATAAAGACAAGTCATGTATATACGCGATTTTGAAATTTCATAGTCGCATATATGTTGGTTTGATGAAAAAGCAGTGGGACAGACTCATAAAAAGGGTCTGATATAGTTTAGACAATTATCAATTGTCTTTTCTATTTTTGATGGATGATGGTTACAGTCTGTTGATGTTATTTAGAAGTGCTTTTGACCCTCATAAGTTATTGATGACTTGATGTATAATTGGTTGATGATGATGCCTTGATGATTCTTACTGATATATGAAATAATCAGATTTAACTGTGAATAGTTGGCATAAGTTCAGGGGGAGAATATGCTATGCTTCTAATAATGCATTATTGGCATTATGTTTAGAAGTCTTTGGTACATAATGATTATTATCAATGGTGAGGATGCTTATGTTGTTGAAGTGTTTAAATGATGCATCATACTATGTTGCGGTCATGAATTTCCTATGATGAAATCACAGATGATACTTTGCTTGAGCCACTTAGTTGTTTTGATGCTTCTGATCAGATTTATGGATGACTCTTTTGATGATGCATATAGTTATGTTGCTTACATGGTGATCTTCATAAGTTCAAGGAGAAGAAAAAATATTGAGTACACATCTTCATTATTTGATGATGTTAAGTGTCACTCATTTATGTTATGTTGCTACCTTCATGCCTTCAAATATGCATAAATTTCATATGGTGCATTTATGGATAAGGATTCCTATACTTCTTGGCACTCACATGGTTGAGGATTGTTACACTTGGTGGTATCAAGAAAGTTTGACAAAATGACTGTAAGCTCACGGTTTGCATTTCACACTAATGAGAATCTAGATACATATTTCTATCGCTATGCTGGATACATGGATAATTACTTAAGTTGTGATGTTGGTATAAAAGATCCTCTTGTATAAAGAAAATTGGCCAAGAGAATGGTATTATTATAGGTTTCATGAAGACATAGCTATTTGAAGACATGGCTATTTGGAGACATGGCATACTTAGTCACATAATGATGAATACTTCTTACTTTATGATGATAGGTTTGGTTCTCACATATGTTTATCATGGTTGATGATTATCATATGTGGGATGTTAGAAAACTCCCTAGTGATGATACATGGTTGATATATTGAGGGTTCTTGTGAAAAGATCATGCATTTCTTGCTATGATGATGATTTTATGGTCATGAATGATGACTATGGTGTTTTCACATATATATGGTATGATGTGAATGGTTTTGTATTATTGATTGGAGATATGACATATGCGTAGTTGATTCATGGAAGGCTATGTCAAGGCTTTTTCTACTAAGCAAATAGAGCAAGTTGATCTTGATAAGAATAATAGGATGAGTTGATATCTATATGCGACATACTTTGTCACAGGTTGATGATATTAAAGTTACATTGTCTTATCTTGCGAATTGATGATGGACATATACATGTTGTTACTCTTGATGCTATTGATAGATGTTTATGGTGCAGATCATATATGGTGTATGATAGTTGTTGATAATTATCATGATCTTGTTTAGGTCTTTGGTATTTATTATAAATGTCATGTATATCATTTGATGTAAAGGTCATGAAAATACCTATGATGTAATAATTGTCATATTCATTCATGTATGGACTTTTGAGGTCATGTCAAATATGTAATCCCACTTGGTTGGGTGGATGAGTCAAATAGGTATCCCCACTTGGTTAGGAGATTGATGTATGTATGAGTCATTAGTGATAGGAAGGTAATACTCACGTAGTTGAGTTATAGAGTCATGTTATTCTTTTGAAAAATATTTTTGCAGACTCTACATGTGCTCAGGGGGAGCATGGACAATATAGTGCATCTTAGCATGTACTAAGGAGGAGTTTGATTAGAGAATTCAGCATGTGCCTAGGGGGAGCATGATGAATGTTCATGTTCAATAGTTTAGGTATGAAAGTCTTAATTTAACATTGGTCATCCCTTTGCCCTTGATGTCAAAGGAGGAGTGTAGCTCGGTGTTTGGAGAGTATCTTGGTGTTTGGAGAATAGCTTGATGTTTCGAAAAGCTTGGTACTTGTCTTGATGTTATTTACAAATTGTGGTGACCAAACACCAAAGTGGCTGCCATCAAGTCCAAAGGGGGAGATTGTTGGCTTATGATGCATGTGTTGTCCTTTATTGCAACTCACTTATAACAGAACAAGTATATGGTAACTAGATGAATCTACAAGTCAGATCAGAGGTGAAAAAATGATGGAACATAATAATGGGTCAAAGGTTTATGGATCAGAATTAAAAGTTTGATACGGGAAAATTGTTGGTATTATGAATTAGGTGTTGCCCTTGATAGAAAACTACCTGATGAGCTGGCCTTGATGACAACCTATTTGATGAATGGAATACTTGATAAAGTTATAAACAGGATGTGACAAAATGCATGGCAATTGTGTTACAGATGTGACAAAATGCAGGGCAGTTCAGAAATGATAAAGTGATGGAAACTCACATTGTATCAAGTCAATTCATAGGTAAAAGAGTAATGGCATAGAAGAACAGGGTGATGGGACAAAGTATTGCAAATCAGAATCAAGAAATTGAGGAAAGAGAATGTTTTAAGTTGTATAAGCTGGTTAACCTAGTCCAAGTCGCTTATACACGCAAGTACACAGAATAAAAGGTGGGTACAGATATGAACACAGTTTCACAGAAGGAAAAGTGTGTATGGGATGGAAAGTTAAGGTTAAAGAATACCACAGGTCCATACCATGGTATTATCCCACAATATTGAGTGGAATAACGATTACTTGATCTCGTCTAAGAATACCATAGGTTCTAAGAGTTGTTTTGGTGCATTGTATTGACAAAGGCTCTAAGTATATAAGGAGGAGAAGAGAAAAGGGCTAAGTGTGGGAGTGAAAGATTTTTTCATGAATACTTCTATTTGAAGTATATTTTGTGTTGTAAGGGCTACGGTTATGAAATAGATCTAAAACATCTTGTGCACCCTTGGATACAATGTTCGATCAGGATCATGAGACCTGAAATGAATTATCATTGTATGATATGATAATGGATAGGCTAGATCTGAGTGTTAACGCATGTTTTATCCTTTAAGTGATATCATTTGGGTATATCCGAAGTCTTGAAAAGCTACGAAGTTATATGTCATTATTTGAAGATCTATACGAAGGTTCGCCTTGGTGAAGGCGCGTATACACGTGGTTTCGACACTTCCAAGTAGCGTATGTAGAGGGCTTGTTGCTCCGAAATGACTGATCTATCTGATCACTACTACTATTTTACTATTGTTTTTAAATGATGTCTTCAATAGATCTGAAGTTAAACTAATTGTGTAAGGAGATTGAGTCTGGCTGACTGATTGATTGAGTAATAAGGGTGATATTTGTTGCTATCTATTTAGAACTCTGTAATATGACAGTAGATCTTCAGAATGTCTCTGGTTAGTACAATTTTTGAAGTTTTATGATTCAATATGTTTAGAGATATATGCAGGTTGGTTTACAAAAAGTAGCGTATACATGCAGGTTGTCCTCATTGAAGTAACATATACATTCTGACATATGATTTTTGATGTTGTAGTTGGTTTTGGTTGTAGATGCACTGTTCTGAGTTCCATTATGTGTACTGGTTACAGTGATCTAACTATTCCAGTTGATTGGTTAAATTTTTATTACTTGTCGGTTGATTGGATTTTGAGTGAATGGTTGATTCAGTTGTATCATAAATTGATGAGTGGTTGATTCAGTTGTGTTAGAGGTTTTATTTATTGTTTGATTCAACTGTGTTAAAAGTTTCAATGATTAGTTGATTCAAAAAGTGATGATTGGGTTTTAGTTATGTCAGAGATTGATGATTGGGTTTCAATGATTGATTAATTCAATTGTGTTAGAGATAAATGACATTATTCTTGAGATGATTTACAGTTTGAGTTTTGATATTGAGATTAAGTGTTGATAATGGGTTGAATATGAAAATTTTATGAAATGTGGCCTACAATTTATGATGTGTTGAATAAGGTGGATCCAGTCTAAAAATTTGATGAAACGTGGTCCGTAGAGGATGCTTAGGGTTGGAGCCTTCAGTGAGGAAGCTGAATCCTCCTGCCAGTAGTAGTTGGTGATTAGACCAGGGGGTTGTAGCTCCCTTCCAGTAGAAACTGGAGAACGAGTGAAGGTGGTAGCCTTCTGTAGGTCAGTTCCTACGTACTGGTAAACATATCAGCCAGTAAAAGATCTAGGGGGTTGTAGCTCCATTCCAGTAGAAGCTAGAGAATGAGTGAAGGTTGTAGCCTTCTACATGTGGGTGTCTGTGTACTAGTATGAGTCTGTGCTAGTATAATATTGTAAACAACTTTTTATTTATATTAAAAAGAAGACAGAGACAAGAACAATAGGTGGTTGTCTCCTGCATTGGGTTTCCACCTTAAATCCCGGTGTTCATGTGTGTTGCTTATGTGTGATGGTTCATTTTTTTATTACAGCACATGGTTACTATTTATCTAATGTTTAATAAAGTAGTAATGTACTCGCTGAAGGCAAACATATGATGGATTAATTGAATGATAAGTTCACTGGATATACGTTAATTGTCTTAAGAACAATTGCGTATGCACGCAGGTTCCGTTTAGTAAAGTCGCGTATAGAAATATGAATATGAAATGTAAAAAGTTATTGATTTGTAAATACTAATTCACACACCCCCCCTCTCATTATTTTTCCCAACAAGAACAACCATTAAAGCCACATAATAAAAATTACATTTACTCATAAGATACAATAAGGAACTTAGCTCTTATTGAAATATGAAAAAGCCAACCAATTGAGGGACTTCTACATACCACTAGACCATAGATTGGGCTTAACCAAATCTTTCTTTTAGATAATCACGGTCATGCCATATTCCAATCATGAATGTGGTATCTCATGGGATGAACCAATTCATAAACAACCAAGGGAATCCATAGGTTAAACCACCTCCACCCTCACACTACCATGATCTCACTTAAACGCGTCCTGAGATAAAAAAACCAAACCGATCTTGGATGCCTCAAAATTCCTTCACCAACCCTTGAGGAATTTTCCTGTCTCCACCCACATATTGAGGGCTTCTTAGAGAAAACCTTCTTCACCCCCAAACCTTGGGATTTTCCTAAGACCAACTCACCTGGATCCAAAACCTTTCGGAAATAGAAATCTCAACCAAGAATTTATCCCATCACACCATGGATATCCACAAATAGCATGGAAAGGCTAAAACCATTGTCCAAACTCAAAAACATCCATGCTAGTGACAACAAATGAACCAAATACACACAGGCATATACCATGCATGCAAAAAACTAGGTAGGAAATCATACACGCAACCTGTTACCTGCATGTATTCCCACTGAAGCTACTTGATTCAACATTTACTTGCTTCATCCTTGCTTCCTTTGCTTTCCTTGTCCTTTCTTTGCTTACTTGATTGCTTTCTCCTCTTGGTGATCTTCTCCTCTCTGAAACCAATTCCAAACTCGATTGAAAAAAAGCCCCAAACTAATGCTATGGTGTCTTTTTGATGTCTCTAATTTCTTCATTTTCCCTCTATTTTCCTTCAATTTCCTCCTCACATGAAACCTATTACCTTTCACCTTCCTTTTCTCCCAATTTCCTTTTATTTTCATAAGTAAAATGCCAATAATGCCTTTTTTACTTTTAAAATCCTTTTCCATTGCCTTTGCCAATTTTCCCTTAGCCATAATAAACAATAATTGATGCCAACTAGGATGCTTTGCCAAACATTTAACTTGGAATATGTGTCCCATGACCTTGGTCTTATTTTTCCTTTATTAACTTTTTTACATGTACTTTTAACTTGGGGCTGTTATAGACCCCTCCCCATGACCAACAAAACCACTGAAAAACAAAACATATTGCCGATGGAGCTTTATAACCCAGCTCGTTGTAGTATTTATAACGAACAACTTGCTCAAAAGGCAAACCATCATGACAAACATGACAACATAACAACCATACCACTTATTATAGCTTTATAACATAGTTCATTGTAGTTTTACATTATCAATGATACATAAATATGTACATATACTAAAAACTTGTTGGAATAAGGAATTACTTGGGGGGGTGAATGAGTAATAGTGAGATTCTTGAATCTTTTTCAGGAATATGCTTTCAGTCATTTTATTTTATGTTACTTATGAGATAATTTATTCATAAATAAATTAAGAAGAAATTTTAAGCATTCACATGTTCATACAACCAATCACTTGAGCACCATACACATTCTGACACCGATTTTTTCACATGGAAACCCGGAGGGAAAAAACCACCAATTTGTTGTTTGTTTATGATGTAATTTAAGCACCTACTTAATTACCTCAGTTTTTTTTTGAGAGTGCACTCGCAGGAGGCACTGAACCCCTTAATTCAGCAAGCACCAACTTTCCAAGAGGCACCCACCTCTTCTGAATGCAGGCTACATCCTTCTCTTTCCATTGTTCTACTATTTCATACAAATTTCAAACTGAAAACAAAGGCATATATAAATACAGATAAAATACCAATTTAGTTGGTTGCAGAAACAAAGTATTCTCTTGGTCCACTACTATTCCACAAACTCCCTTTGGTCTCATACAACTATTCTTTTCCCTCTGCTCACAGCAACATATCCTCAACACTCTACCTTCTCTCGCACATGATCTCTGTTGTACACTCTTCAACTTTTCTCTCACTGTTCTTCTCACAACACACACTTTGATCTCATTGGTATTCTCGCAACGCACCCTCTACTCTTGCTGCACTCACTACTCTCACTGTCCCAACTCAATGAAAATACACACTTCCCCACGTTGCTCTATGGCCATCGAATGGTTTTGATCCTCTGACGAACACTGCACAATGTTGTCTCTGTTTCATGTGTCCATACTTCCTAAGTGTACCTCAGTATGGATGCTCCTATTGTTGTTTTGTCTGTTGGTTAGACTATGTCATGGCATTAAACACATAATAAGATTTTGAGTTCTTCACTGACTTCTTGTATAATGCTCCATACAGAGAATTTAATCTTAGTCATCCTACACACTTTACCATGACTCACCATGCTTATTCATTGCTCCACAGACTTTCTTGAAATTACTCTGGAATGGTCACTTTGTTCCTCTTTTAAATCTACTAGAAATTCATGCTAAGAAGTTGGTTACTTTCTCCATTTCTTCAATTCTTCTCTGTGTTCTGTTGTCCTTGTTTCCTTGTCTCGATTCTTTCTACAGATCCAACTGACTCCATAAACCAACTCCATCGGTCTGCATTTAATATTTAGCCGCTGACCTGTGCATCCATTTAAATCACTGTATTGTTTTATTGGAACCCCAACATAGCGTAACTCAAACAAAAGAAATGTTACAATATTACACAACTCTGATATTCTTAGCCCCCTTGGTGCTTATCTCTCTGAGCATTTTCTTTCTCATAAGACCGAGCCTATGACCTTCGACTTAGCTTAGCACTATAAAATTATATCAGAGCCCCTTTGTATCGTAACTTTTGCAAATTCTCGATTACATCTTAGCTCCCTTTGTTTAGACCTTGGTTCCTTTGAGCTCCATATGACCATGTGCTAGATAATATCGGAGCCCCCTTTATTGTAACTTTTTCCAAATTCCATTTGCACAGGTGTTACGATGTCCTCATCCTATGATATACTAACCTCCGATATGCTAATGTCACTTCTACTTGTGGAAACTCCTTGGTGGTGACATGTGTCACTTTGATTTCCCCCATTGGAACATCAAAAGTTCCAAAACAATATGCCACGTGTCCACCATACTATCTCGTCATGTTGATGTCAGTTGCCACTTCAGCTTCTCGGAGCCAATCACATGTCACCATGTTTCCTACAAAGGAGATAGAAAGAGTCCTAATTAGCCTTTGTTTGGCAAAAAGGTCCTTTGTTAATTTCGCTAAGAATCCCTTGACGCTTTTAAGAATATCGACAACACCAAATATTGTAACTTCTCAAAATTCAAGTGTTAAGAAGTTCTGAGATTATGATGGCTTCAACCTTTTGATATTTTCATATCCACCTACTTCGACCTCTTATGTGTTGATGGCCTCCAGCCTCCAATATCTAGATATGACCTACTCTGAGGTTCTGATATCGGGTCTCGATGTGTTGCGACCTCTGATATTCATTCTTCCTCTTTGTTGACCTCTGATATTTCGACCTGCTTAGGAATTCAAAACCTTGACATTGGCAGACCATAACTTTTGATCGAGGAGGACAGTTTTAGACTCCACACACCATCGGAAAGATATTTCAAAGCACTTTCCAATGAAGAGGGTTCGATGTAGAATTTGAGCCCATGTTCTACCTATAAAAAGGCTGCAAACTCTCTGTCATTATTTTCTTGTGGAATCCTGAACTTCCAACCACTATCGTCATTATTTTATGGCTTTTCAAGAAGCCTGCTACTATGATGATTCTCTACCATAAGCCTACAACTATCATAGAATTCCTCCTGAACTCCCAATCACCATGCTAATCCCAGTTGACACCAATTCCAACACAATCATAGCCATTGGCCATACAATCATTGCCAACTATACAACAATCTCCCCTTTTGGCATTGATGACAACACCATAAGTTGTCCCTGAAGCTAGGCATGGTCTTTTTCGATGCCCTAGTAATCTTCTCCTCCTTCGGCATCATCAGAAAATAATACTTCTTGAATACTCCACCTAAACCACTCTAGCCTAGTCCTCCAGTGATCCTAGATGTTGAGTAGCTGCCAACACCTACCAAAATGAAGTTATTTGGAAGAAGTAGTCAATCCTCCTATCTGTTGCCTGATATATTCAACGGGTTCTCTTACCAACGACTTAATAAATATATATGCAAGTTGATATTTAGTGGCCATGTATTCAAGTATGAAAACATTGGCTACAACTTGTTCCTTTAAGAAATGGAACTTGATAGGAATATGCTTAGTCTTTGAGTGCATGACAAGATTTTTGGAGATGATGATGGAATTTTTACTATCACACATAATTGGAATAGGATGAGTCATCTCAACCTGAATATCTTTTAAATACTGCTTCATCCATAGAATCTACATGCAACAGTTAGCAACAACAATATACTTTGCTTCAACAGTCGATAAAGAAATGGAGGTTTATTTATTGTTAACCCATGACAACAAGAATTTCTCCAAGAAGAAAGTTGCACGAGAGGTGCTTTTCCTATGATCAAGACTTCCATCCAAAACAACATTAGTGTAGGCCTTCAACTTAAATTCTTTTCTCTTAGCATACCACACTCCAGATTCTTCTATTCCCTTTTGACAAAAACAACATGACTTTCATGTGGGAAGGCCTAAACTATGGCCACAAGACCCATAAATTGCATGATGTCTGGCCTCAAAGCTGTAAGATACAACAATATTCCTATCATGGATCCATATTCAATCTGATTTACCAGTTGTGTCTCATCTTCTTTGCAAAATTTGCAACATGTAGTCATAGGTGTGCTCATTGGCTTGAAATCTTCCAGCCCAAACTTCTTAAGAGTTTCCTTGAGATATTTGGATTCAGAGATAAACACTCCTTGTGGAGACTAAGAAAATTTACAAACCTAGGAAGAAGGAAAACTCTCCGATCATGGGCATTCAAACTTTTTCTGCATACATTTTGTGAATTGATGCCCCGGTTATTCCATGTCACTGTCAAATATTATATCATCCACATACACTACTACGATTAGTAGACAGTCGCCTTAAGACTTTATGTATAAATTGTTGTCAACCATACCTTTCTTAAAGCCTAGTTTTTGAAAGTATTTATTTGGTCTTTTGTACCAAGCTCTGGGATCTTGTTTTAGTCCATATAGAGCCTTTTTCAATTTTCATACAAAACCTTCATCTGTGGTGACTATAAATCCTTCTGGTTGGTCAATGTAAACTTCTTCTTCCAGATCTCCATTGAGAAATTCAGACTTCACATCCATCTAATATACCTTGATGTTTTTATGGGAGGCAAGAGCAAGAAATATTCTGATAGCTTCCGGTCTTGCTACTAGTGAAAAGGTTTCCTAGAAATCTACCCCTTCTATTTGGGGATACCCTTTGCAGACCAATCAAGCCTTGATCCTTCTCATTCAACTTTTTATTGAAAACCCATTTGGTTCCAATAAATTTTTTATCTTTAGGCCTTGGAATAAGTTCCCAATTGTCATTCTTTTCAATCTTGTCACGTTCTTCATTCATAGTTTTCACCCAAAACTTGTCCTCGCTTGTTTGGCTAAGATTCTTGGGTTCAATATGTGACAACAAAGACAGACTTTCATAACTTTTATCGTTAAGAAGTTTCCGCCTAGTCTAAACCATGTCTTTGATCTTGAAGTATCTGACTCTTAGGATGTTCTTTTTGTACATACCTAGAGGGTGTCTTTGGCCTTGGAACTGTTCCTGTTTCCTTGCCTTCACTATCTTAATTTGTTTCTTCTAGATCCGTGGACCTCATATATGGATTTTCTTCATCATCTGAGTTCATATTTCTTTTATAGGATTCAATTTGTTAATCTATTTCATCTACTATAACATTAATGCAATCCTCAATCTTCCTTGTCTTCTTCTTGTAACACTTGTATCCTTTATGTTGGCTTGTTAGGGCCCAACCCAGGTTCAGAGTTAATTAGCCAAACAAATCCTTGTACTACTGGCCCTTTCGGCAACAGCCCGCGGAGCGTGGACTGAGGTCTCACCCGAAGTAGTATGGGGGGGTGCTGGAACCAGGTTTCCTCACCCTGGAGATGTCTGAGAGGTTGATTTGGTCCAACTATTAATCCCTTTTCGCAGGATACTTCGCACACTTCCCTATCCCTCGCGCCCTGATATACTTTCCTTCGCGCAGCCCTAACTAGGGGTTGTGGGGCTTCCGCGTTGTTGGAGCAGTGCTCTGCACTATTTACCTAAGTCACACCTGAAATCTTGCTTATCTTCCTACACCAATTAGTTATATTCACGTAAATGGATGCCTTACGTTATATTTATTTATACACACATTCGTATGAGTTCACGCAACAAATAAACAGTATACTTGCAATTTATACCCAATAATACATTAAACAGGAAAAGATACACATAAATATGATAAAACATCTCTTTATTAATGCTTCCAATGGTTACAGACTTGACCTGCCCTGCACACTTAACTGCAGGGGTTCGTGCACTCAACTGTGGACTACTAGACCTCTGTGCACTTGGCTGCAGAGTCTTCTCCTACTTTACGACCCAAAGACACACTTTACACTTCGACTCAATATCTTAGACTCATCATGCTTCTATTATATTCATTGATTCCCTCTCTTCTACACTTAGAGCCTCGATCTATTTATACAATCCCATGGTTCGCGGACCATGGGTGGATCTTTCAAGCCGACATTACATTACAAAAAACAAGGGCAGACAACCCTGTGACTCTATTATGACTTCACGCTCCGCGCCCACAAATCACAGAGTCTTTTACAATGGACTTGGTTAAAACTTGGGCTTTAAGCCCCAAAACATGCCGTGGGGGGGATTCCATGCCCAACAGGGTCCCAACACAAACAGTGTGACTCGCCCTTGAGTCACTCTGTCGGTGCGAAGATCTTCATGCGGAGTCCCTCCAACTCTACTCAAACAACTGCAAGGTCGGTGTCGCATTGGGCGGCTACCTACTGGATCTTCTGTACACATTGTTTTGAGACCGCAGTTTCAGAACTACTTCCCTGGAACTATTCCTACATCCCCTACATTTGTGTGAGCTTGCCTTCAATTTTTGCGGTAATGGTGAAGGCCTCTTCAATCTAAGGTTGAACGCGTGCCTTCAGAACTACTTCTCAATGTCGTGCAGTGTCCACTTTCTCTTTCAGCGCTTTGGCCTGTTGCATTTGCACGAGCCTCTGAGTGAGGGCCACCATCTGTGTGGTCCCTTTGACACTATCTTACTACTGCTAGAGCTCACGTGCCCTTGTCTCTAAGCACTGGATGTTGGGGTCCTCTTATAGATTCGTGAGGACCTCAAATGACTCCTCCAACATTCTGGTGTAGTCCCTTACTGCACTGTCAATCTCTTCCAGCCCTGATGCAATAGCATTGGTGTGATGTTCTCTTACTTCTGGAGGGGTGGATGGCTACGCCTTCAACTGCAGCTCTACTATCTAAAGGTTCAGCTCCAGTTGAACCTTAGTCATTTCTTCTCGTGCCTCGCGCACCCCTGCTACTAGCCTGTGGATGCGTGCCTCTGTTGGTGTGTCTACTAGGATGGCCAGCTAAGGGACCCTTTGACAAGCTTCTTCTAGTACCTGTACCAGCTGCCGATTCTGTGACACCACTTTGTTGCACTACAAGCTCAACTACTCCATGTTGATCTTTTTCTCACTTAGTACTTGCAGCACGTGGCGGGAGTGTAGCCATGTTGATCTTGATACCTTTCAGTGTGCTAATCGTAGGCCTGTCGGCCTCATTGGTTGTCACCAGTGCCCCTTCTGGCAACACTATTGTATTTGTTGTTTGAGCTTGCAACATCTGTTCTGCTGTAGTTGTCCCTCCTGCGAGGCTGGTCGAAAGGGTACCAACCTGAGTGTGTGCACCTGCAACTCCTGCAGCTGCACTCTGAGAGCCCCCAACACAATCGGGTTCTCTTGCACAAAGTTCTGGAGGGCCTTGGAGGTGATATCATGCACCGTCTTTCCGATGTCATGCCGATCACCCTCAATAAGGGTGATCGGGTCAATAGACAAGTTTGATACCTTAACCTTCTTGCGTAGCCACGTCTGCTTGGTTGGACGCTGGTGCTTCAGTTGTGTTGACACGGTTTATGGGTCTACACCACCCTCCTCTTCCTCTACTTCTTGTCCATTGAAGGTGACTTTTGGCCCTCGTGCACCTTCTCAACTACCTCCTGTGTGGCTGCTGCTGTTGCAACCTTTTTTTGCTCTATTATTATCCTGCGCCTCCTGCTTTTTTGTTGCCACTGCCTCTTGCCTTCTCTTCTCTACCAACTATGCCATGCACAGTTTGGCCTCCTCTTTCTTCTTTTGCACCGCATACTTCTCCATTGCCGTGATGTTTGGGGGGTGCCACTCCGGCGACCATGTCGCCAGTACATCAAAGATTATGTCGTCCGTGGCTACAAAGGGTAGCTCTTTCCATTTCTTGGTCGGGTCCCCATTTTGATGTTCATTTCCATGAACACCCAGAATATCTTACTGTCGCGGATCCGGTTCGCATCCTTCATGGCCCAGAGCGAAGCATACTTCACGGCCTTTGGCAGATCATTATCAATTTTGGGGAACTGACTGTCCTCCAGAAATCCCCCTACCACGAGCACTATGGACAGTAGAAGCCATGCATAGTGAAATGTTTTTCCTTGTTCCTGAGCCTCATGGCAATTTTCCAAGAACTCCTTGCAGAGGAACTCGAACCAGTTAAATTGGACCCCCTCTGGGCACTACTCAGCAAGTGCTACCACCGGCGCCGGTACCTCGTCTGTGCAACACTTGCGCATAACTTTACTTACCAGTAGTTGGGTCACCACTTTTACTACTTTATTGTTGATGTTGGATATGGCGTAGCCCCTTTTCTTCTTCTCCAGCTTGTACTTCTTCTTCATGGCCTCTGCGATGGCCAAGTCAGTACTCTTCCCCTGCGATATATCTGCGGGGTCCTCACCTTTTCATGGGAGTCGGGTAATGCTGTGAATTAAGTGGTCCATGATGGGGATGGGCTCCTCCAGCCATAAACACCCACTATGCACTAGGCAGAGCAGCTGCCTGATGATGAAAATTGTTATTGGGACATGGTGGAAATGCGGCACCCAGAGCAGGTTTAGTAACCCTGCCTTTTCCACTCTATGTAACCCCTTTCACAACTCCAATTTGGTAACCCCCATAAAGGTGTTTTGCTTAGGCTGCATGAGCTGCGCGGTCTCTAGGTGAGGGAACTTCTCGTGGTTAGTGAGATCCCAATCTTCAAATTTCAAGCTAGGCACCCGTCCCAGGTGCCTTGTTGGGTCCCTATAATATTAGTGATTACCCCATTACTATTGTAGTTGTATCTCTTATTAATATTGTTGTGCCCCTATTGTCCCCATATTGTTATTACTGTGCCTCATAGAATCCCTCTATTGTTATTTTTGTGGCTTTATATTATTATTGTTACGTCGGCTGGGTTATATTGTGACACCTTAGACTCCTATATATAGAAAGGAGGTTTTGTCATTTGAATCATCCAAGAATTGCTCATCTGTGTAATGTAAAGGAGGTTTCCTCCTTGAAGAGGCTAAATTCTAAGGCGTTGATCTCTCTTTTCTATCTCTTTGTGAGCTGGTTTCATAACATTTGGTATCAGAGCTTTGGATTCTAGGGTTTCGCTGCTCCAAACAGGTCATCGTGGAATTTTCACTATAATTTTTTTTTTCTGTGATGTTTCAGAAGCTAAAAAAAAAACCCATTTGAGAAGAAATTGTGCTGAATCGTGGATCCAAATTTCAGAGCTTTTCGTGCTATATTTGTGGAGATATGATTTGAGGAAGTTGGTCTTTTTGCAGACTCCTGAATTACATTCCAAACAGGTGACCTAGGGAAAATCATCATAACTTTCTCTCTGAGCAACGGATTGAAATTTCATAAGAAGGTACAGAAAGAGGACGAACTTTAGTTTTATTGTATATCTTTTTCATATCCAAAGGTCGCAATAGTGACTCGTGGTACATCGTACAAGTTCACTCTACTGAACTAGTCTATAATTAGGTCATCTTGGGATATTGTGCATAACTCTTCCTTGGAGAATCCAATTTGGATCAGACTGGTGGCATTGGAAAGAGGACACAGAGGGCTACTGCAGATCACAATTTTAGAATTGGATGATCCGAAATTTCAGAGATACATTAGATTCAATATCAAGCTTCTACAAAGTGAAAAAAGGTGTGTAGTTTTTTAAAATTTTTTGCATAAGTTTGGTTTGAAAAATTAGTTTGAATCGGTAATTGATGCCCAAGGAAAGAAAATGCAAACACCTAGTAAGCAACCTAAAATCTCTAGCATGACTCTTGAAGAAGAGGAAGAAATGCAACATGATATATCAAAATTACAAGACCAAGTGCAACAAGTGTCACTTGCACAAAAAGCAACAGAATCTAAGATGGATGGTTTAAGGAAAGATGTAGAAGCTAAGATGGATGGTTTAAAGAAAGGTGTAGAAGCTAAGACGGATTGTTTAAAGAAAGGCGTAGAAGCTAAGATGGATGGCATGGAAGCAGAGATGAATGGCATGGACGCTAAAATTGATGGCATGGATGATAAGATGGAAGAATTGAAGATAAATATGAATAAGTTTCTACAAGAAATGGTCACTAATGGTGAAAGGGTAGTAAAGGAAACTCATGATGAGAAAAAAGAAAATGTTAATCATGATTCCATAGACTCTAATGTTGGATCGAAGACCCACCATATTCCAAAAATCGATATGAGGAAGTTTGATGGCAAGGATCCCGCAACATGGATATTACAGATGGAGCAATTTTTCGATCTCAATAATGTGCAAAACACACAAAAGGTATGTATTGCAACTTTATGTTTGGAACCAAATCAGTTTGTATGGTATCAATGGCTTTGCTCTCGTAAACAAATTATCACTTGGGAAATTTTTACGAAAGAATTGACAGCACATTATGAGGATACAAAAAGCAACACTTTTTTTAGCCAATTGATAAGTCTCAAACAAAAGGGTTCAATAATGGAGCACATTGAGGAGTTTCAAAAATTGAACATAAGGGTAAAAAATATTCCAAAGGAGCATAGGATTGATGTGTTCATAGGGACTTTAAAGGATAATATCCAACATGATGTTCGCCTTTGGGAACCTGATTCATTAGAGAAGGCATTCAGGTTAGCAAGAAAAATGGAAAGCAAAATTATGGCAACTAGGAAGCATACCACTCACAACTATAAAGATGGAAGTGTTGTTGCCCCTAGTCTTCCACAACCTATAAGGTTGACACCACAACAATTGGAAGAAAAAAGAGCAAAAAGGCTTTGTTACAGTTGTGATAGCAAATACACTAAAGGTCATAAGTGTGTTGAGAAGAAATTATTCTACATAGATTGTGAAGAGGAAGAAGAAAAGGAGCAAGAAAGGTCAAAAGAAGAGGATATACTCCAGGAACAAAGCCTAGATAAAGAAGAAATGAATCTGACCATATCTTGTAATGCATTGGAGAGAATTACCACTCCTCAAACCATCAAGATAGAAGGACAAATCAAGAAGAAAAAGGTAATAGTGTTGATTGATTCAGGAAGTACCCATAATTTTATTTGTTGTAAGGTAGCAAAAGAATTGAATTGCCTCTTATATCCAGCACCAGAGTGTCAAGTGATCGTTGCAAATGGAGGAACAATAAATTGCTCTAGAAAGTGCCATAATATCAAGCTATCCATGGGAGAATATGTATTGACTAGCCCAATGCTTTCCATTCCAATGGGAGGCGCTGATGTTGTATTAGGAGTCTAATGGCTACAATCCTTGGGCACAATAGATTTTAATTTTCAAGAAGTTTTCATGAAATTTTTTGTGGAAGGAAAGGAAGTTGAATTAAGGGGTATTGCAAGGAAACCAGGAAAGATAATAAGCTCTAACGGTATGACAAAGCTTCTAAAAAAGGAACAAAGAGGTGTAATTGCACAATTATGTTTGCTAGATGTTTCCACATTGGAACCATCTATTTCTCCAGATCTCCAAAAAGTCTTGGACAATCATTCCAAGGTATTTGAGACTCCCAAGGTCTCCCACCTATTCGTGATCATGATCATGCTATTCATCTGATTCCAGGAAGTGTTCCTCCAAACATTAGGCCGTACAGATATCCCTATGCCCAAAAGAGTGAAATTGAACATATGGTTGTAGAAATGCTAGAGATTGGTATAATTCAACTGAGTCAAAGTTCTTTCTCTACTCCAGTAGTATTGGTGCACAAGAAGGATGGATCATGGTGCATGTGTCTGGATTATAGGGAGCTCAACAAGCTCACTATTAAAGATAAGTTTCCCATTCCTGTCATTGATGAATTACTGGATGAATTGCATGGATAAATTTACTTCACCAAGTTGGATCTTCGTTCAGGATATCATCAAATCAGAATGAAGACTAAAGACATTTCGAAAACAACATTTAGAACTCATGAGGGTCATTATGAATTTTTGGTCATGCCTTTTGGCCTTACCAATGCACCTTCAACATTTCAAGGTTTGATGAATTCCATTTTCAAACCATTCCTTAGAAAATTTGTGTTAGTATTTTTTGATGATATACTAATCTACAAGAAGTCTTGGAGGATCATATTGAACATGTTGACAGGGTGCTACAACTATTGGAGGAGAAACAATTATATGCAAAAAGATCCAAATGTTTCTTTGGAGTACAAGAGGTGGAATATCTAGGTCATATTGTATCTCATGAAGGAGTTAAGGTAAACCCTAGCAAAATTAAAGCCATTAAGGAATGGAAAATCCCCACATCCATAAAGCATCTATGAGGATTTCTCGGGTTGACAGGGTATTATCGCAAGTTTGTTAAGAATTATGGGAGAATAGTAGCACCTCTAACAACATTATTGAAGAAAGATGCATTTTCATGGACTCTAGAAGCAACAAAGGCCTTCGAGCATCTTAAAGAGGCAATGTGCCAAGCACCGGGCTTAGCTACACCAGACTTCACAAAAACCTTTATTGTGAAATGTGATGCTTCAGGAAATGGAATTGGTGCTATTTTAATGCAAGATGAGGACCCATTGCTTTCGAAAGTCGTCCAATCAAGGGAAAGTTTTTACAGAAAGCTATTTATGAGAAGGAAATGTTGGCAATACTCCATCCACTTAAGAAATGGTTACCCTACTTAATGGGAAGATAGTTCAAGGTAAAAACGGATCATGATAGCCTTAAATACTTTTTAGAACAAAGATTATCCTCTGAAGAGCAACAAAGGTGGGTCACAAAGATGTTGGGTTATGACTCTGAAATCATCTACAAAAAAGCGAAGCAAAATGTGGTGGCAGATGCACTCTCAAGCAAGGATGAGGATGTGGAAGCATTTTTGTGCACCATTTCTTTTATCCAACCAGATTGGATAAATGAAGCAAGGGAGGAATGGAAGAATTAAGAAGAAGTGTGGGCAATTATTCGAAAGTTACAACAAGACTCCAGTACGTCTGATGCATTTAGTTGGAAAAATGATTCATTATGGTACAAAGATCGCTTATACCTCTGTAAGAATTCCCAGCTAAAACAAAATATTCTTACGGAATTGCACACTTCTCCCTTAGGAGAGCACTCGGGATTTTTAAAAACTTACCACAGGGTTAAGAAGGAATTTTTTTGGGAGGGCCTTAAATCAGATATTCAAAAGTTTGTGGCAGAATGTTTGGTTTGCCAACAAAATAAAGTTGAAACAATTAAGACACGGGGTCTATTACAACCTTTATCCATTCCAAGCCAACGTTGGGAGGAGGTTTCAATGGATTTTATCACAGGTTTACCCAAGTCTGAGGGAAAGAGTGTCATCATGGTGGTAGTTGACAGACTTACCAAGTATGCACACTTTTGTGCATTATCACATCCATTTAAAGCCAGTGCAATTTCTACTGCATTTATGGAAACAATTCAAAAGCTACATGGAAACCCAAAGATTATTGTAAGTGACAGAGATCCCATTTTAACTGGAAATTTTTGGACAGAATTATTTTCTTGTCTTAGTACTTAGTTAGCTCATAGCTCATCTTATCATCCTCAATCTGATGGGCAAACTGAGATAGTAAACAAATGTTTGGAAGGATATCTTCGTTGCTTTGTATCTGATATACAGACACAATGGGTCAAATGGTTGCCTCTGGCTGAATGGTGGTATAATACTTCCTTCCATATAGCAACAAAAATTACCCCATTTATGGCACTTTATGGATATCAGCCACCATCCATCACATCACATTTAAGAGAAAATTCTAAGGTTCAAGCAGTGGAACATCACATCGAACATCAACAACATGTCCTCCAACTCTTAAAGGATAACCTCGTGTTGGCACAAAATAGAATGAAACAACAAGCAGATCAACATCACAGCGAAAGAAGTTTTGATGTAGGTGATTGGGTATTCCTACAGCTACAACCATATAAGAAAATGTCCCTCAAGCAAGCTAAGAAGGGTAATAAATTATCACCAAAGTATTATGGTCTGTACAAGATGTTGCAAAAGATTGGTACTATGGTATACAAATTGGAGCTTCTTGTAGCTTCTTGATTGCACCCAGTTTTCCATGTTTCATGTTTAAAGAAGGTTATAGGTGGCAAGCTCCCAGTTCAAACAATATTGCCAAAACTTGACGAGGAAGGAAAAATTATATTGGAACCAGAAGCAGTCACAAAAACAAGAAGTCGACAGTTACGAAATCGATCAATTTAGGAGTATCTTATCAAGTGAAAGAACTTATCCGCTGAAGATTCCACATGGGAGGATGAGAATTTTATACAGAAGCATCCAGAACTACTGAAGTGTTGAGGACAACACTTTTTTGAAGGAGAGGGGCATGTTGGGTCCCTATAATACTAGTGATTACCCCATTACTATTGTAGTTGTATCCCTTATTAATATTGTTGTGCCCCTATTGTCCCCATATTATTATTATTGTGCCCCATAGAATCCCTCTATTGTTATTTTTGTGGCTTTATATTATTATTGTTAGGTCGGCTAGGTTATATTGTGACTCCTTAGACTCCTATATATAGAAAGGAGGTTTTTTCATTTGAATCATCCAAGAATTGCTCATCTGTGTAATGTAAAGGAGGTTGCCCCCTCGAAGAGGCTGAATTCTAAGGCGTTGATCTCTCTTTTCTATCTCTTTGTGAGGTGGTTTCATAACGTGCGTGCTGTCAAAAATGATGTCGTTCGGGAGGAGCAGGGTCTGGAGAGAGCTCTTGCTCTCGTCGAGATCCTTGGTCACTTTTTCCTCCCCCTTCCGCAGGGGGATATAGGTGGGAAACTTTGTTGGAGGGTGCGCATGCTCAGTCTCTTCCTCCATGCCTTCATCCTCGTCTTCTTCAATGATAAGGTCCTCTAGGTCTTCCTACTCCTCATTGTTTTCCAAGTTAACAGCTTTCACTTTTTCCTTCGTTGTTTACCTTGTGCGCAATGGGTTTCATTGGGACACATGGATGGGAACCATCAACTGTTTGTCTTTCTTCAGCCTCGGTGTGTGCGGTGATTTAGGGATTTTTGCCACAATCCCAGTGCCTTCAGGGGCATCCCCCATAGTCAAGGTCTGCACGGCCTCTTTGGCAGTCATCTCTGCAATTTCCATAACTTCCTCAAATGCTGCCATCGTGTTCGACCAGAAATATATCACTTGCATAATCAGGTGCTCAATCAATGCTCTCCATAGGTCAAATAGGGATCTTCTAAAAATACACAAGGTATACAACAACTCAATTCACAAATCACCAAGTGTTGTTTGCTGGGCAACCCTTTGTAATTTATAGCACCTTTGAATTTGAATTCGATCGTTACCCCCAATTCCTATTCATTAATGCTCCCTTGGTGGCAGATTTTCCCAAATCTTGCCCATAAATCGCATCTTAAATTCCCATCACCCGCTCCATTTGGTCTTACGTCAAGCATCACATCGTGAATAGTGACTCCAATTGTCACTTTCTAGCTAACCCGTGCAGCAGCGCATCGCCCCTTACATGGTCACAGAACTTGTGACTCTTTACTCCTGCGTGCAGCTCCAACATCGTGCAGCTCCCGGGCATAGTAGTTTATATTCCCGCGCCTCCATTCAATTGCCAGGAGCACTAAGACTATACTTCCCATGATTAGTTAGGTGGTTGTGCCACCTGTATAGGGTTTCATCTGGTCATCCATCCGTTTTCCTAGAAAATACCCACCTTTTTCTGTTACTGTCTACGTCGCGCACTCTATCATTGGCATCACGCCACAATGGTTGATCAATTTGGTAATATGTGGTCCAATCCAAGGCATCAGGTTGATCAATTCTCTGTGATAGTCCCCAAATTCATTGATGTGATCGTGCGTACCTTGCCTTGTCATCCTAGGTCCTTTATCAAGAAAATCCTTCTTGATTCCTTCCTCCAGCTTCCTGGCTTCTGCTTCCAGCAGAGCGCTTTTCTCCCTTAATCGCACCCTTTCTTTCCCAAGTTCTTGGAGCCTAAAATTACCTTGTCGGATTTCTTCCTAAGGTCCTAAGCATTCTGCTTTGTTTGGTTGTGCGATCCCTTCTTCTAAGGCTCCACGAACTGTCATATCTGTCAATGCTACCATGCGTAGACTAGGCATTATACACTCGATGGGGATTATAGCATTCGCTCCATACTCTAGCCTCGGAGGCGCCTGCGCCATCAATTTTTTGCACGTGGTCCTATAAGCCCATATAACTGTTGGGACATGCATGTCCCAATCAGTTCGCTGCATACTATGTACCTTGTTCAGCACTTCACATAATTTGTTAAAGGCTTCCGTGTGGATAACCTTCTGTGCACTTATTCTTTACATACTTCGTGATTCCAACCAGAGGGGTTGTTCACGCCATTGCTGTTGAGCATTAGAAAAGGCATGTAATTTCCACTCATTTCTTTATCTTTTCCTTTAATTCATAACTTCTCTATATTCTAAGATGGGAATATGATGAAGGATTATGATAAAGTTAAAGAGATTTGTGATTAATGTAAAATGACTAATTATTATCTTTTTCTATGCACAAATGAAGAAAATGGAAGATCGCCATTTCAAAGGAAAAGACAAGGCAAAACCAACTATTGTCTCTTTGATAGGGAACCGCATCCAGACGAGGAAATCCAGATCAAAGTGAATGGGCCAAGAAAAGGAAGAAGAAACGTCATATCAGTGCAAGAGGATGAAGAGATAACTGAAGGTTAACAATCTGGTGAATCCCTCAGGATCCTTTGATCCTGAGGGATCGCTACCTTAAGAATATCTGTATCTTTGGTATTTTTGCATGGCCACTATAAAAAGGTACAACACTACTAGCCCAAGGGGCGGACTATTGTTATTTTATAGAATTTTTTGTTGCAAATTGAACTTTGATCATCAAATCTCTTTAAAAAGTGATCACTGTAACTCTGTTTTTATGATTAATATATAAACTTTGTTGTTGTTCCGTCTTTGATTCTGGAGTAACCGTAGCAGTGCATCCCTAGTGGCTAAGGGCCCAGCCCTAGTGGATCACTTGCTTCCTATACCATTATTTTTTGATTACAAGTTGTTTGTGGTTGGATTTCTTTTACTTGCTTCATTCAATAATCTGTTGTTCCTTGACATTTCATTTACTGGCTCTGTTATACTTAATTCGTATTTGAATAGTAAGATTATCATTTGCAACTGAAATGTTATGTTGTTCATTCTGAAATCATATCGCACTTTTGTTCCTTTACAGATTGACATTACCGTGTAACATTGTTGTTCATTTACTGTTCATTTACAGAGTAACATTGCGGTTCATTTATAGATTGGTATTGTTTTTCATTTAGCTACGGTTTACCTCTAATTGTGATTGTTGTCATTCAGATTACCATTCTGTTGCCACTAAAATTGTTGTTCCCTTATAACTGTGGTTAATATTTATTATGCTAAACTCAAATTACTGATTCCATCATTCTAGATTCGATGTGTGTTAAAATTTGATTTAATTCACTGTGTATTTACATTTGATTTGGTTTGCTATTCAATATTTCGTAGACTTCCTTAAGCTTGTTGTTCCATTCTTGGTTGGTTGTTCAATTCGTTTACTAGTTAAAGATTACTGCTCAATTCCTTTAAGATTATGATTGCTGCTTAATTCATTCCTGTAAGTTAAAGCTTTGTCGTTCGATCTCTTCAATAGATTAGTTGTTGTTCCCTTTCCTGTTAATTGAATTGTCATTTCTAGTAATTCCTTTGGTGTGAACAGAACGATCTGCAACTGTAGCAAACATTGACTATTGTTGTCTAGTTTCCAGTTTGGAGATCTTCTCTTTGATTGCTTTTCATTTGCATCAGTTTACAAAGGAAAGAGTTATCATTACTGCATCCTTTACTGATGAGTGTTGTATTTTCTTAAGTGAATGATTTAGTTATAAAGCATTTCAGTTAGAGTTTGTTCCCAGCATTTATTTACTTTTGTAAGAGCACTATACTACTAGCATTACTCTTGACAAGTGACCACCTCAGATTGAGTACACTCTTGGGATAAAAAATCGTACCTGGATTGACAATTCATGTAGGGTAAATAGAGGTTAAAAAGACCCTTTTTACTGCTCAACATTTTGGCACTGTTGCCGGGGAAGAGTGTAGCCATTTGTTTCTTTTGAGAGTAGTGTAAGTACCTGCTAGGAGAGAGTTGGGTTTTAAAAACAGAAGGTAAGAACCTGCGTATGGAGCATGTAATAGCCCTGCTCCCCCGCCCGCTTTCCTGCATATTTGTTGTTATTTTGGGTAGAAATCAGCATTTGATTTGTGTGCATGACTAAGCAGAAAAAGCCTGAAAAGAATCTTAAACCACTACCGAAGCTTGATAAATCTAAGGGGCCGGTGACCCTTGGCTGATCGACCTTTTATAGACGAAATCCTTAAAAGCGCAAAATCTCAGCCTTCAGTAGGACCTAGAAAATTTGCTTCTAGACAACCTACTAGTTCCCTTCAGGCCACAAGATCACCATCTATAGCCTTTGCTGAGGTGCACAACCAAACAGAGGAGCAAGATTTTCAAGAAATTGAAAATTCTAGCCCAAAATCATTGCAAGAAGGGAACCTTAGTAATCTCTGTGAGGGAAGAGGAGAAACAGGGGAAACTGAAGAACCAAGATCTCCTCTTGGAATAATTTAGCCATTAAGCAGCCCAGATAAGGGAAGTGCTGTAAAAATCATCCAGAACGAAGTTGAAGAACCTCAAGAGCTAAAATCCCCCCAGACATTAGGAACTCTCATCATCCCAAACAAAGGAAGTGTTGTTAAGGCCATTCTTGCTCCTAACCAGCCTAGGAATACCCTCCTAGAAATCCCAGAAGGTTATTGGCACATATTTGACCAAATGGCCCAGAACCAACAAACCCCCCAAACCTCCACGCTGTAATATCCCATTGTGGATACTGCAGTTAATGCACCTATGAAGGCAATTCCTCTCCAGCACATCCCTACATTCCATGGATTAACATCAAAAGACCCAGATGCATTTTTGTTTGAATTCGATGTGCTGTGCAGGGGTTACGACTATACCACCAATCCCTAAAAGCTGAAACTATTTCCCTCTACATTAAAAGGAGCTTCTTTACGATGATTTATGGGGTTAGGTGGGGGTGTTATAAATGACTGAGATCAGATGAAAGGTGATTTCCTAAAGAAATATCATGATTATTGTAGGTCTAGAGAGTTAAAGGATGAAATATTTCAAATGGTAGCTAGACCTAGTGAGACACTTGAGGAATATGTTGAACATTTTCAGTATAATCTTCAAAGATCTCCTTATGCATCATTAACCTTACTTAACAATGTATTAAAAACAACATTAATTAAAGGCATGAAGGAACAATGGATTAAAACACTAAATATTATGGGAAAATGAGACATATATCAAGAATATTTTGATAACATCATTGATTTATGTATCAGGTGTTGGAAATAATACTGAGAGGGGGGATGAATCAGTATTATCAAGCCAAATATTTCCTTTTTAAATTCCAGATGATATACGCTACTTCAGTTAATACAACCCGCATATATACACAACTACAGATAAAGAAACCCGCGTATATAAATCAGAATTATAATTTGAATTATCTTTCAGATGTCAGTTATTAATTTGTGATTCAGATGCACATAAACAGTACCAGAAATAGTGAAACAGAGCAGAAGACAGTCACACACAAGAACACAAGATATAAGGACGAAACCCAATGTGGGTGAAAACCCCCTGCTGCAATTCGTCTCTATCTTCTTTTTAATTAGAAATTTCTCTTTACAATGTCTTGTACTGGAGCAGACTTTACCAGTACGCAGGCTGCAACCTGCAGAGAGCTACAACTCTCTCTCTCGTTTTCCAGCTTCCCTGGAAGGGAGCTTCAACCCCCTTAGTTCTTGTACTAGCTTGAGATACTAGTACGCAGGCTCCTACCTCCAGAAGGCTGCAACCTTCTCTTTGCTTTCAGGGACCTCGTTTCATTAATTTTCAGACTAGATCCACAAGTAACATCAATCAAACATCAAGAATTTCTGCATAGCCCAAACTCATTTTCACCAATCAAAAGCTGAAACAACTAAGCACTCCTCTGACCACTGAACCTAGAACACAATAATTGTA
Source organism: Pinus tabuliformis (assembly GCA_031772625.1). Classification (NCBI taxonomy): domain Eukaryota; kingdom Viridiplantae; phylum Streptophyta; class Pinopsida; order Pinales; family Pinaceae; genus Pinus; species Pinus tabuliformis. The sequence continues at coordinate 266,541,251 of CM062811.1, forward strand.
ATCAAACACCAATTCTGAACCCAGAACACTGCAGCAATGAAATAGAAGCAGCTAGAACATAAATCAAGACATATACGCTACTTCACTGTTCATCAACCTGCGAGTATACGCTTCTGTACCACAACCAACCTGCGTATACGCGTCTTTCATTCATAGAAAACGCGTATATACGCACCTTCAATTCACTGAACCTACGTACAGATCTATAAAGGATAATTTATTCTTTTAAGCATTCAAACATTAGTTAACCCAGATTTATAGATCAAGAGTGCGCCACATATAACAGATCAAAATCATACAGAGATACCAATGTTCAAGCCTTGAGATTTAGATCCATCAATAGTCCTTATCCTTCTTGTGCTCAGGTTCCACCTTCATTCAGATCTAGATCTGCACCATAACCCAATCACCCGTATTCCAGATCTATCACAATATCAGATATTCAATAATTCAGATGATCCCTTGCCACATGATCTACTTCCTCTTTTATAGTTTTAGGCCTTCCTCAATACCACGGTCCAAAACCATAATAAACCAATACCAAGGGCCAAAAACCTGGGTTCAACTCTTCTACCGAGATACCATGGTCCACAACCAAAGGTTCAAATTCCAAGGACTAACAACCACGGACCAAAAATAAGTTTCCCATCATGTACGCGCTTTTATGTGCATAAAAGTGCGTGTATACACATACACGACTTCGGAACGTATAAACCGCGTGTATACACGTCTTCGGCAAGATGTACTTGCGTATACAAGATTTCCTTCATTCTGAGCACTTGAACTGAGATCTGTCACCAAAGTGAGTTGCCATCAAGGACAACACCTGTACCATAGTGCCACATCTGTGCCAAAATGCCAACAATCTCCCCCTTTGGACTTGATGGCAATCCCAAGATCCTCAAAGTCATTCTCCCCCTTTGTCATCAAGGACAAAGGGCTGTGCTCCCCCTGAGTACATGCTGATATCTCTGCTCTGCTGTGCTGAACATGCTCCCCCTGACTGTAAGCAAGATCTGAAAAAAGATGTTCTTCAAGAAGAACCATGGCTTATACATCATAAAAGACCTTCCTATCCAAAAAGACTCGATACATACAACCATCACCCAACCAAGTGGGGATACATCAGAAATTTACATATGACAACAGATCACAACAATCATCCCAGGCATAGTGGGGAAACCAAAATAGGTCGTTACATGACCTTGATAAGAAAATATACATGACATAGAGACGAAATATCAAGACTTATGACCAATAACTACTATCAGCAGCATCTGACAATCACTGTACATATCAGCAATCATGTTCACCTTCTGACCTTCTTTCTGCAGCTGATCCACCTGAGCCAAAAACAACTTGAGTACTAGACCCAAGAGCTTCTAAGGTAATGCCAACAATGCATTATTAGAAAATTATCTGCTCCCCCTGAATCTGTGCCTGATGGTCTCTGACAGACCCATCTCAGACTCTCTCCAACCAGAGTCTACCCTTGCTGATTTTCTTCAGAACTCCATATACGTGATTGCACCTGAATAAAACGACATATGTACGCGGATACCCCTCATCCAAATCGCGTACACCAACTTTTCTTGGAACAGACAAGCTTCAACAACAGGATGAAGCATCAACGACTCCCAGCTTCTGTTTGAGATATTCAAACGTTTTCCTGGGCAGTGGTTTGGTGAGTATATCAGCAACTTGTTCCTTAGAAGGAACATACTCCAATTTGACCTTTTTTTCCAACACTTGTTCCCGGAGAAAGTGATACTTGATCGGTATGTGCTTGGTTTTTGAATGCATGACTGGGTTCTTTGAAATGCTTATTGCACTTGTATTATCACATAAGATAGAGACAGGTGGATTACAAGTGATTTGAAAGTCCTGCAAGGTTTGCATCATCCAAAGGAGTTGTGTGCAACAGGATGCAGCAGCCACATATTCTGCTTCAGCTGTAGATAAAGCAATCGAACTTTGTTTCTTGCTGAACCAAGATACTAATATGGAACCCATAAAGAATGCACCGCCACTTGTGCTCTTCCTGTCATCCACGCTTCCGGCCCAATCTGCATCTGTGTAAGCATGAAGAGTGAGATCTGTATCTCTAGGATACCATAGGCCATAGTTTTGAGTTCCTTGAAGGTACTTGAAGATTCTTTTGACTGCCTGAAGATGAGTTTCCTTTTGTTTGGCTTGAAACCTTCCAACTATTCCCACTGCATGCATAATATCTGGTCGTGTACATGTCAAATAAAGCAAGCTCCCAATCATGGATCTATAGGTTGGTTGATGCACTGCTGCTGATTCATCATTTGCACTAAGGCTGCATCCCGTAACCATGGGGGTACATACTGGTTTCGAATCTTCCATGCCATACTTCTTCAAGATCTGCTTGAGGTACTTGGTTTGAGACAAGAAAATACCGCCTTCATTTTGTTGGATTTTCAATCCAAGAAAATATGTCAATTCTCCAAGTAATGACATTTCGAATTCTTTCTGCATCACCAAGGCAAAGCTTTGACTCATAGCTTCTTCATTGCTCCCAAAGATAATATCATCTACATACACAACAAGTATTAGCAATTTGTTATTTTCAATTTTTATATATAGATTGTTATCTGCTGATCCTTTTGAAAATCCTTGTTGATGAAGGTATTTGTCCAACCGATAGTACCAAGCCCTTGGAGCTTGTTTAAGCCCATAGAGAGCCTTTTTAAGTTTGCATACAAGATTTGGATCATTTCCAAGGATAAAGCCATCTGGTTGCTCAATGTACACTTCTTCTTCTAAGTCTCCATTCAAAAAGGCTGACTTCACGTCCATTTGAAATACTTTGAATTTTTGAAAGCTAGAGAGGGAAAGGAACATTCTGATGGCCTCAAGTCTAGCAACAGGAGCAAAAGTTTCTTCAAAGTCTATTCCTTCCTGTTGAGCATACCCTTTGCAAACAAGCCTGGCCTTGTTTCTAATAACTTCCCCATTTTCATTCAACTTGTTCTTGAAGATCCATTTTGTTCCTATGACATTCTTGTCTTTTGGTCTAGGAACCAACTCCCAAGTGTTGTTCTTTTCGATCTGCTCAAGCTCTTCATCCATTGCCTTAACCCAACACTCATCCTTGCATGCTTCTTTTACATTTTGCGGTTTAGTGGAAGAGAGCAATGCCAAATATCTTGAAGCTTCTGCTATTGTTCTTCTAGTTTGTATACCTGCCTCTTTCTGCCCCAAAATTTGAGATTTTGGATGATTCTTTTGAACATATCTGGATGGAGTCTTCTCTTCTACCCTTATCTGTTCCTCTGGTGCCTCTTGGGGTTCTTCTTCATCATCTGCCTGATTTGGAGAGTAGTCTTCATCCTCATCGATATTTTCATGATTTACTTGCCTGGGGATGTATCCTTTTTCATCAACCACTACATCAATACTATCAACAATTCTTCCAAGTCTTTTATTGTAACACTTATATGCTTTGCTATAGGGAGAATAACCAAGAAGAATGCCTTCATCTGCTCTAGGTTCAAGTTTGCCAAGCTGCTCATCAGTATTCTTAATATAGCATTTGCTCCCAAAAATTTTGAAATGCTTTACCGAAGGGGTCTCACCATACCATAGCTCATGAGGAGTTTGAATGTTGTTCACTCGGACATTTGTTTTGTTGAGAATAACAACCGCAGCATGCAGCTTCACCCCAGAAAGTTGCGGGAGTTTCGGATTCATCAAGCATAGCACGAGCCATTTGTTGGACTATTCTGTTCATCCTTTCTACCACTCCATTTTGCTGAGGAGTTCTAGCTGTGGAGAATTCCCTTCTTATCCCATGTTCTTCACAAAAATCAAAAAATTCATTTGAGGTAAACTCCCCACCTCTGTCGGACGTGAGGCACTTAATTTTGTAACCTGATTCATTTTCAACCAAGGCTTTGAAGGATTTGAATTTTTCGAATGCTTCATCTTTTTGCTTCATAAGTCCTAACCAAACAAACCTGGAGAAATCGTCAATGAATAATATCAAGTATTCTTCTCCTCGTGGTGTCCTTTTCCTAAAAGTAACACATACATCTGTATGGACTAGCTCAAGAGGCATGCTAGCTGATCCTTCCTTCTCCGGAAAGTTAGTTCTAGTTTGTTTTCCAAACTGACATGATTTGCATATGGTCTTGTCTGGAATTTTGATGTCTGGAAGACCACGAACTGCCTGATATTTGCATGCCTTCCTTATTTGTGAAAAGCTTAGATGCGCCAGCCTTCGGTGCCATAACCAATGTTCATCATCCTTGCTCAAATAGCATTGTTGTTGTCCTTCTTCAAATATGTATAGATTATTTGGAGTTCTTCTGCCTTTGATCACTGTTTTCCCTGTATCAAGATCACGAACACAACACCCATTTGATCGAAATATTACTTCGGTTCCTTGGTCGCACATCTGACTGACACTTAGAAGATTATGCTTCAAGTTATCAACATACAAAACATTTCCAGCTTTGACTTTTTCTTTCAACTGAGCAGTGCCTTTTCCTTTTATAGCTGTAGGAGTATCATTTCCAAAAGAAACTTTCTTTCCCTTTTCTAAAACAGAATATGATTCAAGTTTTTCTTTATCACCTGTCATATGATTCGAACATCCACTGTCAATGTACCATAGATTTTCCTGTCCCTCTGCATAAAAGGCTATCCCACATCTTTCTGTTTGTGGTTCCTTTATTCTCCATGTTCTTGTGCTTGAGGCTTGTTCCCTTGTCTGCGGACACCTGCTCCTGCATTCAGAATCTTCATGACCAAAGTTATTGCAAATAGAACATTCAACTTCATTTTCAAGAGCCGAAAAGTTGTTATAGGTCCTTTTTGTAATCCCAGTCATACTTCTATGTTTTTGAGCTTCTCTAGTCATGATTGTTTTATATGCAACACATTGAGCTACTTTGTGACCAAAGTTATGGCAAGAGAAGCATTGTCCATTGAAGAAACTTCTGCGGTTATCAAATCTACCAGCCAAATGATTGTAATTTCTATTGTCATCCATTCTTGAAGCAAATTGAGAAGATTTTACCTGTGGCTGGTTGTACCTTTTGTTCACCCTTAAGAAGGATTGCCCCTGGTTTACCTGATAGTCTTTGTTTGTTCTTGATGTAATTCGTCCCTGCTTTACCTGGTGATCTCCAGTGTGCTTTTGCTCATTTCTTCTTGCTGCATCAAGATAACTCTTTGAGGTGGATGCTTGAGAAGTTTCTCCATTATACCCCAAACCTGTCTTGTTTAGTGGAGAACGCTGTACATTGATGATCTCATCTAGAGTTTCAGATCCTTTGACAAATTTAAGATTAATAGCCTTTGTTTTCTCAATCTCTTTTCTAAGGCCAACAATTTCCCCTTCTAACTTTTCAAGATATTTTTCCTTTTCATCTATTTGTCATTGTAGAGTATCAATGATCATATTCTTTTCTTCTATACATGTCTTGAGTCTAGAAATTTCATCATAAAAGCTATCCACATCTATAGCATCCATGTAGTCATCATCTTCAAAGGCCATTAAAAGTTTATAGTCATTACCTTGTTCATCTTCATCACTATTTGATAGACCATCGCTGTCTTCATGAGTGTAGTAGCTCTTCTTATTTGCGTTCTGTTTCTTGTTCCATCTAATAGGTTCCTTTCCCTTGTCGATCTTATCCTTATGAGGACATTTGGCAGTATAGTGACCTACTCTTCCACAAGCAAATCATTTGAAGGGCAACTTACCTCTGAACCGTCCAGCACCCCGTTGAAGATTTCTGACAAAATTTGATTCTTCTTCTTCTTCTAACCCATGTCCTGATTCATAGTACTCTCCTTTGCCTGAAGCCTTGAAGGCAGCTTCTCTCCTGTCAGATGGACCTCCTTTCCTCATTTCATAAGCAGTTAGAATTCCGTGTAGCTGAGACATAGTAAGCGTTCATAGATTTTCTTTTTCTTCTATAGCAGACACTTTAGATTCAAACTTGGGGGACAATGATCTTAGAACTTTTTCAACCACAATAGCCTCTTTTATTTCTTCACCCAAGTTTTTTCATGCAATTAACAATCTCATCTACCCGAAGGAAATAGTTAGCCACACTTTCATCATTATACATTCTGAGATTCTCATATTGAATTCTGAGGGTTTGAAGTTTAGCACGCTTTACCTGTTCATCTCCTTTGTAGCTCAAGACAATCTTGTCCCATATTTCTTTTGTAGATTTATATTGCATAACCTTCACGAATTCTGTTTGAGATAAGCATCCTAGCAGAGTATTGACTGCTTTAGCATTTGTTTCATATTTCTTCTTCTCGGCCGCATCTGTAGGAGTAGTTGAAGGAAAAGTGTAGCCTGTATCTATGATATCCCAAACTTCTGTACCAAGAGATTGAAGATAGGCAGTAACTCTTACCTTCCAATAATTGAAGTCTGTCCCATCAAAAATTGGAGGCCTGATTGATGCTTCCCTCTCGTAGTTGCTCATGATGAATGATCTTCCTTCAAGCGATCAAGCTTCTCTGAAGGACCTGCTCTGATACCAATTGTACCAATTGTTGGAAATAATATTGAGAGGGGGGGGGGGTGAATCAGTATTATCAAGCCAAATATTTCCTTTTTAAATTCCAGATGATATACGCTACTTCATTTAATACAACCCGCGTATATACGCAACTACAGATAAAGAAACTCGCGTATATAAATCAGACTTATAATTTGAATTATCTTTCAGATGTCAGTTATTAATCTGTGATTCAGATGCACATAAACAATACCAGAAACAGTGAAACAGAGCAGAAGACAGTCACACACAAGAACACAAGATATAAGGAGGAAACCCAATGTGGGTGAAAACCCCCTGTTGCAATTCGTCTCTATCTTCTTTTTAATTAGAAACTTCTCTTTACAATGTCTTGTATTGGAGCAGACTTTACTAGTACGCAGGCTGCAACCTGCAGAGAGCTAGAACTCTCTCTCTCATTTTCCAGCTTCCCTAGAAGGGAGCTTCAACCCCCTTAGTTCTTGTACTAGCTTGAGATACTAGTACGCAGGCTCCTACCTGTAGAAGGCTGCAACCTTCTCTTTGCTTTCAGGGACCTCGTTTCATTAATTTTCAGATTGGATCCACAAGTAACATCAATCAAACATCAAGAATTTCTGCATAACCTAAACTCCTTTTCACCAATCAAAAGCTGAAACAACTAAGCACTCCTCTGACCACTGAACCCAAAACACAATAACTGTAATCAAACACCAATTCTGAACCCAGAACACTGCAACAATAAAACAGAAGTAGCTAGAACATAAATCAAGACATATACGCTACTTCACTGTTCATCAACCTACGAGTATACGCTTCTGTACCACAACCAACCTGCGTATACGCGTCTTTCATTCACTGAAAACGCATATATACGCACCTTCAATTCACTGAACCTGCGTATAGATCTATAAAGGATAATTTATTCTTTTAAGCGTTCAGACATTAGTTAACCCAGATTTATAGATCAAGATTGCGCCACATATAACAGATCAAAATCATACAGAGATACCAATGTTCAAGCCTTGAGATTTAGATCCATCAATAGTCCTTATCCTTCTTGCGCTCAGGTTCCACCTTCATTCAGATCTAGATCTGCACCATAACCCAATCACCCGTATTCCAGATCTATCACAATATCAGATATTCAATAATTCAGATGATCCCTTGCCACATGATCTACTTCCTCTTTTATAGTTTTAGGCCTTCCTCAATACCACGGTCCAAAACCATAATAAACCAATACCAAGGGCCAAAAACCTGGGTTCAACTCTTCTGCCGAGATACCATGGTCCACAACCAAAGGTTCAAATTCCAAGGACTAACAACCACGGACCAAAAATAAGTTTCCCATCATGTACGCGCTTTTATGTGCATAAAAGTGCGTGTATACGCATATGCGACTTCAGAACGTATAAACTGCGTGTATACGCGTCTTCGGCAAGATGTACCTGTGTATACAAGATTTCCTTCATTCTGAGCACTTGAACTGAGATCTTTCACCAAAGTGAGTTGCCATCAAGGACAACACCTGTACCATAGCACCACATCTGTGCCAAAATGCCAACATCAGGAGCTCATGAGGCAGCACAAGGCTAAAACCAGCAGAACATGACAGGTTTACAAGGGACAACAAGATCTCTGGAGAAGGAGTAACTCGCACAGAAATTGGAAATTTACTAGAGAATTTCAAAACTGATATATTGGGGACTCTGAAAACACAACTCGATATTATGCAAGAGAAAAGGAAACAAGCAGAAGCAGAGAAAAATCTGGCAATATCTGTCCCAGATGCGGAAAGAAACACAACCACAAAGAGTGCCCAAGTCTGCACTATATGTACAAAAGACCACTCTACAGAGAACTGCCCCACTTCCTGGTTTGAAAGCAGTATACAAAGAAGTGGAAAAAGAAGCAGAACTGGTGTACCTACTTAATCAACATCATCAATGGCAGCCGCGACAATCAGGTATGTTCCCCGATTCATCTTCTTCTTTCCATCCTCCACAATATCATGCTCAACAATATAATACAATGTGGCAAAATCAACCACCCTTCTCAAACTGGTCACAACAACCATTTCCTTCATCATCACCATGGTCGAATCAAGCAAGTCAATCTAATTGGCCAAATTTTCCCTACGCTCCACCATATTGGGAAAACAATGCATATCCAACACAATGGTCCCCTCCCACTTTGCAGAGTCAAGCCTGGCAGACAAATTGGCAAAGACCAATGAATCTGCCAGTAGGAACCATTCCACTCCCTCAACCTACACTACCATCACTACAAAAAAATCCCCAGTCCAACTTAAGACCGCAACTCCCAGCCCAACCCAACCCGAACCCAAATAACAGACCAGTTCAATCCGTTCAAATAATTGAAACACCAGAACTAGAAACTGATCTAAGGGAGTGCAATGACCTTTAATTAAGGTCTGGGCACATTATAGAAACAGAGGGCGATAAAAATGTTCAAGTTGAAAATCAATTACCCACAGAACAACCATTACAAGAAGAAGATGTGGTCAGACAAAAGACTCATGAACAAGCAACCACATCTTCTCCCCCATTCCTTGAATGATTAATCATACTGTGCCCTATAGAACGTCTTGACTTTGAATTCTGGGAGAACTAAAAAATTTGTACATAAAAATCCCACTCCTCCAAGCTATCCAAGATATCCCAATATATGCAAAGACCATCAAAGAGATATGTATAAAAAACTGAGGAGAATCACAAATAACCCAACAGTCTAAGTAGTTGGCACCCTATTTGATCTGTTATCAGGAAGAGAAGCACCCATCAAATATGAAGACCTAGGAAATCCAATAGTAACAGTGAAAACCAATGGACAAACCTTCTCAAATGCCTTAGTTGATTTAGGGGCTGCAATTAATATTTTAAAAATCACCACTTGTCAAAATCTGGGCACTACATCAGTAGAACCAACCTCCACCTTATTAGAACTGGTTGACCAATCAGTGGTTAGGCCAGAAGGTACACTACATGATGTCATGGTACCCATTGATTCCTGGGAATATCCTGCTGACTTTCTCATAATAAACCCCAGAAACTGACTCGATGGACATCCGTTAATTTTAGGCAAACCTTGGCTTGCGACTGCTGATGCTTACATTGGCTACCGACAAGGTAGTATGACCATAGCTAAAGGGAGTAATATCAAGAATCTAGCCCTATACCCTCCAGCCCAGCTAAGTGTAACAATAATAAAACTAACAAACATCCTATATCATACCTCGCAGAAAACATTAGATCCCCATTAACCATAGAAGATGCCCTCGATTTTAAAGATCAAACAAAGGATGATGTTATTAACAACTTTATTAACCAAGTTGAATCCGGATCCCATGTACAATGTCACATGATAGAGGCAACCTTTGGCAATGAACTAGAAGAAAATCCTCTCAAAGACACTCATGATCAAACAATACCCACTACCTCTATTTCAAACAACAAAACTATAGAGATTGAGCCAGGAAAAGCCTTGAACATCAATAATAACCTGACTCCTGAACAAGAAGAAAAGCTGGTCCAACTACTGAGAAAATACAAGGAAGCTTTTGCATGGGATTATCTGGACATGAAGGGAATCGATCCCCAGCCATGTACGCACCACATTTATATAGAAATGGATGCGAGACCTATTCACCAGCCCCAACGGAGACTTAACCCTCACCCGAAAGACATTGTGAAAGCTGAATTACAAAAAATTATGGATGTAAACTTTATTTATGCGATCTCCAATAGCATATGGGTCTCTCCACTAGTAGTGGTGCCAAAGAAGAATGGAAAGTGGAGGATTTGTGTAGATTATAGAGAATTAAACAAAGCAACCCTGAGAGACCACTTTCCCCTTCCATTCATTGATCAGGTATTAGATACATTAGGAGGAAAGAAATTCTTTTCTTTCTTGGATGGCTTCAGTGGGTACAGTCAGATTCATATTATCCCTGAAGACCAGGACAAAACCACTTTTACCTGTCCTTGGGGAACATTTGCCTGCAGAGTCCTACCCTTTGGCCTATGCAATGCCCCTGCCACATTTCAAAGGGCCATCCTCAGCATCTTTTCATATTTAATAAATGAAGGACTCGAAGTATACATGGATGATTTCACACCATATGTGGATGATTTCGACCCAGCACTAGACACATTGGGAAAGGCGTTGCAATGATGTATCGCCACCAGGCTCTGCTTGAGCCATGAAAATTGTTATATGATGATGACTAAAGGACTCATCCTAGGTCATTATATCTCAGCGGCTAGAATATAGGTATATCTGGTCAAAATTCAAATAATTTTGTTAATACTTACTCCTACCACACAAAGAGAGGTACGCAATTTTCTTGGATTGTTTTGGTTATTATAGGAGATTTATAGAACATTTTTCGCAAATAGCTGCACCTCTATACGCACTAACAGGGAATGTTGACTTTTTTTGGCCAGATAAATGTGATCGTGCTTTTGAGGATCTGAAAAATCTTGTGTCAATAGCCTCAGTGCTCAGAGGCCCAAATTGGGACTTGCCATTTCAAATTTCATCAGATGATTTGGACACAGCTATTGGAGCAGTCCTTGGGTAGGAAGAAGACAAAAAACCATATGCAATCTATTATATTAGCAAGAATTTGTCTCCTGCTGAGATAAATTGTACTATTACTGAAAAAGAATTTTTAGCTATAATACATGTTGTAAATAAATTTAGGCACTATATCACTGGATATCCTGTTGTTTTATATACAGATCACTCTGCCATAAAATATTTAGCAAATAAACCTATTACAAACTGTAGAGTAGCAAGATGGTTGATTTTATTATAGGAATTTGACATCACAATAAAAGATCGACCTGGGAAAGAGAATCCTGTAGCTGATTTTCTCTCACGAATGCCGAAGCCAGTGGACGCAACAACAGTTGAAGATCAATTTCCAGATGAACATTTATTTGCTGTTACTGTCAAGATGCCCTGGTATGCTGATGTGGAAAATTATTTAGCAGTTGGAAAATTACCAAAGCATCTGACCCCCAATGAGCGAAAATCAACGTAGTACCCGATTTTCTTGGATTGGGGGCTACCTATTTCATATAGGGGCAAATATTCACATCTGAAGATGCATCCGCGAAGATGATATTTGACATTATGAAAGACTATCATGACGGACCATGTGGTGGGCATTTCGTAGATCGAAGAACTGGTCACAAAGTTCTACAAACAGGGTATTACTGGCCCACAATATTCCAAGACGCGAAGAAATTTGTTCAAGCCTATGATAGCTGCCAAAGAGCAGGACGCCCTGGATAGTCCAACGAAATGCCTTTGAACCCACAGCTAGTAATCGAACCATTTGAGCGTTGGGTGATTTATTTTGTTGGTCCGATCAACCCATCATCAAATCAGAAAACATATATTCTGGTTGCAACTGAGTATGTGACCAAATGGGTTGAAGCAGAGGCACTTCCAAGAGCTACAGAGGACTTTGTCATTCATTTCCCGTTCCAAATATTTATGCGATATGGCCTCCCAAGAGACATAATCACAGACGGAGGACCACAGTTTGTAGGTAATAAGATTGTTGCAACATTAAAAAACTATCATATTCAACACAAGATTACCACTCCGTATCACCCACAGGAAAATGGCCAAGTAGAGAGCACGAATAAAGTCATAGAGGCAATATTAACAAAAACCGTTGCGTCACATAGACGCGATTGGGCTACAAGATTTTTGGAAGCCTTGTGGGCATATAGAACAACATGGAGAAACATCAATGGTTATTCACCATATTAACTAGTATTTGGAAAGGAACCCATATTTCCAATAGAGTTTGAAATACAAATGTTGAGAACAGCAAAAGAGGTCGGTCTAGATTTAAATAAGGCACAGACTAATAGACTACAGCAAATCAACGAGCTAGACGAAATTAGGCTCTCGACTCTTCAACATACTGCATTAATCCAACAGTAGAGAGAAAAATGGCATGACGCCCTGATCAAAAAGAAAATCTTCCATGAAGGAGATTGGGCACTCCTATACGATTCCAGGTTTCAGGATTTTCCGGGAAAACTTCAGACTTGCTGGCTTGGACTGTATGAAATCCAGAAAGTGCATGACAATGGCACCATTACTTTGACTACTATTGATGGATCTGGACATACCTTTAAAGCAAATGGCCACCGAGTGCGACTGTACCATAAATTGCTTACTTGGGAATCCTTCTACCAGCAACTTCGGGAAGATTCTGACATGCAGATTCTGGCTGAGGAAGAGAATTTTTCCTTGCCTTTGGTTCACTAAGTAATTTTATTTCTTTTAAATTTTGTGCATAAATTTTTCTGTTCTGTTTGTGTAAATTACTTTCTGTACAGACTTCTGCATTTATGCAAATTTTTTGCATTCTACTATTCCTTTCTGAAGGAACAACACTTTCGCCATTTTGTTGTTCCTTTTCGAAGGAACAACACTTTTGCATTTTTCTGTTCCTTTCTGAAGGAAAAACATTTTTGCCGTTTTGTTGTTCCTTTCCGAAGGAACAACATTTCTGCCTTTTTTCTATTCCTTTCCAAAGGAACAACACTTTCACGATTTGTTGTTCCTTTTCGAAGGAACAACACTTTTGTTTTTTTCTGTTCCTTTCGGAAGGAATAGCACATCCACATTTTTGTTGTTCCTTTCCGAAGGAACAACACATCCACATTTTTGTTGTTCCTTTTCGAAGGAACATCACTTTCATTTTTCTGCTGTTCCTTTCAGAAGGAACAACACTTTCGTTTTTTCTGTTCCTTTCCGAAGTGACAACATTTCCGCATTTTTGTTTGCACTCGCTTTATTTGCTGTTCCGATTAAGAAACAACGATTGTTCCTCTCAAGCAACAACAGTTTCGAGTATGTTTTTTTCCTTTTGCTTGTTGTTTCTCTTAAAGGAACTGTGGTTTTTGTGTGCAAATATTCTTTTGCTATCCCTCTAAAGAAGCAACAACTGTTCCATCTAAAGAACAACACTTTTTGAGTGCATTTTTCTTCTTTTTGTGTGTATGTGTGTTTCACCATTTAGAAGACTTTTGTGAGTGATGGTCAGTTAAGGCACAGCTATACATTTATGCAAGAATATAAAAACTAGAGGATACTGAAATCAACAAACCAAAGAAAAATCGTTCTTTAAAAGAAATTGCTTTGAATTGATAAGGAAAGAGGAAAGGACACAACTATTTATATCACTTTGCTGTCTTTATTTTCACTAATACCAATGTGATTGATTATTTTTATCATGATGGTTCTTTCTAAACCCCCATAATTCACTTTGATCATTATTATTGAATAAGAATAAGGGCATATTGTTCTCTATTGAGATTTCCAGACTTCTTCCACCATCCCTACTCTTAAGGAGTGTTGAGCCACCCTCTGTATATAAATAGGAAGTGCTATATAAAAGAAAAGAAGAAAAAGAAAAGATACATATCTATTACTAACATGATTTTTCAGATGAAGGATAAGGGGTCTCATCAAGAGCTAACCTACCATGATCATAAGGAAGAAAGTGAAGTGGCATTCCCACTATGGCCACCACACCAGGGATATGATCCAAGAGGTACCTCAAAGAAATAAAAAGTCCTTGGAACAGGAGGTCTCATCACGAGCCGGCCTATCCACCTTTCACTCCTTCCTGGTGAATGGCATTGTGATTCATCTGGTTACCAAGCTAGTACAATGGCCTCCATTCTGACATCGCACAACACTTTCCTAGGCATATACAAAGGATTATGGTTCCAAGGGTGAAATAAGCAACTCTATCAAGGTTATGGACACCTGTGGGCAACAGAGCTCTGTTGATGGTATTGAAGTCATATTTCTCATACACCAATAGTCATTATAAACCCTTCTTCTTATATCTTTATAGTGATTTCAAATGAGATTATGTTATATAACCCTTTCGAACCTTTGATACATGAAAATCGTTTACAAATCAATCATGATGGTTAAAGTGGATAATGACCGCATAATAACTTTTATTCACATCAGCTGTCCTAACCTCTACTTTTCACATCATATCACGGCATTTCCATATTTATTAGCGATTTCTATCATATGCCTCGATTTCAGTAATCTGCTCATTTTTGTAAACATGTCATATATCTATACGATGTTCCTTTATTCCACTGTACGATTGCAGTTCAGCGTGCTGCTCCTTTATTTGATGGCCGAGGACAGCCTATCACATTTCAGGGGGGCGCGGGTGATCCCCATAATTCACTGGCATATGTGTCAGCTCATTACTCAGAGGTATTATGACTTCACCAAAACTCGGGAATAGCAAGTCTAATGGGATTGTGTTTCCCAATATGCATGGCTTGCTGTTCTAATGCCATTTTCATGTTTTTCTCTACAAAAATTAGCAGCGAGTTAAAGTCTGAACAGCTTGCTATTCCATCATCTTCTCTGTGTTTTTTTTAATAGTGAGCTAAAAATTTGAACAACTTGTTGTTCCATTATCGTCTCTGTGTTTTTACAGTGTGCTAAGCTTGAACAAGATGGGAGGAAGATCAATTCACAATGAGTCACAGGTGTTAATGGTCTCTAATGCTACATGCGAAATCTTAGCAAGGGTAGGATGGATAGCTTACCTTAACCGTCTACAACAATCTAACGAGACGGTGGCAATTGAATTTCTGCAAAATTTGCAGGAAAATCATTCCATGGTGAGAGGGAGACAAATAGCAGTAACAGATGACATAATTGCTGAAGTTTCAGGACTGCTAGCCATTGGACCTGTATGGATTTTGAAAAAGGTGAGACTGCAAGACGCCATAACCATCTTTTGTGATGAAGGGAAAAACCTTACTGTCAAAGGAAAATGGGTCTTGCCGGCAACCCTGGGAGAGCCTTGGGCAGAATTGGCAAGAATTATCCAAAGCTACATCAGTTGCAATGGCAGAAAAGACGTGGTAAGACCATGCCATCTCAAACTATTAGCCGTATTAAAGTAAAAATGTGCTGTGAATTTGCAGTGTTCTTAAATTTTTTATTACATGATGTTTCCCGGAGCATAAGAAAATCTCGCCATGTAGAGTTAGTAGTAAGCCATCATGGTTTAGTTCAGTTGATAGTCAGTTACAGTCTTGCCCAATAGCAAAGTAGTTGGGAAGAATTGATTTTCTAGATAGATGGGGGACTAGCCTTGCCAGCCCCAAAATGAAAACATATTGCTAGCACATCAAGTAGACCACCGAAACGAAGACAATCTGTCAGATTGGCAAGGAGCAGAGGAATGCTGGGAAATTCCTAGGGAAACATTAGCTAGCCGATGGAAATACATGATTCATAAGATGAGCAACCCCCACAGCTTGAAGGTAGGGAAAATGATGAAGAATTAGAAGGAAACAAAGAAGAAGAGCCGGAGGAGGAGACTAAGCAATCCGGTCAGGAAGAAGGGGAGGAAACAGAGCAACGCAGCGAAATTTCACTGCAAAATCCTCTGCAAGAAGATGAATTGGCCTAAATTTTGGCCAATATGGGCGAGTATGTCCAACCTCATAGCCCACTCAACCCCCATACGGAAGAAGGGCCGCAGGAACACTGCTCATAATAAGAGTGAGTCTGAGGAAATGTGTGATGAGGAGGAAGAAGAAGAGGATCACTCTACTCATGATAAGAGTGCATCTGAGGAAATGTGTGAGGAGGAGGAAGAAGAAGAGGATCACTCTGCTCATGATAAGAGTGTATCTGGGGAGAAGAGTGATGAGGAGGAGGAAGAAGGACAATCTGTTCCCAGTCAGAATACACCTAAAGAATTGCACGATGAAGAAGAGGTAGAAGAAGAAGCTGCCTAGGAGACAACAGAACAAACCAAGGTTTCTACCCCTGGAAAACCTGATCAAAAGAACACTAAAGAGGTTTTCCAAGAAGGAAACATGGAAATTGGCCAAGGCAAGGGTACAATACCTAAAGTACAAAGCCCAGGCCTGAGAAAATTAATAGTTGTTCCTTCTAAGAAAACAAATGAAATTAAAAAGTTGTGAAAGGAATAATAGAGATTGCTTAACATAATTAAGCAACTTCGACAACAAATAAGAGTCTTAAAAATGGGGAAGAACTCAAAAGGAACCCCTGGGGAAAGCGTGCAGCCACCTAGGCAAAACCCCATAAGAAAAAGACCAAGAGGACTCAAGTCAAACCTGTTATTCAGAATCGCAAGGAACAACATTTGGCTATTGCAAATGCAGAAGCACAAACGGACAACACACCAGCCTATGATAAGGAAGTCCAGACAGAGGCATTGTCCTCTAGCATTACGACCAACCGGACAGTCCGTGAGAAGGAAACTCAAACCATAAAAACTAGATGTTGCAATAAGGAGATCCAAGTAGATCTCCAGCCCAAAATTGTCATGATGGATAATGACCCGAGGATAGTAACTCTGCAAAAAGATTTGGCACAAGCCCAACAAACGATAGAGAAACTCACAGAGGAAACTATTCCCCAAGAAAAATATCAGAAGTTACAGCAACAGCTAAAGAACATCAATGCATCGGAAATCCAGGCCTTTGATGGATGGTAAAGGGCAGAGGAAAGAGTCAAAAAGGTAAACCATAGACTAGACATAGTTATAAATCAAATGGATACCTTATGTTCTCTATATAATGATGTTCTAGCGTGTAGGGCACCTGCCAAAAACTATGCTTTGTTTTTTATGGAAAGATATTTACAATTGAAAATTAAAGCTGTCAAGGCAGGAGTGCCTATAGAGATAAAAACCATTGATGATTTCATAAACTGTTGTAAGCATTACAGGGTGAAAGCTCAGCGATTGTTATGTGAATTTTATTTGCACAATCTTGTGTTAGATGGAGAAATAGAATAGAACCCTAGCCCTTTTGTCATCCAACTTTGGGGATTTATTTCTTTTGTTGTCAATCAAATAAAGTGGCTTAAAGCCTACAATATCTTCCAAAGACAGGAAAATGGGTTAGATATATGGGTAAGGGGTGAACCTAGAAACCCATTGCAATTATGGAATAAACATAGGAGCTTAATGAGAACTCAGGGTGTGATCCAGACATTGGGACCTATTCACACAGAAGTCATTTGGCAAGGGGTAGAATACTTCCTAACCATCAAAGACCTTGCCATAGTAGCAGCCAAATTCCGATACCAGACTTCTAATCGGAATATCCAAAATAGAGAGCCATTCAATTATGAGAATTTTAAGCTAGCTGCTAATCGCTTGGTTACCTATGGTGACCTCATCTTGAGAGAAGGCCCGTCTTGGTTAGGCTGTAGGTTCCAAAGTCCAATCATCTAGTATCTTGCTCCAGGATATAGAGCCTTATATGAGTTGCCTGAAGGTCAAACAGGTCATATTTTTGATGTCTTAGCTAGAAATCATAGTTTTATATTATTGACTGAAAATCCTTCTCCAACCTATTCCTTAACTACCTTGCATGCCAGTTACAATGTTTTCATGAGGGCATGAAAAAGGGTAAGCAGGGGGGTGTGTTGAGCATTAGAAAAGGTATGTAATTGCCACTCATTTCTTTATCTTTTCCTTTAATTCATCACTTCTCTATATTCTAAGATGGGCATATGATGAAGGATTATGATAAAGTTAAAGAGATTTGTGATTAGTGTAAAATGACTAATTATTACCTTTTTCTATGCAGAAAATGGAAGATCACCATTTCAGAGGAAAAGACAAGGCAAAACCAACTGTTGTCCCTTTGATAGGGAACCACATCCAGATGAGGCAATCTAGATCGGAGCGCATGGGCCAGGAAAAGGAAGAAGAAACGCCATATAAACACAAGAGGACGAAGAGATAACTGAAGGATAACAATATGGCAAATCCCTTAGGATCCTTTGATCCTGAGGGATCGCTACCATAAGAATATCTGTATCTTTGGTATTTCCACCTGGACACTATAAAAAGGGACAGTGCTGCTAGCCCAAGGGGTGGACTATTGTTGTTTTATAGAATTTGTTGTTGCAAACTGAACTTTGATCATCGACTCTCTTTAAAGAGCGATCACTGTAACTCTGTTTTTATGATTAATATATAAACTTCTTTGTTGTTCCGTCTTTGATTCTGGAGTAACCATAGCAGTGCATCCCTGGTGGCTAAGGGCCCGGCCCTAGTGGATCACTTGCTTCCTGTACCATTATTTTCCAATTACAAGTCGTTTGTGTTTTGATTTCTTTTACTTGCTTCATTCAGTAATCTGCTATTCCTTGACATTTCATTTACTGGCTTTGTTATACTTAATTCATATTTGAATTGTAAGATTATCATTTGCAACTTGAATGTTATGATGTTCATTCTGAAATCATATCGCATTATTGTTCCTTTACAGATTGACATTACCATGTAACATTGCTGTTCATTTACTGTTCGTTTACAGAGTAACATTGCAGTTCATTTATGGATTGGTATTGTTGTTCATTTAGCTATGGTTTACCTCTAATTGTGATTACTGTTCATTCAGATTACCGTTCCGTTGCAACTGAAATTGTTGTTCCCTTATAACTATGGTTAATATTTATTATGCTAAACTCAGATTACTGATTCCATCATTCTAGATTCACTATGTGTTAACATTTGATTTAATTCGCTGTGTATTTACATTTGATTTCGTTCATTGTTCAATATTTCATAGACTTCCTTAAGCTTGATGTTCCATTCTTGGTTGGCTATTCACTTAATTTACTAGTTAAAGATTACTGCTCAATTCCTTTAAGATTACGATTGCTGCTTAATTCATTCTTGTAAGTTAAAGCTTTGATGTTCGATCTTTTCAATAGATTAGTTATTGTTCCCTTTTTTGTTAATTGAATTGTCATTTCTAGTAATTGCTTTGGTGTGAACAGAACGATCTGCAACTGTAGCAAACATTGACTATTGCTGTCTAGTTTCTAGTTTGGAGATCTTCTCTTTGATTGCTTTTCATTGGCATCAATTTACAAAGGGAAGAGTTATCGTTACTACATCCTTGACTGATGAGTGTTGTAGTTTCTTAACTGAATGATTTAGTTAGAGTTTGTTCCCAACATTTATTTACTTTTGTAAGAGCACTATAATACTAGCATTACTCTTGACAAGTGACCACCTCAGACTGAGTACACTCTTGGGATAAAACATCGTACCTGGATTGACAATTCATGTAGGGTAAATAGAGGTTAAAAATACCCTTTTTACTGCTCAACAATTGCCTCGCCCGCACATGCTTATTGACTATGTCTCCTAATGTGAAGACTGTGTGCATCCGCACACGTTTCATACCATATGCATGTATCCATCTGGATAAGTGGGCGTGCAAACCGTTTCATCCTGCAATCTTGTCTGTTAATTGCATCTGAGGCTTCCCAAACTACATGCACCTCGTCCTCCTACATTTGTGCCGGTCCTCAAAGCTTCTTTGGTGTGTACTCCACCAGCTCGCAGGTGTAGCGTTCAGTACCCATTTCAAAGCTTCAAAATGGTGCAGTTTCAACACTTCTCTTTCAAATCTGTTCAAGAAGTCATCCATCTCACTTAACCCATCATATGTAGGTAGATCCCTTACCTCTATTGATACGTAGCATAGCGATCTCATCATCATGTTACAGTTTAGCGTGGTTACCTCGTGTAACCGGTTCTGCCATCACTCTATCTCCTCATCAGAATCTGATGTGTAGGAGCTTTCGCACTCCCATGAGATTCGTCCATCCATGGTTGGATTCACCCAGTCTTGTTCTCGTGTAGTTATCTTGTAGATGCAGTCCAAATCGTCGCTACTGTCGTAGTCGCGCACTGGCTCCGTGTAGCGCAATCCTTCTGCAGGGTCCAAAGGTACAACTACGCGCAAATACTTTTTCTCAAAAATCATCTTCCACTTTTTCAGATTGTCAACCCATTCATCTTAGTGGTCCAATCTATTCCTAATAGCATGGGGTAGGGATTGCTGTCATCAACAATCTCTATTACTACGAAGTCTGCTAGCATGCTTGCTCCTTCGATATCCACTGTGATTCACTACAATCTCCCCATAGGTAGGATATTTTGCTAGTTCTCCATTCACAGTTGGATAGGAGACCATTTCAGCGTAGGCCTTCCCATACGCTCCCATGTCTTCTTCGGCAGGACATTCGCGTCTGATCCTAGATCCAAAATCACTTGGTCCATCTCATATTCTCCAATTTGTGTGGTCAATCTCATCTCCCTTCCTGTCCTCATTGTGTGCTTTCCAAGCTTCCATACTATGCGCAGTTTTCCTGGTGCGGTCCCAATGCATCTATTTATGAGTTCCTGTAGCCCCCTTATAGCCTTGCTATCACGTAATAACTTCATGCATGTTTCTAGGAACATTGTGAGCAATGATGGGTCCATTTCTGGCTCCAGTTTGTCTTTGCTTCCTGAAGTGGAGGCACCATCGAAGCTTTTCTTGGCTTCTATGAAGGTTTCCTTTGTGCACTCCAAATCAAACTCTGGTTCTTTCGTTGGAGCCTTGCGAACCCAAGTACTCTCTTCAGGTTGCTTGCCTTTGTCATCCCCTATCATGATTCCACTTCGAAGCACAATATTCACATTAGGTTCTTCCTCGCGCAGCTCAGACCTCATCATTTGTAGGTTCTGAGTCGGGGGAGGTTGGAGCGCTCCTTTATTGCGTAGCTGCGCTATTAGTGTGGGACAATCCTTTGTCTCATGATCAAACAATGTATAGTACAAGCATGATGGCCACGTTGGATTTGTACAATTATGGGCTTAATGTCCTAGCCCTCTGCAACTGTAACATATCAGCTGTCCGCGACCTCTTCTAGGTCCTCCTCCACCTCAACCTTGTCCCTGCCCCTTAAATCCAGTTCACGCTATCCCTGCATTCTGGTCAAGGGGCCGCATTTAGGTTTCAACTCTATAGATTGGAGTCCAATCCATCATCAACGCATAACTTCTACAGGTGCACTCATCATGTCCTAGTGATCTACAGAAATTACATAACAACTGTTGCGAATTCTGCATGTACTTCTGTAATAAATGGCAGTTATCTGTAGCATGCTTTCCTCCTATCTGACAAATCATGCACCATAATGTAGGTGTCGCGCTCAGTCTTGCTTGTGCCTCTGGTCTAAATGGCATTGGTCCTCCTCCCGTGAGGTAATTCGTGAACACCGAGTAATGGTCCTTGTCGTGTCCCTGACCTTTTCACTTTATGCACCATACCTGGTCCCGCACTTTTGGATGAGCTGTCCTGTCTTGCTTCAGACTCTGCATTTCAAGGCACAAGTTTTTCAACTGTGCATGAATCTGCTAAACTCCCAGGTTGGTATCCTATATCGGGGTCTCGTGTAGTCTCATATCAACCTCCAAGGCCTCAGCCTAATTTGTTAGCTTCTGTTGTGATAGCGCGTTCCTCAAATGTGGTGTTAACTGTTAGTTCTAGTCTTCACAACCTGTCACCAGGGATCAAAGTGGGCTTTTACTATGTTTGGTTTTTAGAGATGTTTTGCACATGATCTTTAGTGAAAAACATGTCATAAGCATGTCCATCAGAAGCAATGTGAAAAAATATTTCCAACGATATATCACACTCCCAAAACCGGCTCTCGGATCAAAATTTATGACCGAATGAATGATTGACTCAAAGATCTCCCCGTGCAGCAGTTCATGTGTTTAATAATCCTGAGGAAGCTAGGAGATGTTAGTGGCTGGATTGTGATAGAGAAGGAGAGAGCATATCATTTGAGGTCTATTGTCGTGCTGCTAATCCTCATCTCAACATATGGCGAGCTTGTTTCTCTGCCTTGACTAAAAGAGATATCCATGGATCTGTGCAGAGGGCACTGTACATTGCTGACAATGATATTGTTGGTGAAAGGTTTACAATTTCTAGTCTCATGGTTCTAGAGAAGAATTACTTGGAGATTTATAGGTATGAATCTTGGGGAGGTTCAACTATTCCAACATTTATGATTCGACAACAGTTTGATGCAACTATGCATGATCATATCAAAAAGCTATTAGATCGGCACTATGCTACCAAAGATTCAAAATAAACTGTTTTGTCCAACAAACTTGGGCAAGGCAATTATTATGGATTATGATGCCATGGTGAGAAGCTAAGCAGCAGTGGAGAAGGTGAGGAAGAGATTGAGAAGGCCAAGAAACAAGAATCTGATGTATGTTCTATTGGGCCTCAGTTTTGTCTCATTTTTCACTCAAGCCCTCTCATGCTACTGTTTCATTAAATGATTATTGTTGCAAGTAATTGTTACTTCTTTTGTTTTTACGGGATTAAAATACCATTAATGGAAGTTTAATAAAGGTTTGTATGTTATAGGTTAAAGTTGATTTGATCATGTTTTGAACCTACACTTACCTGCCTGCACTGTGCAACAGATTCTTGCACCAATTCAGTTCTTACAGCGTTCCTGCACCAGTGTAGTTAGCATGCCTGCACCAGTGCAAGTTTTACAGCGTGCCTCCACCAATTTGGGGCTTTCATACATTGACACATTTATGGGAGAATCTGAAAGAGGTTTATGATCAAAATGTCATTTTAAAACTTCCACATAAGCTAAGATACACCCAGGTCATATGGATTTATGTTTCGGCAATAACTAATGCCTCAGCCCCAAATTCACAGCAGTTTCCAAACAACGAACTTCTGCCTCGTTTTCCATGTACATGAAGGCGAATGAAGAAATTCTAGAACATGGGTTTTGGTCCCAGTATAGCAAACTAACAAAACCTCAAAACGATTTCTAAAGTTTGTAATGGTATAAAAGTTACATAATGGTCTTTGAGGCAGTTTTCTAAAAATAAACTGTTTTTCCAAAATTTTAGCATCTTAGATTTCAAACAGTTATTTGTAGGCACGATTTCTGAGGCAATGGATTTGAACCAGACAGTTCTAAGAGAGGTTATTGTTGAAAATATAACAAGCTATATTTCCTCCAAACAGTTTTCTAAAATTCATAATGGTTAAGGAGATACATAGAATTATTTGGAGGCATTTTGTTAAAAAAAACCGATTTTTCTAGAAGTGTAGAAAATGGCCAGACTTGGGAAATTCGTGCCAGATCTTCATTCCTTCAATGGGAAAATGGTTGTACTGATATTCTATTAATGATAATTAGTTGGGATTCAATCCCCATGATGTTTGCAAAGTATTGGTTTGTTTTATGCCAAGTTTGGAATGTAAAAAGATTATAAAAGAAGAGTTATGGCTCCAAGCCTAGCTAATCAATTTTAGTCAATCAATTAAGCAAAGGGGAGAAGCACCCACAAGAACAAGGCAGAAGGGAGGAGAAGTTTTTCCAATGTAGCAACACGTGGTTTTAGTGTGGAATGCTTCTCTTGCTTGCTAGAGCTTAGCATTGTCTGCGTGATGTAAAAGACTGTTTTTTTAATTAATTGAAGCAATTGTAATTCATGCTTGGTCTATTCATCCATTTCATATTAATGAATATAATTGTTGTGTGAACCAAGTTAATAGAGGGTGTGAGCTGGCTGGGTTGGCCGCTAGACCAGCTCGAAACTGCTCTCATCTTTTAGATTCAATAGCATTTAGATTTTTTGCTGTGTGAACTTTATAGTTTCTTTCTACCTTTAATTTCTAGTTCTAGAATTAATTCGATTTGCTGCAATCCATTATTCCAAGTTTTAAGGTTAATTTGAGTTACTGCAATTTGTTTCTATTTTGATTTGTTGCATTATTAATTATACTTGCACCTGAAATATTTTAAACAAACATCGTGTCCTTCCATAATCCACAAGATTGGCTCTGCCTTTATGAGATCTAACTTGAATTCTGTAAATTAATCATGATCTATTAATTTATATCTAAAGCTAAGATTTTTACATTTGCTGAGCCACTATTCGTAAATAAGGAAACTACACTATGTTTGAATCGATAAATTCTTAATTAATATTATGGTTTCCTTTAACTTCTGGATTGTTCTTACACATAATTAGTGCAAACAAATTTTCTGCTTGCACCAGTGCAAGAAGAATGTTACACAGAATTAGTGCAAGCAACATAGTTTTAATTGCTTTTGAATTTATTCTAGCATTTATAGGCTTTTTTTTATTGTGTCGGCACTGCTTGATTTCCAGTTTTGATTCCCCTTCTGTTTACCTACAATTAGAATCTCCTTTTGCATTGATTGCTTTTACTTTCCCGCATGCTTTTAATTGTTTGGATTGATGTTTCTCAAACTAGTGCAGGATTGGTGTTTCTCGTACTAGTGCAGGATTACATTTATTTTCGAGATTAATCGCAATATAGACTAGAATTTGTTTTGCAGGTTACCAAGGACTCTCTCTGGAATTTCCAGTGCTGTGTCTCTAAGTTCACGAAATCTCTGGATTGACAAATTAAATATTGGTACATTTATAGACCCTATACTGCACCCAACATTTTGGCGCCATTGCTGGGGAGGCGCTTAGGGGATTGACCTTGGTGACCTATTGCATTTGGTTTCTATTTTGATGAAAATGAGATCTTGGGGTAAGCCAAAAATCCATTTTCTTGTATAAACCTCAATCCTGGGCCTATGGGTTATGGCCCACGAAGCCTCGATGGAAGCGTTCTAAAACTTTAAAACAGAGATCTTCTTTAACTATCGAACTAGCCCTTTAAAACAACGTTTGAATGCGTGTTAAAATAGCAATTCTATACGACTCCACCCCCGGTCTGATTGATCTGGTCGTTCACTATAGCATACACCCATATTAAAGAATTCAATGACCCTTCTTCAAATATTCAAAAGCCACAGCTTTACTTCAAATTGTCAAATTCTGCCACTGCATGGACTTCAAACTAAAGCTGTCCATTAATCAAGAATATCACCTCTGGTTGGCAGAGATACCCGATAATTGGCATGAGCTACGGTTTCCGCCAGGAATCCACGATTGAACGGGCATCCCCACGCAGATCCAAAATCCCCATGAAATCCATAAAGCTGCATATATGATTTATTAAATTAAATTACAAGTGACACGCAGCGGCAGCATGACGAGGTGCAGAGTTCGAACCCCGCCAGTGGTGAACCGCCCAACCAGAAGCGGGCAATTTGGCGATGTGATATCAATAACTATTTAAAGCGATCCAAATTCTGGCTTACGCCAATCCTCAACACTCGCTCTTCATACATAACGTTTAAACAATAAATGATTAACATATATATACAACAGTTACGCAAGCAATTCAAATCGCCATTGATCCTGTAAGTGATCAATGTCGATCGACAAGTTCACAACACGAAATTAAGCCAATTATCAAACACACATAAACGTATACACCATACACTAAACCCAGGTTTATACATTCACAAAACAGTTACATACTAAGGCGTTTCAGCCTTAGAAACAAGCTCAAATTCGATTACATCTTGCTCTATCACTCGGGCTCTCTCTTCTTGAACGCCTATCGATTCCTATAGATATATCTCTACCGCTGTTACATTGCATTTATAATAGAAATGTTAGATCGGAGGGATCTGATCCTTATTTTCCTCCAACAGAACACTCCATAATTGATGCACGACTGTTAATAATAGTAAGTATTCTTGAGACATATCCGCTTTAATCCACTTTAAATATGTTTTAAGCAGATTTTTCTCCCATCGCTCAGCTTTGTTGTCCACATCCTCCTCGCTCCACTTGGATTCTTCTTTGATTAAGAAGGGGGTTAGATGCTCCTGCATCATATTCCTTCACCTAGTTTCTCTTGCAATTTTATGTTCTTTGAATTTATTTCTTTCTTGCATTTTTGCTTTAAGGTTTCTCGTTTTATTTAATGTTGTAAGAACCCCCCACCCACCCTACACACACACACACACACACACACACATACACACACATATACACTATTCATGTGCTAAAAAATGTACCAGTGGTCTTGTTCAAGATAGAAAATGGTATTTTGAGGCATTTTTCAATGAAGAGTTTGAGGCTAACATCAATCATTCAATGCACCTATTTTACTGATTAGTCGGAAGAAACATTCAAAGGAGTCCTCTCGAAGTAGTACATGGAGAACTTCTTTTAGTTTGGTAAGAAATGGAAAACATTGTTACTTTTGAATTTCCTATCAAAGATCTAGGAGTGGCTGAAATGCATAATATTTCCCCATCTGCACTACCAAACTTTCATGGTTTGGAAAATGAAGACCCAGATACATTCTTATTTGAGTTTGAAATACTTTGTAGAGGATGTGGTTATTGTACTAATTCTCAGAGGTTGCAAGTGTTTCCTCTTACTCTTAAAGGAGCAACTCTCCGATGGTTCATGAGCCTTAGTGGGAACTACATTCAAACATGGGAAGACATGAAGAATGTATTCTTGGAGAAATATCAAAACTATTGTCAGGCCGATGAATATATTTTTGGAATAACACACGAGGAAAATTAAAGCTTGGAGGATAATGTGGAGCGATTTAGATACAACCTCCAAAAATCAAAACATAAGAATTTGGTAAAAGAGACCTTGAAAACACTCCTACTCAAAGGAATCAAAGACAAATTTTTAGAACCTTTAAATCTAATAGGAGTAGGTTATGTTTCTCACTTACCATATGATGATGTTTGTAAATTATGTGTTGGCATTTTGGCTCAGGTATGGCGCTATGATACAGGTGTTGTCCTTGATGGCAACTCTCTTTGATGACAGACCTCCGTTCAGTCTACAGAATGAAGAAGAAATCTCATATACGCAGGTTAATTAAGTCCAAGTTGCGTATACACGCTGGCGATATGCATAGTAAGTCGCGTATACGCAGGAGATCTATATAATAAGTCGCGTATACACGCAGATGAATGAACAGAAAAGTGCGTATATGTCGGGAAGTTTCCGTTTTGGTCCATGGTAGTTAGTCCTCGGTACTTGTGCCCATGTCTTTGGACCAAAGTACCTCGACAGTCGTGTAGATCTCTAGTTTTGAAGTTGATGGTTTTGGATCTCTATGGTTTTGGCTCTTGGTATTGAGCAAGGCCTAAGGCTATATAAGGAGAAGAAGATCATTAGGCAAGATCATCTTTTGAAAAGGCTTGAATATCTGAAAAAGAAAGAGATCTGATATGCAGGTTCTGGGTTGCTTGATCTAAGCCAAGGAGAGATCACATCGGTTGATGGAAGACTAGATCTAAGTATAGATCGGGATCTAATGGTTTGAAATGCACTATCATGATATGGTTGATTATGCGCATTTCTAGATCTGCATACTGTCGCAATGTTATGTTCTGGGTCTAACTGATGTCTGGTACAGCTGCAAATTGAGAGAGTTTATTTTTAGATCTGTACGCAGGTTGGCTTCGGTAAAAGCGCGTGTATACGCGGGTTTTGCTCATTGAAGTAGCGTATATATTTTGAAGCTTGATTTTGGGTTTACAGTTGGGTCTGACTGTTATTGCAGAGTTCTGTAGTCTGCTCTGTGTTCTGGTAACTGGTGATTGACAGGGTTCAGTGGTTCAGCGATTCAAAGTTTGGTTGTTTTATGCTTCAATGATCTATTATGAAAGGTGAATGAATTATGGTCTTCAGATTGTAATGTTGTGCTTCAGGAATATCCAGTCTGAAAATGTATGAAAAGTGGTACCTGAAAGAAAGAAGATTGTAGGTCAGCACCTACGTACTAGTATCTTGGCTAGTACAAGAGCAAAGGGGGTTGGAGCTCCCTTCCAAGGAAGTTTGGAGAACGAGAGAAGGTTGTAGCCTTCTGCAGGTTGTAGCCTGCGTACTGGTATAAGGCTGCACCAGTACAAAAAGATTGTAAACTGAAGTTTCATATTAAAGAAAGATAGAGACAACTTGCAGCAGGTGGTTTTCACCCACATTGGGTTTCCACCTTATATCTTGGTGTTCATGTGTGTGGCTTTTGATCTGCTCTGTTATACTGCACCTGTTTACTGTTAATGTGGTGAATAATGTCCTGATGCACTTAACTGAAGAATAAGCTAACTAAATTATGAGCTTTCCTCTTATACGCTGTTTTATTTAGTCACAGTAGCGTGTACACGCTGATTCACTTAACTGAAGTAGCGTATATGTTTCTGAGCATTGAAAAAGTTTGATTGATCTGATAATACTGATTCACCCCCCCCCTCTCAATATTATTTCCAACAATTGGTATCAGAGCAGGTCCTTCAGAGAAGCTTGATCGCTTGAAGGTAGATCATTCATCATGAGCAACTACGAGAAAGAAGCATCAATCAGGCCACCGATTTTTGATGGGACAAATTTCAATTATTGGAAGGTAAGAGTTACTGCATATCTTCAATCTCTTGGTACAGAAGTTTGGAACATTGTAGAAACAGGCTATGCTTTTCCTTCAGCTACTCCTACAGATCCAGCTGAGAAAAAGCAGTATGAAACAAATGCAAAAGCAGTCAGCACTCTATTAGGAAGTATATCCCAAACAGAATTCATGAAGGTCATGCACTTCAAATCAGCAAAAGAGATATGGGACAAAATGATCACTAGCTATGAAGGAGATGAACAGGTAAAACAAGCTAAACTTCAAACTCTCAGGATTCAATATGAGACTCTCAAGATGTATAATGATGAAAGTGTGGCTAATTATTTTCTTCGGGTAGATGAGATTGTTAATTGTATGAAAAATTTGGGTGAAGAAATAAAAGAGACTATAGTAGTTCAAAAGATTCTAAGATCATTATCCCCCAAGTTTGAATCTAAAGTATCTGCAATAGAAGAAAAGGAAAATCTCCGTGTTCTCACTATGTCTCAGCTACATGGAATTCTAACTGCTTATGAAATGAGAAAGGGAGGTCCATCAGACAGAAGGGAAGCTGCTTTTAAGGCACCAGGAAAAGAAGATTACTATGAAGCAAGCCATGTTCCAGAAGAAGAGGAAGAAGAATCAAATTTTGTCAGAAATCTTCAAAGGGGTTCTGGAAGGTTCAGAGGTAAGCTACCTTTCAAATGCTTTGCTTGTGGAAGAGTAGGTCATTATGCTGCAAAATGTCCTTATAAGGATAAAGGAAAAGAACCTGCTAGATGGAACAAGAAACAAAGTGCAAATAAGAAAAGCTACTACACCCATGAAGATAGTGATGGCTTATCAAACAGTGATGAAAATGAACAAGGTAATAAATATAAGCTGTTAATGGCATTTGAAGATGATGATTATGAGGATGCTGTAGATGTGGATAATCTCTATAATGAAATTACTAGACTCAAGAGATGCATAGAAGAAAAGAATGTGATCATTGATACTTTGCAATTTCAAATTGATGAAAAGGAAAAACATCTTGAAAAACTAGAAGGTGAAATTGTTGGTCTCAGAAAAGAAATTGAGAAAACAAAAGCTATTAATCTTAAGTTTGTCAAAGGATCTGAAACTTTGGATGAGATTATCAATGTGCAGCGGTCTCCTCTAAACAAGACAGGTTTGGGCTATAATGGAGAAACCTCTCAAGCATCCACCTCAAAAAGTTATCTTGATGCAGCAAGAAGAAATGAGCAGAAGAACAATGAAGATAATCAGGTAAAGCAGGGACGAATTACAAACAGAAACTATCAGGGACAATCCATCTTAAGGGTGAACAAAAGCTACAACCAGCCACAGGTAAAATCTTCTCAGTTTGGTTCAAGAATAAATGAAAATAGAAATTACAATCAGTTGGTTGGTAGATTCAATAACCGCAGAAGCTTCTTCAATGGACAATGCTTTTCTTGCCATAACTTTGGTCACAAAGCAGCTCAATGTGTTGCATATAAAACAATCATGACTAGGGAAGCTCAAAAACAAAGAAGTATGACAGGGATTACAAAAAGGACCTATAACAACTTTTCGGTTCTTGAAAATGAAGTTGAATGTTCTATTTGCAATAATTTTGGTCATGAAGACTCTGAATGCAGGAGCAGGTTTCAGGAGAAAAAGGAACAAGCCACAAGCACCAAAACATGGAGAATAAAGGAACCTCAAACAGAAAGATGTGGGATAGCATTTTATGCAGAAGGATAGGAAAATCTATGATACATTGACAGTGGATGTTCGAAACATATGACAGGTGATAAAGAAAAACTTGAATCTTATTCTACCTTAGAAAAGGGAAAGAAAGTTTCTTTTGGAAATGATACTCCTGCAACTATAAAAGGAAAAGGTATTGCTCCTTTGAAAGAAAAGGTCAAGGCTGGAAATGTTTTGTATGTTGATGGATTGAAGCATAATCTACTAAGTGTCATCCAGATGTGTGATCAAAAAACCGAGGTTATTTTCAGATCGAATGGATGTCTTGTTCGTGATCTTGATACAGGTAAAACAGTTCTCAAAGGCAAAAGAACTCCAAATAATCTGTACATATTTGAAGAAGGACAACAACAATGCTATCTTAGCAAGGATGAAGAGCACTGGTTATGGCATCGAAGGTTGGGACATCTAATCTTCTCACAAATAAGGAAAGCATGCAAATATCAGGCAGTTCGCGATCTTCCAGATATCAAAATTCCAGACAACACCATATGCAAATCTTGTCAGTTTGGAAAGCAAACCAGAACTAACTTTCCAGAGAAGGAAGGATCAGCTAGCTTGCCTCTTGAGCTAGTCCATACAGATGTATGTGGTCCGTTTAGGAAAAGGACACCTCGAGGAGAAGAATATCTAATATTATTCATTGATGATTTCTCAAGGTTTGTTTGGTTAGGGCTTATGAAGCACAAAGATGAAGCATTCGAAAAATTCAAATCCTTCAAAGCATTGGTTGAAAATGAATCAGGACACAAAATTAAGTGCCTCAGATCTGACAGAGGTGGGGAGTTCACCTCAAATGAATTTTTCGATTTCTACGATGAACATGGGATAAGAAGAGAATTCTCTACAGCTAGAACTCCTCAGCAAAATGGGGTTGTGGAAAGAATGAACAGAACTATCCAACAAATGGCTCGTGCTATGCTCGATGAATCAGGTACTCCTGCGACCTTCTGGGGTGAAGCTGCACATGCTGCTGTTATTATTCTTAACAAAACAAATGTCCGAGTAAACAGCACTCAAACACCTCATGAGCTTTGGAGTGGTAAAACTCCTTCCGTGAAGCACTTCAAAATCTTTGGGAGCAAATGTTATATTAAGAATATTGATGAGCAACTTGGCAAACTTGAACCAAGAGCAGATGAGGGCATTCTTCTTGGTTATTCTCCACATAGCAAAGCATACAAGTGCTACAATAAAAGACTTGGCAGAATTGTTGACAGTATTGATGTAGTGGTTGATGAGAAGGGATATATTCCTAGGCAAGTTCATCATGAAGACATTGAAGAAGATGAAGGCTACTCTCAAAGGCGGAATGATGAAGAAGACGAACCTCAAGAAGAAGAAGAATCTCAAGAAGAACCAGAGGAGCAGATAAGAATAGAAGAGAAGACTCCATCCAGATATGTTCAAAAGAATCATCCAGAAACTCAGATTGTGGGGCAGAAAGAAATAGGAGTACAAACAAGAAGGACACTTGCAGAAGCTTCAAGCTACTTGGCATTACTCTCCTCCACTGAACCACAAAATGTGAAAGAGGCATGCAAAGATGAATGTTGGGTCAAAGCAATGGATGAAGAACTTGAGCAAATCGAAAAGAACAACACTTGGGAATTAGTTCCTAGACCAAAAGATAAGAATGTGATAGGAACAAAATGGGTCTTCAAGAATAAATTAAATGAAAATGGAGAAGTAATTAGAAACAAGGCCAGACTTGTTTGTAAAGGGTATGCACAGCAAGAAGGAATAGATTTTGAAGAGACCTTTGCTCCTGTGGCAAGACTTGAAGCCATCCGAATGTTCCTTGCTCTCTCAAGCTTTCAAAACTTCAAGGTTTTTCAAATGGACGTGAAATCAGCCTTTCTGAATGGAGACTTAGAAGAAGAAGTATATATTGAGCAGCCAGATGGTTTCATTCTTGGGAATGATCCAAACCTTGTATGCAGATTGAAAAAGGCTCTCTATGGACTCAAACAAGCTCCAAGGGCTTGGTACTATCGGTTGGACAAATATCTTCACCAACAAGGCTTTTCAAAAGGATCAGCAGATAGCAATCTCTATATAAAAGTTGAAAATAACAAATTGCTAATTCTTGTTGTTTATGTAGATGATATTATCTTTGGCAGCAATGAAGAGACTATGAGTCAAAACTTTGCCTTGGTTATGCAGAAAGAATTCGAAATGTCACTACTTGGAGAATTGACATATTTTCTTGGATTGCAAATCCAACAAAATGAAGGAGGTATCTTCTTATCTCAAACCAAATACCTCAAGCAGATCTTGAAGAAGTATGGCATGGAAGAGTCAAAACCAGTATGTACACCCATGGTTACAGGATGCAGCCTCAGTGCAAATGATGAATCAGCAGCAGTTCACCAACCCACTTATAGATCCATGGTTGGGAGTTTGCTTTATTTGACAGGTACTCGACCAGATATTACACATGCAGTAGGAATGGTTGGAAGATTTCAAGCCAACCCAAAGGAAACTCATCTTCAGGCAGTCAAAAGAATCTTCAAATATCTTCAAGGGACCCAAAACTATGGCTTATGGTATCCTAGAAATACAGATCTCACTCTTCATGCTTACACATATGCAGATTGGGCTGGAAGTGTGGATGATAGGAAAAGCACAAGTGGTGGTGCTTTCTTCATGGGTTCCAGATTAGTATCTTGGTTCAGCAAGAAACAGAGTTCGATTGCCTTATCTACAGCTGAAGCAGAATATGTGGCTGTAGCATCTTGTTGCACACAACTTCTTTGGATGATGCAGACCTTGCAGGACTTTCAAATCACTTGCACTCCACCCGTCTCTATCTTATGTGATAATACAAGTGCAATCAGCATTTCAAAGAATCCAGTCATGCACTCAAAGACCAAGCACATACCAATCAAGTACCATTTTCTTCGGAAATAAGTGCTTGAGCAGAAGGTCAAGTTGGAGTATGTTCCTTCTAAGGAACAAGTTGCTGATATTCTCACAAAACCACTGCCCAGGGAAACTTTTGAATATCTCAGACAAAAGCTGGGAGTAGTTGATGCTTCATCCTGCTGTTGAAGTTTGTTTACAGAAAAGTTGGTATACGCAGGTTACAAAAGGGATATCCGCGTATATACGCCGATTTATGTGGGGTAAGTCGCGTGTCTGTTGGACGCTTGTTGCAGAAAGTATATCCGCGTACATACGCAGTTTCATGCAGGAGAAATCGCGTATATGAAGTTCTGAACAGCAAGGGCAAACTCTGGAGTTCTGAACAGCAATGGGTATGTCAGAATTCTTCAGGCACAGTTTCAGGGGGTGCAGCAGGCACAGGTTCAGGGGGAGCAGCTTAAAAGTCTCATAAAGCATTGTTGGCATTCAGATGTTTTGATTGTTGATTTCAGGAAAAGGAGCTCAGAAAGAAATCCTGGTTGCTGATCTAAAAAGATGTTTATCATATGCTGCTGGTGACTTTCATAAGTCTTGGTCTAGATCTGTTGTCTCTATGTCATGTATCTCTCTTGTGATATCTCTTTTATGGTGTCAAGGTCATGTAACGGCCTATGTTGGTTTCCCCACTATGCCTGGGATGAATGATGTAATATAATTGATTGTTTCTGATGTGTCCCCTCTTGGTAGGGAGTATGGATGTATGTAGTGAGTCTTTTGGTGATAGAAAGGTCCCTTATGGTGTATAAGTCTTGGTTCTTGTTGAAGATCATCTTTTGCAGATCTTGCCTACAGTCAGGGGGAGCATGTTTCAGCACAGCCAAGCAGAGGTATCAGCATGTTCTCAGGGGGAGCACAGCCCTTTGCCCTTGATGACAAAGGGGGAGAATGATTCTAAGGATCTGAAGGTTGCCATCAAGTCCAAAGGGGGAGATTGTTGGCATTTTGGCTCAGGTATGGCGCTATGATACAGGTGTTGTCCTTGATGGCAACTCTCTTTGATGACAGACCTCCGTTCAGTCTACAGAATGAAGAAGAAATCTCATATACGCAGGTTAATTAAGTCCAAGTTGCGTATACACGCTGGCGATATGCATAGTAAGTCGCGTATACGCAGGAGATCTATATAATAAGTCGCGTATACATGCAGATGAATGAACAGAAAAGTGCGTATATGTCGGGAAGTTTCTGTTTTGGTCCATGGTAGTTAGTCCTCGGTACTTGTGCCCATGTCTTTGGACCAAAGTACCTCGACAGTCGTGTAGATCTCTAGTTTTGAAGTTGATGGTTTTGGATCTCTATGGTTTTGGCTCTTGGTATTGAGCAAGGCCTAAGGCTATATAAGGAGAAGAAGATCATTAGGCAAGATCATCTTTTGAAAAGGCTTGAATATCTGAAAAAGAAAGAGATCTGATATGCAGGTTCTGGGTTGCTTGATCTAAGCCAAGGAGAGATCACATCGGTTGATGGAAGACTAGATCTAAGTATAGATCGGGATCTAATGGTTTGAAATGCACTATCATGATATGGTTGATTATGCGTATTTCTAGATCTGCATACTGTCGCAATGTTATGTTCTGGGTCTAACTGATGTCTGGTACAACTGCAAATTGAGAGAGTTTATTTTTAGATCTGTACGCAGGTTGGCTTCGGTAAAAGCGCGTGTATACGCGGGTTTTGCTCATTGAAGTAGCGTATATATTTTGAAGCTTGATTTTGGGTTTACAGTTGGGTCTGACTGTTATTGTAGAGTTCTGTAGTCTGCTCTGTGTTCTGGTAACTGGTGATTGACAGGGTTCAGTGGTTCAGCGATTCAAAGTTTGGTTGTTTTATGCTTCAATGATCTATTATGAAAGGTGAATGAATTGTGGTCTTCAGATTGTAATGTTGTGCTTCAGGAATATCCAGTCTGAAAATGTATGAAAAGTGGTACCTGAAAGAAAGAAGATTGTAGGTCAGCACCTACGTACTAGTATCTTGGCTAGTACAAGAGCAAAGGGGGTTGGAGCTCCCTTCCAAGGAAGTTTGGAGAACGAGAGAAGGTTGTAGCCTTCTGCAGGTTGTAGCCTGCGTACTGGTATAAGGCTGCACCAGTACAAAAAGATTGTAAACTGAAGTTTCATATTAAAGAAAGATAGAGACAACTTGCAGCAGGTGGTTTTCACCCACATTGGGTTTCCACCTTATATCTTGGTGTTCATGTGTGTGGCTTTTGATCTGCTCTGTTATACTGCACCTGTTTACTGTTAATGTGGTGAATAATGTCCTGATGCACTTAACTGAAGAATAAGCTAACTAAATTATGAGTTTTCCTCTTATACGCTGTTTTATTTAGTCACAGTAGCGTGTACACGCTGGTTCACTTAACTGAAGTAGCGTATATGTTTCTGAGCATTGAAAAAGTTTGATTGATCTGATAATACTGATTCACCCCCCCCCTCTCAGTATTATTTCCAACATTATGCATTAGTTATTCAAGAGGAATCTCCAAGATTGGTAAGAATTCTCGAGAACCTTCTTCTCAATTTTTGGAATCAACTACAAAAATAGGAGCTACAAAATCTTGTCTAAATTTACAATTGGATGATTTGCAGGAAGAATGGAAGTAGTGTAACGAGGATCATTCAACAAATTATTTCCCATCACTATCGGGGTTTCAACAGGTATTTAAGGAATCAAGTAAGGAAATAAATCGACCACTAGGTATAACTCAAAACTCATGACCAACCAATAAAGAATAGTAATTAAAAACTTTTCACGCCATCCTGCACTCTTAAGGAGTAGATTTGCTTCCCCACCTATTAAGTAATCCATCTGAGGTTAATCATAATCAGAGTTCTTTACTAAAGATATAAATGAATTAATTGAGGGATATGAGGTCTCATTGCGAGCTAACCTACTATGATTATGGGTCCTAAGGAGAATGACATTACCGCACTGGTCACCAACCCAGGGTAATGGCTTTTAGTTGGAAAACTGGAAGACGAGAGGTCTCATCATGAGCCGGCTCATTCATTCTTGTTAGTTCTTGTGAATAGAATTATCATTAGCTGGTTACTAAGCTAGGACAACATCCTTCAATTAACTTATAAAAAGAGAAAAATTAAATGCTCAGGAATAACTCTGAATCTATATCTAATAGGTGGGGCACAAGCATTTTGTAAGTTTAAAAGGTATCCCTGTCGAGGCTATGGACACCTGCTAGCAACAAGGCCATGCTTGTGGTATTAAAGTTAACTCTACACTATAATTTAATTGGTTGATTTTTCTTTCTGTGAACTCACTATCAATCTCTTTGAGAATGGCTGTAGAATCCTACTGTTGTTATACCTTGGAGTTCTATCTTTTTGGAATGATTTTTATGGAAGTGGGGACCCTCAATGCACGTAATTCACTGTGCCCAGACAAGAGAAGCTTTAAATATACATGGATAATGGTAAAATAATCATTATGAGAAGGTATTACTATGTCTACCTGTAACAACATATCTTTTAAATCATGTCACTAATGTTTATAATGAGGATGTTAAAGTGAAACTTTTGATCATGGATGCCTCTAAGATATTATTTTTTGAAAATTTTAAAAGTTGTCTATTTTTCTCAAGTAATAACACCATCCTTGCAATTTAGCTTTGACACGGTAGTTTTCATAAATAAAGAGTCTAGCAGACACTTTGTTTTTAAGAGCAAATTTTATCAAGTGCAGGGAATGTAATCATGCAGATTTGCAGGAACATCATTGTGAATGTTTATACATGTTTCTAATTTTGTTTTTTGCAAAGGAGTAATAGTACCAGATTTTCTTGCATGAGGACATGCAAGATGGTCAGCATGGGGGGATGTTGGGCCTCAATTTTGTCTCATTTTTCACTCAAACCCTCTCATGCTACTATTTCATTAAACGATTATTGCTGCAAGTAATTGTTACTTCTTTTGTTTTAATGAGATTAAAATACCATTAATGGAAGTTTAATAAAGGTTTGTATGTTGCAGGTTAAAGTTGATTTGATCATGTTTTGAACCTACACTTACTTTCCTACACTGTGTAATAGATTCCTGCACCAATTCAGTTCTTACAACGTTCCTGTACTAGTGCAGTTAGCGTGCCTGCACCAGTGCAAGTTTTATAGCGTGCCTCCACCAATTTCGGGCTTTCATACATTGACACATTTATGGGAGAATCTGAAAGAGTTTTATGATCAAAATTTCATTTGAAAACTTCCACATAAGCTAAGATACACCCATGTCATATAGATTTATGTTTAGGCAATAATTAAGGCCTCAGCCCCAAATTCGATGCAATTTCCAAACTGCCAACTCCTGCCTCGTTTTCCATGCACGTGAAGGAGAATGAAGAAATTCTAGAACATGGGTTTTGGTCCCCGTATAGAAAATTGACAAAGCCTCAAACCGATTTCTAAAATTTGTAATGGTATAAAAGTTACATAACGGTCTGAGGCAGTTTTCTAAAAATAAACTGTTTTTCCAAAATTTTAGCATCTTAGATTTCAAATAGCCATTTTTAGGCATGATTTCCGAGGCAGTGGATCTGAACTAGACAACTCTAAGAGAGGTTATTGTTGAAAATATAACAAGATAGATTTCCTTTGAACTGTTTTCTGAAATTCGTAATGGTTAAGGAGATACACAGAATTCTTGGAGGCATTTTGTTAAAAAAAGTGATTTTTCCAGAAGTGTAGAAAACGGCCCGACTTGGGAAATTCATGCCAGATCTTCATTCCTTGAATGGGAAAATGGTTGTACTGATATTCTATTAATGATAATTAGTTGGGATTCAATCCCCATGATGTTTGCAAAGGATTGGCTTGTTTTATGCCAAGTTTGGAATGTAAAAAGATTATAAAATAAGAGCTATGGCTCCAAGCCTAGTTAATCAATTTTAGTCAATCAATTAAGTAGAGGGGAGAAGCACGCATAGGAACAGGGCAGAAGGGAGGAGAATTTTTTCCAATGTAGCAACACATGGATTTTAGTGTGGAATGCTTCTCTTGCTTGCTGGAGCTTAGCATTGTTTGCGTGATGTAAAAGACTTTTTTTTTAATTAATTGAAGCAATTTTAATTCATGCTTGGTCTATTCATCCATTGCATCTTAATGAATCTAATTGTTGTGTGAACCAGGTTAATAGAGGGTGTGAGCTGGCTGGGTTGGCCGCTAGACCAGCTCGACACTGCTCTCATCTTTTAGATTCAATAGCATTTAGATTATTTGTTGTATGAACTTTACAGTTTCTTTCTACCTTTAATTTCTAGTTCTAAAATTAATTCGATTTGTTGCAATCCATTATTCCAAGTTTTAAGGTTAATTTGAGTTGCTGCAATTTGTTTCTATTTCATTTGTTGCATTATTAATTATACTTGCACCTGAAATATTTTAAACAAACATCGTGTCCTTCCAGAATCCACAAGATTGGCTCTGCCTTTATGAGATCTAACTCGAATTCTATAAATTAATCCAGATCTATTAATTTATATCTAAAACTAAGATTTTTACATTTGCTGAGTCGATATTCGTAAATAAGGAAACTACACTATGTTTGAATCGATAAATGCTTAATTAATATTATGGTTTCCTTTAACTTCTGGATTGTTCTTACACATAATTAGTGCAAGAAGATTTTCTACTTGCACCAGTGCAAGCAGAATGTTACACAGAATTAGTGCAAGTAGAATAGTTTTAATTTCTTTTGAATTTATTCCAGCATTTACAGTCTTTTCGTTATTGTGTCGGCACCACTTGATTTCCAGTTCTGATTTCCCTTCTATTTACCTGCAATTAGAATCTCCTTTTGCATTGATTGCTTTTACTTTCCTGCATGCTTTTAATTGTTTGGATTGATGTTTCTTGAACTAGTG
The DNA here is from genome assembly GCA_031772625.1 of Pinus tabuliformis. Classification (NCBI taxonomy): domain Eukaryota; kingdom Viridiplantae; phylum Streptophyta; class Pinopsida; order Pinales; family Pinaceae; genus Pinus; species Pinus tabuliformis. The sequence goes on from CM062811.1 coordinate 266,580,558, forward strand.
TAGGATTGGTGTTTCTCGCACTAGTGCAGGATTACATTTATTTTCGAGATTAATCGCAATATAGACTAAATTTCTTTTTTACAAGTTACCAAGGACTCTCTCTGGCATTTCCAGTGCTGCGTCTCGAAGTTCACGAACTCTCTGGATTGAAAAATTAAATGTTGGTACATTTATAGACCCTATACTGCACCCAACATGTTCTTTGTTGGAATTAAAAACACTTCAGCTTTAGCAGGAAAAAATGGATCTCAAGAAGGTAACAGAAGAAGGATCTTCTTTGAGTGCTTCTATGGATTGTTTAAAGACAGATCTAGATAAGAAAAAGACAGAATTGGCTGAAATAAATGAGATCGAGGCAAAAGAAGAAACAAAAGCAACAGATCTGAATGCAGATCTTCATAAAGCCAGATCAAAATTGGCAGTTGCCATTGCTGCTGAAGAAAAAGGAAAAAGATGTTGTTTCACATCTCTCTCAATCTCTGCAAAAGATTAATATAGAAACTGAGTAGGCTAGGAAGGAAGTTGAATCTATGAGTGAGGAAGCTTGTAAAGAAAAATTGGAGACCGAACTGGAAAAGTTTGAGATGAATATCATAGATAATAGGCTACAATCTTCCTACAAGGATCTTGAGGAAGCTAAAGCTGACGAAGCTACATCCATGGAGAAAATTAAAGATGTATCTGAAAAAGCTAGTGTTGCATGATCTTCTACTTCAGAATATAGTGGTGGGATTACAATTTCAGATCCTAAATTTGATTCCCTAAGCAAGAGGGTGGAGGATATAAATAGGTTTACAAATAAGAAAGTGGTTGTTGTCGCAATAAAAGTAGTTAGAGCAAGTGTTCAAGGTTTTGGTGTAATGTGTGAAGACAGTGATCAAACATCCAAGGTTTACAAATTTCCTGGAGCTGGAAGAATTGCTGAGATACTCCTGTGGAGAGATGAGAAGCACACATTTACCATAATGTAGGCAGTAGTATTTCTACAACTTGCAACAACACTATGAGAGTATTGGTCCCATGGAAGTATCATTGAAGGCCAAGTTTAGCTCCAAATCCCATGCGCCCCTGCATCCACAAACACAAGTCAAACATCAAAGCCATGCCAATCTAAGGAGGTGGTGCTGCACTTCTAGCTATGGCGCTACACGTAGCCTTGTGGCATGCACTTCTGAAGTGTGGCACTGCACGTAGGACTCAGAACACTTTTGAAGCTCCCATTTTCCTAATTCACATTTAATTCAACCAAACAGAGATTCTGCCAAATAAGCTCCTACATCTACCTTTTTCTCAACGGGCCTTCAATCTGGACATAATAAATTCACAACAGGAAGGTCAGGTGGGAATGTTCTTTTTCCCCCTCAATATGCCCCAATGAATTGCTGGTCCAAGTGACAATGTTGATCCTTTTCTCGACGTTGAAACATATAGAGTAATCACAGATACATATGCTGGTATGCCTGATGAGTGGCAGAGTAATATTCTTTCTGTTCAAGGGGAATATGAAGTTCAACCTAAATATATGACTATGAAAAAGAGAAATCAAGAGAAAAACATACAAAAAAACAGGGTTATGTATTGAAAGCTGAAGTGTAACATATTTAAGGAAGAAAGGAGACTTCAAAGCCAAAGGGAGGTGTGCAAAAGTTAGAAGAAAATTACATCCAATGCAGTGCTTAGAATTGAGGATGAGTGCTTAGAATTAAGAGATCTACAAATTACATCCAACGCAGTTGGCATCGAAATTGATGAAATTGGCAGACCAAATTCTGAATATCATGAAGGCTTACTAGGGAGGTTTCCACCTGCTTCAGTGAAAATGAAACAAATTTGTCTGGCCCATCCATGGAAGGGTTCAAAGGAGAATGTCAGAAATTTGTTCATGGTTTTTCGATTTTTATATACTTTCGCTGATGTGATCGGTTTGTGCCCATTCACACTGGATGATTTTCTTCAGGCTTTCCATGACCATGATTCAAATCTACTTAGGAAAATTCATATTTCTCTTCTAAAAACTCTTCTAGAAGATGTTGAAAGTGAACTTCAGAGCTGTGTCAGTGCTGGCAAATGGATTCAGTGTGATTCTTCTCTAAATGATGGCAGCTTTCTGAGATTAACTCAAGCTGTAAAACAAGCTTTGATGTTACAGTTTGGAAAGAATTATTGAATCCCCTTATGTGGCCAAAGATTTTGAGACAAGTTGCAATGGGTACTGGATTTTGTCCAAAGCGAAAGAAGGAAATGCAAATTCTTAGTAAAATTGTTGATAAGGAGGGCAATCAAACAGGATACCATGGTTTGGTTCCTAGGACATTGAAGGTTGCACTATTCCGCATCCTGTCGCAGGAAGGGGCTAATGGTTTGAAAATTCTTGAGATTGCAAAACACGTGCTTTCCCCATTAGAGGATTTTCCTCCACCTGTCAATAATAATGAGGAAAAAATTAAGGTCATAGGAGTTGGTGGGGGTGGTTCTAATGCTGTCAATAGGATGATCGAGAGTGAAATGAAAGGTGTGAAGTTCTGGATTGTCAATACAAATGTGCAGTATGATAACCTTGTCAAGAAAGGGATAGATGGGGAATGTTTGCAGACATAATGCTTCTTCTAAAAAATTTCACAAAATCATTGTCATTTAACTTAGATAATGTAGAAGATTTTGGAAAGAAGTGATATAATTTAGGAATAAAATCATCGAATAATCAAGTCCCAGATTCAAGGAAATGGAGATCAACTTTTGAAAGAGGAAAATTAGTGGTGAAAACTGAAGTGTCAGAGTTGTGAGGCACAAATCCAGCAGTAGTTGAGGAAAATATCAGATCTTAGGGTTCATTATCAGCAGTCAAAGGGTGAAATGGTATTAGAAAGGTAGATTTTGTGGAATATGGTTCTACACTTAAAGGAGCAGATATAGTGATATTAATCCACTTGGAAAACCTTCACTTAATTTTCGTTTTCCAAAAACTATTCCTCATGGTTCTCGAGATAGTTTGGAGTTTTAGTTGAAAATTAGTTTATAATATTGTTTTATGATAGGATTTTATTATTAATTTTATTTTATTTTTTATTTCCTATGTTGAGGAAATTAAAATGATTTTGTAATATTATATAAATAGGATTAGTTTAAAGATGTAGAGGTTCGATTTTTGTAGCAGAGAGAGGCTGCTTGGGACTATGTAAAGTTTTTCTTGAATATTATTTTAATGAAGCAGTTTCTGCCCTTTAGATCTAGGATCCATCATGGTGTTTAATGTTCAGTATGTTTTTCCTGTAGACTCACTTACATACTTTGTTTTTTCTACTATTTCTTGTTACAACATTATCTAAGAGACGTGTTAGGAACCCATCTACACACGATGCTCCTTTCACAATGATTTTGTTGTTAAATGTAGTGGTTGTCTTTACAAAATCCATCCTTTATTAGATGCTCTGTTGAGTAACCCTATGTTTCTTTTTCTTCTAATGCTGCTATCGTATATCCATCCCCTTATTGATGCCTGCAAGGCAGCAGGCCTTCTCCCCTATTATTCTTGCATTTGAAATCTTTTATTTGGTTGAGCATTGTACTTACTTGGCCCCAAGTTTGCCAACGGAAACTAGCTTTGAAATCCATAGCCCAATGGTCCCTTCTCTTGCTGTTTTCGACCCGCAACTTTTAAATCAAATCCCCGCACATCATAGCTAGCTTAAGATTCAATTATTGCAGCCAGGTTTTGTTGGCAAAGAGAGAGCCCTCTCTGGTCTGGCATGGCTAGATGCCAGATCAAAAGCATTGGTCTGTGGTTACCTCAGAATTTCCTCTTCTCAGCCTTGAGGTTCATTCTGAGTGCTAACATTTTGGCGTTGTTTCCGGGGACGAGGTGACAAATATTCTCTGGGAAAGATCATTCAAGTTGTAGATCTGGTTACTGATGGTGGGCAGTGGTAAGACACATATGAAGGCTGAAACATCCACCTGGTGACTCCATTATTCGAGATCCTGAGTTTCAAAGTATTGATGGTGGCTCCACTGGCTAAATGAAGGACTCAGATGTTGTTTCTATTTGTTCAAGGTATTCATGTATCGATTTTTCTAATCTTCCTAGTTTTCCTAATCAATTACCAAAGGATGCATATATTTTGAGCAATGGCCCTAAATTCAATGGGGAAGATTTGAATTTTACTTTTGAGCAGATAGAAAATTTTAAAACATTTGTGAATATTCTTAGAGTAAAAAAGGAAGATGTCTTCATCAGATTGTTCTTTGATTCATTTCAAGGCAAATGTAGAATATGGATTAAAGGTCTTCCTATTAGATCAATTAAGTCATTTGTAGATTTTTTCATATCTTTCTTGAAACATGGATGGAGAAAGAGGAAGAATTCAAAATAGAGGTGCCCTCTATTCAAGGCTGTAAAGAATGGGAAGCTATGTGCACAAATGATGAGGTATATGAGAAATTTGCTTCATCTCTTTATTCTTATCTAAAATCTTGTCGATGTAGCCATGAAGTTAAGCTCAATTTTTAGCAAGATTTTGCCATCAAAATTGAAGAAGACCTAACTGAATTGAGACCCAAATATAGTCCCAGGATCTGGACCGTCAAGTCCCATTCTTTGGGGACCTTTTTCAATAGAAGGAAGGGAAGGTAAGGCTAGTCATGGATATTTTCATTGACAGTTTGTAGTTGGAGGCCTGTGTTGAGGAGTTAGGGCAACATACATGGTTTGGTTTCTTCGATCTTGTTGTAGTGTACATGGAATTTTTTTTTTAGTTTTAGTGACAAACCAGATTGTCTTTTACACAACCAAACTCATTTTGTGCATGTATGGCTGTCAACATTTCTAGTTGTGTCCTGGTTCAAGCACTTCCACGCAACATGCTTGTCACAGTTATTTGATTGGTTGATTTGGCATTACAACATCACTTGATCTATTGATTTTGCTACAAAGTAGGGTAGGTTTGTGCATAAATAAGCTGCCCAAGGCAACATTTTGCTTCCGGTATTTGTTTATGAATAGGTTCCAGTGTATCTATGTTTCTGGATTGGTATAAGTTGTTCAGGTTTGCAGTTGTTTATGACCATATTTCCCAATGGATGAGGCACTTGGTCTATGGTGTTCTTGACACCTCCAAGGAGCTTCAACCCCCAATAAGGCCAATGTTAGTTCCAGCCTTCATAGCCTGTCACCAGGGATCAAAGTGGGCTTTTACTATGTCTGGTTTTCAGAGATGTTTTGCACATGAGATTCAATGCAAAACATGTCATAAGCATGTCCATCAGAAGCATCATGGAAAAATCTTTCCAACGATATACCACACTCCCAAAACTGGCTCCCGGATCAGAAGATATGACCAAATGAATGATTGACTCAAAGATCTCCCCATGCAATAGTTCACGTGTTTAATAATCTTGAGGAAGGTAGGAGATGTCAGTGGCTGGATTGTGATAGAGAAGGAGATAACATAGCATTTGAGGTCTATTTTCGTGCTGCTAATCCTCATCTCAACATAAGGCGAGCTCATTTCTCTGCCTTGACTGAAAGAGATATCCATGAATCTGTGCAAAGGGCACTGTACATTGCTGATAGTGATATTATTGGTGAAAGGTTTACAGTTTCTGGTCTCGTGGTTCTAGACAAGAATTACTTGGAGATTTATAGGTATGAATCTTGGGGAGGTTCAATTGTTCCAACATTTATGATTCGACAACAGTTTGATGCAACTATGCATGATCATATCAAAAAGCTATTAGATCGGCACTATGCTACCAAAGATGCAAAATACATTGTTTTGTCCAACAAACTTGGGCAAGGCAATTGTTATGGATTATGATGCCATGGTTAGAAGCTAAGCAGCAGTGGAGAACTTGGAAAATGAAGTCAATTTAGTAAAGAGTTTAGAGTCTAAGGTTTATAAGAGTGCTTCTCATCCTATTGGGAATCTTAAGAAGGTGAAGGAAGAGATTAAGAAGGCCAAGAAATAAGAATATGATGCATGTTCTTTCTTGGAATTAAAAACTCTTCAGCTTGAGCAGGAAAAAATGGATCTCAAGAAGGTAACAGAAGAAGGATCTTCTATGAGTGCTTCTATGGATTGTTTAAAGATAGAGCTAGATAAGAAAAAGACAGAATTGATTGAAATAAATGAGATCGAGGCAAAATGAGAAACAAAAGCAGTAGATCTGAATGCAGAGCTTCATAAGGCCAGATTAAAATTGGCAGTTGCCATTGCAGTTGAAGAAAAAGGAAAAAGATGCTATTGCACATCTTTCTCAAGCTCTGCAACAGATTAATATATAAACTGAGCAGGCTAGGAAGGAAGCTGAATCTATGAATGAGGAAGCATGTAAAGCAAAATTGGAGACTGAACTGGCAAAGGCTGAGATGAATACCATAGATAATAGACTGCAATCTACCTATAAGGATATTGAGGAAGCTAAAGCTACAGAAGCTACAACCATGGAGCAAATTAAAGTTGTATCTAAAAAAGCTAATGCTGCACGAGATTCTACTTCAGAATAGAGTGGTGGGATTACAATTTCACATCCTGAATTTGATTCCCTAAGCGGGAGGGTGGAGGATATCAACAGGTTTATAGATAAGAAAGTGGTTGTTGTCGCAGTAAAAGTAGGTATAGAAAGTGCTCAAGGTTTAGGTGTAATGTCTGAAGACAGTGATCAAACATCCAAGGTTTACAAATTTCCTGGAGCTGGAAGAATTGCTGAGATACTCCTATGGAGAGACGAGAAGCACACATTTACCATAATGTAGGTAGTGGTATTGATACAACTTGCAGCAAAACTATGAGAGTATTGGTCCCATGGAAGTATCGTTGAAGGCCAAGTTCAGCTCTAAATCCCATATTGTTACCAGGAATAGTGTCTATGCAGAACTGCTAATCCCACTAAGGCTGGTAGCTACCTTATAAACAAACAAACTAAAACTACTTTCGTTTTCCTTTATGAGAGATATATGAGAGAAGAATAAAGGAGACCAACCTCTGTCTTGCGCTTGGTTCCTTGTTCGATTCCTCTCCCTTCTGATAGATCTTTTGCTACTCGCTTCCTTGTCCACCCAGCTTCACAGGGTACCTGTAGAATCAAAGCAGCATAATACTATCCAAGAACATAGATCTATTATCATAAACAATATAGGATCAGATGTACATTGACCACACAAATGCATAAAACATTAATCATACAAACATGTGGAGGAAAACTTGAATAGCTTTATTGATAATCAAGAAAGAGCCAAGAGAATTACAACCAATTGTTCTGACCCAACATCATCCTCTCAGCAAGAAGCCCTTCTTCACCTCATGAAAAGCTTAGATCACCCAACACTATGATATTGCACCAAGAAACCAGCAACACTTCCTTACAAGATACAAAATTCCAGCCTTTGGATCTCTGGGATGAGGGATCCATATATAGATGTCTGCAAGGGTGGTGAGTCAGCTTTTGAGATTTGATTAGTGTCTTCTCTCTGATAATTCTTTATTCCACTTGGAGATTGATGATCTCTTACTCATCCATGGTCGAATTCAGAGAGGCAAGTGTCACAGGAGAAGTTTCTGGAAGATTCCATGCTCCTCCACCTTGTGGATTGACCCTGCCATTTGTCCCTTCTCGCCCATCGCACCCCATAGAAGGGATTTTTGAAATGCATCGCACCTACTGTGTGTATTCAGGTGGGATGCAATGCACTTTGCCTATGGAGCAGGTAAAATGGTCCAGTTTTGACCAGTTCTGAGTAGTTTTTCATGAAGAACTTCTGGGAGAAGATGTAATCAGTTGACCTTGTTCTTTTAGGGGTCGGAACAACACTTTTAGGGACTTAAGAGCCCTTGGTTTATTGAAATTTATGATTAGGGTTGCAGTGCCCAAAAATGTCTATAACAGTTGCCCCCTAAAGCATGAGGTCATTAATTTGTCGATGTCAGGTGAAATGCTTTATCATGAGGATCTGAAGTTCTTTCAAGCTAGAAGGAGACCTGTAATAAGATACAATACAATACATTATCTTCATAATATTTTCATGATCTAGCTGAGGCGGGCATTCCCATGCTCAGCTTTATAAATTGATTTTTCATGTACATGAGACAGACAATCGTCTAAGTGTAGACTGATGATTCTGGTAGAGCCATCATCCCTTAGATTGGATGATTATCTGTGCAGCAATGATGTACATCTGATGTCTTTATTTTCCTGAATATATATCACAGCCTGGATGGATGAAACTAGATCCGGGGTCTTCAATCTCGTTTGATCTTCACTCAAAGTACAAGTCGATCCATGTGAGAGATGTTCTGGAGTCAAACATGGAAAGACATTGCCTGATTACCAACCAATGATGTAATTCGTTAACAGGCGCGAGAGGAATCACCGATAATGATGATGACCCTCAAGGTACTACAGTACAATTTACGTGGTGTGAATAAAGGACTTGAAGTCGAAGACCACGCAAAATCTTTCAGTAGAAGGCCATTGATGTAAATCTGTCACCGGAAGTGAGAAACTTGCCATTGAGGCATGCAAGCTTCAAAGTACTGAAAGGGTTGTTCCTAGATCGACTTCTTGGATAATGAGCTGATGTCGACAAGAAGCGATCCATCATAGGAGGGCCTTAGTGAATTCCACATCAATGAAACAGAATGGAGCAAATGATTTTAATGGAGGTGAAAATGATCTGGTGATATAAGGTTCAAGGTGGCGGTCATGAAATAATGGAGCGTAAATGTATTGCAGTGGGTGAGACACAGGTGAATTCTCTGAGCGACTTCTCTTGAACATATCGGCGACACTGACATGATGGATTGGTAGCATTAACCCCAAATGTGGATGGTGTGATGGAACCATGGTGATGTGACCAGTGAATGGAACAACCCAACCCGACTTGGATGCGGAGTGAAAGTGTCATGTTCAAGAGCGATTTGCTACCAACAAAGTTTCTTCAAGTTTTCTTCCCAATTTTTCCCCAGTCATTGCTGACCAATACCTCTTTATTTTTGTCAAGCTTGAGGAGGATAGCATATTCTTGTTCTATAATTTTCCCTTCAGGAAAACCCATCGCTATGTTTTAACGAGCCTAGCGATAGTGAAACTCGTTCTTGTCTGTTATGGACAAGTTTGTCACTATTAGGTTTTAACGAGTTTAACGACAAAGATAACTCGATCCTTTTCAATTTTAGAGAGTCTGAAAAGGGAGGTAAAGGAAACTCCAAAAATCCTTTTTTTTCATCTAATCCCTTAAGTCCGAAAAAGTATAAAATTATATAGAAGGGATGAATTTTCGGTACTTTTAACGAGCCGAACAAAACAAGCGCTCGATCTTTTTGTGTAATAATCCCTCAGGTCCAAAAAGATTAAAATCTAAAGGAGGGATAGCACTTCCGGTCACTTTAACGAGCTGGAGAGGACAATGGCTTGGCAATCTTTTCGTATTTTATGAGTCAGTTGAAAAGAGCTTAAAGGAGACTCATCTTTGAGGAACGAGTGATAAATTCGGGTAGCAGCTGATTCCAGGTAAGGTTTGGAATTTTCCAATCATGGCAGTGTTACAAGGATGGCTAACAGGATCACTCTTCGCAGCTGTTCCTCAAAAGGGCTAAACATTCAAGTGGAGGTGAATGATCGGCCAATACAGAGTGGAGGTGATGATGAGAACATGACCAAGGCTTCAAAGGCTGAAGTACTACATTCACGATAGTTATTTACCAGAAATTGGTTCATTTTTTATTTTAAAATGAGCTTAAACTCTGGGGGAAACACTTGCTCATTGCTTATGTTTATTTTTTAATGAGCTTGAAGTCCACGTTAAAATTGCTCGATATAATGGTCATTTCTTGACTTTACCATTAATAACTTTGTTCCTTCCAAGATTGTATTGCATGCTCAATTGCTTCATCAAACTAGTTAGAAATGAACAATATATGTTTGAAAAATGAGTTAAGACACTAATATTTTACTTGAATTACGTAAAAAGTAATTTAAAAGTGCTTTTACCTCTCATTTTACCATTTCATTTGAACTTTGGTTTGTTTGAGCTTTGGAGGTGCTTTCCCCCTTGATTTTCACCAGCTGATTCTGGGAGATTTTTCGGATGATTTTCGGCGCCGTCTGGACCAGGTAGGAGCTAAACCTGAGCTCTTTCATTTCATCTTTTCCATTTTGTATTCTGAGCCTGATTTCTGGTTTTTTTGAGCCTCTGAGGTTTGAAAAATTGGCCCTAGCTCCATCGCACCCTTTCTATATCAAAAGGTGTATTGCATGATGGCCTACCTACTGGACAGTTAGCATGCAATGCACCCAGAACACTGCTGGGGGTGCGATGGGTGCAAGGAGGGAAATTTGTGCACAGATTTTAATGGAAATTTTTTCTTGTTCTTCACCAAATCAGGATCTAACCCTTCTCTTGTTTGTTTTCAAAGATTCATTGGAGAAAAATGCCTGTTACATGGCGAGAACGTGAGCATGAAGAAGAGGACATGCTTGCTTTACATGATCCGGTTACAGTAAATGCACTGCGGAACTGTGGCCTGTTCAAGTTTTTCTGCATCTCTAGCATGAGGCAACAAATCAACTTGTTGCAATATTTGCTCGATGCCTGGGACCCTACCAGCCAGGTGTTCCAGATTAGGGGCAAATCCATCCCCTTGACTATCGTGGACATCTATTTTTTGACCGGCTTATCGAGGCGGGGTGCCCCTATCTCCTTATCAGGTTCGGCCCGTGGGGGTGAATCTGTGAGAGATTACATTCGCAGATATTGTAGAGGGGGATCTCAGTCGAGTAAAGACGGCAAGATCATCATCCGAGATGTCACTGACAGGTCCCTGAGGACCATTCTGTTCACCTTTGGTAGGATGGCTAGTGGTGTGGCTCTTCATGTGGCCAACCGGTCTTATATGCAGTATGCCTTAGAATGTCTCGAACCGAAAGTGTTCAACTGGTGTGATGCAGTACTCTTTGTGATGAAAGAACAGTTGACCAAGGTGAAGAATGGAAGATTGAAGAACTTTGGATATGGTTCTATTTTGACCACCTTTGCCTTGGAAAAGATCCTGCTGATGCAGCCGCAGTATATTTCACTTGGTTTACCTCCACCGACTGAACCATGGATGCAGAGATGGGTTGACCATATGTCCAGACATGCTGGTCAGTCTCAGATTTCCTTTTCTGATACCTTCTGCGGCTGGTTTGATCGTCAGGAGATGGTTTTTTTTTAGTATCCATATGCTGGTATGGACTTCCGAGGTGACCCGGATTTGGTACTGTCGGCTGGCGAGCAGTGGGGTGCCATCGGTAAATTCTTTGACCATATTTCTGTTTATCATTTCTCTTCTATAATGTCCTTGTGCTTTATTTTGTCAAGACTAATCAGAACTCATGTTCTCATGCAGATGTTGGTCCCGTTCGGCCAGTAGTACACCTGAGAGTGCTAGTTGTCGCTCCAGCAGGAGAGGCTGTGGGAAGGGCTATCCTTCGCGACCTTGATGTGGCCGAGACTCTTTCAGCATTACAGGATCAGGTTGAGGGCCTCACTCTCGGTATTCCAGATGTGAGGAATAACGAGCTACCTCTGAGGTTGCAGTGACATACTACTGGCGTGCCAAATCGATGGACTAGGCTTTTACGCATGATTGCACAAGTGGTGACTTGTTATCACCAGCATCATTAGACTAGGGTACCCCCTAGCGTTTTGAGTTTTGGGTCATTTGACCAATTTTTGTCTTGGTTACAGAACATTATGTGTAAACCATAAACAGTTATATATATATTTTTGATTTTCGGAGTTTTATTTTGGTTAAGTTACATGATCCGAATGGAAATATTGATGAAATGCTTCTTTTTATAAATGTTGCAATTGTCTATCCAACACATAATTTGCCAATGAGTCAGTTAATGTGTTTAAGCTTTTGGAAATATGCTGATATTGAATAAAATCAAATTGCCTTTCCAAAATATTGACCCTTAGGAACATGTGATAGATAGTTGGATTTCGGACGGACTAGATACCAGTGAGTTGTAGTATGATGAGCTGTGAGTCTAGCCTAACGACCAGCCGGCATATGCCATGTGTGATGGCATCAGAGAGAAGTTCTATCAACGTGCTATATTTAGCGATGTTATTCATTGATCGACCAATGCATACCCCTCTGAAACTTACTAACTCGCCGCTTGGATCAAAAATGGCACAGGCCGCAGAAGATAGGTTCCGCGAACTACGACTTACTCCATTGGCATATCCAACAAAAGATTCCAATAGGTTCGACATCTGCGACAAATGTAAAAAGTGGGTTTACTTGACCAAAACGATTACCCTTAGCGAAAACAAAAATGTAACAAAAGCATATAGGCTACCACACTGAATCATGCATAGTAACGCTTAAGGTACAACCCGTTACGGGGTTGCGCCAATGGAATTTCGTTGTGATCCATTAAATCATAGGCTCCTTTTGCTAACACTCGCTTAACAATATAGGGACCCATCCATAAAGACTTGAATTTACCTGCTCCCAATTTATCGGATTCCTGGTCATAAAGCAAGACCAAGTCACCTTCCGAGAAGACACGGGGTTTGACATTCTTGTCGAACTACGCCTTGACTCATTTCTTATGGGCTTCGTTAGCCAAAGCGACATCACGACGGGTTTCATCCAATTGGATTAGTTCCATGAAACGAGCCTCCTCTTCTGTAGTTCCGAGGAGAAGGTCGATTGCGAGTTTGAGGGACGAGATTTCAAACTGAACTGGTAAGATTGCTTCTAGGCCATACACCAATTGGAAAGGTGTAAACCAGTTGCATTGCTTACCGATGTTCGGTATACCCACAAGGCCGAGTACAAGATTAGGTGCCAACTCCTTTTGTGGACTCCAATCATCCTTTGCAGCATGCGCTTCAGGACCTTGTTGATTGCTTCAACTTGTCTGTTGGCCTGCGGGTAATATGGAGTAGAGCTGTCGTGAGACAACCCTAATTTGGCAGCTAATTCGGCCATCATGTGATTGCGAAAATGCGATCCATGATCTGTGACTATAGCCTGTGGAACGCCGAATCTGGCAACTACATGATTGAAAAAGAAAATGGCAGCTATTTCACCAGTGTTATCTAATGTAGGCATCGCCTCGACCCATTTGGTAAAATAGTCCACTGCGACTATGATGTACCCATGCCCCCCGTCGAGGTGGGGTTACATGTCATGAAATCAATGCCCCATTTGGCGAATGGCCCAACAACAACTATTGGCTGCAGAGGTGCGGGTGGTCTTCTGGTTTTGCTATCGAAAATTTGACAGGCATGGCAACTTCTGACTGCGGTTATGCAATCTTTGAACATTGTTGGCCAGAAGTATCCTGCTCATAAAAATTTTTGCGTCGTAGCGTAATCGGATTGATGCCCCCCACACGTGCCTAAATGGCAATCATTCAGGACTTTTTCGGCTTCCTCATGGGTGAGGCACCTCCTTAGAGCTGTATCGACTCCACAACGGTAAAGCGTGTCACCGACGATCATGTAGTCTTTTGATTGGTATCGAATACATTTTTTTTCAGAGCGAGAGGTATTAGGCCTATATTTTTGGGTTTGGAGATAGATGATTATATCTCCATACCATGGATTGCTTGAAGATATCAAAAACAAAGATTCATCCACGATTGTTTCTTCGGATGTTTCATCGTTGCACGACGATGGGAGATCGCATAATAATTCTGCAAAAATCAGGGCTTTCTTTGACTTGGATTTTACAAATTCCAGATCAAACTCTTGTAGAATTGCTATCCATTTTGAATATTTCCCCCCCAGCAACTGTCGCGACAATATATAAGTCATGGGTTTGCAATCTGACAGAATGGTAGTTTTTCGAAAGAGGACATAGTGTCGAAATCTCTATATCACTTGAACAGCTACGAGCGCTAGCTTTTCAAAATAAGAATATTTTCTTTCTGTATCATTTAAGTTCTTACTTAAATAATATATAGGATGTTCTATTCCGTTGTCTTCTTGAACTAAAACCATTGCGATGGTTGTATCCACTGCAGCCAGATACAGGTTAAAGTCTTTTTGATAATCAGGAGCGTACATTAATGATGCTTTCATTAGGGATTCTTTTAAAGCATCAAAGGAAGCTTGTGCAACCTGATCCCAATTAAAGGGTACTTCTTTTTTCAATAGACATGTATAACCTTTAGCAAGTTCTGCGTAATTTGGAATGAACCTCCTCAGAAAGTTTGCTTTCCCTTGGAGTTTCTGAATCTGAAGCAAATTTGAAGGTGGAGTCAAATTAATGATTGCCTGAACCTTACATGGGTCGAGACGAATCCCATCCTTTGAGACTACAAAGCCAAGTAAACGACCAGAACTAACACAGAACACACATTTGTGTGGATTGAGTCGTATCTTGTAGTGTTGGCAACGTAGAAATATCGCTCTTAAATGCTACGGATGATCAGTCCGCTTTCACGAATGAACCAGAAGGTCGTTGAGATATGGTTGAACGATGTTTTTGATGTCATGGAAGGCATAATTCATTGCCCTCTGAAACGTTGCCCTTGCGTTCTTTAAACCAAAGGGTAATTTGCGATATGCGAATGTGCCCCACGGACAAATAAATGCAGTCTTTGACTGGTCCTGTGGGTGGATATTTATTTGATTATACCCAGAGAATCCATCCATGAATGAAAAGATTTCGCATCCGGAGCATTCATCAAATATCTGGTCAATAAAGGGTGTAGGGTAGTTGTCTTTTGGACAAGATTGATTTACATCCCTATAATCGACACACACTCTAATCATTCCTTGTTTTTTCATAACAGGAACAATGTTCGATACCCAATCGGTTAGAGGAACCGGGTAAATGAAACCAACATGGAGAAGCTTTTCAACTTCTGCCTTGATGGCAACGGCTTTCTTTGGGTGCACCTGCCGTAGCCATTGTCGTACTGGTTTGACATCTGGATACATCTTAATTTCATGTTCAACTATACTCGAGTCAATGCCTGGCATTTCATCATATGACCAAGCAAATAAATCTCTGAATTTCTGAAAAATAGTGTTATATATTTCCAGTTCTGAAGGGGAATAACATTTGCCAACATAAATATTCTCTACAACATCTATTTTGGTCGAGATATTTATGGCGATAGTGTCTTCAATGTTGGACAAGTTTCGCTCGGAATCCAACGTGTTTACAGTATTTGATAGGAAATCAAAAACTAAAGGATGATGAAGTTTATCAGGAGTATCTTCTTTACAATCTGGAAGATGGGAATGATGGTGGTAATCTTCCCATGGAATTCCTTCAATTACCATTGATTGAACAATTCTTTCATCAGTGTAATGCACTTGCGACCAAGGATCTGAAGGGGTGCCATATTCCTTAGACCTATCTATCCAAACGCTTCATGAGCGTTGATTTGGGTTTGCCTCCCATGCTAGAAACATTGATTGCTACAATATTTCTATTGGGTTTG
The DNA here is from genome assembly GCA_031772625.1 of Pinus tabuliformis. Taxonomy (NCBI): domain Eukaryota; kingdom Viridiplantae; phylum Streptophyta; class Pinopsida; order Pinales; family Pinaceae; genus Pinus; species Pinus tabuliformis. The sequence continues at coordinate 266,596,008 of CM062811.1, forward strand.
GAGGCAATACCTGTGTATGATCCATGTTTATATCGTTTTTTGAGATCTTTTGAATTGAAGATATCATATTGCAGGTTCCTACCGATGCTACTTCCGCCAGATTGATTGGAGGTGGAAGGGCAAAAGTCCCCATTAATATAGGGTCTTTTAGTAGGCCTACTCCGATATTTTGAAGCGAATGGGGGCTTCCATGGATCATCGGAATGCTTCCCGTAACTTGGGAACCATTGGGGAGGAAAGTTTGTTGATCGATGATTGTAATCCCTCCTTGAAAGGGAAATGCAATCTTCCTAAAGTAGGTCGACACAACAACAGCCATAGCATATATCCATGGTCTTCCCAGTAGGATGTTGTAATCGAGGTTTCCGTCGATTACTTCGACATCTATTTCTACTATTTTCCTTCCTAGTTCAACTTGCAAGTTACTTAGAATATCGTATGGGGTATATGTTCGTCCGTCAAATGCTTTTAATGTTGTTGAAGATCGTGACAAGGTTGGAGATCCTAAATTTTTCCAGCAACTCATCGACATAATACATGTAGATGCCCCCTCATCAATAATTGTTTGATGAACAGTTTTGTTGAGGGCTTTCCTTGAATGAGGAAAGCTAGTTGAGCTGGTAAGTGAGGATCTTATCCTTTATGATTAAAGGACACAAGATTAGAATCCTTTGGGTCTATCCCACAGATAGCTGATAATAAAGCCTACTTTTGGGATGGGCAATTTTGTAGTACCTCAAGTGTTGACATAGCGGATGGCGATTGGGCCAGATCTTCCACTATATTATAATGCTGTGCTGCTCTAGCACGAGGATTAAATGTTGACTTATGTACTACTCCCTTTGTCGGTTTTATTGTTAGCTCAGGAATGATGGGCGGCGCAACTTCTGTCGAAGTTGTTGGCGAACTACTAGGTTGATCTTTATCCTTGTTGTTCGACAGCTGTGGATTCCCGTAATCTTCGTTCCTCGTCGATATCAAAGCATAATTTTGCTGCTTGGAAACCGACAACATCAGCACTTGGGATGGGGAAGCATTTCCACTGGCAACCATATTTGTTCCTAGATTTCGAAACGGATCAGTCAGTATTGCTGAGGTTTTTGAATTCTTGCAGAATTTTTTAAGCTCAACTTTAAATGGACAGTCTTTTGTCCAATGATCCTCATCACATATTATGCATGGATTTTTTGGTTTCCTATTTCCAGTAGGGTTTGCAGAAGATTTTTCAGGTGATGATTCCTCCTGTTTCTTCTTCTTCCCTTTGTTTTTCTTCTTGCCTCTTGGTTGCTTGGTTTCTTTGCCTTTATCAGTCGAGATGGCATTTACCTCCGAGGCGAGAAGTTCTTCTTTCGCATTTTGACTAGAAATCTTACGGGCCTTTTTAGATGTAGCCTTTGTCGATTTCGTGTCTGTCGCGCCAATCACACCATCACTGGCATGAGAGTCATTGTTCGATTTAGGAGGAGGGGGAACCGAAAATTCCGGTCTGGGAACGTCAGGTATTTTATCGTAGAGCGTGCGAGACTAAGTGTAAATCAAGTATAAATATTGCACACAAGCAATAACTTGCTCTTCGGTGACGACTCCTCCTTTTGCCACATCTTCTATGATGGAAGGCAATAATGACTTAATAAACCATTCAGCTAAAAGCTGATCAGGAACATACACTTTTACCATTCTACGACGATGTCACCACTCATGAATATGATCGGATATGTGAGTGGCCGTTGTTTGCTTGAAATTGGTAAGAAGTTTCGTTCCCATTTCGTACCTTATCGGTAACTAAAAATGGGTTAAAAAGGTTGTGGCTAGGGTATTGAAGTTGTCAAACGAAGCTCTGGGTAATTCGATATACAATTTTGTTGCCGGACTAGTTAACGTCGTCTGAAAAAGGCGAAGCCTAATCGAATCATGATTTAGGGTGTTTGATGAACACCACAGATGAAAGGTCATCACATGATTCGACGGATCTTCACCCGGATTTCCATTAAATTTAGGAATATATGACGAAGTTTATGCGGAATCGCTGGCCACCAAGGGGCGTAGGCGATTGGATCGTTTGTTAACCGATTTAGATCCGGTAACTCTAAAGTCGCCACGAAGGGTAACTGTTGATTTAGGTTAGGCGAAGCATACCCAGGATAAGATGGAATCACCTGAGAAGTTGGTCTCTACATACCGGCATAATGCATTTGATGCTGGTAACTTTCTTAAGGTTGATGGGCATATCCATTGTAGAATGGTTGATTTTGACCATTTTGAATATACGGTTGCCCACTATTTGCAAATATTTGTTGCTTAGATCCTTGGTATACTTGTTGGAATTGCGGTTGTTGGTATTGCACCAGCCATGGTTGTCAAGCCATGTGGTGTTGTCCAATACTGACTGTTTGACCAAGATGAGGGGTAATTGTACCTGTTTGGGCCTGTGTCATTCCACTAGTTGGCGATTGTGGTTGAGTCATAGGGACAAGAGGCTGTTGCATTACCACCTGAGAAACCTGAGGTTGGCATACAACAGGCAGCGCTTGTACTTGCGACACGGTCACAATAGCTGGCGTAGTCGGTATATTTGACATAGGTAAGCATTGTTGCATCAAATATACAACTCTTGGTTGTTGAGGCAGTATCGACACCCAACCGCTAGATGTAATTCCAGCATAACGTGAATTTTTTTGTGAACTCCCGTATGGTTTTCCTCCCGGAGGACACAATGAAAGGGTATATTTCCCCCCATACGGCGTTAATCTGGTACTTAAAGGAATTGTTTGCCCTTGAGGACCAGACTGCCCAAATTGACACCCTGAAGGATCAATTTGCTGAGACTCAACATAAGAGTTTCCGGATACTATTCTGGATGAACAAAAAAGAACGTACCATACTGTCGAAATAGCCCCTAGGTGGGCCCCTTCTAACGATTGAGAGCTAGTTGGGACAGATGGTATACCGACGAACATTGTTGGAGTGACAGCAGGAAGTTCTGCCGTCGCTGTGTCGGATGACACAGTCCTAGATGTCGATGGTTATTCAGACATTTCTAGTCTATCCAAAAGATTGCCTAGCGATTCTACAGGAGCTTCTGATGGCAGTAGACTAATTTCTGATGAAGAAGGATACAGAGTGATCCTGACTCCAAATTGCGATGGAGTACTAGATGGAGGATCCTCCACAATCTCTTTTATAGCAATCAGACCAGGTGGAAGAGGTAGACCATCTGGTCCGTAAAATATTTCTGGTGCCGAAGAAGGTATGGAATATGCAGCGACAGATGCTTGGGGAATAACACCCTCCGAATCAGTTGTAGATGGAACTAGTTCATTAACACAACTGTTTACCCTCACACTAGGATCAGTGCTACTGTCCTTCGGTGGCTGCTGAACTTCTTCTGTAAAGGCAGGGATACCAGAAATGTTTGGAGTAACCGGAGTCTCGTTGGAACACTTGTTATAACTTTACCAGGGGATTTGGAACCGGTTAAACAAGTTCTCTTTGTCTGTAACAGTTTTGATTCCGGAGACAAAGACGGTTGACTCGTAAGCCTCCGCGAACGACAGGGTTTCAATTGACTTTCTTCCACGATTGCGGATTACTCGATCAACTAAAAATCAAGGGGAAGTATGTTTCCAAATTAGATGAATTTTAGACGCTTTGACACAACTTGTTTTTTCAATTTTTAAGAGTCGAAAAAAAACAAAAGATGAATCTAGTCTCCTTCAATTTTTAATGAGCCTGAAGTGACAAGTGCTCAAATGGACCTTTTCCGTTAAGGAGTTTGAAAAGGAACGAAAGGGACTGCTCTGGAAATCTAGATAGAGGGATTACCAAACCAATCGCAAAACTGCAGAATACTTTTTACGGTACGGCAGTCAATCTTCTCGAATGCTGTGTTCAGTGCATTGCGATCGATAGGGCGGCAACACGGCTTCCTATGGATAAAGGATCAAGCCTATTGTGGTCTCCCAAAATATACTTGATGGTACGTGGGAGCACAAGTCCGTATTGGCACTTATCGTCTCAAAGTGGAGGAATCACCCAACCAACAGTGAAAACAACAGTTACCAGGCTTTACGACGCCGGAATACGTCTCTAGCCTAGACTTCTAGATGTTGTGCGTTAGGTTCCAAAGCGTTTTTAGATTCATTAAATTTATTTTATAGTTGATCTTGCTTAAGAAGTTTGCCTTTCAAGTTCACCGCGTGATGTAGATGTACAATTCCTAAAATGCAATCTAAGATGATAAACAATCATTCAGTCTTCTTTTTGCAAATGAAAATCCTAGCTACTAAGGAAAGAGAGATGGCATTCTTTCAACAAAGAGCAAAGAGCACACACTATATGCACTGTCCTAAATCAAACCGAAAAACAGTCTAAATGCAAATGCACATGCACGTATTTGTTTTCAGCTTTCTTAATGTGTAAATGATAAAAAGAAAGCTAAGCGCAAATCTGAATTATTTTTCAAAGCGACAATTACTAACAAGTTTCTTTTCAAGACAAAATGAGGACAATGGCAACACTTTGCGATTTGAAATTGAAAACTTGCTTTCGACACTAAAAAAAAACTACTAATTCAGATCAAATACAAGAGTAATAGGGTAATCGACTATCAAGAACAATCAGATTCTCTTCTATGACTGAAAACGACACTTGCGACACTTTCAAATCAAGAAACGACATTAAAATTACGCTACTTCTTTGTAAAGGAGAACTGAAAATGACTCAAAAAATACATAAAAACATTTACAGTTCTTTGCACAATGGAGGCGAAATATTAGCAAGGAAAGGGGTTTCAAACAGAGGTGTACTGACTACAGGCATCAAAACTCCTGAATAGATCTGAAAAGAGTGAACACAAAAACCAAATTTTAGGAACAAGGCCTTGTCTGATCAGCGCACCTGTAACACAGTGAAACTGAAATGCAATGCACCTACTACACTCGGGAAGTGCGCTGCATTTGAATTTCACAGAACAGACAGTGCGTTGGACCAGGGACGAGACTTTGATTGGATTTGGGTCACAGTTTGCAGTTCAGTTCAGAGATTTAGGCCGAGCAAGTGGCAATCAGTAATTCAATCACAGGGGTAGATCTAAAGAGGTTACTAGAGCCACCACGAGGGCAATTAGAGAGCTTGTAAATCAATTGTTTAATTCATAAACAAAACCTGGAGATTGACTGAAGCAGTGTTGATCTACTTTGCACTTGCATAGCAAATGCAGTTCGAAGGCTAGCTGGCTTGACTTCAAGCTCCGTCTGTAAGTTTATAAAGTAAACAAATGTAGATGAACAAACAATCTACTCACTTCCCAATGGAGTTGCCATTTTGTTACCGGGAATAGTGTCTATGCAGAACTGCTAATCCCACCAAGGCTGGTAGCTACCTTAGAAACAAACAAACTAAAACTACTTTCGTTTTCCTTTATGAGAGATAGATGAGAGAAGAATAAAGGAGACCAACCTCTGTCTTGTGCTTGGTTCCTTGTTCGATTCCTCTCCCTTCTGATAGATCTTTTGCTACTCACTTCCTTGTCCACCCAGCTTCATAGGGTACCTGTAGAATCAAAGCAGCATAATACTATCAAAGAACATATATCTATTATAATAAACAATATAGGATCAGATGTACATTGACCACACAAATGCATAAAACATTGATCATGCAAACATGTGGAGGAAAACTTGAATAGCTTTATTGATAATCAAGAAAGAGCCAAGAGAATTACAACCAATTGTTCTGACCCAGCATCATCCTCTCGGCAAGAAGCCCTTCTTCACCTCATGAAAAGCTTAGATCACCCAACACTATGATATTGCACCAAGAAACCAGCAACACTTACTTACAAGATACAAAATTCCATCCTTTGGATCTCTGGGATGAAGGATCCATATATAGATGTCTGCAAGGGGGGTGAGTCAGCTTTTGAGATTTGATTAGTGTATTCTCTCTAATAGTTCTTGATTCCACTTGGAGATTGATGATCTCTTACTCATCCCTAGTCGAATTCAGAGAGGCAAGTGTCACAAGAGAAGTTTCTGGAAGATTCCATGCTCCTCCACCTTGCGGATTGACCCTGCCATTTGTCCCTTCTTGCCCATCGCACCCCATAGAAGGGATTTTTGACATGCATCACACCTACTATGTGTATTCAGGTGGGATGCAACACACTTTGCCTATGGAGCAGGTGAAATGGTCCAGTTTTGACCAGTTCTGAGTAGTTTTTCATGGAGAACTTCTGGGAGAAGATGTAATCAGTTGACCTTGTTCTTTTAGGGGTCAGAACAACACTTTTAGGGACTTAAGAGCCCTTGGTTTATTGACATTTATGATTGGGGTTGCAGTGCCCAAAAATGTCTATAACACATATGCCCCTGCATCCACAAACACAAGCCAAACATCAAAACCAAGCCAATCTAAGGAGGTGGCACTACTTGTAGCCCTACGGTGTGCGCTTCTGAAGTGTGGCACTATGTGTAGCCCTTTGGCGCTACGCGTAGGACTCAACACACTTTCAAAGCTCCCATTTTCCTAAGTTACATTTAATTCAACCAAACAGAGATTCTGCCAAAGAAGCTCCTACATCTACCTTTTTCTCAACGGGCCTTCAATCTGGACATAATAAATTCACAGCAGGAAGATCAGGTGGGAAGGTTCTTTTGCCCCCTCGATATGCCCCAATGCATGCAGAAATTGGAAATATGGATAGGGAAGTGCAAATTGCTGGTCCAAGTGACGATGTTGATCCTTTTCTCGATGTTGAAACATATAGAGGAATCACAGATACATATGTTGGTATGCCTGATGAGTGGCAGAGTAATCTTCTTTCTGTTCAAGGGGAAGATGAAGTTCAACCTAAATATATGACTATGAAAAAGAGAAATCAAGAGAAAAACCTATAGAAAAAATAGGGTTATGTATTGAAAGCTAAAGCGCAACATATTTCAGGAAGAAAGAAGACTTCAAAGCCAAAGGGAGGTGTGCAAAAGTTAGAAGCAAATTACATCCAATGCAATGCTTAGAATTGAGGATGAGTGCTTAGAATTAAGAGATCTGCAAATTACATCCAATGCAGTTGGCATCAAAACTAATGAAAATGGCGGACCAAATTCCGAATATCATGAAGTTTTACTAGGGAGGTTTCCACCTGCTTCATTGAAAATGAAACAACTTTGTCTGGCCCATCCATGGAAGGATTCAAAGGAGAATGTCAGAAATCTGTTCATGGTTTTTCGATTTTTATATACTTTAGCTGATGTGATTGGTTTGTGCCCATTCACACTGGATGAGTTTCTTCAGGCTTTCCATGACCATGATTCAAAGCTACTTGGGCAAATTCATATTGCTCTTCTGAAACTTCTTCTACAAGATGTTGAAAGTGAACTTCAGAGCTCTGTCAGCGTTGGCAAACGGATTCAATGTGATTCTTCTCTAAATGATGGCATCTTTTTGAGATTAACTCAAGCTGTAAAATGTTGAAGCTTTGATGTTACAGTTTGGAAAGAATTCTTGAATCCCCTTACATGGCGAGAGATTTTGAGACAAGTTGCAGTGGATGCTGGCTTTTGTCCAAAGCGAAAGAAGGAAATGCAAATGCTTAGTAAAATTGTTGATAAGGGGGGCAATCAAACAGGATACCATGGTTTGGTTCCTGGGACATTGAAGGTTGCACTATTCCGCATCCTGTCATAGGAAGGGGCTAATGGTTTGAAAATTCCTGAGATTTCAAAACATGTGCTTTCCCCATTAGAGGATTTTCCTCCACTTGTCAATAATAACAAGGAAAAAATTAAGGTCATAGGAGTTGGTGGGGTGGTTTTAATGCTATCAATAGGATGATTGAGAGTGAAATGAAAGGTGTGAAGTTCTGGATTGTCAATACAGATGTGCAGTATGATAAACTTGTCGAGAAAGGGATAGATGGGGAATGTCTACAGACATAATGCTTCTTCTAAAAAAATTCACAAAATCATTGTCATTTAACTTGGATAATGTGGAATATTTGGAAACAAGTGAGATATTTTAGGAATAAAATCATCGAATAATCAAGTCCTAGATTCGAGGAAATGGAGATCAACTTTTGAAAGAGGAAAATTAGTGGTGAAAACTGAAGTGTCAGAGTTTCGAGGCACAAATCCAGCAGTAGTTGAGGAAAATCTCAGATCTTAGGGCTCAATATCAGCAATCAAAGGGTGAAATGGTAATAGAAAGGGAGATTTTGTGGAATATGGTTCCACACTTAAAGGAGCAGATATAGTGATATTAATCCACTTGGAAAACCTTCACTTAATTTGGGTTTTCGAAAACTATTTCTCATGGTTCTTGAGATAGTTTGGAGTTTTAGTTGCAAATTAGTTTATAATATTGTTTTATGATAGGATTTTATTATTTATTTTATTTTATTTTTTATTTCCTATGTTGAGAAAATTAAAATGATTTTGTAATATTATATAAATAGGATTACTTTAAATATGTAGAGGTTCAATTTTTGCAGCAGAGAGAGGTTTCTTCGGACTGTGTAAAGTTTTTCTTGAATATTATTTTAATAAAGTAGTTTTTGCCCTTTAGATCTGGGATCCATCATGGTGTTTAATGTTCAATATGTTTTTCTTGTAGACTCCCTTACATACTTTGTTTTTTCCATATTTCTTGTTACAACATTATCTAAGAGACATGTTAGGAACCCATCTACACATGATGCTCCTTTCACAATGATTTTTTTTTTAAATGTAATGGTTGCCTTTGCAGAATCCATCCTTTGTTAGATGCTCTATTAAGTAACCCTGTGTTGCTCTGTCTTTTAATGCTGCTATCGTAGATCCATCCCTTGATTGATTCCTGCAGGGCAGCGGGCTTTCTCCCCTATTCTTCTCACATTTGCAATCTTTTATCTGGCTCAAAATTGCACTTACTTTGCCCTGAGTTTGTCGGTGGAAACTGGCCTCAAAATCCATAGCTCAATGGTCCCTTCTCTTGCAACCCACAACTTTTAAATCAAATCCCCACACCTCATAGCGAGCCTAAGATTCATTTATCGTAGCCACGTTTTATTGGCAAAGAGAGAGCTCTCTCTGGTCTAGAAGGGCTAGGTGCTAGATCAAAAGCATTGGTTTGTAGTTACCTCAGAATTGCCTCTTCTCAGCCTTGAGGTTCATTTTGACTGCTAACATGAACGATGTTACAAACCATTCGCAGTGTTGTTCATCTGTCAACGTCATGTTAGCTTCATGAATTGTGAACTTCAGTCTCTGATCCAACTCCCAAGGAGTCTCACCTGGTAGCATTGTGATTTCCTTGAGCCCAATGATTGACTGCACCTCTGACTTTGGTATGCTAAATTCTTTGCTTAGTGTAGTTTAGATATCCATGATCCCCGCATTCGGATTTTCATTGGAATTCTTAATGTACTAGATCAACGTGTGATCCTGCAGAGCACTGACCAATGTTTATTTCCTTATATTGTCATCTGTAACTCCCTGCGTTTCCCATACAGCTTTTATCACGAACGAAAACTAGTCCAGATCTTCATTCCCTACTCCCTTGAATACTGGAAACTTTATCGTGCTCATCATATTGACTCGCGGTGGTGACAGAGGTGGTATGGGCAAAGATGAGGGTGAATACGGTGAAACTGGTAGTTGTGTGGGTGGGGGTGGTATGTGCGGAATCCTCTACCTTATCAAATTGATCACACTTCTTGGTGAGACCTTCGCGAGCTCTTCCTCATCCCCTCATGGAGGTGAAAGCAAGGGGCTAGCTTCTAGTTTCTCACTACCTTCGTTTCTATAGATTTTACCACTTTGCGTAGCCCCAAACATCAATTTATTCGCATAACCTATTTTTCACGCAGTATCGTTTTAATCCAAGTGTTCAAAAACTTAACGTACTTACCTTGTGGTCCTTTGAGGAAGCGTCGTTCTTCCTCACTATAGCTGACTAAAGTATCTACCATGAACTCGGTGATGAATCCTCCTATAATTCGATTGAGCCAGTGATCAACAGCACGCACAATCTTATCCTCCGATGCTTCCATTTTGTGCACCAACTCTGGATTCCACATGATAGGTCTATTGAGCTTGCACCTTCCTTGGCTATTTGCTAGCTTCGCGATCCACTCGTATAACTCAGTAGGGAAAGATGCGAAGAAAATTTCATGGATCTCTATGTATAAGTAGTAGTCTAACCACTCTTCTTTTGATAGTCATGGATTCTTGTTCTCCTATTCCACGAACTCGTGAATCTTCCTATCCAACCAATCTTCAATTCCTTTCTTTGTTGGATTCCAGTGATATGACATTAGACATCTCTATGCAGATCCCTATCCCGGCAACGAAACCATTTGTTGGCTTGTTGGGGCCTGACCCGGGTTTGGAGTTAATTAGCCAAACAAATCCATGTACCACTGGCCCTTTTGGAAACAGTCTGCAGAGCGCAGACTGAGGTCTCACCCGCAGTAGTATGGGGGGGTGCTGGAACTAGGTTTCTGCACCCTGGAGATGTCTTAGAGGTTGTTTTGGTCCAACTGTTAATCCCTTCACGCTGGTTACTTCATGCTTCCCTATCCCTCACGCTCTGATATAATTGTCTTTGTGCAGCCCTAACCAGGGGCTATGGGGCTTCCGCACTGCTGGAGCAGCGCTCACTATTTCCCTAAGTCACACCTGAGATCTTGCTTATCTTCCTACACCAGTTAGTTATCTTCACATAAATGGATGCCTTACATTATATTTATTTATACATCACATTCATATGAGTTTACACAACAAATAAATAGTACACTTGCAATTTATACCCAATAATACATTAAACAAGAAAAGATACACAGAAATATGATAAAACTTCTCTTTATTAATGCTTCCAACGGTTACAGACTCGACCTGCCCTGCACACTCAGCTGCAGGGGTCCACACACTCAGTTGCGGACTACTAGGCCTCTGCACACTCAGCTGCAGAGCCTTCTCCTACTCTACGACCCAAAGACACACTTTACACTTTGACTCAATCTCTTAGGTTCATCATGCTTCTATTCTATCCATTGATTCCCTTTCTTCTACACTTAGAGCCTCGCTCTATTTATACAATCCCATGGTTCGAAGACCATGGGTGGATCTTTCAAGCCGATATTACATTACAGAAAACAAGGGCAGACAACCCTATGACTCTATTATGACTTCGCGCTCCGCACCCACAAATCACAGTCTTTTACAATGGACTTGGTCAAAACTTGGGCTTTAAGCCCCAAAACATGCCATGGGGCGGGATTCCACGCCCAACATGCCCCCAACAAAAACATCGCCCTCGCGTCTATATACATTTTACTATCATGTTGATGTGATTTCAATACTAGAAATTTATATTGGGCTAATAAGAAGATTTGAAGTAAATTTCTCTTAAGCATAGAACATACACTAATTTAACAAGTTCTAGCCACTAAATACTTCCTCTTGATGTCATGCTCTTCACAAAATTATTCAAACTCTATTGAAGTGTACTCTCATCCTTTATTTGATCTTAAACATTTTATCTTTAAGTCTTTCTCATTTTCTACTTGATCTTTAAATTTTTTAAAAGGCTTAAATGCTTCCAACTTTTATTTTAAGAGCACAATCCAAGTGCCCCTGGTAAAATCACATTGAGAAGCATGAAAAATATTTCTCATTTTGGGATTTTTTCTCTATTTGGGCCACAAATATCTGTGTGAATGAGATCCAGTGGTTTAGATGAGGATAACTCTTTTGACTTGAAATGGGTCCTAGTCTACTTGACAAATTGGCATGACTTGTAGAATGAGTTATCAGGCCTTGACAACCTTGATAATTCTCTCACAGCTCCCATCTTGCTAACTTTTATCAATTGTCAAAATTATTATGGCCAAGCCTCTTATGCCACAACTGTGCTTCATTCATTTTTCCTAAATACCAGTTAAGCCTCGAATCATCAAACACATACATTATTGGGGGTTTTGATTGCTTTTCCCACCAAATTTCTGTTCTTCATGTTTCAGATCTCACAGTTCTTGGATCGAAAGGTCACATCATAGCCATTATCACACATTTGGCTAACACTAACAACAACATTTTGTGCTTTTGTATTTTGATCAAGACTGACTATGCCTTTACCCTTAATCCTTGATGGAGCATTGTTTCCGAAGGTGACATTGTTTCCTTTGTCCTTTTTGTTTAGTGACAAATTTTCTTTTATCCCTAGTCATATACTTGGGAAAACCACTATCCACATACCATTTGTTCTCTTGATTATGGGCTGATAAAGCGAGTCCACACTGCATGTTTTTTTATTCTTTCATTTCCATCTCCCCTTATCCTTTTGGATAGATGATTGCCTAATATTTTGTAACTTTTATAGGTATTCAAATCTACTTCTGAACTCACTTGCTTTGTGCCCAAAATTGTTACATTTGAAGCATTATACTTCTCTTAACAGGGGAGAGAAGACATTTCGATCTCTGAGAGGATATTTTTGAGATCTAAAATTATGATACTTATTATATCTATAATTTTCATCTCTTTTAACTTTGATCCTTCTCCAATCAACAACTTTATTTCCAAAGATATGACACTTACAAAAATGACCATAAAATAAATGGGCATGCCTATTGTTGGTAGTATTATGAGTTTGTGCATGAAGGTAACTTGGTTATCTAGATGATTGATTTGTTCTCCATTGATGATATCCTCTTTTCCTTGCTTCTCTTTTGTCTTCATTGATTCTCTCTTGATGATCCTTTACACAGCTCCCCGGTTCTTCAAATCCTGTGGACTTGAAGTTTATCGTCTCCATAGAATATTATTGTGTCTTTGAGTAGCCTAGACCTATTTTGATTTCTAAGGGCCTTTGGATATTTAGAATCTGATCTAGTTTCCTTGTGCCTTCTGCAAATTTTTCATTTAAGCCCATATTGGTCTTTATTCCCTCAAGATCAATTCTTAGAGAGACAACCTCTACCTCAAGACTCTGACAATTCTCTTCCCATTCATGGATCAAGTCTTGAAGAACCTCTTCCTTTCATTTAGCTTCCTCCAGTTTAACTTTTAAAGACATATTATCATCTTTGCATGTATTTGAGATCATTTCCTTCCATAACTTGAGCAACGCCTATTTTAATTTATTGTTTTGTTATGAAACCAGCTTAAGAAAAGATAAAAAAGATAGATCAACGCCTTAGAATTCAGCCTCTTCGAGGGGGAAACCTCCTTTACATTACATAAATGAACAATTCTTGGATGATTCAAATGACAAAACCTCCTTTCTATATATAGGAGTCTAAGGAGTCACAATATAATCCAGCCGACCTAACAATAATAATGTAAAGCCACAAAAATAACAATAGAGGGATTCTATGGGGCACAGTAATAACAATATGGGGGAAATAGGGGCACAACAATATTAATAAGGGGTATAACTACAATAGTAATGGGGTAATCACTAGTATTATAGGGACCCAACATGCCCCTCTCCTTCAAAAAAGTGTTGTCCTCAACGCTTGAGTAGTTTTGGATACTTCTGCATAAAATTCTCATCCTCCCATGTGGAATCTTCAGCGGATAAGTTCTTCCACTTGATAAGATACTCTGAAATTGATCGATTTCGTAGCTGTCGAGTTCTTGTTTCTGTGACTGCTTCCGTTTCCAATATAATTTTTCCTTCCTCGTCAAGTTCTGGCAATATTGTTTGAACTGGGAGCTTGTCACCTATAACCTTCTTTAAACATGAAACATGGAAAACTGGGTGCAATCGAGAAGCTGCAGGAAGCTCCAATTTGTATGCCATAGTACCAATCTTTTGCAACACCTTGTACGGACCATAATACTTTGGTGATAATTTATTATCCTTCTTAGCTTGCTTGAGGGACATTTGCTTATATGGTTGTAGCCGTAGGAATACCCAATCACCTACATCAAAACTTCTTTCACTGCGATGTTGATCTGCCTGTTGTTTCATTCTATTATGTGCCAACACGAGGTTATCCTTTAAGAGTTGGAGGACTTGTTGTTGATGTTCGATGTGATGTTCCACTGCCTGAACCTTAGAATTTTCTCTTAAATATGATGTGATGGATGGTGGTTGATACCCATAAAGTGCCATAAATGGGGTCATTTTTGTTGCTGTATGGAAGGAAGTGTTATACCACCATTCAGCCAGAGGCAACCATTTGACCCATTGTGTCTGTTTATCAGATACAAAGCAACGAAGATATCCTTCCAAACATTTGTTTACTATCTCAGTTTGCCCATCAGATTGAGGATGATAAGATGAGCTATGAGCTAACTGAGTACCAAGACAAGAAAATAATTCTGTCCAAAAATTTCCAGTGAAAATGGGATCTCTGTCACTTACAATAATCTTTGGGTTTCCATGTAGCTTTTGAATTGTTTCCATAAATGCAGTAGAAACTGTACTGGCTTTAAATGGATGTGATAATGCACAAAAGTGTGCATACTTGGTAAGTCTGTCAACTACCACCATGATGACACTCTTTCCCTCAGACTTGGGTAAACCTGTGATAAAATCCATTGAAACCTCCTCCCAACGTTGGCTTGGAATGGATAAAGGTTGTAATAGACCTGGTGTCTTAATTGTTTCAACTTTATTTTGTTGGCAAACCAAACATTCTGCCACAAACTTTTGAATATCTGATTTAAGGCCATCCCAAAAAAATTCCTTCTTAACCCTGTGGTAAGTTTTTAAAAATCCTGAGTGCCCTCCTAAGGGAGAAGTGTGCAATTCCATAAGAATCTTTTGTTTTAGCTGGGAATTCTTACAGAGGTATAAGCGATCTTTGTACCATAACGAATCATTTTTCCAGCTAAATGTATCAGACGTACTGGAATCTTGTTGTAACTTTCGAATAAGTGCCCACACTTCTTCGTCATTCTTCCATTCCTCCCTTGCTTCATTTATCCAATCTGGTTGGATAATAGAAATGGTGCACAACAATGCTTCCACATCCTCATCCTTTCTTGAGAGTGCATCTGCCACCACATTTTGCTTCCCTTTTTTGTAGATGATTTCAAAGTCATAACCCAACATCTTTGTGACCCACTTTTGTTGCTCTTCAGAGGATAATCTTTGTTCTAAAAAGTATTTAAGGCTATCATGATCCGTTTTTACCTTGAAGTGTCTTCCCATTAGGTAGGGTCGCCATTTCTTAAGTGCATGGAGTATTGCCAACATTTCCTTCTCATAAATAGCTTTGTTTAAAAACTTTCCCTTGATTGGACGACTTTCAAAAGCAATGGGTCTTTCATCTTGCATTAGAACAGCACCAATTCCATTTCCTGAAGCATCACATTCCACAATAAAGGTTTTTGTGAAGTCCGGTGTAGCTAAGACCGGTGCTTGGCACATTGCCTCTTTAAGATGTTCAAAGGCCTTTGTTGCTTCCGGAGTCCATGAAAATGCATCTTTCTTCAATAATGTTGTTAGAGGTGCTGCTATTCTCCCATAATTCTTAACAAACTTGCGATAATACCCTGTCAACCCAAGAAATCCTCGCAGATGCTTTATGGATGTGGGGATTTTCCATTCCTTAATGGCTTTAATTTTGCTAGGGTCTACCTTAACTCCTTCATGAGATACAATATGACCCAGATATTCCACCTCCTGGACTCCAAAGAAACATTTGGATCTTTTTGCATATAATTGTTTCTCCTCCAATAGTTGTAGCACCCTGTCAACATGTTCAACATGATCCTTCCAAGACTTGCTGTAGATTAGTATATCATCAAAAAATACTAACACAAATTTTCTAAGGAATGGTTTGAAAATTGAATTCATCAAACCTTGAAATGTTGAAGGTGCATTGGTAAGGCCAAAAGGCATGACCAAAAATTCATAATGACCCTCATGTGTTCTAAATGCTATTTTCGGAATGTCTTCAGTCTTCATTCTGATTTGATGATATCCTTTAATAGTGAGCTTGTTGAGCTCCCTATAATCTGGACACATGCGCCATGATCCATCCTTCTTGTTCACCAATACTACTGGAGCAGAGAAAGAACTTTGACTCGGTTGAATTATACCAGCCTCTAGCATTTCTGCAACCATACGTTCAATTTCACTCTTTTGGACATAGGGATATCTGTACGGCCTGATGTTTGGAGGAACACTTCCTGGAATCAGATGAATAGCATGATCATGATCACGCATAGGTGGGAGACCTTTGGGAGTCTCAAATACCTTGGAATGATTGTCCAGGACTTTTTGGAGATCTGGAGAAATAGATGATTCCGATGTGGAAACATCTAGCGAACATAATTGTGCAATTACACCTCTTTGCTCCTTTTTTAGAAGCTTTGTCATACCATTAGAGCTGATTATCTTTCCTGGTTTCCCTGCAATACCCCTTAATTCAACTTCCTTTCCTTCCGTAGAAAATTTGATGAAAAGTTCTTGAAAATTAAAAGCTATTGTACCCAAGGATTGTAGCCATTGGACTCCTAGTACAACATCAACACCTCCCATTGGAATGGAAAGCATTGGGCTAGTCAATACATATTCTCCCATGGATAGCTTGATATTATGGCACTTTCCAGAGCAATTTATTGTTCCTCCATTTGCAATCATCACTTGACACTCTGGTGCTGGATATAGGAAGCAATTCAATTCTTTTGCTACCTTACAATGAATAAAATTGTGGGTGCTTCCTGAATCAATCAACACTATTACCTTTTTCTTCTTGATTTGTCCTTCTATCTTGATGGTTTGAGGAGTGGTAATTCCCACCAATGCATTACAAGATATGGTCGGATTTATTTGTTCTTCATCTAGGCTTTGTTCCTGGAGTATATCCTCTTCTTTTGACCTTTCTTGCTCCTTTTCTTCTTCCTCTTCACAATCTATGTAGAATAATTTCTTCTCAGCACACTTATGACCTTTAGTGTATTTGCTATCACAACTGTAACAAAGCCCTTTTTCTCTTTTTTCTTCCAATTGTTGTGGTGTCAACCTTATAGGTTGTGGAAGACTAGGGGCAACAACACTTCCGTCTTTATAGTTGTGAGTGGTATGCTTCTTGGTTGCCATAATTTTGCTTTCCATTTTTCTTGCTAACCTGAATGCCTTCTCTAATGAATCATTTTCCCAAAGGTGAACATCATGTTGGATATTATCCTTTAAAGACCCTATGAACACATCAATCCTATGCTCCTCTGGAATATCTTTTACCCTTATGTTCAATTTTTGGAATTCCTCAATGTGCTCCATTATTGAACCCTTTTGTTTGAGACTTATCAATTGGCTAAAAAAAGTGTTGCTTTTTGTATCCTCATAATGTGCTATCAATTCTTCCGTAAAAATTGCCCAAGTGATAAATTTTTTACGAGAGCAAAGCCATTGATACCATACAAACTGATTTGGTTCCAAATATAAAGTTGCCATACATACCTTTTGTGTGTTTTGCACATTATTGAGATCGAAGAATTGCTCCATCTGTAATATCCATGTGGCGGGATCCTTGCCATCAAACTTCCTCATATCGATTTTTGGAATATGGTGGGTCTTCGATCCAACATTAGAGTCTATGGAATCATGATTAACATTTCTTTTGTTCACATCATGAGTTTCCTTTACAACCTTTTCACCATTAGTAAGTATTTCTTGTAGAAAATTTGTCAAATCTGTCTTCAAATCTGCCATGTCTGTCTTCAAAGTTGTCATGTCTCTCTCCAAATCTATCTTTGAATCATCCATCTTAGCTTCCATTCCCTTTATCTTAGATTCCACGCCATTTATCTTAGCTTCTGTTAGCTTTTGTGAGAGTGACATTTGTTGCACTTGTTCTTGTAATTTTGATATATCATGTAGCATTTCTTCCTCTTCTTCATGAGTCATGCTAGAGCTTTCAGGTTCCTTACTAGGTATTTGCATTTTCTTTCCTCGGGGCATCAGTTACTGATAATAATGCTTTACTATGCCCTTTGAATTCCTTCAAACCAAGCTTATGCAAAAATTAAAAAAAAAACTACACACTTTTTTTCACTTTGTAGAAGCCTGATATTGAATCTGATGTATCTCTGTAAATTTAGATCCTCCAGTTCTAAAATTGTGACCTGTAGTAGCCTTCTGTGTCCTCTTTCCAATGCCAAAAGTCTGACCCAAATTAGATTCTCCAAGGAAGAGTTATGCAAAATCGCCCACAGTGACTTGATTATAGACTAGTTCAGTAGAGTGAACTTGTACGACGTGCCACGAGTCACTGTTTCGACCTTTGGATCTGAAACATGCATACAAGAAACTACAGTCCATCCTATTTTTGTACCTTCTTACAAAATTTCAATCCGATCCCAAGAGAAAAAGTTATGACGATTTTCCCCCGGTCACCTGTTTGGAATGTAATTCAGGAGTCTGCAAAAAGACCAAATTCCTCAGATCATATCTCTGCAAATGTAGCACGAAAAGCTCTGAAATTCGGACCCAAGGTTCAGCGAGATTTCTTCTCAAATGGGTTTTTTTTGCAACTTCTGAAACGTCGCATAAAAAAAGTTATAGCGAAAATTCCACGATGACCTGTTTGGAGCAGCGAAACCCTAGAATCCAAAGCTCTGATACCAAATGTTATGAAACCAGCTCAATAAAAGATAGAAAAGATAGATCAACGCCTTAGAATTCAGCCTCTTCGAGGGGGCAACCTCCTTTACATTACATATATGAACAATTCTTGGATGATTCAAATGACAAAACCTCCTTTCTATATATAGGAGTCTAAGGAGTCACAATATAATCCAGCCGACCTAATAATAATAATATAAAGCCACAAAAATAACAATAGAGGGATTCTATGGGGCACAGTAATAACAATATGGGGGCAATAGGGGCACAACGATATTAATAAGGGGTATAACTACAATATTAATGGGGTAATCACTAGTATTATAGGGACCCAACATGTTCTCTTCTTCTAGTTTCTCACATGTTCCTTTTTTTAATTCTAGTAGAAGGACTAAACTATATTTTCTCTTGATAGCTTCTTCAAGTTTTTCTTTTTGATAATAAAAATCCTCATTATCAGAGTTATACATACCTTCTTTAGCATTCTATAGTTGTTCCTTCAGCTACTTAATCTTTTTCCTTTCTTTCTTTAACTCATCAAGAGAATTAATGAGTTCCCCTTCAAGGTCCACTACTCCTCATTCTTCCTCTTCAGAGTCCATAATACTTTGTTTCTTGGAGTCTGTTCCAAAATCCATAAGTAAATACTTATCTGAATCATCCTTCAAAGAGTTTTCATTGTCTGACTCTGGTGTTGAGCTATCCTCTTTGGAGTAGAACCCCTTTTTCCTATAGAGATTTTTCTTCTGATGTTTCTAAGACTTGTTTCCAAATTTCTGATCATATTCATTTTCAACGTTCTCTTTATAAGGGAATTTGGACAAAAAATGTCCAACTCTTCCACATTCAAAGCATTTAAAGGGAAACTTCCCTTTATATTTTCATGAGCCATGCTTCAGTTTCCTAGCTAATTGAGCCAATTCCTAATTAGATTCATAGCTGGATTAACCTTGATGATCTTTCTGCTCCTTGGAATTTTTGGATACTTTGAATGCTTATTCCTTAGGTTCAAAATTTCCTCTTCCTACTCTCCTCTCATAGGCTGTGAGAGTACCATGCAGCTGGTCTATCATGAGATCCTTTAAATTAGCCATTTATTCAATAGATGATACTTTGGCATTAAATCTCATTGGAAAAGATCTTAATATTTTCTAAACAATTATCTCTTCCTTGACCTCTTCACCAAGTCCTCTAATCATATTGGTTACTTCATCAACTTTGAGGAAGTACTTTAAAATTATTTCATCTTCAATCATTCTCAAGCTCTCAAACCTCATTCTGAAGGTTTGAAGTTTTGCCTGCTTGACTTTGTCATCTCCTTCATGACTCTGATTAAGATTTACCCACACTTCCTTAGCATACTTACAGTGCATAACCTTTACAAGTTTTGTTTGACTAATACCAAAGAGAAATGCATTCTTGGATTTAGCATTATTTCCATATAATTTTTTACCCTCTGCATGAGTGGGATGAATATCAGGGACATTGTAGTCTACTAGCACTAAATTCCAAACATCTACTTTCGGGGACATCAGGTACGCTTCCATCCTTGCTTTCTAAAAGGCATAGTTTGTCCCATCAAAGACTAGTATTCTCTTGAGTAAGCCTCTTGAATCTCTTGCCTAGAAAAATTCCTTATATATCTACCTTCTAGTGTTTAGAATGTTCCTAAAGGAACTTGGCTCTGATACTAATTGTTGGAATAAGGAATTACTAAAAGGGGGTGTGAATTAGTAATAGTGAGATTCTTGAATCTTTTTCCTGAATATGATTTTAGTCCTTTTTATTTTTTGTTACTTATGAGAACATTTATTCATAAAGAAAGTAAGCAAAAATTTTAAGCATTCATATGTTAATACAACCAATCACATGAGCAACATACACATTTTGACATCGATGTTTTCATGTGGAAACCAAGATGGAGAAAACCACCAATTTGTTGTTTGTTTATGATGTAATTTAAGCACCTAATTAATTACATCAGTTTGTTTGTGAGCACCCACTCACAGGAGGCACCGACCCCCTTAGGTTAGCAAGCACCAACTTGCTAAGAGGCACCAACCTCTTTTGTATGCAGGCTACAACCTGTTCTTGCCATTGTTCTACTATTTCATACAATTTCCAAACTGAAAACATAGGAATATATAATTACAGATAAAATACCAATCAGGTTGCTTGCAGAAACAAATTATTCTCTTGGTCCACTTCTGTTCCAAATACTCCCTTTGGTCTCATACAACTATTCTTTTCCATCTGCTCATGGCAACATATTCTCAACACCTTGCCTTCTCTTGCAAGGGCTCTCTCCTGCACACTCTTCATCTCTACTCTTGTTGTTCTTCTCACAACACACACTCTACTCTCATTGTTCTTCTCACAACACATGCCCTACTCTTACTATTCTCACTACTCTCACTACCCTATCTCAATGACAATACACAGTTCTCCACTTTTCTCCATGGCGATTGAATGGTTTTTATCCTCTAGTGCACACTGCACAATGTTGTCGCTACCACCTTTGTCCATACTTCCTAAGTGTACCTTAGTATGGATCCTTCTATTGTTGTTGTGTCTGTCGGGTGAACTTTGTCATGGAATTAAACATAGAAATGGGCTTTCCAGTTCTTCACTGACTTCTTGTGTAATCCTCCTTCCTAAGAATTTGATATCATTCGGCCTGCACACTCTACCATGAATTCCCATGCTTATTCATTGCTCCATGGAGCTTTAAAGTACTATAGAATAGACTTTATGTTCCTCATTTAAATCTACTAGATGTGCATGCAAAGTAGCCAATTTATTTCTCCATTTCTTTAGTTCTTCTCTGTGAACTATTGTCCTCATTACCTTGTCTCGGCGCTTTCTACAAATCCATATAACTCCATTGATTTGCATTTAATCTTCAGCTACCGACCCGTGCATCCATTTAACTCGCTATACTATTTCATCAGAGCCCAAATATATCATAACTCAAACAAAAAAAATGTTACGATATTACACAACTCTGATATCTTTAGCCCCCTTGGTGCTTACGTTAGTTGCCCCTTCAGCTTCTCAGATCCAATCACATGCTACCATGTGTCCTACCAGAGGAGAGAGAAAGAGTTCTAATTAGCCTTGGTTTTGCAACAAAGTCGTTTGTTAATTTATCTAAGCATCCCTCATCACTTTTAACAATTTTAGTAGCACCTATTAGGGTCCTATGGTTCATAGGAGCAGATGATGATTGAATATTTTCTTTCATTATATCCAATTGTAAATAATATTTCATATTGCAAATGATTTCCAAAAAAAATATAAACACAAATAAAAAAATGAAAAGAGGGTATAAAAAAAGAAAAAATGGAATAACAAAAAGGATGAAAAGAACCCCATTTAAAAAAAAAATAAAATGTGTGAAAGTGATGCAAATTCAAATTCCAGTGAAATGAAACAGTTTGTTTGGTAAATAAATTAGGACGTTGTGTGCAGCTTGTTTAGAAATGCCACAGTCATCATTTCTTGTTTGAAACATACAGGCTAATCATGTTCAAACAAATTTCAATTTCTATTGTTAGATTAGAGAAAATAATTTAGCCAAAAAGTTTAAAACTAGCTAAAAATAGTTAGGTATATTAGGTGAAGAAATTGGTCCAACAGTTTAATCTAGATCAATGGATTAACATGGTTAGTTTTCAGTTAGAATAGATGATTTTCCCTTTCAAAGAAAAATAAAACAAGGGTCTACACCTCTAAATACACTCTTTGTTAGTCAAAATTAACCTTAGTCTAGGAGGAAATTGAAATGAAGAAGGTTGAAATGAATAAAATTCATGTTTTGTATTGTCCAAAGTTAGGTTTTCACCCCCCAGAAACTAAGGTTAATTTTGACTAACAAAGGGTGTATTTAGAGGTGCAGACCCTTGTTTTATTTTTCTTTGAAAGGGAAAATCATCTATTCTAACTAAAAACTAACCATGCTAATCCACTGATCCAGATTAAACTGTTGGATCAATTTCTTCACCTAATATACCTCATCTATGGAATTTCTGCCAAATCAATGGCACTAAAGGGCTTTCACCCCCCCCATGCCCTGTCTATATTTATCGGTAGAGGAGGGGTCCGAAAATGTGGTTTCCCCATCCATCCCCATGCCTACGTGTTTCCCTCTTGCTTCTTCGCGTCCCACCCCTCACCATACCGCATACCACTCACCCCCTACAAAAACTACCTAACCACCATTCCTTCCCTCCAATGTTCCCCGCACCCATTCTACCACTCCTTCTATAACACTTGTTCCCCTATTGGTTAAAGAATTTATTTTCCACTACTAAACTAGCGTTAATCCATCCAATAACCTCGCGCCTATATTAGTCGCATTCCTAGTTATAAGAGCACCTCAAACTACCAAAATTTTCCCCTTACTGTCTCTGAAAACTACAAGCACTAAAATTCACGACTGACACACCAATTCAACTGAAAACAAAGATAGGACTACCAATTTCCATATCATCTTCGCCATCACGATCAACCTTCCGTTTTCAGGTTTTCCCAGTAAATTCCATGTATTGTTAAGTCTTTCTATTCCTAAAATTTTTAACATGGCTCCAAAAAGTAACACTGATACCAGTGCTAAAAACCCTATGATCCCTCCACCCATTTACCTTGATCACACTCCCCTTGTTGACAGAGATTATAATATCTCAGAACTAAAGTTCGAATTCAATTTTTTCGAGTTGCATAATTGGTTCAAAGATCTTCACTTTAACCAAAGTGATGAAATCTACCTATAGGAATAAAATTTGCCTCTCTACATGTTCCCCATACACATTATTTTCCTGAATTTATTCTCAAATGCAGAGATAAATACATACCTAATCAAAGAGCCACAATAGCCCCCACTGGTGAGATTTTGTTTACAATTACCCCTTAGTCCCTCCAACATATGATGCAGATTCCTCAAAATGATTATTCCAATCCTTTTTCAGTAGAAGCCCCAAATGAGCCATATTGAAAGATAAATTTTCCCCAAAGAGCTAGGATTTTTGATATTTTCCTCCTTGAGGGTACACATTTACCCAAGAAAAACCCTCCCTATCCTTCTTTAATGTTCCCAGTTTGAGCCAAAAAAATCATATCAATGCTTTCATATTTATTAGGTTTCTATTATGATGAATGGGTAGATGAATCCGTCTTAGGTTTTCTGTCCATATTTTCCACTGAAGAAAAACCTTTAGTTATGTTTGATTTTAGCCAGTTTCTTGTTGATAGGATCCATGAACAATTTATTAAGCTCCAAACTGAAGAAATGTTCAGATATGCTTATGTTTTAATGTACATGTTTTGTTTCTTCCAAGCAAACAAATTCCCATTTGCAGTGTAGAAACTCACTGAGAAGGGGGAGCCACACTTAGTCATATTTTGGACCTCCATTATAAGAATAAATTCAGAGGAATATACCATTAAGGACTACATAGATCACTTTGTGCATCCAACGACTTGTTTGCTGACCAGTCATACAAAACCTAGAGTTAGTGAAGAAATTCAGAAGATCTTACATCTCAGTGAGCAAGTAAAGACAGATGACTAGTACTTGTACCAGAACTACACTGAAATCAGAGTATACAGGTGTGAACTTCCACCTTATAAGCTACCCAAATATCTTCCAATGAGGATTTTTTCCTTGGAGTACATCAGGAAAATGATCCACTCTAATAAGGCTCATTTTTTTCAGCCAAAAAGAAATCACAATTCAAAATAAAAATGCAGGTTGGACTTTCTATCTGCAATAGCAGGAAAGAAGGGCAGGAAGCAGAGAATATTCTAAAACAGATGAAATTTCCCCTAAGTTTTACCTGGTCATATGACCCATTTCAAATAATCTCAAAGCTTAGGGTGGAGAAGAAGACCACACCATATGTGCATATGCAAAGACCAGAAATTGAAAAGTATATGAACCAGGCTCAGTGGGAAGAAAGCACTTTACAAGAGGCAGAGTAACAACTTCTATAGATAACCACTTCACATAATCCTGGTCCTCAGGAAAAGACAGAGAAAAGACCAAGAGAAGAAGACTCACCTTCAGTCATAGAGGTTCTTCAACAAATTGGAAGTCCTCTACAAAAAGGGACTTCCTAGCTTATTGGTGATTGATGAAAAGCTTAGTACATGGCCTGATTACAACCAGAAATTGATGGACATTGCTAAAGATAGTACCAAGTTTATAGGAATACAAAGCAGCATAATAGGGAAATCATTTCTAGAAGCAGTGGGACATGATCTCGGCACCCAGCATGAAATTAAGTATATCTTTATTTCCAAGCCAACTTTTGCCAAATACATTGAAGTGGACGAAGTCTATAGAAAACTACTTAGGTTGTCAATTCCAAGCAAAGAAAGGTGGGAATAGTTATGTGATTTACTTGAGTAAAGGATCAATTTTTCTCCAGCCAGTAGGATAGACAACACAGTAAAAGTCAAAGGCCACCTCAACACAGATTCCACAACTATAGTGCCAGCAACCCAATCAGTTTAAATTTTCCTATATTTTTGTAATTAGAGATAGGTTCAGTTTAGAAATTCCTAAATTACATCCTGTTCAGTTTTGACAGGATATTTTGTAAATAAACTTATAAATACTTCTCCTTTTGAAGTATTAAGGGTTGGTTTTTGTATAGAAAAAAGCTATTGCATATTTTTCAAGCCTCAATGGATTTATCAGTAATACAGAAATCTCTTTCGTGGGATTCTTGTGTTAGATTGTTGGTGAAGTGCTTCTATCGTCTTATGTGTCTATATTTCTTTGTTTACCATACACATTTGTTTCTTAATCTGAATTATTCAATAGAAAGTTGAAGGATAGAATTTGTTTAGATGTACACTCTGATTCTGGCTATGAATAATTTCAATGTTTTCAACTGAGATTAAGTAAAACAATTCTTAATTGCCCTTTAATTAATTGAAATATTTTCTCTTCTTATTCATTTCACTTACAATTAAAGAATCCAATTAGTTTGGCTACCTCGCCCTATGAAATCTATCTGTACAATATTGAAATTGATCCATGCTTTAAGGAATAGACTCCATCGCCCAATGGTAATCTAGACATCAACCAACCATACAATGCAAATCAAACCTTGAACTTCTATAACTAACCTAAAATCTAAAAACAAAAAAAAATTAAATTTCACAGAGAGATCGCTCTTTGAAGCTGGCAAAGCTAGATTCCAGGTTCCAAAGTGGTTTTGTGGTTACCTTTTTAGTTTATTTAACAACCTTAGAAATTACAGAGTGCTAACAACACCAAATAGTGTAACTTCTCAAAATTCAAGTGTTAAGAAGTTTTGAGATTCTGATGGCTTCAACCTTCTGATATTTCGATATCCACTTGCTTTGACCTCTGATGTGTCGATGACCTCCAACTTCCAATATCTAGATACAACCTGATTTGAGGTTCCAATATTGGGGCTCGATGTGCTTCGACCTCTGATATTCATCCTTCCTCTCTACTAACCTTCGATATTTCAGCCTACTTAGGACTTCAAGACCCTGACATCGAAAAACCATAACTTTTGATCTAGGAGGCCATTTTCATACTTCCACACACCATTGGAAAGAACTTTCATAGCACTTTCCAATGAAGAGGGTCTAATGTAGACTTTGAGCGCATATTATACCTATAAAAATGATGCAAACTCTTTGTCATTCTTCCCTCTTTGAATCCTGAAATCCCAACCACCATAGTCATTATTTTATGGCTTTTCAATAAGCCCGCTACTATGACGATTCTCTACCATAAGCCTACAACCACCATAGAATTCCTCCTAGAATCCCAATCACCATGCTAATCTCGGTTGACATCAATGCCAACATAATCACAAGCATTAGCCATCCAATCATTGCCAATTGTCCAACAAAACTCATTTTCCTCCACTAACAAATAATGAAGGATACATAGCCCACATCTGATCAACCATAGCCCATGTAGCATCTTTTGGACCAAAGGGCTTCCACTGCACTTTAACTTTCTTGATTGCTCTATTATGGAGTATGAGTTGTTTCCACTACAATATGCACTATGAGTTGTTTCCGCTACAATATGCACTAAGGTTTCGGATAGAATACACCTTCTAGCTCCACCTACAATACATACCAATCAATAACATGATCAACATTTTTTACATTACTCCTAAGCAATGAAACATGGAAAACCTCATGGAATTTCACTAAAGGAGGCAGTGCAAGTCTATAGGCCAATGGTCCAATCCTCTCAAGTACCTCGAAAGGCCCGAAATATCGAGGTGCTAACTTGGTAGATGACCCAATCCTCACAGAACTCTTCTTGGGCTTGATGTGCAAATGCAAATTCTCCCCAACTTGAAACTCCTTAAATTCCCTATGCTTGTATGCATAACTCTTTTGTCTATCATGTGCCAACTTTAGATTTTTCTTGATAACTTGCATTTCTTCTTCTATTTCTACCAACATGATCGGTCCAATAAGTACCTTGTTCACTGGATCACTCCAACTAATGGGAGTATTAAAACTCCTCCCATAAAGTGTCTCAAACTCTTGACAACCATTTTTGTAAGAAAACTCAACCAGTGGAAGATACTCCTCCCACTTACACTTCTGATGCATGACATGCATCCTTAGCATATCCTTTGTGATCTTGTTGACCCTCTCTATCTTTCCATCTGTATGTGGATGATGAGTTGTATTGAAGGCCAACTCTGTACCCAAATGTGTGAAAACTTCCTTCCAAAATATGGAAGTGAACTTAACATCTATGTCTGACACAATCTTCTTTGGAACACCATGTAACGTCACTATCTCCCTGATGAAGACCTATGTTATCTCACTAGCTGAATAAGTAGTCTTCACTAGAATGAAGTGAGCTACCTTTCTCAACCTGTCAACCACAACCATGATGGAATCATGTTGCTTCGATGCCCTCGGTAAGCCTGTAATTAAATTCGTGGAAATGACCTCCCATTTCCATTCTAGAATCATAATATGTTGTAACAAACCAGCTGGGTCCTTACACTCAAATTTCATTTTCTAATAGTCCAAGCATTTAGCAACAAACTCTGCCACTTCCTTCTTCATATTCGGCCAATAGTAGGAGTTCTTCATTGTTGTCAATGTCTCTTGATATCTTGGGTGACCTAAATATGGGTTAACATGAAAATCCCTTAAGATAATATTCTTGAGCTCAGTGTCGTCTGACACATAGATCTTGTCCCCAAATCTAACCAAGCCATCCGCTATGAGATGATAGTCCACATACTGTTCACCTGTACCCTGTTGTAACCTATGCTTAAGATGTCGGTACCTATCATCCTGCTATCCTACCTGTAGGATTTGATCTTGTAAATTTTTCCCATAAAAAATCATAGCTACAACATGGTTTACTTGCACTCTCCTACTAATAGCATCTGTAACCTTGTTCTCCTTTCATTTAATGTATCTGATCTCAAAATCAAACTCACTAATGGTGGAAAACCATCTAGCTTTCTGGCATTCAAATTTGGTAGGTAAAACAAGTAGCTCAACCCAATGTGATCACTCATCAATACAAACCTCCTGTCAAGAAGATAGTGCATCGACATCTTCAATGCATGAATGATCATTGCCAACTCAAGGTCATGAATCACATAATTCTTCTCATGCTCATTCAATTTCCTTGATGCATAACACACCACCTATCCCTCCTACATCAATACTCCACCAAGTCCTCTCTTTCAAGCATTTGTGCACACTGCAAACTCTTTATCTGGATCTACAATCTTTAGAACTGGAGCGTTTGACAACAATTAATTCAACTACTCAAAACTTGTTGCATATTCTTCAGTCCATTCAAATTTCTTTCCTTTCCTCTACAAGAATGTAATAAGACATACAATTCGTGAGAAGTTCCTAATAACCTCCTATAATAATCTATTAACCCCATGAATGATATGATCTCATCCACATTTCTAGGAGTTGCCCATTCCATGATAGCTCTGATATTTTCCAGATCTACTACTATGCCTTCCTTGGAAACCACATGCCCCAAGTAATGTACCTCTGTATGAAAGAAAATTCATTTTCTAAGCTTGGCATACAACTGATGCTCTCTTAGCAATCTCAATAGTGCTTATAAATGTTCGACATACTCTTCCTCATTCTTAGAATATATCAATAAATCATCAATGAAAACAATAAGAAACTTGTTCAGATAAAGATGCAACACACTATTCATCAAGCACATAAAAGTAGATAGAGCATTACAACAAACTCATAATTCTTGTACCTGGTCTAGAAATAAGTCTTCTAGATGACCTCTTATTTAATGTGTACTTGGTGGTATCCTAATCTCAAATTAATCTTTGACAACATTGCTACTCCTTTCAACTGATCAAACAAATAATAAATCCTCGACAATGGATACCTATTCTTGATGGCCACCTTGTTCAGCTACCTATAATCAATGCACAACCTAAGAGCACCAACCTTCTTCTTTACATATATCACTAGTGCACCCAAAGGCGATACACTTGGCCTAGTGTATCCCTTGTCAATAATTTCCTTCAATTGCAACATCAATTCCCCTAACTCTGGAGTTCTCACCCTGTAAGGTGCCTTCAATGTTGGCATCACCCCTCATACCAACTCAATAGACAAGTCCACTTCCATGTGGGGAGGCTACTCTAAAATATATGCTGGAAACACATTCTGAAATCATTGTAATATAGGGTACCTCTTGAATATTTCTGCATCCTCAACATCCTTAATGATGAGCACCAGTATTGCAGCAAGAATGTTGCAACTCCTGGGGCTAACAACTTTACTTTATCAACTTGGGTTCGTATAAACTTGGAGGTGACAGTGTTGTATATAGAAGCAGATGCGATGGGTCCACTCTTTGTCACTAATGAGTTGGTCATAGACCACTATGGTTTCCCAAAACAACCTTCTATTGGTTCAAAAGAAGTTTGACTACCAATGCAGAAAGGGGAATTTTGCACTAATTGGGAGAATTGGAAGATTGTCTACTGCAGTAAGGAAAAACTGAAATTAATGCTTTAAACACACCACTCATCTAACTAATTGCTAATATATCTTACTTCAGAAGAGTTCTAAGCTAACATGTGTGTAATCCTAATTGTCCTAAGCATGCAATCTGAAATAACCAAACATTCTATTGTTGTGCATATGAATGAACACAATAAATCTTTTTTCCTTTTTGTCCTTTTTGTGAAAATGTGAATGCTAAATCTTCCTGGTGATGTGGTAGGTGGGTTAGAGATCGTGATGGAAGTTCAGATGGTTTAGGAGGCAAGTAGGGGTCTTCTTCTATCTTCCTGGATTCTTTTTCCACAAGTCAGCCTCAAAACAGGCCACTACAAGTCGTCCTACAGGATGTCCTAATGCTTCCTATAGGATGTCCTAATGCTCATACAGTATCCCCTATGTTCCTACAGGATCTAGCTGAGAGAAATAGGAGTGATTTGGAAGGTGGTGTAGGGCTTCGAGAAGGTGAATGATGGAATAAATAGGGAAAGGAAGTGGCTAGGACTTCTTCAGAACTCAAAATAGAGTTTGTAAGATTGCTAGATTTGCTCAACAAACCTGGAAAGTTGTTCTTATGGAATGATGAATTAGTTAAGGGAATTGGTGGATTTTGGTGATCATGGATGGATGAGATTAGGTTGGGTTTGCTGGAATGAGATCTTCTTGCACTATTGAAACTCCTGCAATACATACATTATTGGCAATTATCCATGAATCATATCAAACAAGGAACACTTCCAATAAACTTAAGAAAACAAAATTTTATTATTTAGTTGCCTAGTTCATGCATGGAAATACTTTCAAAAGATTTTGAAACACCATAAGATCCAATATAAAGCTGAAGATATAAGTGTAGAAATTTTGAATAATTAATCACTTATTCACAGAGATTATCCCGATTATACACTATTGCAGAATACATGCATAATACATAACCTCCTCAATCAACTCCACCAAACTCAACCACATGAGTTCTAACTGAAGTCCTGCATGCAATAGCTCAATTGACCCACAAAGAAAGTGTATTTCTTTTTGACAGCTGCATGTGCCACATCTGTAGCTCAAACTGAAGTGCTCCAAGAGGATAAGATAATGTTTATAGTCCAAATATTATTATGAGCTAATAATATTCGACTGTTCTATTTTTAGCCTGGCTATCTAAAAATAGAAACCGCCCATATGTCTAAAAATAGAAGTCCATCTATTTTTACCAACATGACTAATCATCCAAAAATAGCATCCTGCAACTCATAGACCATGATCCATATGTCTAAAAATAGACTTTGCGCCAAAAATAGCCTGTGGGCCCACTTAGTGAAGGCGACTCCTTTCCACTAAGCTCCATCATCTTGTTGCATTTTCAACACTCCCTCTCAACAAGATATTGATTATATGCAACCCCTATCCTACAACTCTGGAATGTTCTGCATGCAACACATTTTCCCGATCCACTTGCTCCAATAACACTTGGAACAAAAACACTCCCAACTGACCACTCTGTTGGGCTAGGAACATACTCTAATGTTGAAGCTCTACCTGCTGCTGACAAGTGCTCCCTCTTTAACATCTACGCTGCTGCAACATCTCCATGCATCTCGCACCATTGCACACCTCTCTGTGCCACCTAGCACTGTGCAAAACACTTGTGCCTCTCACATTGCTACAGCCTGCTAGCTATGCACTATCCTGGGATTCCCTACACTGTCGCTCTCTCTGCCACTCCATCTACATCTGTCTCTACCCAATCAGTTAGTTCCTGCTACTCCACATCGGGGCTCCCGTAGCAAGGTCTCATCCAAGAGGTTGGGTACCTCAAGGATCCTACCCCTCCTCCTTGGGATGATCAATCCACATCACCCCACCTCCTACCTGGGGGTATGGATGCATGCGATCCCTCAGCCCACCTGGCTCGAAGTTTCCCCCTACTGGAGGTCTCTACATGAGTAGATGTCTCTACTCGATCTCCTCTCAGCTTCCCCTATTGTGGCTGCTCCACAACCTCCTGAAGCTGCTGAACCAATCGTGGCTCCTCCACAATCATCTTAGACTTCTTCTGGCTCTGCATGTTGAGAGGTAATATACGCTCCCTCTCAACCACCAAGTCTCCATCAGTTTCCTCGCTGCTCAAGGCTTTGCATGCATCTTGAACCTCAAGAGCATATAGGTTCTTGACCCGTGAACCAATCTGCTTCACCTGTCTAGTGATGATGTGTCTAAGGAAAACCTTTCCCTTACTGAAGACTACATCACAGCCTCTGTCTTCCATCATCGTGATTGACACCAAGTTTCTCTCTAGTCCTGGTACATACTTGCCATCGGTCAAGGTAAGGCGAGCTCCATGCTCCCTCTGAAAAATAACCGTGCCTACACCTGAGACATTATACTTCTCATCATTACCCATCGCTATGAGTATCTGGATATCTTTCTCCTCCAAAATACTGAACAAACTCTTGTCACCGGTCATGTGGAAAGAAGCTCCACTGTCAAGAAACTCTTGTCACCGATCATGTGGAAAGAAGCTCCACTGTCAAGAAGATCCTTCCCCGGATCCCTTCTTGGACTTCTTCTTTGGGCAATTAGTAGCATAATGGCCCAACTCATGACAAAGAAAGCATCTCATCTTCAACTTGTCAACCTTCTTCCCATCATTGGAAGAACTGGATTCGGAAAGAGAACCCTTCTCCTTCCCCTTCTTCACCTTACTCGCTAAGGCATAGTTCTCCTCATCATGCATGGATGAAGAACTATCTCTAGTGCTCCGTCTGATCTCCTCTTGCACAAGATTTGACCAAAGTCTCTCCCATCCTGGCAATTTCTCCCGACCATTCACAGAGTCCTGATAGGAATGCCAACTCTTCGGAAGACCAAGGAGAGCTAAGCTCACCAAATCCTCATCATCGACAGTCACCCCCACACTTCCCAGCTCATCCCGACATTGGGTGAACTTCGTGAGATACTTGGGCATACTGTCTCCATTCTCACACTTAATGTTTTTGAGTTTATCCTTGAGCACCAACTTCCTCTGGTCGCTCTTGCTTTGGAATAAATCTGTCAACGCTTTCCACATCAAGTATGGAGAAGCCTTTCCATGCAGGCTAGATACAATGTGATCCTTCACGCCCTCCAACAGAATCCTTCGACACTTTGTTGTCTTCTTTTTCCAAGCCACAGCTTCAGCAACATCAGTAGGTTTTGGGACTTCAGCATCTATGAAATCCTTCAACCCATTTTCATCTAACACCACCTCCATCCTGTCTTTCCATGCAATATAATTCGAGTTGCCCTCAAGAGCATACTCCAATCGCAATCCGTTGAAAGACATTTCAACTTTGACACCAAGAAAATACTGCTGCAAATTTGAATTCCACCAGCTCAAAACTCAACCGCCTCTGATCTAGAATTTGTGAGGACGAATTATTTCTCATACAGAGATTGACTGTATGGGCTTTTACCCGATATCTCACCTTCCAAAGGAAGGATGAATCCAGAGGCTACCTGGCCCGATTACAGACTCTGCCTGAAGAAATAAAATGTAAACACTTTCTGAATAATAGATCTGATGATCAACTGCTCTGATACCATGTAGAAATTTTGAATAATTAATCACTTATTCACAAAGATTATCCCGATTATACACTATTGCGAAATACATGCATAATAGATAACCTCCTAAATCAACTCCACCAAACTCAACCACATGAGTTCTAACTGAAGTCCTGCATGCAATAGCTCAACTGACCCACAAAGAAAGCGTATTTCCTTCTGACAGCTGCATGTGCCACATCTGTAACTCGAACTGAAGTGCTCCAAGAGGATAAGATAATGTTTATAGTCCAAATATTATTTTGAGCTAATAATATTCGACTGTTCTATTTTTAGCCTGGCAGTCTAAAAATAGAAATCACCCATATGTCTAAAAATATAAGTCCATCTATTTTTACCAACATGACCAATCATCCACAAATAGCATCCTGCACCAAATATATCGTGATCCATATGTCTAAAAATAGACAAAGTCTAAAAATAGACTTTGCACCAAAAATAGCCTACGGGCCCACTTAGTGAAGGCGACTCCTTTCCACTAAGCTCCATCATCTTGTTGCATTTTCAACAATAAGAAATGACAATTGAAACCTATCCTTGGAAACTAAAAAGATGCTAGCCTAAGTAGCATAAAACCCTAAATTCCATAAGAAATCAAAGTTCTGTCTTTTTTGGGGCTGAATAGGAGTTTTTCTCAAACCATGGTCCCTGAAGGGAATAGTGAGGCCAAATCCACCTACTATCAGCCTTTTTGGTATTCCTTTACCTCTCTAGAAAACTGTTGAAGCTATGCACAAATGGAAGCAAACTAATCAAATGTACCACTACCTGCAATGAAACAATGCTAAAATCAATTCAACACTTAATCTATGAAATAACCTAAACATACAAGTACAAGAAGAGGAGCCTTTGTTGCTAGGGTTAGGACCTAACCCAAGAGCTTCAGCCCTCTAAGTCAACTCAGTGCTGGATCAAGGAAATTCTCATTCTCATTATCATATCAGAAAAATTACATAACAATGTCTTGCCACAAAGCTTGAACTCGAAAATGCTTAGTGCTCTTACATAAAAAATCTGAATCCTAATGAGGCTCTAGGCCTCTTTATCTATACAACTGAAGTCTCCAATGACTTCCTTAAATCTAGGGAGGCTTGGTCCCAAATCAAGATGAACTGGCCCTTAACTATCACTAGCTCGATTGCCCATGATCTCCATGACTCGGCTGCTTGCAACTCCGAGCCAATGTGATTTGATTGATGAATATTCAAATAAGTGAGGATTTGATGAAGAGGATCTATCTCCTGTAATCTATCCTCCTTGTCTCATTCGAGTTTTTTCCCTTAATTAGCCAAAATTGCCATGATTTTCTCTCAAAAACCTGCAACCAATGCACATTAGACCACTAGACATACATCTTACTTTTACTCATCTCATTAAGCAAATATAATTAAAAAATGTAAGGAGTTATGAGAAGATTTGATTTTAATAAGCTTGGAGGTGTATTAAGGTCCATATAGTTACCTAATGATGAGGCTCATCACTTGACACTAGTACAAAATGACTAATTAGTTACTAAAAATGCAGCTAAAATTGCATATAAATGACCATTAGTCAGTGACTAGTAGTAGCTAATTTACAGTATCTTATAACACAACCAACTTTTAGTTGTTTTTAGGTTAGTTATTTTTTTTGTTGTCTCAATTTTATCATCTACTAATATATTTAGTCATAAATTTGGTCATTAATTTAGTCATTGATTTCCGCAATTAATGACCAAATATACAACAAAATATATTACGATATGATTACCTGAGAAAAAAATTAATGACCAACGAAATATGACCAAAATGTTGCTCGTGTTATAAGATACAATAAATTAGCTACTAATAGTCACATATATGCAAATCTTAGTCATCTTTGAAACCAATTAATTTCCAATGAAATATGACTAAATTTTAGTCCTATTATAAGATATTATAAATTAGCTACTAATAGTCATATATATGCAAAATTTAGTCATCATTTGGAATCACAAATTTATCATTTGTAGTAGTCATTTATCTTTTTTTGGTAGTTTCATATTCATTATATAAGTGATTGATTTAGTAGTTTTTATTCATTTAATTTAATTTCATTCATAATCATTATAAATGACTAATGTAGTCATATATTCATTTTATATGTGTTCATCATTAATGAATATAAACTACTAATTTAGTGGTTTTAGATTGATTTTATGTATTCATTATTAGTCAACATAAATCAATTAGTGTGACTTTGCGACTAGATTAAAAAAAAATGGCATACAATGTGCATGTTCATCTAATATGATAACACAAAGTTACATATATTAATTACAATAGTAAATAATATTGAGTGAAAATAAAATTAATTTCAATCATATAAAATTTATTATATAACATGTCAATTATTACAATATGGGTTTCCAACCTAATATTGGTTGGACTAGAGTTTACACATGAAATATTATTTCATCATTTCAAAACATTATCATTGTGTTGTCAAGGAATTGCAAGTGAATGTAACAAATCTAAAGACTTGACCATCACCCTTTACGTGTATGTCTTATGTATGATATTAGCTCTAAGGGTATCACTAGATGAGTGCTCTTCTCTCTTTTTTTTCATTTGTCGCTCTAGTGTTGTTGTTCGCCTCTTTCTTCAATTCCTGCTTCTTACCATCAATATTGAGTTCCTCTCTTGAAAATTAAAGAAGATAAAATGAAAAGTATAAGACATGAAAGACGATAAATACTTGAATATAAACTAAAGTATAATGTAAATGATTTATGTGACATATACCTCAACATCAGCAATGTCAATGCCATTTCCCCCCATAAAAGCAAGAAACTTGAACAAGTTTTCTTCAGTTAAGGATAGTGGCCATTATGTGGCCATATGAACTATATAAACAAAGCTAATAAAACATCACCATATAAAATAACACCTTAATAACTTAGTATTCAACCTTCAGAGAAAGCTTAGGAATAATCATGCCAACTAAGTTACATGATAAAAAGCTCAGGTTGTAGATAAGTTGTTGAATCAAATAATCTGAGGTGTGATGTTTAAACCTTGTCATTTTATTCGTAACAACATTTCATTCTCTAACACGTGAACTTAGTCAAACATATATACAACCTTGATGCAGGAGCATCCGAACTTAGCCAGCAATGTGAAAGTTTGTTCACATGTTGTGGCTAAACAAGTTGAGTTTCATTGACCTGATTGGCCAAAAGTCAGTTTTACTGAGAGGGTTGGATCTCTCAAGAAATGAATTGTATTTCATTATTGTAATAGTTAGAAATTGTCTTATTTTAGGTTCAAAGATGAGTTGTTAGCATAAGTGTGTGGTAGAGCTAGCAATTAGAGATTTGTTGTTAGATTGATTAAAAATAGGGATTGAGTTGTTAGGCACATAATAGAGTGATATTCGATTGATAAAAAGAAGGAAAAAATGTAATGAAGGGAGGATTGAGTGGAGTGAGAGCGAGAATAGTGTGTGGATTGTGTTT
Organism: Pinus tabuliformis; assembly: GCA_031772625.1. Taxonomy (NCBI): domain Eukaryota; kingdom Viridiplantae; phylum Streptophyta; class Pinopsida; order Pinales; family Pinaceae; genus Pinus; species Pinus tabuliformis. The sequence continues at coordinate 266,632,681 of CM062811.1, forward strand.
TGAAACAAAGGTATTTTTATATGTTGTAATCGGGCCAAGGACGAGACTCTGTAACTATTTTATTATGAATAAATGATGTTGTGTGTATGATTAATTATCAAGCCTGCGGAAACCCTTGTTATGCTTTCAGATTCTTTATATTCAGGGCAGAGTGATTATCCCATTGTTTTTCTATGTTTCACGCCTAAATCATAGGATTGACAGAATCCAGAGTCCTTTATATAAATCTCATTATTTGATGCCCGCTTTAATCTCAGCCATTGGATCACCGATATCAGATTGGCGAAGTGTGTTTACATGGTTTCATTCCCGCAAGAGAAAATCCATTTTACACTAAGAATCAGTGCAAAACATAGATCAGATCTGAGATCCAAACTTGAAATATTATAAATGGAGGCTTTTAACTTTATCGGGTTCGTGGACCTCAATCACATCACAACTCTGAAGCAGAAGGAGCCTGGCCAAGTGGACTTACGACTTGCGATCGTGTGATTCAATCATGATTTCTTGATCGCAAATAATCATGGTTGTTGGATCACAGAAGAGGTCTCACAACAGTAAGTGGTATTTCGGGCGGCTCAAAAGTCGTAAGCTGTATTGAAGGGTAGTCACCTGATCCCATTCACCATTCGATACGTAGCACAAGAGTGGAGAGAGAAAACCACTTTATCAGGTAGTTATTATTCGTGCATGTGTCTCACCCAAAATCTCTGATATCCATCAGATCAAACAGATCCAGATCGACGGTCATAAAGGGTTGTGCAAGTTGACTTACCAGGAAGAGGAATCAACCATTGATTTGATGGAAAGAGATCAATGATGGAGATCAAGAGGATTTGATCGGTGATTGGACTTCAAGGGAATAACAATTCACGATATGCGATTTAATCTGGACCATTGGTTTGTTTATATCATGATCTATGGCGTACGACGAACGCTCAAAATTTAAAAGCTAAAATTCATTGTTTTGGCCTTCTTCCAAAGGAATTTCGGTTAAAAAGGAAAAGTTCAAGTTACAATAAAAAAGGGAACCACGGGATGATTATTGAGGTTTCTTAAACCACTGTTTCTACCTGTGCATTTGTGGTATCAAAGCAGAAGTTAAGGTTGATTGCAGCAAAAATGTCGCTAAGGAGAGGAGCTGGAATTGGTTGAGGAAGACCTAAAGCAAATGCAATTCTGTTAGAGGAGATCTGAAGTCTTCAAACAAGAATGGAAACAATTGAGACTACTCAGAGAAGAATACCTGATGAAGGAGCTGACAGTGCTAAAGAAGAATCTTCTGAGGAAGAAGAAGAGGAGGAAAATGAAACTACCAGAGTTATCAAGATGTTGGTGAAAGTAGGAGGAAAACCAAAGATGGAAATTCCTACGTATGAAGGGAGTCTCAATGAAAAAGAACTAATGGATTGGATCAATTCATTAGACAAATATTTTGACTATGAAGAGGAAGCTAACGATCAAAATAAAGTGAGATTTTCAGTTACCTGACTGAAGGGTCATGCAGCTATTTGGTGGGATGACTTACAAACATCCAGAGCGAGGAAAGGAAAGTTCAAGATCAGGCAATGGGACAAAATGGTAAGTAAAATGAAAGCCAAATTTATGCCTAAAGATTATCAATAAAATCTTTTCAAACAATTTCAAAATTTAAGGCAAAAAGGAATGTCTGTTAAAGAATACACAGAAGAGTTTTATAAATTGAGTATTATAGCAAAACATGCAGAAGATGACATGGAGAAGGTAGTTAGATGTATCAATGGCTTAAGGTATGATATCCAGGATGACATCAACCTGTTAAGTCTGAAGACTATTGAAGATTCCTATCAAGAAAGTTTGAAGGTAGAAGAGAAGATGTTGAGAAAACATAATGAAAGGAATAGAGGAAGAAGCTTAGTAAGAGGTAGAGGAACTACCAGATCAAGGGGAAAATAGCATCAGCATGAAGCAAGTAGTTCAAGTAGTAGACCACCACAGAGGGGAGAATTTAACAGAGGAAGATTTGCACCTAGAGGAAGAGGCCAAGGAAGAGATGTTCGGTGTTATACATGTGGAGAATGGGGGCATGTGTCATGGGATTTTCCTCATAATAAACCAACAAGTCAGAGGAATGCGAATGTGGCTGAGGCAAATCCACAACCACCTCAACTTATGGAAAAGGAAGAACCCCCTGAAGTAGGAGAATCCCTGTTATTGAGAAGGACCTTGCTTAAGATAGAGAAGGAGATTGAAGAACTAGCGTAGAGGAAGAATTTATTTAGAACTACCTGTAAATCAAAAGGTAAGTGTTGTAAAATAATAATTGACAGTGGAAGCATTGACAAACTTATTTCTACAGAGATGGTGGACAAGCTCAGACTAGCAAAGATAATACACCCAACTCCTTACAGAGTGTCATGGTTACAGAAGGGACATAAAATTATTGTGATAGAACAATTCAAGGTTGAGATACAAATTGGTACGTATAAAGATATGATATTATGTGACATAATGCCCATGGATGTATGCCATGTATTACTGGGAAGACCGTGACAATTTGATCGAAAAGCTATTCATGATGGGAGGAGAAACACTTATACTCTAGAGAAGGATGGAACTAAACATACATTGCTTCCATTGAAGGACGATGCTGACAAAATAACACCTGGAAGTAGTTTTATGCTGATGAGTGGGAAGGAGTTGTTACAAGAGGTTGAAAAAGGTGAAGAAATGCATTTTGTTATCATAGGGGGACCTAAGGTAACTTTAACTTCCACAAACTTGGATGATTTTCCCAAAGAGGTTAAAATTCTGTTAGATGATTTCGCTGATATTATTGTGGATGAGTTGCCAAATGCGTTGTCATCGATCAAGAGTATTAGTCGTCATATTGATCTAATACCAGGAGCAAGTTTGCCAAATAAAGTAGTGTCCAGATTAACTCCTCAGGAGGACACAGAAGTTGGAAGACAAGTGCAAGAGCTGATGGATAAGGGGCTAATCAGAGAAAGTCTTAGTCCATGTATTGTACCAATAGTACTCAGTCCAAAGAAAGGAGGAGAATGGTGTATGCACACAGATTCTAGAGCCATAACAAGATCACTATCAGGTATAGATTTCCTTTGCCATGCATGGATGATTTAATGGATTGTTTGAGTGGATCCAAATACTTTACTAAAATAGATTTGAAGAGTGGATATCATTAAATAATAATTCAAGAAGGCAATGAATGGAAGACTGCATTTAAAACAAATAGTGGGTTGTATGAGTGGTTAGTGATGCCTTTTGGACTCACTAATGCACCTAGCACATTCATGAGATTGATGAATGAAGTTTTGAAGGAATATGCAGATAAGTTTGTTATTGTTTATCTTGATGATATTCTAGTTTTAGTAAAAGTAAAGAACAACATCTAGAGCATCTTAAGTTGGTTTTAAGAACTCCGCAGAAAGAGAAACTACTGATAAATCTGAAGAAATGTAGTTTCATGAAGGAAGAATTGATTTACTTGGGATTTGTAGTTTCTAAAGAAGGTTTGAAAATGGATCCAGAGAAAGTCCAATTAATTTGGAACTGGCCTATTCCAAGGAATATATTTTAGGTAAGAAGCTTCCATGGTCTTGCAAGTTTTTACAAAAAGTTTATCAAAGGTTTTAGTTATATTTGTGCATCGATTTTTGAAATAATTAAGGAGATCAATCAGCCGTTCAAGTGGACAGAAGAAGTAGAAGAAAATTTTAAATTGCTGAAGAGGAAAATAAAAAAGGAACCAATTTTAGCTTTGCCTGATTTTGAAAAAGTATTTCAAGTTGAAACAGATGCTAGTGGAGTTGCAGTTGGCACAGTTCTGAGTCAAGAACAAAGACTGATAGCGTACTTCAGTGAGAAATTGAATGAAGAAAAGAAGAAGTATTCTTCTTACGATAAGGAGTTTTACGCTATTGTACAAGCCTTGAAGAAATGGAGACATTATTTGTTGCCAAAAGAATTCATATTGTATTCGGGCAATCATGCCTTACAGTTCATCAATAACTAGCCAAAGTTGAACCAGAAACATGCCAAGTGGGTAGAATTTTTGCAAAGCTTTACTTTTGTGATAAAACACAAGAGTGGTAAGTCAAATAAAGTTGCTGATGCATTGAGCAGGGTAAGTTTTATTGTGCAAGAATTCAAAGTGGGTGTTGTAGGATTTGAAGAAATGGTTGAAATGTACAAAGATGATGCATATTTCAAAGATATCTATGCAACATTTTAGAATCCAATATTTCATAACAGAATTCAGTGGTTGGACTATCTCATTCAAGGAGGCTTATTGTTTAAAAGAAACAAGTTGTGTATTCCCAAATGTTTTATGAGGAAAAACATAATAAAGGAGAAACATAGTGGAGGATTATCTGGTCACTTTGGATAAGATAAAACCTTTGCTCAGGTGAATGCTTTTTATTGTTGGCCAAAAATGTAGATTAAAGTTAAGAAATTTTTTGAGAAGTGCAGGATATGTCAGAATGCTAAAGGAAGGAGCCAGAATACAGGATTGTATCAGCCATTTCCAATACCAGACCAACCATGGGATGTAGTTAGCATGGATTTTGTTTTGGGATTACCAAAAACCTAGAGAGGGAATGATTCCATTTATGTTGTAGTAGATAGATTTTCCAAGATGGCACATTTCATTGCTTGTAATAAAAATAGTGATGCAACACACATAGCTAATCTATTCTTTTCAGAAATTGTACGATTACATGGATTACCTATAAGTATTGTGTCTGATCGAGATACAAAGTTTGTAGTGCATTTCTTGAGAACTCTTTGGAAGAAACTGGGAGCTAACCTCAATTTTAGTTCAGCATGCCATCCTCAAACAGATGGACAGACTAAAGTAGTAAACGGGAGCTTGGGAAACATATTGAGAAGTTTAGTGTATCAAAATCCTAAGCAGTGGGATTTATCACTAGCTCAAGCTGAATTTTCTTATAACGATACTCCAAACCAAAGTACTGGAATGAGTCCATTTTAGATTGTTTTTGGAATGAATCCAAGAGGTGTGTATGAGCTCAGAAATTTGGGTAAATAGGAGACAAGAAGTGCAAAAGCTGAAGCATTTGCAGAGCAGATGCAGAGACTACAAGAAGATGTCAAAGGCAGATTGCAGGAAGGCAGTGAAAAATACAAACAGAGGGTAGATATAAAAAGAAGAGAGAAAAAATTCCAAGTGGGAGATTTAGTGATAAAGTATTTGAGAAAAGAAAGATTTCCTGCTACGACTTACAATAAACTGAAAATGAAAAAGATAGGACCATGTAGAATTGTAAGAAATTTTTTAGCTAATGCATATGAAATTGAGTTGCTAGAAGGGATTGGAATATCACCTATCTTCAATGTTGCAGATTTGTATCCATACAAAGAGGTAGAGACAGAGCTACAAGAGGAAACTACAGGAGATGAAGTTCAAACTGTGAACTGGGAAGAACAAATACCAAAGACATCTAAGAAAGAAGTGGAAATGTTTTGGAGAAAAGAGTATCCAAAAGAACCAGAGGATAGACTTATTTCCAATATCTAGTCAAATGGAAAGTACAACCAGTGGAGGATGCTAGCTGGTTGACAACATCAAAGTTGCAAAAGTATGGAGTAAGTCCTAAAAGTTTGAAGGATGATTCTTTTCTTCCCTGGGCGTCTGATGTAGGAGCATCTGGACTTAGCCAACAATGTGAAAGTTTGTTCACATGTTGTGGATAAATAAGTTGAATTTCATTGACCTAATAGGCCAAAAGTCAGTTTTACTGAGAGGGTTGGATCTCTCAAGAAATGAGTTGTATTTCATTATTGTAATAGTTATAAATTGTCTTATTTTAGGTTCAAAGATGAGTTGTTAGCATAGGTGTGTGGTAGAGCTAGGAATTAGATATTTTCTGTTAGATTGATTAAAAATAGGGATTGAGTTGTTAGGTACAGAATAGAGTGATATTCTATTAATAAAAAGAAGGAAAAAATGTAATGAAGAGAGGATTGAGTGGAGTGAGAGCGAGAATAGAGTGTGGATTGTGTTTTGAAACATAGGTCTTTTTATATGTTGTAATCGGGCCAAGGCCAAGATTCTGTAACTATTTTATTATGAATAAATGATGTTGTGCATATGATTAATTATCAAGCTTGCGGAAACCCTTGTTATGCTTTCAGATTCTTTGTATTTGGGGTAGAGTGATTATCCCTTTGTTTTTCTATGTTTCACACCTAAATCATAGGATTGATAGAAGCCGGAGGATTTTATATAAATATCATTGTTTGATGCCCACTTTAATCTCAGCCGTTGGATCACCAATATCAGATTGGCAAAGTGTGTTTACATGGTTTCGGTCCCTCAAGCGAAAATCCGATTTACACTAAGAATCGGGGCAAAACATAGATTGGATCTAAGATCCAGACTTGAAATATTATAAATGGAGGATTTTAACTTTATCGGGCCCGTGGACCTCAATCGCATCACAAATTTGAAGTGAAAGGAGCTTGGCCAAGTGGACTTGCAACTTGTGATCATGCCATTCAATCATGACCGTTGGATCGTGAACAATCGTGGCCGTTGGATCGCGGAAGTGGTCTCGCAACAGTAAGTGATATTTTGAGCATATCAAAAGCCATAAGTTGTATTGAAGGGTAGTCACCCGATCCCATTCACCGTTCGACACGTAGCACAAGAGTGGAGAGAGAAAACCACTTTATCAGGTGGTTATTCTTCGTGCATGGGTCTCATCTGAAATCTCTAACAATCGTCAAATTAAATGGATCCAGACCAACGATCATAAAGGATCGTGCAAGTTGACTTATTGGGAAGAGGAATCAATCGTTGATTTGATGGAAAGAGATCAACGGTGGATATTGAGAGGATTTGATTGGTGATCGGATTTCAGGGGAATAGCGATTTCCAATATGTGATTTAATCTAGATCGTTGATCCGTTTAGAGCGTGATCTATGGTGTACGACAAGCGCTCCAAATTTAAAAGGTAAAATTCATTGTTTTGGCCTTCCTCCAAAGGCATTTCGGTTAAAAAGGAAAAGGTTGGGTTATAATAAAAAGGGGAACCATGTGGTGATTATTGGGGTTTCTTAAGCCACTGTTTCTGCCTGCGTCAAACCTATGCTAAAATAACAACATGAAAGTAAACTTTTGTAATAGTCATGAAAATATTTTAACACAAAACAACTAAAAACATTTCAATTAATATCGAGTAATGCTAAACTCATCTTCAAGCTCTAGATGTTTTTTTAATGGACATGATACCAAGTATTTTCAATTTCATAGTTAAAAGACAAAACAAAATAACAATAAAACATTCAAAATATAAGCAAACAATAAATTGAGGATATCATGGAATGAACATTGCAATTATAAAAAAATTGTTTACCTGTCCACCAGTGTCTTTTCTAGAATTCCTAAAACATTTACTTTCCCAAAATAACCATGATGTGAAAGAATCACAACATTAAAAACCATAGGAATCCCTATTAGAAACATTTACAAATTCGATGGCTTGGGCACCTAAATGATCTCCAACAACAAATGAATCATATCCAAGGCATGCTCTACATTGTCTCCCCATCCTTCTTGCTATCCCATTTCTTGTAACATGCCCACACCAGAGTCGAGTAACAATCAAATGAAGGAATGGATTTTTTTATTATTATATTTTATATCTATAAACTTTGAATTTGGTTTTTTTTCATGAACATATTAATGAATATTTAAAGCCTTCCTATCATGAGAAGGTATCAATCAAGTAGAACATCAGAAAAAAACAACCTTTATGAGGTCCTCAAACAATTCCTACAATATCAATATTTTTCTTTTTGTGATATCTTGGGTAGAAAAAATAACATATCTGCAAAATAAAATCCATATATTACTTGTGTTCAAACTGTGTATCTGGTGTATTCGTAGGCAACTTTTTAAGATGTTCTTCTGCCTTTACCAAAGTAGACTATAGCTTGGTTCAACTCTATATCCTTTCATTCAACACCAATTTCTGCTAGATAAATATCACACATTATTCTTTTCCATTTCTCAACATGCTACAAATGATAAATTGAAAGGCACATAAACCAAGAGAAAACCCTTTTTCTAACCAAAACAATCAAACAAATAATGCCTCTAATAAAACTTCACACCTTAGAAATTAGTCTACCACGTGCATGGGCTAGAGCTGAGATTATTTGAACCATATTTAGGTCATACTTAAAGGAATATTCGTATGTTTACCGTGATGTAAATTTGGTGTTAAAATAAATATATAAATCTAGGTTGTTATTAGTAAAATTCAAGTATAATTAAAAAAAAATAGCGTCATTGCAAGGTGGTGGATAGAGAAACATCTTCATAATTAGGATTCTCTATTTTCGTTTGATTTGAGTTGAGTTCGTATTTGAATATATAATTTTCTCTAAAGAATTGAAATACAAAGATGAGAATCAAAAGAGCCCAGGCAATCCCAAACCTTCCTTTCTTGGTTATCCATACCTATCTCCTAGCCTTGTTAAAATGATGTGATTTAAATTATTCAAAGAGTAGAATGAATTTGCTACAAAAAAATTGTGGTGTCATGATATTAATTATAAGCTCCACAAAGAAAGTTTTCAATCGGGTTTATCTTTGGTGGTTGTGAGGAATGATTTTTATCCTTCCCATGTAGTTTCGATTTCCATAAGTGATGTGTTGAGCTCATAACAATCATATTGGTGTAATGACATTGAACCTTGTTGTTGACTAGAATTCAACAAGGTAAATATTTTGGTAACCATTCTTTCTAATTCACTCCAAAAACAATTGGTCAGTTGCTACATAAGTGATGTCATAGCTTCAACTTGTGAATTATTTCCTACCATATGGCTTGTTTCATCCTGGCATTCATCTCCCTAACCAAAACATTGACTTATTTCTTTCCTGTATTCAATAAAAAAACGCATATGGTATTGACAGAGTCAATTCAACTAAATCACTCATTTTCGGCTTCTAACAAGGATCACTAATGGTTTTTTGATTCATTCTTAGACTCAACTCCTCTTGTACTAGCAAACCATAATATGTAAAAGTTAACTACCATAAGTTATTTTGCCTAGAAAATCTTTCATAATAGAATTTGGACGTAGTTCTTTCACAGTCATATATTTAACAACAATAAGTGATCATTTATTCATGAAATTGATATGATGGTAGAAATTTCAAGCAACATACATAAAAAAATGTGTAAAATATTAGAAAATGAATTTCAAATAAAGTTAAATTGCAAAGTAACTACATCATAATATGGTGTTTATAAGAATACCATGCTCACTTTATCATCTTCCAACATAATTAGAAGGAGACTATAATTTGTGCCACATGGTGGGCTGAAGAATTTATCCATGTGTGGCAAACCATCTTTATGGGAAGGGAAATGGAAATTTGGTCTCATGTCTGCAACCTGGGGAGATAACCACAGTTTAGTATTCATAATATCATTTCTCCACATTAGCACCCATCACACCCACTCGACCATCTGAAAGAATAAGGAAGAGTGTGTTTCTTCACCCTTTTTGTACCTCCAATGTTCAACAACTCCAAAATCAACTTGGTAATGCATTTCTTTGGTCTATATTTATATTTTTAGTGGAATACCATCATCCCCAAAAACAATAGTATGCAAATATTGGTAGTTAAAGAATTTCAACTAGAACAAGTGTTAAGAGAGTAACCCAAAAAATCCCATTTGTTTGTTCCTAACCTAATCTAAAAATGACTTAACTTCAATAGAGCGGAATTATGTATCTCCAAAATCAGGGAAAGCATTAAATATATATCCTTTGCATACGCAAATGTAGTGCTAAATTAAAATTCCTATATTTGGGGAGTGGTAGAAATGCAAAATCTTTTCAAAGGGGATGTTGATGAATGATGTAAGTAGAAGCATCTGTTATCTAACATATCCAATGGAATTTTCATAAAAAATAACAATATCTTATCAAGAAATAGTGCAAATTACGACACCGCCACCATGAAAAACATGTTGATATGCCACCATGAAAAACTTGCCGATATGATTGGTGATATGCCATTTAAGTTGTACATTCTCCTATAATACCTTACAAATGTCATTCATGGATTTGAAACAATTGCTTTGAATGCCCTCTCTCACGAGATATTTCAGCATCTAATTTGCTACTTCATAATGTATGATGATCATCAAGAAGGGGTTTGTTAAAAGAACCTTCCTCGCTTACACGACCACTATATGATATCCCTTGTCATAATTTATCGACCTCACTAAAGCTCTAGCCTTTCATCATAGGAACAAAATCAAGGACAAAAAAGAATGAACCCCAACAATAGCGATGAATACTATAAATGTTTTGGATGTTCCCAACACATTAATCAAAGATAGGAATCTCTTTGAAGTAATCAGATTAAATATTCAAAAAAATATTGCAATAATACTTCCACACATATTTCTATATTTTGAAGGATAAATTTGAGAATTGATTGTCCATGGAACTAGTCCCATGCTAGGTGTGAAGAAAGCTATATATAAAACCAAGCCACGAACAACAAGCCAACCATAAATAATTGGACCCACATCACTATACCAGGAGTGAAAATGATGGGAATAATATTGCTTGGATGTTATGTTTGCAAGAAAGCAATTTCCAAGAATCATATGCACAATGAATGATAAAATATTGTATTGGATTAATAAAAGTATACATGTTAAGCTATGCAATCTAATTCAATGACATCAATATTTCAGTAAGTTTATCTCAGACAAAATTATGATCATAAAACCTTTTCAGGGGCCTAGTTTTGTTTTCTATTAATAGAGTTACTTTATAGTCCATACTTTTATCTTTTCCTTAAATTGCATAGGATAGACTGAATAAAATCCATTTCCTTTTGGAATGCATATCACATTGAGAAAGGAATATGGGGTGTGTCCTTACATTGTTTCCAGAGGTTGTGCAAAAGCCACACCCAATAGTTAATAAACCATCGGAGTCCCATGATTCATCCATGATGCTAAAGCCATCAATTGCAAGTCCCCTAGTTTTGAATTTGGGTCCCACACATTCAAATCTATCAAGGCCAAGTTGTGTAGGTAAAACTTAGACATTTTTTCTATATATTCCAAGGTTCTTTGATCACAGAGATCAATGAATTGTCTATAGTCTTGGAAGGGAATAGTGCCTCTTTGTGATAAAGTATTAATTCAGAATTACAATCATTGTTCCTTGAGATACAAGGCATAAGACTTTGTTGGCATCCTGCACTGGATTGCCTCTAAGGATAAAATGGTCATGCCTGCCAACTGATTTTCCCTTTCTTGTAGTTGTCCCCTTAGCCATGCATTCTTTGCCTCCAACTAAGCTTTCATCATTGCTTCTCTATCGCTGATGTTGCTCAGTTCTCTACCCAACTCCTTCAATTTATCCTCCATGTGCCCTACATCCTCCACTCCTTTTGATTTGGAAATATGCATCCACCTGTGTGTCATTTCCCCTTCTTTCTCAAGCTCAAAGAATAAGGGGATGGCAAACTTCTGGGGGATTACCCTACCCCCTTCAATGAACCTGTAGTAAGAGTTTAGGTTGGTTTGTGGACTAAGTTCTCTCAGTTCTAGGTCTTCCTTCTTTTTTTCTTGCTGAGTGATACCTTCTTGGTCCATTTTCTGAGTTTCCTGCAGGTTTAACAAAGTTTCTTATAGGATGGCCTTTGCTTCCTGTAGGCCTTTTTGTGTCTCCTGTAGGAGACCTTTTCCCTTTGATGAGGCAGACCTCCTAACATAAGTGATGGGAGATTTGGGAGAGGCTTGTCTTGATGATCCTTCTCCTTGATTTTTCTCAAGAGGAGCTACTTTTTCTTGGTACTTTGGTAAGCCCTCAATGCCAATAGGAATTTTGGTGGGTGTTTGAAGTCTGCCTTGCCTGATCCTTGTGATTTTTCTTGTCCTAAAGTCCAATGGGGTTTGTCTCTATCTATTCCCTTTTGACTTGATAGGTGTGCTTAGGGCAGTAAGAGCAGTTGTTACCTCTTTCTCAGTGGGTTCTAGAGATACCCTTGGTGATTCTTCCCCTTCTTTGCCATGAAATGTAGACCTATGTTCTTCCTTCCCTTTTGTTTCCTCTTTTCCATTCTCCTTTTCATCCTTTTCTTTTTCTTTCTCTTCATCATCTCATTCCTTACTCTACTCATTTTTCTCTTCTTTTGTTTCTTCTTCTGTCTCGCTTTCATTTTCCTCTTCCTTTTCTTCATCTTTTTCCTCCTCTATTTCCTACTCATTTTCTTCCTCTGTTTCTTCATCCTTCTCACTAGGAGTGGGGCTTTTGTCATATTCAAGAGCTTGAATTTCTCCCTCTTCTTGCATGTCTCTGAAAGTTTTCCATGTAATAGGGAGTCTTAGGGTTTGTAGAGCATATTCTAGGATTAGTTTTATCAACCCATGATGGGCTAGTTGCTGATGTTTTCCCTCCTGAACTTTGATGCTCATATCTATCAGTTATTGAAGAAGAAAGTAGGGTATACTTAACCTGTTTTGAGGAGGTGTGTTTGCTTCAAATCTCAGTTCTTGGAGGAGTCTAAAATGGTATCCATACACCATACTATATCTCCCTTCACATGATATATATTTAATGAGGTGGTAACTAACCTCATTCCAAGGGTATGGAAGGATTTCTCTTCTAACCCCATTTTTTTCCTCCATTACTTCCTCCCCTTCTAAAAATAATTTCTTATTTGCAAGGGTGTTGTTTCCCTTATCTTATTTTGTCCAAGGTAACCCTAAAGGGAGTGTGGTGATTCTACTTATAAATTCAGGGTTGATTTCTACTGATAGTTCTTTCAATATAATAGTGGAATGGGTCCTAGTGAGGGGTATGAGTGAGAGAGAAAAGTCTCTGGCCACCTCATCATCGTATCCTCTCATTCTTTCAAAGAAACCCACCCAATTATACCTTGTGAAAATTTATACTACAAGATGGTGCTGATGAATTCTTACTGTGTTTGTGGGTTCCCTCTTCTTAAAACCCCCTGTCATCTATCCCTGGTAATTGTGGAGGCTTGTATGTATATAATTCAAGAATTCTAGTGGGTGAGAGATTTAAATGATAACTCTACAATATAATTATCCTAGACTGCAACTTCCTTAACCAAATGGAAGATTTTTTTTCTTTTTTTAATTGGAAAATATGGGAAGGTATAGCTCCTACCTCATTGGTTACTGTCTAATGAGGACAACCTTTTATCTCTCCTTCCTTAATGCCCACTGATAATCCTGTAGATGACTGTTATGTATCTTGTAGGTATTCCAGTAGGATCCTGTAGGTTTTCCTGTAGGATCCTGTAGGTGCCTCTATGCTGCAAAATGCTCATTATCTCCTGTAGGTGCTACTAAACAAAGGCCGAGGCAATCCTCTTTTTGATGAATTCTCGAGATTGGTAATACTCTTTTAGTGTGGGAATCAATGTTTTATTTCCTTATATGGATGATCATGTGGGATGGTGTGATGGTTGTCTAAGTACGAGCACCTCCTTTTGGACCATTGGTCCCACTATCAGTCCATCATTTCACTCACCTCGTAATCATCTCCCACTTCGTTCCTTCGTAATTTACCCATTTTTGGAATTATCTCCTTTTTCTTCTTATTTGACTGTTGCCATGTGTGGAGTGGTCTAATTGTTTTCTCCTCGTCGATTGGCTGGAGGTGGCCAAGTTAACTGGCCACCTTTTCTTATAAAACCAACTCTTACATAATCCTACATTTTTTATCATATAGTGCTAATAAGAGAGCATGAGTAATATGACATACCTGTGGGTAAGATTCTTTGATGATGATGCTTGTTGGAGAATGATGTCCCTGTGTTCTGTATTTGCTGCATATTTTTTGTATTGGCCTATTTTGATGCTTGTTTCCTTTGATGTGCAGGTACTGGAGAGTGATGTTGATGATTCTGTTGTTGTTGCTGAGCTCTGTAGGAGGTTCCTTGACCTTGGAATATCCATGTCGAAAATCGTTGCAACCTTGTGAAATTTCCTTTGTGGGATAGGCTACTATAGGATTTCCTACAAGAAACCTACATGATGTCGTGTAGCTACCTCTCCCCTAAACTTTCATTCTTTTTTCACTTCTGGAGCATGAGGATTATTGACATGGGTAGAGAAGGGGTCTAGCGATTGGTAGGTGAGAGGTATAGCCTTCAGGTATTGTCCCCTTGTCCTCTATTCTCACCCTCTTCTATTTTTTTTTCTCTTCTTTGAAAATTGTAATCTTTTTGAATTGACTTATTGGATGGATGCAGGGGTAACATGGTAATGAGAGCCATGATGATGAGGTGGTGGAGTAAAATTTTTATTTTTTGACACGAGTTGGTCATCCCCTTGCTCTAGGGTCACTTTTCTTGGGGTTGCAAAGCCACTGCAATTCCTACAGGAAACTCCTATACATTTTCAAAGAATCCTGTAGGATTACAGGGAATCCTGTAGAAAACACAGAGCCAATGTAAAATGAGCTAGAGGAGTTCATAAATGGAGGGATTGATGGGATAATGAAGAATATTGGATGGAGGAATGAAAATATGGATTGTGTAGGTCCTTCTGTTCCTCTCAAATTGCATTGATCCTCCTCTTGCTGACCTGCAAACAACATTTTCAAACTTTTTCTTTTCTCCTTTTTTTTTCCCCTTTTCTGAAAACAACTAGTCTACCTCCGAGAGGTTTTCATCTTAGCTACTTTCCCTGGGTGCCCCAAAAGAGGTTTTCACCCAGAGATATTTTATTTTTTCCTTTTATTTTAACACCATTGGGCTACCTCAAGAGGTTTTCATCCCAATAGTTGGATTGAAGTGCCTCCTGGAGGTTTTCACCCGAGTCTCTTTTTTTTCTCTCTTTTTTTATTTATTTTTTCCTTTTTCTTTTTATTTTTTTAGGGACTTGATGGGGCAGAAGCTGATACATGCTCCACCACCATCACTGTCTTTCTGATGCCATTGATGAATTCTTTCTTTGACAAGGGCTTCTTGTAGACCTTCAATCTGTACCCATTGACAAGTAAAGGGATAGCCTCTGCATTAATTGCTTTTATCTGTAATGAACCATTATCAGTTCTATGACATAAGGCCCTAACCATTTAGCCTTTAATTTTCCTTTAAAATACTTGTATCTGGAATCATATAACAAATCCCAATCACCTTCTTGAAACTCTTTTTCCTTTATGTTCTTGTCATGCCAAATCTTCCTTTGAACTTGAGTCACCTCTGGGTGTAGGAGGGCCTGCATTCTAAATTCATCTAACCCATTCAATTGGAGCAATATTTCTTGTTTTGCCCTGGTGAGATATAGATCCAATTGTGCTACCATTCTCAAGGTGTTGTATTCAAATTCAATGGACAACAAGGCCTTCTTCCCAAAGACTAGCTCATAAGGAGTGAATCCTGTGGTGGTCTTCTAGGTGGTGTTGTAGGCCCAAGTGGCCTCAACTAATATATATACCCAATCCTTTCTGCTACTGCTAATCACATTGGTCAGAATGCCTTCCATCACTCTTTTGGTTACCTCCACTTTCCCATTAACTTGTGGGTGGTAAGTAGTGGATGTTCTATGCTTAATATTGTGTTGGCTCAATGAATTTTCTATAATGTGAGATGTAAATTGACTGTCTTGATCAGTGACTAGTTCTCTAGGGTACGCAAACTTATAAAATACATTTTCCCTTAATAACTGAGCCACTTTCTCTTCTGTTGCTACTTTCATGGCCTTGGCTTGAGCCCACTTGGTTAAATAGTCAGTGCACACAATGATGTACTGCTTTTGCCTAGATGGAGGGTCAATGGGTCCAATGAAATCCACACCCCACTTGTTAAATGGATCAAAAGTCACTTGAGGTTGCAAAGGAATTTCATGCCTTGGGGTAGGTTTCCCCATCCTTTGGCACTGATTACGCTGACTAGTATACCTCCTCGTATCCTGGTGAAGAGTGGGCCAGTAATAACTAGCTTGTAACACCTTGAATGTTGTCCTTTTGGCTACAAAGTGACCTCCACAAGGCCCATCATGACAGGTGAGAAGGATTTCAAGGACTTCCTCCTCCCTGAAACATCTTCTTAAAATTTGATCCAGGCTTAGTTTGAAGAGGTTTCCCCCAGTCCAAGTGAATGGGGCACTCTTCCTCACAATCTTGCTCTTTTCCTTGGAGGACAAATTTGGTGGAAAATATGCAGACACCAAGTAATTTGCTATGTTAGAAAACCATGGAGAGAGAACTGAAATGGGGAATAAGTGTTGATCTGGTATTTGATCATCAACCATTCCTTCCTCCCCTATATGGAAAGTCAATCCGGATTAAAAAATCTGCCACAAAATTCTCCCTGCCAGGCTTATCAATAATAGTTAAATGAAATTGTTGCAATAAAAGTAACCATCTAATAATTCGAGCATTTACATTAGGTTTATTCATCAAGAATTTAATTGCATCATGATCAGTATGTACAAATGTTTGGTAAACTGTAATATAATTCCTAAATTTGTTTAATGAATACATAATATCTAGGGCCTCTTTTTTCAGTCACTGTGTAGTTCAGTTAAGCTTTTGATAGATTCTTACTGATGAAGTAAATGACATAAGGTATCTTGTCATGTATCTGGCCTAGAGTTTCTCCTATGGCTTCATGAGAGGCATTAACATGTATGTGGAAAGGAAGAGCCTAATTTGGGCCTCGGAGAATAAGTGCAATAGTCAACTTGTCCTTTAGGGTGTCCAAGGTCTCTTGATAGCTTTCTGACCATAAAAATTCAGAGTGTTTGGAAAATAACCCAAATAAAGGAGAAGCTAACTTGATGAAGTCTTTTATAAATCTCATATAGTATCTAGTTAAACCTAGAAAACTTCTAAGATCCCTCTATTTTTGCGGAGATGGGACCCTTTAGATGATGGCTATCTTATTTGGGTCCACCTACAATCCTTTCTGGGATATTGAATGACCTAGAATAGTCTGTGTAGTCATCAAGAACTCACACTTTTTGGGATTAAGGGACAAGTTCATTTCAATGAATTTGTTCAACACCTTACCCAAGTTGGACAAAGCCTCCTGGAAATCACGCCCATAGGGTGTAAAATCATCCATATAAATTTCTATTGCATCATGGACTAGCTTGGAAAAGATACTCAGGATTGC
This sequence comes from Pinus tabuliformis, assembly GCA_031772625.1. NCBI lineage: Eukaryota > Viridiplantae > Streptophyta > Pinopsida > Pinales > Pinaceae > Pinus > Pinus tabuliformis. The sequence goes on from CM062811.1 coordinate 266,649,849, forward strand.
CCTCTGGAAAGTGGAAGGGGCATTTCATAGGCAAAAAGGAAGGACCCTATAGGTGAAGGTACCACAAGGATAAGTGAATGTGGTTTTATCCTAGTCCTCTGGGCTGATATGGATTTGATTGTACCCGCTGAACCCATCTAGGAAAGAGAAAAACATTTTCCCTGCCAGGCCATCTAACACTTGGTCGATGAAAGGTAGAGGGAAATGGTCCTTATTTGTTGCTTTCTTTAACTCTCAATAATCGACACAAATCCTCCACTTCCCATTTTTATTTGGAACCAACACCAAAGGAGAAACCCACTCACTGTCTGACACAGGGTAAATGAATCTTGCATCCAACAGCTTTTGTAGTTCTTCTTTGACTATATCCTTGAGAGATGGATTCATTCTCCTTTGGGGTTGTCGAATTGGTTTTCAACCTTCTTTGATATAAATGTGGTGAGTACAGATCGAGGGGTGCACTCCCTTAATTTCTTTGTAACTCCAGGCAAAGGCATCCAGATGCTCCCTTAGCATGTTGCACAACTCTTCCTCTTGGTGTACAGAAAGAGAAGGGTTGATTTTCAAAGTTATATCATGGCCAAATTCTATTGTTTTGACATGAGTAGGGTTTGAATCAGTTAAGCATAGATCAATCTGATGGCTGCTCTTGTTTTCCTTTACTACTTCCTCTAACGACAAGTTGTTGGGAGTTGGATTTTGGAGTATGTGTTCAATCAAATCATCTTCATCCGACTGTCCTCCTCCCATGGTAGTTTCTAGGTTTAAGTTGGGTAGAGCAGACTTCATCTTCTTCCTCCTCTTCTAGCCAGAAAGGTCAATCATGTTCTAAGGATGGTTGAGCATGAGGGTACAAGACCAACTTCTTGGACATATGCCCATTTTTTATAGTCATATTTCCAGTGTTGCAACTGATGTAGGCGTCGAAACTGGCTAATCAAGGCCTCCCAAGTATGAGAGGATAACCATTAAGCTTGGCATTAGGCTAGAGAACTAGGAATTCTGCAGGGTACTCCTAGGAGTCAATAGAGACTATCACATCCTCAACAATCCCCTCAAGTGCTACAGTGGAACAGTCTGCAAGTAGCAAGACTGTTGTTCCCTTTCTTAATGAACCCTAGAGATTTAGCTTGAGCATGGTGTCCTTAGTAATCACATTAATGGCAGCCCCAAGATCAATCAAAGTGTGTGGGATAATGGTCCCATTGATGTGCACATCTACTATAAGGCTTCCTATGTCTAAATACTTTGGGAAAATTACCTGCCCCAACATTAAGTCAGACAGCAGTCTAATGACATTAATGGTAGGGTTGTTTCTTTTTCACCTCCCTAGATGTTTGAAACACTCCTCTTTAATTAGTTTGTTGTAAATAGGTACATCCTTAATGGCTTGGAGAAGTGGAATTTTGACAGATAGATTTTTCAATTCACCCAGAAGTTCATTCTCTTCTCGGGTAGGCTGGACTGGATGAGTTAATATTTCAGGAAAGGGTGGTGGATTCACTCTAGGCATACTTTCCTCTCTTTCCACCTCACAGTCCCTAGGTGGAGATGGAGGTTGGTTCTCTAAGAGCACTCTCCCAGACCTTAGGTTGATTTCCTGAATTTCCACAACATAAGTAGGGTAGGATGTATCTCCACTGTATACCTGTTGTGTCTGTCTTTTGTTCAGGCTCAAATTTGGCTGGGCAGGCATCTGAGGTTATTTAGGTGGAGCAGGGTGTAAAAGTTGTAGTTGAGTAGGAGGTGAAGGCAATAAATCTGGAGCATTTTCGTATGGGGGCCTCCACTCCTGGGGTGGTGCATTCCACTAAGGCTATGGAGGAGTATATGGTTGAAATGACTGGTTGGTTGGCTGGGAATGGTACTTAGGTGGAAACGACCAAGGAGGAGGTGTAGACTAGGATGGATTAGCAGGGGGCCCCAGGAGGGAATGAATATGTTTTGGTTAGGGTTGTAATATGCATAGGATGACCCTTGCATTCCCTGCTGGTATGGTCGAGGCCCATGAGGTCTCCTTTGATTTATGTAGCAGAGTTGTTCAGTCACCCCTTCAATTCCTTGATACACATCTTTTAGTCCAGGTAGAGAAGGGAACTTATATGTGGAGTGGTTTTCTTCCACTAGTACAAAATGGCTAATTAATTACTAAAAAAATGACTAAAAATTGCATATAAATGAACATTTTTCAGTCGGTGACCAATAGTGGCTAATTTACAGTATCTTATAACACGACCAACTTTTAGTAACATTTAGCTTAGTCATTAATTGTTCGTCTCAATTTTATCATCTAGTAGTATATTTATTCATTAATTTAGTCATTGATTTAGTCATTAATTACCACAATTAATGACCAAATACACAACAAAATATACTACTACATGGTCACCGGAGAAAACTGATTAATGACCAAAGAAATATGACCAAAATGTTGGTCACATTATAAGATACTGTAAATTAGCTACTAATAGTCATATATATGTAGATTTTAGTCATCATTTGAAACTAATTAGTGACCAAAGTAATATGACTAAATTTCGACTGTGTCATAAGATACTGTAAATTAGCTACTAATAGTCGTATATATGCAAAATTTAGTCATCATTTGTAATCACAAATTTATCATTTATATTTTTTCAATAGTTTCATATTCATTATATAAATGATTGATTTAGTAGTTTATATTCACTTCATTTACATTCATTAATAATCATTATAAACGACTAATTTAGTCATTGTATATTCATTTTATTTGTGTTCATCATTAATCAATATAAATTACTAATTTAGTAGTTCTAGATTGATTTTATATGTTCATTATTAATCAACATAAATTAATTCGTATTATTTTGCAACTAAAATTTCAAAAAAGAAATGTCATACAATGTGCATGTTCATGTAATATGAAAACACAAAGTTACATATGTTATTTACAATACTAAATAAGATCAAATACAACTATAAATAACTTCAACCACATAAATTATATTATATGAAATGTCAAGTATTACAATATGAGTTTCCAACTAAATATTGGTTGGACTACAATTTACACATGAAATATTGTTTTATCACTTCAAAACATTATCATTGTGTTTCCAAGGCATTGCAGGTGAATTCACCAACTCTAAAGGCTTGACCATCACTCTGGATGCGGAATATTGGCTTTAAGGGTATCACTAGACAGGTTCTCTTCTCTCTCTCTTTTTTCATTTATCGCTCCAGTGTTATTATTCTCCTTTTTCTCCAATTCTTATTTGGGTATCGTGTGTAGGAAGGGTCATACTTATGTTTTCTACCATATTCCATAGCTCCAATAACTGCAATCAAACACAATAAATATTAACATATCACATATGTCAATCACAAAGTCTATCATTACCAACTCTTACAAGGAAAGAGTGCATATTAAATAAGTAATAGTTTATAATTCAAATACCAAATGTGACTAACCTGATAGCATCCAATTACCAAAAGTTAGAAACTATTACAAGGAAAAAAATACATATTAAATAAGTAAAGGTTTGAAGTCAAATATTGAATGTAACTAATTTGATAACATCTAATTACCAAAAATTTTGAATAGCTTGGATGGAATACACATGAGTGGAATTTATTTCCACTACAACTTAGTTCATGTACACATTCACCTAATTTTCCAAAACGAAAAGACCATACCCTAACATAATCTTCACTTACAACAACAAAATATTCTCCATTTGTATCCCAGCAAACTAAGTGCACAGGATTTGCATACCTTTGAAATAATAAATATATTAAAGATAATAATCATTTCAAACTCTTTATTTATCTAAATCTGATAAATGTTTACAACCATTGAAGATATTTCTAGAAAATATTTAAAAAATTAGAAGATATAGGCATCACATGTGGAAACTGCAGATACCTTAAGTAAACCAATTTCAACAAAACTAAGAGAATCAACAAACTCATAACCTTTATCCAATATTTCTTATAAGTTTAGTGTGGATAAAAAAACATTGAATGTGAATGCAATATAACACAAAACATACCTATAAAGAATGCAAATTATGCTTAGTCTCAACATCAAAAATTGATACAACATTTTCTGCAGTGGTTGTAAGAAGTCTACTGACTCCTATTTGAAATCGCACTTGACTCATACTACCATGTGAAGTAAGTGAAATCAAGAATAATTCTTTCATAATTTAATGTGTACAACATCTTATCTAGCCTAGTGCATTCATCACGATTAATTACACAGTTAAAAATATTATACTTTATAAATTGTCCAACTTAAAAGTTCTTGTGAAAATGTGTTGATTAATGTTGGCATTATGATTCTGGTTTGGCTCTATGGTACAGGTGTTGTACTTGATGGAAACTCACTCAAGTGGCAAAATTCTGTTCAGGCTCTCAAAATGATGGAAAATAAGAGGTTCGCAGGTGCATCGTTCAAAAGGTGCGGACCCACAGGTTCGCTATCCAGGAAGTGCGGACATACCCGCAGGTTATCCGTTCATAAGGTGCGGTCCCCCAGTTCACTCACTCCAATGCAGAGAAGTGCACTCACGTGGAGTTTCTTATGTTTGGCCCTTGGTATTTAGCCTGTCGTTCATGATCCTATGGTTTTGGCCCGTGGTTTAGGATCTAAATTATTTGAACCCCGGTTTGGATCCCTTGTATTGGTTTTTGATGGTTTTGTCCCATGGTTTGAATAAGGGCTTGCCTATAAAAAAGGAAAAGAGATCACTTGGCTAGACACTTGTGAAATTTGAATATCTTAAGATCTGAAAGTTTGGGTGATTGGTTTTAAAAGCTAGATCTAAATCAAGGAGAAAATTTAAGGAGAATCTATTGATAAGTCGTGATCTCTCGGGTGCATCTGTGGATCTGACTGACTGTGGCACATTGGAGGATTATTAATTTTGCCCTAAGTAGAGGTTCGTAGGCGATCCACGGCATGAGTGCGGGGGTACGCAGCGCAGGATAAGGCACGGTGCAGGGGTACGCAGTGCAGCAGAAGGCGCAGTGCGAGGTACGTAGCGCAGGAGAAGGTGCAGTGCAGAGGTACGTAGGGAAACAGAAGAACAGATCGCGGAGGTACGCTGTTAGGCGGGCAGTGCAGGTGTGGATCTAAGCAGAGGTACACAGGGCAGCAGAACGAGTGGTGCGGAGATACGCAGAGCAGTAGACCGACCAGGTGTGGATCTGCGCAGTTTAGACACAGAAGAGCTGCAGGTATTCACAGGCCACTATTGGTGAAGTTTCGGACCTATCTTGAAACATTTTTTGGCTGTCTTTTATCTATTGTTGCAGAGTTCTGGGTTTAGATTTCTGGTATTACTTTTCTATTTACAGCATTCTGAGAAGTTGGGTGATCCATTGGTTGATTAAGGAGATTGGGTGATTTGCATGTACTTGATGATTATTTGATCTTCTTGGATCCAGTTTGAAAATTAATGAAACGTGGTCCCTAAAGAAGTAAAAGAGCAAAGGGGGTTGTAGCTCCCTTCCAGGAGAGACTGGAAAATGAGAGAGTTGTAGCTCTCTGTAGGTTGCAGCCTGCGTACTGGTAAAGGACTGCACCAATACAAGATCCTTATAAAAGAAGTTTCTAATTGAAAGAAGATAGAGACATATTGCAGCAGGTGGTTTTCACCCACATTGGGTTTCCACCTTATATCTGGTGTTCTTTGGTGTGCTTATCTATTTTTCTTGTTCTTGTTCATTATTATATGGCACTGACATACAAATTAATGATCAATATCTGAAGAATAAATTAAAGTATAAGTTTGGAAGGCATATTGAAAATAATTTGATAATACTGATTCACCCCCCCCCCCTCAGTATTATTTCCAACAATTGGTATCGGAGCCAGGTTCTTCAGAAGAAGCTTGATCGCTTGAAGAAATATCTTTGATCATGAGCAACTATGAGAGGGAATCATCAATTAGGCCATCGATTTTTGATGGGACAAACTTCGTTTATTGGAAGGTAAGAGTTACTTCCTATCTTCAATCTCTTGGTGCAGAAGTCTGGGATATCATAGATACAGGGTATACTTTTCCATCAGCAACTCCTACAGATCCGGCCGAGAAGAAGAAATATGAAACAAATGCAAAGGTGGTTAATACTCTATTAGGATGCCTATATCAATCAGAATTTGTTAAGGTAATGCAGTTTAAATCCGCAAAAGAGATATCAGACAAGATTGTTCTGAGCTATGAAGGAGATGATTAGGCAAAACGAGCAAAACTTCAAACCCTCAGAATTCAGTATGAAAATATCAGGATGTATAATGATGAAAGTGTGGCTAAATATTTTCTTCATGTAGATGAGATTGTTAATTGTATGAAAAATTTGGGTGAAGAAATAAAAGAGGTTGTTGTGGTTGAAAAAGTTCTAAGATCTTTGTCCCCTAGATTTGAATCTAAAGTTTCTGCAATAGAAGAAAAAGAGAATCTAAAAAGCCCTAAAATGTCACAGCTACACGGAATTCTAACTACTTATGAAATGAGGAAAGGAGGTCCATCAGACAGGAGAGAAGCTGCCTTCAAGGCTTCAGGCAAAGGAGAGTACTATGAGTCAGGACACGTGTCAGAAGAAGAAGAAGAATCAAATTTTGTCAGAAATCTTCAACGGGGTACTGGTCGTTTCCGAGGTAAGTTACCTTTCAAATGATTTACTTGTGGAAGAGTCAGTCAGTATGCTGCCAAATTTCCTCACAAGGATAAGATTGACAAAGGGAAGGAACTTGTTAGATGGAACAAGAAACAGAATGCAACTAAGAAAATTTACTACACTCATGAAGATAGTGATGGCCTTTCAAATAGTGACGAAGATGAACGAGGTAGTGATTATAAACTTTTAATGGCCTTTGAAGATGATGATTACATGGACGCTATAGATGTATATGGTTTTTATGAAGAGATTTCTCGACTCAAAATATGTTTAGAAGAAAAAGATATGATCATTGATACTCTGCAATTCCAACTTGATGAAAAAGAAAAATCTCGTAAGAAGTTAGAATGTGAAATTGTTGGCCTTAGAAAAGAAATTGAGAAAACAAAGGCTCTTAATCTTAAATTTGTTAAAGGATCTGAAACTCTGGATGAGATTATCAATGTACAACGTTCTCCACTAATCAAGACAGGTTTGGGTTATAATGGAGAAACATCTCAGGCATCCACCTCAAAGAGTTATCTTGATGCAGCAAGGAGGAATGAGCAAAAGCCCAATGGAGATCACCAGGTAAGGTAGGGACGAACTACATCAAGAACAAACAAAGACTACCAGGTAAACCAGGGGCAATCCATCTTAAGGGTGAACAAAAGCTACAACCAGCCACAGGTAAAAACTTCTCAACTTGCTTCAAGAATGGATGACAATAGAAATTACAATCATTTGGCTGGTAGATTTGATAATTGCAGAAGTTTCTTCAATGGCCAATGTTTCTCTTGCCATAACTTCGGTCACAAAGCAGCTCAATGTGTTTCTTATAAGACAATCATGACTAGAGAAGCTCAAAAACAAAGAAGTATGACTGGGATTACCTATAACAACTTTTCTGCCCTTGAAAATGAAATTGAATGTTCTATTTGTAATAACTTCGGTCATGAAGATTCTGAATGCAGGAGCAGGTTTCGGGAGACAAAGGAACAAGCCTCAAGCACTAGAACATGGAGAATAAAGGAACCAAAAACAGAAAGATGTGGGATAGCATTTTATGCAAAAGGACAAGAAAATCTATGGTACATCGACAGTGGATGTTCGAAGCATATGACAGGTGATAAAGAAAAACTTGAATCATATACTGCTTTAGAAAAGGGAAAGAAAGTTTCTTTTGGAAATGATACCCCTGCAGCCATAAAAGGAAAAGGGACTGCTCAGTTGAAAGAAAAGGTCAAAGCTAGAAATTTTTTGTATGTTGATGGCTTGAAGCATAATCTACTAAGTGTCAGTCAGATGTGCGATCAAGGAATAGAGGTAATATTTCGATCAAATGGATGTAGTGTTCGTGATCTTGATACAGGAAAAATAGTGATCAAAGGCAGAAGAACTCCAAGTAATCTATACATATTTGAAGAAGGACAACAACAATGCTATTTGAGCAAAGATGATGAACATTGGTTATGCCACCGGAGGTTGGGGCATCTAAGCTTTTCACAAATAAGGAAAGCATGCAAATACCAGGCAGTTCGTGGTCTTCTAGATATCAAAATTCCAGACAACACCATATGCAAATCATGTCAGTTTGGTAAGCAAACCAGAACTAACTTCCCTGAGAAGGAAGGATCAGCCAACAGACCTCTTGAACTAGTCCATACAGATGTATGTGGTCCATTTAGGACAAGGTCACCTCGAGGAGAAGAATACTTTATATTATTCATTGACGACTTCTCCAGGATGGTTTGGTTGGGACTTATGAAACACAAGGATGAAGCATTCGAAAAATTCAAATCTTTCAAAGCCTTGGCTGAAAACGAATTAGATCATAAAATTAAGTGCCTCAGGTCTGACAGAGGTGGGGAGTTTACCTCAAATGAATTTTTCGATTTCTGTGAAGAACATGGAATAAGAAGGGAATTCTCTACAGCTAGGACTCCTCAGCAAAATGGAGTGGTGGAAAGGATGAACATAACGGTCCAACAAATGGCTCGTGCTATGCTTGATGAGTCTGGGACTCCCGCAACCTTCTGGGGTGAATCTGCTTTTGCTACAGTTGTTATTCTCAACAAAACAAATGTCCGAGTGAACAACACTCAAACTCCTCATGAGCTCTGGTATGGTGAGACTCCTTCGGTAAGGCATTTCAAAAATTTTGGAAGAAAATGCTATATTAAGAATAATGATGAACATCTTGGCAAACTTGAACCTAGAGAAGATGAAGGCATTCTCCTTGGTTATTCTCCCCACAACAAATCATATAAGTGTTACAATAAAAGACTTGGAAGAATTGTTGATAGCATTGATGTAGTGGTTGATGAAAAAGGATACATTCCTAGGCAAGTAAATTATGAAAATATCGAAGAAGATGAAGACTACTCTCCAAATCAGATTGATGATGAAGAAGAACCTCAAGAGGCACCAGAGGAACAGATAAGGATAGAAGAGAAGACTCCATCTAGGTACGTTCAGAAGAATCATCCAGAATCTCAGATTTTGGGGCAGAAAGAGGCAGGTGTACAAACAAGAAGAACAATTGCAGAAGCCTCAAGCTATTTGGCATTACTCTCCTCCACTGAACCACAAAATGTAAGAGAGGCATGCAAAGATGAATGTTGGGTCAAGGCAATGGATGAAGAACTTGAGCATATCGAAAAGAACAACACTTGGGAGTTGGTTCCTAGACCAAAAGATAAGAATGTCATAGGGACAAAATGGATCTTCAAAAATAAGTTGAATGAAAATGGGGAAGTAATTAGAAACAAGGCCAGACTTGTTTGTAAAGCGTATTCTCAACAAGAAGGAATAGAATTTGAAGAAACTTTTGCTCCCGTTGCTAGACATGAGGCCATCCGAATGTTCCTTGCTCTCTCAAGCTTTCAGAAGTTCAAAGTATTTCAAATGGACGTAAAATCAGCCTTTCTGAATGGAGACTTAGAAGAAGAAGTGTACTTTGAGCAGCCACATGGGTTCATCCTTGGGAATGATCCAAATCTTGTATGCAGACTAAAAAAGGCTCTCTATGGTCTTAAACAGGCTCCAAGGGCTTGGTACTACCGCTTGGACAAATATCTTCATCAACAAGGTTTTTCAAAGGGATCAGCAGATAGCAATCTTTATATAAAAATTGAAAATGACAAATTACTAATACTTGTTGTGTATGTAGATGATATTATCTTTGGCAGCAATGAAGAAGCTATGAGTCAAAGCTTTGCCTTGGTGATGCATAAAGAATTCGAAATGTCTTTGCTGGGAGAACTGACATATTTTCTTGGACTGCAAATCCAACAAAATGAAGGCGGGATCTTCTTGTCTCAAACCAAGTATCTCAAGCAGATTTTGAAGAAATATGGCATGGAAGATGCAAAACCAGTATGTACCCCCATGGTCATAGGATGTAGCCTCAGTGCAAATGATGAATCAACAGCAGTGCATCAACCAACCTACAAATCTATGATTGGAAGTCTTCTTTATTTGACAGGTACCCGACCAGACATCATCCATGCAGTGGGAATAGTTGGAAGATTTAAGGCAAATCCAAAGGAAACTCATCTTCAGGTAGTGAAGAGAATTTTCAAGTACCTTCAAGGAACTCAAAACTATGGTTTATAGTATCCTAGAGATACAGATCTCACACTTCATGCTTATACAGATGCAGATTGGGCCAGAAGCGTGGATGACAGGAAGAGCACAAGTGGTGGAGCATTCTTTATGGGTTCTAGATTAGTATCTTGGTTCATCAAGAAATAGAATTCGATTGCCTTATCTACAGCTGAAGCGGAATATGTGGTTGCTGCATCTTGCTGCACTCAACTCCTTTGGATGATGCAGACCTTGCAGGATTTTTAGATCACTTGTACTCCACCTATCTCCATATTATGTGATAATACAAGTGCAATCAACATTTCAAAGAACCCAGTCATGCATTCAAATACCAAGCGCATACCGATCAAGTATCACTTTCTCAGGGAACAAGTGCTTGAACAAAAGGTCAAGTTGGAGTATGTTCCTTCTAAGGAACAAGTTGCTGATATACTCACCAAACCATTGCCCAGGGAAACTTTTGAATACCTAAGGCAAAAGTTGGGGGTTGTTGATGCATCATCCTGTTGTTGAATCTCATCTGTTTCAGAGATTGTTGGTTGTCTGCAAGTTTCATATGGGGTATACGCGTACATTTTCTGGGTTGCGGATTGGTCGAAGTTCGAATGGCACAGGTTCATGGGGAGCATATAATGCTTTGTTGGCATTATGGTAGAAGATCTTGGAGGAAGTACAGAAGGAGATCATGAATGCTGATTTGAATAGTGCTGCAATATGTCTCTATCTCTTTCATGGTCAATTATGGTGTTTGGTGGATTATGGTTCTTCTTGAAGAAATTTCTTCCCTTTTGCAGATCTGGTTTATAGTCAGGGGGAGCATGTTCTCAGGGGCAGCATAACCCTTTGCCCTTGATGTCAAAGGGGGAGAATGACGTTGAGGATCTTGAGGTTGCCATCAAGTCCAAAGGGGGAGATTGTTGGCATTATGATTCTGGTTTGGCTCTATGGTACAGGTGTTGTACTTGATGGCAACTCACTCAAGTGGCAAAATTCTGTTCAAGCTCTCAAAATGATGGAAAATAAGAGGTTCGCAGGTGCATCGTTCAAAAGGTGCGAACCTGCAGGTTCGCCGTCCAGGAAGTGCGGACATACCCGCAGGTTATCCGTTCATAAGGTGCAGTCCCCCAGTTCACTCACTCCAATGCAGAGAAGCGCGCTCACGTGGGGTTTCTTATGTTTCCCTTGGTATTTAGCCCATCGTTCATGATCCTATGGTTTTGGCCCATGGTTTAGGATCTAAATTATTTGAACCCCAGTTTGGATCCCTTGTATTGGTTTTCGATGGTTTTGTCCCATGGTTTGAATAAGGGCTTGCCTATAAAAAATGAAAAGAGATCACTTGGCTAGACACTTGTGAAATTTGAATATCTTAAGATCTGAAAGTTTGGGTGATTGGTTTTAAAAGCTAGATCTAAATCAAGGAGAAAATTTAAGGCGAATCTATTGATAAGTCGTGATCACATCTGTGGATCTGACTGACTGTGGCACATTGGAGGATTGTTAATTTGGCCCTAATCAGAGGTTCGAAGGTAATCCACGGCGTGAGTGCGGGTGTACGCAGCGCAGGAGAAGGCGCAGTGTGGGGGTACGCAGTGTAGTAGAAGGCGCAGTGCGGGAGAAGGCGCAGTGCGGAGGTACATAGGGAAACAGAAGAACAGATCGCGGAGGTACGTTGTTAGGCGGGTAGTGCAGGTGTGGATCTAAGCAGAGGTACGTAGGGTAGCAGAACGAGTGGTGCGGAGATACGCAGAGCAGTAGACTGACCAGGTGCGGATCTACGCAGTTTAGACACAGAAGAGCTGCGGGTATTCACAGGCCACTATTGGTGAAGTTGCGGACCTATCTTGAAACATTTGTTGGTTGTCTTTTATCTATTGTTGCAGAGTTCTGGGTTTAGATTTCTGGTATTACTTTTCTGTTTACAGCATTCTGAGAAGTTGGGTGATTCATTGGTTGATTAAGGAGATTGGGTGATTTGCATGTACTTGATGATTATTTGATCTTCTTGGATCCAGTTTGAAAATTAATGAAACGTGGTCCCTAAAGAAGTAAAAGAGCAAAGGGGGTTGTAGCTCCCTTCCAGGAGAGACTGGAAAATGAGAGAGAGTTGTAGCTCTCTGCAAGTTGTAGCCTGCGTACTGGTAAAGGACTGCACCAGTACAAGATCCTTGTAAAAGAAGTTTCTAATTGAAAGAAGATAGAGACATATTGCAGCAGGTGGTTTTCACCCACATTGGGTTTCCACCTTATATCTGGTGTTCTTTGGTGTGCTTATCTATTTTTCTTGTTCTTGTTCATTATTATATGGCACTGACATACAAATTAATGATCAATATCTGAAGAATAAATTAAAGTATAAATTTGGAAGGCATATTGAAAAGAATTTGATAATACTAATTCACCCCCCCCTTCTCAGTATTATTTCCAACAATTAACACTACAATAATGCATTTCATTTTCTCGATCACAAGAGTAGAGAAAATCATTGTTTCGATGGAAATCAAGAGACATAACAATTCCTACATGACTAGTAAACGTTCTTAATGAATAGCTTGGTTGTAACAAATAACAATATGTTAGAATGATTTGACCTATCAAACACAAGATTTTGAAGCCACCACTCTTTAAGACAGAATTCCCATTGAGTAAATGCTTGGATGAAATCAACTTATAACGACAATCCTACACCCAAACTATTATAAAAATTTGAAAAAAAATAATAATAATAAATCAATCAATCAAATGATTGCATGTGCCAAGAAGGTACCAAAGCAGCCCAATCAATGAAAGTAGTAGCATGTGCTAGATGGCTATCATCTAGAAACTAATGTACTTAGACAAAAGCAATGCTAAGATCTGGAAGAAAACAAAATTATAAGCCCATTATGTCACAAAAATAAAAGACAAAATGAAAAATCCAAGCATCATTTAGGGAAAGGATGAATTGTTCATCTTCAAAGTTTAAGAGGACAACAGTATTAGAAAGTTGCAACAATATATCAATTATGCTGCTAAGATCTCAAGAAAACCTATCATGTAGGTCCCTTGATCATTAGAAATATGCAACAATATATAAAATGCATTGGTAATATCTTAAGCAAACTTATCTTGTAAGTCGATCAATGGGCATTATTTGAGAGGGGATAATTGAACCATCTTTTAACTTTTAAAGGAAAAAAATACTTGACATCCAATTACCAAAAGTTTTGGATAGCTTTAATGAAAGACACATGAATGGAATTTATTTTCAATGTAGCTCAGTTCATGCACACATTCACCTTCTTTTCTAGAATGAAAATACCATACCCTAACAAAATCTTCTCTTACAACATCAAAATATTCTCCACTTGTGTCCCAACAAACTGAGTGCATGGGTTTTGTATGCCTTAGAAATAATAAATATATTAAAGATACTAATCATTTTCAAGCCTTTCTTTATCTAAATCTGATCAATGTTTACAACTACTAAAGATATTTCCAAAACATATTTAAAAAATTAGAATATATAGGCATCACATGTGGAAACTGCAGATACTCTATGTAAACCAATTTAATCAACAAACTCAGAATCTTCATCCAATATTAATTAGAATTTTGGTGTGCATAACAAAAGACTGAATGTGAATGCATGATAACACAAAACATGCATGTAAAGAATGCAAATTGTGCTCAGTCTCAACATCAAAAACTGATACAAGATTTTTTGCAGCTACTACAAGAAGTTTGCCAACACCTGTTTGAAATCGCACTTGACTCATACCACCTTGTGAAGTAAGAAGACTACAGTGGTTGCAAGAAGTATACCAACTCCTAATGCACTTGACTCACACCACCTTGTGAAGTAAGTAAAATCAAGAATAAGTCTTGCAGAATTTAATGAGTACATCGTTTCATCTAGAATAGTGCATTCATCGCGATTAATTACACAGAGCTAAAAAAACATATACTTTATAAATTTTCCACCTTAAAAGTTCTTGTGCAAATGGCATGATTAACACTACAATAGTGCATTTCATTTTCTCCATCACAAGATCAGAGCATATCATTGTTTGGATGGAAAACAAGAGACATATCGGTTCATAAATTACCAATAAATGTTGTCAATGAATAGCTTGGCTTTAAAAAATAACAATATGTTAGAATGATTTGACATATCTAATACAAAAAAGGGTTTCAAGCTAATGGAAGAAAGATGAAAAGTAGATGAAAAATAAACATAATTAATGGTATATCACTTGAACCTTTTGGTGTTAGATCATTGATGGCAACATGTGGTGGTTTGATCGAGTGAATCGACAATTAATGAATCGACGTTGTTAGCCTCGACATTGCATCTCAGATTTGGATCATGTAATTTCCTGGATCAAAATTATTGGTAAGTTTTATAGGTGGTTATAGTTTGTTAGTTTTGGGCCTAATTAGTTTATGGCTAGGGCTTATAGAACTAACTACTCTCCATCTAGGCAAAGCTCTTTCCGTAGGCTGGTGTGCTGGTACCGCACTTTCTTTGCTCTTTTTCATAGTTGGCTGGAATCAATGGCTTGGGAACGAATGTTTGCAACCATGGGAAGGGGAAAAATATGTGCTATGATGAGGTAGGTGACACAATGAGGTAACACAAATGAATATATGCCACTAGGTAAGTGATAACATCTCACTTCACCCATTGGTCCACCAGATGAAAGAGATTAAACCTTGTTGTTTACATATAAGCAAATAAATTGATCTATGCCCAACTTATTTACCCATCCTAGTAGGTCAGTTATCATAGTAGACATTACCACCCACCTATAGAGCTAGAAGAACAACTAGCAACATCACCACAACCAATAGTTAGCCCTGTAGCTAGAGCCAGTAAGTAACTAGCCCACTTTAGGCCAATAATATTATATTAAACTATAGGATCTTAACTTTGCGTTGAATCAGTGAAGTAGCTAGCAAAGTGCGGTTCAGAGTGACTAAATAATGCCTATTGCAAAGATTTATGGCGAGTTCTAAAGTCCTTATCGAGGAGAACACCTCTCGAATAGTATCCTAGCTACCACTTGTCGATGTGCTCATCATTCTCGCTACCACTCGATAATGGAAGTACAACTTCACTTTCCTTCCATGTGTAGTGATTGGGGGGATCCATTCACCACTTACCTCTCTTGAAATGGAAGTTGTTACAATGGAAAAGGTAAACCTCAATCTCGTACCTCAGTTGAGTCCCCTCTGGGCCGTAGACATGCGATCTCTGCTTCTTCACTTTGGTACCCTTCAACACGAATAACGATTCTCATGAGCTACCTCACCTAATAGGTTATGGGGAATAACCTTGTACTAGAGATTTTGATTGGCTTTAGGAACCCGACCTATCATCCTCAAGCAATATAACCCCCCACCTGACACAATACTCTCAACTTCACTTGGTGCCTCAACACTTGGTCTTAGTCATCCTTTTAGGCCCCTGCCGCTAGAGGAGAGATTACCTAAAGTGATAAGATAGGTAACTTAGGTTACATATAGTATATAAGTAAAGATGTATGTAGAAATGTAGAAAATTAAGAGGAAATTATTCCAACATTAAAGACCAAAATGAGCATTCAAGATCTTTGAGGATTGACTAGCTGGTTTAGCTAGTGCAATAAACAACCTTCATTCAGCATGCCCTCGAAATAATTTATTGTGCCTTCACCTTCCCTAAGGATTCACCAACTACGAGAAAATTGGACTTGTTGTTGCATCTTCTGATTCTTGATCGATTCCCTTTTCACTAGCCTTATCAATTATAATGTTATCAAAAGTCTTTGTTTCAGTGAAGTGAAGAAGAAGTTGTGCACTGCGATTAGTGTTATTCTCAATTGGATCATTAGCATGACATTTTGGAGGACCTGAATCCAAAACACAAGTGTACAACTTTAGATGTGTGCTTCTAATGATGAACAATTTAAAATCTTCTCACTTCAATTTGGAAAATATTATTGATGCAAAGCATATTTAGACATCAACAAAGACAAAAAAATTGTTCCATAATGAAAATTTTGATTATATTATCCAAAACTACAGGTGTTTACTCCTACAAAACAAGAAGTGAGATTCCAATTCAACATGTAGTGGCAATGGAAATGGAAAAAGTAGTATAATTTCATAAGGGTACCTCAAATATTTCATGTCTTATGACTCTAGGTGCCAACAAGATCAATTAAAAAACAAGAGCAAACTGAGAAAAAAACAAATCAATAGTCAAGAAGTCATAAATAAATATGATCCATCTCCAGCTCAATTATGTCAATCATGTACCGTAGCCCAGGAAATGTCAGTGAAAGTGCCCAAGATTTTGTTCTTGCAACAAAAAAAAATTATGACAAGGAGTTAGGAACAAAGGCCCATGCCAGAATCCCAGTGCAACCATGAAAACATATGATCCAAGGCTGGGTGTGACGAAGGACCCTTCCAAGACCTTTTACTTTCCTAATGTGTTAAATTGCATTTTTAAAAGAACATGAATGAATAAATCTACATGTTGTAAAGAAGAGGAACATGTCAATCATCAACGCATGAAAACATATGCTGTTGATAACGGAGTTCGTCCAGGAGGGACTACGTCTCCAGGCCCCGGTGTCAAGATGGTGTAGGCTGCTGCATTAAGTGCCATCAATGGTGATGATGTATATAGGATGTGATGTCTCTATCGTACAAGGAAAATGCCCTCACGTAGGAGTGGCTCCAAGAGATGTTCCCTACAGGAACTCTCAGTCAAAAAAGGACTCCTATCTGTATGAAAAAAACTCATGCATGATGACCATCCCGCCAACAAGGCATAAAATGGATCTCAATGCAAACATGCATGGCGACACATGAGTATCCCATCAACATACAACAAAGGATCTAAAAACATAACATGACAAATCATAACAAAAAGTACATCACATAGATGATTCTGCGTCACATCAAGCAGGAATCATGAAAACAAGTAGGAAACAGGATCCCACATCAAACATCAAGCAAGGACCTATACAGCACAATCCATAGCAAAATAAGTACATGAACACTGCATATACCTCACAACCAATGGCCATCTAAAGAAGCAGATGTCAAACTGCCGAAGCTGCTCGGACCATCGATCTCACGACATTAATCGCATGGAAATGGTTGCTTGCACATGAATACTAACATCTGCATTCCACTTAGAAAAGTGGCTAAAGAATATAATGAGAAAATGAGAAATCTGAATGCACCATCATATTTTTAGCGTCGAATATTACAAAATTGACTGTCCATTTTTTGTATTTTGAGAAGCTAAGAATCTGGGGCTCAAGGAATCTTTTAGATTCCCCTTAGATTCCTCAAAGATTCTGCTCCATGGGTGGACTGGAAATCTACAATTCCAAAGGCAAACCTGACCTCGCCATTGTGATCCCTATGGAAAACCATGAAAAATGACTGTAAACTTGACTATATTCCGACATGGAGAAAAATTACCTCCTCGGGAAAATTGCAAGGATCATGGTTCTGCTCCCTCTTTCTGTAGCAATCATGGTTCCACCTATATACTGAAAAATGGCCAAAAAATGCTGAACTCTGATGGAGAAATCGATAGTGCCATTGCGTTCGTGGCGTCGAGAAGCGCTGAAACCATATAAAATTTGTCAAACTCTGACAAAGTGAAAATTCGGCCCTCTTGCAAAATGCTGCCTCGAACTGCGTGCACTGGCTTCCTCTCCCTCAAAATCCATGCCTACTCTTGGTTCCTCCATCTGCCCCAAACTACATGCAAATGAGGTTTATAAAAAAGATCGAGGGTGGATTACCCAAGAATTTCGCTGGGTGGAGTGGTTATGGATTTGTTTAATAGGGAGGAGGTTGGGCGATCAAACCCTGCCTCCTCCTTTTTTTACACATAAAACATTTTTTAAAATAATTTTGTTTTTGGTTGGGCGGGTTAGTGGGGTCATGTCCCCGACCTGCCATTAATAACACATTTTTTATGCGGTTAGGGAGGGCGGAGGTCATGGCCCGCCTTCCAACAATATATATATATATATATATATATATATATATATATATATATATATATTTTTTTTAAATATTCGAAAGTAGGCCGAAGCAGTGCTTTTAAGGAGGGGAAAAATTCACCTGAATCCAGTCGGAGCTGGCTGAAATCCGGTGGCCGGGTTTTGTCCAAAATGTGTCCTCCTTAACCTTGCTAAGTCAGCAAGTCAACCCTGAACTTTGACTTTCTCTAACTTCTCCATACGGACTTGGTTTGATGAACCGTTCACACCGTTGTGATTAGGACGACGAGATATACAACCTAAACTTTAAGAAACTTCTAAACACTTTGATTTTTGAGTTTCCATCAGTCCTCTTTGTCCTATGTGACTCTCTGGAGCCACCTGGATGAATCCTCCCCACTGAGGAGCTTTTGGTCCTCCAAAAGCATGAAAAATAATTTACAACTTCTTTGTACCTTGTCTGCATCACAAGCGTCCTAAAAAGGTCTTGCTTTCATCTCCTTCACCTTTGTTCTTCGGAGCCTTAAGCGATGAGCCGACAACTGCAACCTGTAGTACATTGTTTTGCAAATTACTTGCTTGAATTTCATGACCAACTAATGACCCAAACATCCTACACTTTCCACAAGTTTACAACACATACTCGGTGGTCACGTTTACATCAAGATGGACGCAAGACCCCAACTATGACAACAAGGCAAACCTGTCATTGTTGCTTCAACAAGTGATGGAAAACACATCATCACTGCAACACATGATTTACAAAGATAAGGCCAAACACTATTGTTTTCACAAGTGATGGAAACACGACATCACTTTCATAGTTCAACATGCAATTCAAAATAAGACTAGACAGCATTGCTATTGAACAAATGATGGAAAACACATCATCACTTTTACATTTTAAATTGCAACAAATGATTTACAAAAGCACGACCATGACAAGCTAACATATCTAGAAACCATTTCTCACTTATCAATGTGAATGGGTCACCTATTTGTGGTGCATTCGATGGTCGAACAACTGCTTCACCTAGTTCATGCATTGACACTTTGTCGTAAAGGTGCTGCTCTGGATGGAGCCTCCAACAAGTGGCTCTTTGATGGCCACTTTTGTCTCAATGACTTCAATACATCTTCCTCCTCTAGATTTTCTTAACCTGTTTCTTTTCATGCTATTGAGAGGGTATTTCATACCTCATCCTTTTGTGTGCTGCCATTCTTTTCCAACAGTTAGAAAATGTATGGTTATGTAATCCACAAAAGGTGCATGTTTTTCGATGCCATGTTTTACTTTCATCATTAGAAACATGATTATGATCGAAATGAACATTCGAATATCGAAACTGGTTATACCTTTCCTTGCCATCTCTGGTGTACGTATGGTGATGAGAGCTGGCCTCAGCTCTTTCCCTACAATGGAAACTACCATGGGATGATGGGGATGTTTTCCCATTATTCTCTTTCCTCGATGATTTTAACGATGTATCAGAAGAATCTGACACCTTCGAGCATTCTCCTTTGGTGTATCTCGAACCTGCAAATTGAGGCCTCGGCATAACCTCAAATGATTGAGTTATGTCTTGGTTATTAACACCAAGTTTTTATTCCTCCTCATGCCTCATCCTTGTAAGGAGCATCATGTTTGTCCTTGTAATTGGGATCTCCAAATCTCCAACAGAAATCATACTATGTCAAGATGAAACTGAAAGGAAATCAACATCTTTTACCTCCTCTGTCGATGTCAAAAGCACTGATGAGGGCTTCTCATCATCTATTGTTGGTGGTTCACTAGCTATCTCAGTCCATTCACCAACTTCCTTTATGACATACCCAAGTCCTACCTGACGAGGTAATTCTTCTACTTCGATGGGGTTTGTTATCACTTAGAATTAAAATTTTATGTATATACTCCTTTGTCCTAGTTCAATGTCAAAGGTCCGTGTCATATGGTTTTAATTTTATGTTTCATACTTAGGATTTGGAGTTTTAAAGGTGTTTGTTTTAAATTATACTCTAATCCTATTGGTTCTCCTCCACCATCATTGTGTTATAAGCCATGTCTTGTCTTATCCTATTCACCGAGTCTTTTCGTGATTTCGCAGCGTAACCTCCTATTGGCCAATTTCGCAGCGTAATCATTGTTCAGTCATTTCGCAACGTAATCATTGTTCAGTCATTTCGTAGCGCGTTATCATTAAGCCGTTTTGCAGCGCATTATTAGAATTTTAAACTAACCGCGCTGCGAAATCGCGGATTCGTGCTTTTCGCAGCGAATGTTTCCCAAAGTGTCAAGTCTGTTAATGAGTCACCAATTCTGTCCTCTCATGTCAGTTTTTGTGTACCTCCCATAGCATGTCTAAGCGCTCATTAGTTATCACTCCACCAATAGATGTGATGAAATGTATGGAAATATCATTCCGATGGATTGTACCGTGCATGGATCTTGATGATGATCGTGAGTGTTACATAAGTGACAAGCTTATTGGATGATGTATTTGAGTTTTCAAGCGAGGACTGTTTTCAAGCGAGCCTGATTACAAGTGAGCCCGAGTTAAAAAGAACTGAACCGCCATTTCAACTGAAGCTGTTGGTCATTGTGAGTGTAAAGATTTCAAGAAGCAAATGGAGAGGAAGGAACACAGATCTGGAAAATGCCAGAGGACCGAACCTGAAGGTTTAGACGTAGCATTGAGGGATGAAGGCGTGAAGAAAGCATTCAAAGATGCCGGCTGCTGGAACTTCTGTAAAAAACTGCAAGGTGGACATGCGCAGGTAACCAAAGAGTTTGCTTTGAATTTCACCGGTTTAAATTCAAAAATAGCTATGTTGGAAGTTCAAGTGTCTCCGGAGGCAATAGCTGCTGTAACCGAGATCCCGAGAGGGCAGCAAGAATGGTTTAAGAACTTTAAATTTGATATGAGTCCATGTAAAGAGTTCTTAAAAGAGGCATATGTGAATGAAGACCTAACAAAAGCTGTGCCCAGAAACTATGTTAAGGAGCATTATGCCCTTCTTCTCACCTGCATTCAGAAATACTTAACATGTGAAGGAAGATACAATAAGGTCTACTCTTATCATTTCAAGTTGCTTTTACATTTCACTGGGAAGGCTTCCATAGATATTCCTTTTTACTTATTTCGCAGTCTAAGTAAAATGTGTGACAAGGTGCAGTTGAGAAAAGAAGATTGCGAAACTTCTTTATTTCACCATGGTTTGATTAAATTGTTAGTTTTAGATGGCCTTCAGAAGATAGGCAGGGACTGGAATTCGTTCATCTTCATGGCTGGTTTTCAAAGAAAAACTGGCCTTACTCCACAACCAGTCAGAGAGCAACCAGTCAAAGAACTCACAATAGCTGAACTTCAAAAGGAGGCCAGGGCTAAAAAGCAAACCAAGTCACAGCTTAAAAGACTAGTGAAGCCACTGGTCATCAAAGAACAACCTCAGCAAGCAACAAAAGAAAAGACTCAGGATAAGAAGAATGTAGCTGAAACAAGCAGAGCTGAAGCAGTTTCCAGAGTGAGGACAAGAAGCCAAATAAGTAAAGAAAAGGGTAAGGCCATAGCTGTTGAAGAAAGTCCAGCATCTAAGGCAAGCCTGAATGATTTATTAGAGGCCATTGAGTTTGAGAAAATTGAACCAATGCACATTGATTTGACACAGTCATCACCAGAAAGTACCAAGAGGTCAAAGGCATCAAAAAGACTTAAGTTTGATGAACCAGGTGAGGAATTCATATTCAAACCTAGAAGACCTATTACAAGGAGGCAAGTAAAGGAAACTCAGCCCAAGACAGAGGAAGCCGAGAAATTGCCTAGAACAGAGGAGGCAGAGAAAATTAAGCAAAAAGACACCAACAGAATAGTCATTATATCTCAAGGGAGTAATATTATAGCTATAAAGAATCAGCTAGAAGTAACTAAACATGAGATTGCTAAGGTAAGGAATTCCACTAGGGAGTCTGCTGTCAGGTATGCAAATTATCGAAAAACTGTTTTGAAAGGAAGTGAAAACCTAATAAACCAGGTGGATTCAGTAGCTGATGTTTACACATGGACAGTACCTGCCATTAAAGAGGCCAAACTCCTCAGAAAGATAAACATGCATCTAAGAGCTGAAAATAAAGCTATGAGAAAGAAAGTGGAAGACTTGAAGGCACAGCTAGGCCAGTTAGCTGCTGAATGAAATTGTTGTTCAAAGAAAGGTTTTGTTCCAAATTTTGTTAAATTTTGCTTGGTTTATTTGTTTTGAAGACATGTAGATCCCTGCTATGTATATCCAAGGTCAAAAGGAGTTTTTGCAATCAGATGCCTGGGCAGTAAATATCTCAGGGAAAAGACAAGCTGTTTAAAAAATTCAGCAGTTTCGTAGCGCGCTACGAAACTGCTGTAGGTGTTGTTTTTTAACGCAGACAAACAGTTTGATAAGATGATCGGAAATTTTCAAAGGAAACACCTAAGGGACATATAAGAGACCAAATGAAGCTATCATAGCCATTCAGATGATGACAGGTGTACCTTTAAAAAAGTGAAATGTTTTGACTCAAGTTTAAAAGTTTTGTTATAAAGTCACTTTATATCGGTCATTAGGGTTTGGAAGGAGTTGCATACGATGAGTTTTGGCTTGCACACCTGTCCATCAATGAAGCCTCCAACACATCAGGAACATGGTGGTGCTCTATATTTTTGGGTTAT
This sequence comes from Pinus tabuliformis, assembly GCA_031772625.1. NCBI lineage: Eukaryota > Viridiplantae > Streptophyta > Pinopsida > Pinales > Pinaceae > Pinus > Pinus tabuliformis. The sequence goes on from CM062811.1 coordinate 266,672,797, forward strand.
TAAAGAGCTAAAGACATGCTGCTGCATATTCGAATAAGTGGTGGAAGACTAGAACCAGAAAACAGGGGATTTTTCCTAACATCACTGAACCATCAAAGCATTCAGCATCCAAAGCCAGCATGGAACATTGAATACTCATCTCAGCCATCTCAGCCAAACTAAAAGGAGACAGGTGTCAAAGAACAAGAAGGAATCATTCTACGAGGAAGATAGAGTTAGAGTTATAGTTAAATTAGGACTCTTTAAACTCCAGTTTAGCACTTATTGTATTTAATGAGTCAGTTCAATAGCAAATAGGTGTCATTAGTGGCAGTCATCGGGCTCCCCTCATGCTGGAGGAGAAAGCTCGAAGTAGTTAGAATAATGTGTCTATATATAGCTGAAACATCTATGTAATGAGGGTTGGATATTTTATAAAACAGAGGACTGTTTTGGCTTGTGGAAGAAACAGAGTTCAGTAATACAAATGACTGTTTTTCTTCTCAAGATTCATAAAGCATTTCCATGTTCAAGATGTGTTATTTTACTTTGTCTTTCATGCCTTTTTTCAGTTGCTTAGATGAGTAATCACTCAGAATTCACTTATGCTGCTCTGACTTCCTGTACTCATCTATGAACTGTGGTTTTATAAGAGTTGTGTTTTGAACATTTAAATGTCACATGCCCTGACTTCTATGTGAAAGCAATATCATTATTTACTGAGGTTTAATTGACTCCATAAGCCCAATGGGAATTAGTTTAATGTTTGTCCAGCCAGCATACTTGTTCATGTTATTTCACAAGAGTTAGCCATCTTACTATTAGTCAAAATCAATAACCCTTTGAGAGAGCCCTCTCAGGCTAAGGAGGCTAAGCCTTAGTCAAAATATTGGTTTGAAACAGTTACTTAAAGTCAACCTGGGTTGCAGCCTTCCAGGGCTTGATTTTGAGATAACAGGGTTGACAATGCCTTAGCCATTAACGCCCAAGCCTTTTCTCTCATACCCCATTTTCTTCAACAATTTGGAGCCAATTCCTATGGTATGATTTTAAAAATCAACAAAATCATCATCAGGACACATACATGAATTTGGAGAACTACTTTTTACCTCACATGGTTCACGCTGCAGCTTTTCCAAGGCCTCGCCTTTGCTTGCAGTTGTCATAGCAAACTTTGTTTTTCCTCTTTCTCTTCATGTAAATGCATCTTCAATTCAACGTTCTCTATTTGAAGACTTTGGTTGTTGTGCTTTAGTTCTTCCAAGGCCTCTTCTGTGGCTTGCAACTGAAGCTGCAATCACTCCTTTTCCTCTGTCTCTTTCTGTAGAGTTTCGTACATTATTTCTACCCTTTTGGAAATTTTGAGCATGGTCTCATACATCGCTTTCTCATCCTCTGTTGCTGCACGTTCCATTGTTCATGCTTGCAATTCACATCCATGCAAAGACCACTCTGATGCCACTTGATCCAGGTCCGAGTGTGACGAAGGACCCTTCCAAGACCTTTTACTTTCATGATGTGTTAAATTGCATTTTTAAAAGAACATGAATGAATACATCTGCATGATGTAAAGAAGAGGAACATGTCAATCATCAACAAATGAAAACATAAGTCATTGATAACAGAATTCGTCCAGGAGGGACTACGTCTCTGGGCCCTGGTGTCAAGATGGTTTACGTTGCTGCATTAAGTGCTGTCAATAGTGATGATGTACATAAGATGTGATGTCTCTATCATACAAGGAAAATTCCCTCACGCAGGAGTGGCTCCAAGAGATGTGCCCTACAGGAACTCTCGGTCAAAAAAGGACTCTTATCAGTATGACACAAACTCATGCATGATGAGCACCCCACCAACAAGGCATAAAAGGAACCTCAATGCAAACATGCATGGTAACACATGAGTATCCCATCAACATACAACAAAGGGATCTCAAAACATAACATGACAAATCATGACAACAAGTACATCACATAGACGATTTCGCGTCACATCATGCAGGAATCATGAAAACAAGTAGGAAATAGGATCCCACATCAAACATCAAGCAAGGACCTGTGTAGCACAATGCATAGCAAAAGAAGTACATGAACACTGCATATACCTCACAACCAAGAGACATTTGAAGAAGTGGATGTCAAACTGCTGAAGCTGCTTGGACCATCGATCTCAAAACATCAATCGCATGGAAATGGTTGCTCGCACATGAATGCTGACACCTACATTCCACTTAGAAAAGTGGCTGAAGAATAGAATTAGAAAATGAGAAATCTAAATGCACCATCAAATTTGTGGTGTCGAATAGTGCAAAATCGATTGTTCAATTTTTTAATTCTGAGAAGTTGAGAATCTGGGCCTTAAGGAATCTTTTAGATTCACCCTAGATTCCTCAAAGATTCTACTCCATGGGTGGATTGGAAATCTACAACTCCAAAGGCGAATCTGACCTCGCCATTGTGATCCCTATGGAAAGCCATGAAAAACGACTGTAAACTTGACTATTTTCCAACATGGAGAAAAATTACCTCCTCGGGAAAATTGCAAGGATCATGGTTCCACTCCCTGTTTCTGTAGCAATCATGGTTCCACCTATTAGTCCTTATAATCTCCTAGGATGAAAAGGAAATTGACAACGGTAACCTCGAACCACTTCAGCGCAGTAGCTAACTCTACTGAGCATGAGAGGGATCTCTCTAAGTCTCTTATCAGTGATATGACTTTAAAGCAAATGAATTTTAGCCTAGATATGTGTATTTGTTTGTTTGTTTGTGAAAATTTGGTTTTTTTAAGGATTTTCTGAACTTAGGGTTTGGAGCCACAAGTAGGTCTAGGCTATGGGAATACAGGAGAAAACATAATAAGGAGCTAGATGTCAGAATCCATGGTGTAATTTGAGTATTTGTCAATGTAGTATAGAGGATATAGTGTGGAAGAAACTAATGAGCATAAATAAACATGATTTCATTAGCTTAGGAAGACAAAACACGTGACTATGAAAACCAGATAGCAGAGCTTGAAAAATAAGAATTCTGAGTATTTTATCACAAGTCATTCATAGAAAGAAGAGATATAATGTAGATAAATATTTTTAGACCATGAGAAAAAAGAAATAATGAAGTACAAGCACCATGAACTCACTGGGCTAGAGTTTCTTGAAAATAGCTGCAACCTGTATCTGTATTAGCTGAAAGATGATTACAATGCAAGCCTCCTTTACAAAAATTTCAACCCTCTTCTCCTGAGGATAAATGATACTTATAGACTTTCCTAGACCACTTCCCCACCTTTAGGAGTCGAATTCCTTGGTGGAGGAACTAACTCCAAGATTCTCTCAACCAACAGGTGAGAGTGAGAAGGTGCAACTCAAACACCTCATGAAGAGTTTGATTAGGAGTTTGCTTCTTTTTTGAGGTCTAATAAACATAAAAAATAACCTATGATATACATTTATTCATGCCTACATCAGCTAGCCTCATAGCTTGTGCCATTACATAGATAATCTTGACTTTGACCAAGTCTGACTAGAAACTAGAAATTTTACACAGTGAAATTTTGCAAGTAAAAACACACAAAGTGCAGAAGCACAGCGCCAAATTTGAGATGATATTGAGATGCCTTCCAGGGGTTAAAATGCAAATTTGAGAGAACATTCAACTATCCCTTCAATTCTAGTTTCTTGAACAGTTTGAATTTATGAATTTGGAGAATGGGAAGACCTTCAAATATCCATTCTCCCAAGGTCACTCCAAAAGCGCAATGCCTGTCAAAAAATGGTCCAAAATGCTATTTTTTTGCCACTTTTTTGCACTTTTTTCCAAAACTAAGCCACCTATGCAGAATCTGGGAAAATGGGTTCTTAGAGGATTCCAAGACCTTTCCAAAAACGTGGACCTTTCCTCAAATGGAGGCCTGAGGAAAAAGCGTAGCGCCAAGGCGTTGCGATTCTGGAAAGGCTAAATTTTTAAATTTAGACCATAATTTGCCAAAAAACTCAAAATGCTCAGAATTAGCTAAAAATTGGAGGGAAGATGTAAAAATGAGTTTGTTATAGCTTCATGGATGCTTCAACAAGCATCTCAAAGTTTCCCTCATCCTTTTGATCTTTTTGGCCTCCTTGAGCTTGTTTTTAAGTTGTTTCACTTTGACATTGGCAATCATGTTTTGAGATTGATAATGATGTGCCATGTGTCTGAGCATTTGATTATCTCTATTTGCCTTCTCCAAGAGCTTCTCTAAGTGTTCATTCACCCTGTTAAGCCAATATTCTTTATCTTGATTTACCTCTAGGGAAATCCTTTCTTCTAGGTCAAGGTCTTCATTAAGCAACATTTGTTTTTGTTCCTCTTGCAAAGCTTCCTTAAGACCTCTGGTTCTTGGTCTTTTCCTTTTCCCTTTCACCTATGATGCTTCAGGCTCACTTGATGTCACAACCTCCTTACCTTTGCCAATTTGCTGCATTAACTTATTTTTTTTCCTTTTCTAGGATCAACTCTTTTGCTTTGAGTTGACCATTTTCCTGTTCAAGGAATGATATAATGTACTTTTCTCTTTCCATATTTATTGCCAACTACTTGATTTGGTAGTCCTTGTCTCCAATAGTCTACCTCATAATTGAAGTCTCATCTTCCTCTTCTAAATCAATAATCTCTAATTCATGCTCAACTGTCTTCTTATCCTTTGCTATCGATTCCTGCTTTGTCGATGAAGAAGGCTTAGCCCCTTTCTCTTTGTGAGAAGAAAACACAAATCTCTACCATTTCTTACACACTTTGGTCACCTCTGGCCTAGCTAGCTGAATCTTCTTTGCTTTTTGGCTAGACGACCCCATCTCTATTTGTTGTTTTGGTGCACTTGGGGACTGAGATGTTGCATTTTCCTCATGCCATTTTAAAGTTGTTTCTAAAAAGGCTTCCCAAGCCATACCCCTCTCTACCAGCTGATTAAGGACAATGGTTTTGACGAGATTGTGATGAAACAAGCTTGGAGACTGCTCTTTGTCCTTTAACTGTATCTTTTCAGACATTTTTGAAATACTCCTGAACAGGTAATTGCACATGTTGAGTGGCTTTTGAGATGTGAGGTGCATCAATAGGCAAATATGATAGGCATACAACATAGAGAATCTACCTTCACAGGTAAAGAACCTCATGATGGTTTTCATTAAAGGCGCATACTTCTCAAGCAAATATCTGAAAGGCATGAGGTGAGTATGTGTATCTCTGTATGGAGTCTTTAAGAAGATCTTGTAGTTTTCAGGATCTAGACTCATTCCCTTAAACCAATAGCTGCCATTATCTCGTAAACTAGTTGCTAGTGAAATGGAGGCCACTGAGAAGCTAAACTCAATACTAGCAATGAGAAAAATCTCCCCTTTCAAATGTGTAGCTATCCAATCTATCAGTTGCTCGTAAAACCCTGCTTCACTTACTCTTTTATAAAATTCCAAATAGTGAACATCCTCAAAGCATTGCTTGATGAAAGGATAGTAGTTGATTTGGTTGCAATCTGATGGTTCATATCTGAGAATCTGCCCTCCTTTGTGTTATCTCTTCATTTCTGGTGAAGATTCAACTTCCATGTTGACACAAAGTCTTGTTCCTCAGCCTTAGAAAGCAATTTGACCGAGCTTGAAAGCAAAAACTTTGAATTTTGGGAAAATTTGGGTGAGTTTCAAGTACTCTGTCCTACGCGTAGCATAGTTCCTCTACAGGCAACGCTAAAGCGTAGCATAGTTCACCTACATGCAGTGCCTGCCTTCAAAGCACAGTGTAGTGTATCCATGCGCAACACCTCCAATTTTTGGCCAATTTCTCCTAGGAAAAGAGGTTTTCGGCTTTTTTGGGTGAATTAACTCGGTGATGTGGAGTGAATGAGACATGAATGAAAAGGTTTTGAGTCTTTTTGAGTTTATATAGGGATAATTTCTTCACTTTTTCAAAAAAAAAAAATAAGCTAATCCTCCTTTGTGAACTGGTTTCACTTTTTGAAGGAAGGGTTTACCTTTACCATTGCACATGTGCTTTTTTTCATCTCCCAAGTGTTGGAGCTTCCTTCTTCTAAAACCTTTGATGTCATGAAAATATGAAAAGTGTGTGAATAAATCATGATCAATTCTTCAACTGTTGCTTTGTCATGTTTGACTTATTTCTGTTTTTTTTTTTTTTTTATGGAAATGGTGGACCTTGGGGACACTTGTGACCTAATGGATGACCTAAGACCTAATGAAATGATGATGATGACTTGACCCATTTTCATGGTGTATGATAAGCAACCAGCATGAGTGAAATTTCAAAAAATGACTCCATCTTGGACTGACCATACAATGACCAAATTTGTTTTGTAAACCTAGTAACAGAAAAAATTGATGATGAAAGCCTAAAAAGATCATGGTAAAAGTATTTTTTGATCCAAGTGACAGGCTAACAAGACTAACAATAACATTGGCTCCAACTAGGGATGGCAGCTCCTTGGAGGTGTCAAGAACACTATAGATCAAGTAGCCTTATTCATTGGGCAATGGAGTCAACATGCATAAAAACTGATTTTTTGACTTGAGACTGATTGACCTTTTGACATGAAAAAAGAACTAAAAATAAAAAAGAATGAAAACAGTACTGACTCGAAGAGCCTTAGGGCCTTCAATTCGGGCTTCAAACTCTAATGACAACTATCTAAAATTCTAGAAGTAAAATACACACTGGTATGTACAATGATGATGATTTGTCTAGATTTTAAACATAGTAGTGCTTGAGAAGCCTACCATTGGTCGCCCCTCCTAAATAGTCTTTTCCATCCATCTCTTCCAACAAGAAAGCATTCTTTCCTTTGAATGCAGAAATTTTGTATGGTCCCTTCCACAAGTTCTCAAACTTACCATGTTTGCCTTTGTCTTCATTTCTAGCATCCCACCGAAGGACTACATCTCCCAAATTGAAATTGTCTTCCTTGGTTTTGTGATCATAAATCTTTTTGATTTTCTCTTGGAGTTTGGATGTGTTCTAAAAAACTTCTTCTCTTGTCTGCTGTAAATGAATCATCTGGTTTATTCTCCTTTGTATGTCATTAGTTTCACTATCCAATTCCTATAGGATTTTCATTATTGGGACAGCAAGAGATGAAGGAAATGCTGTGTCAACTCCATATACTAGCTGGAAAGGAGACATACCTATTGACTTTTTGGTGCTAACCATGTCTGCCCACAAAGCGTTGATGATTTTTTATGCCAATTCTTCTTCTTCACCTCTAGGATCTTTTTGATGATGTTAACCAAATATTTGTTGGAAGATTCAGCCTGGTCATTTCCCTGTGGATGATAAGCAGTAGAATGTCCTAGCACAATATGATATTTGGTGCAAAAATCCACCATTCTTGTTGATTTAAAAGAAGCAACATTGCCTGTTATTATTTTCTAAGGGCAGCCAAATCTAGACAAGATATTAGACTCCAAAAATTGAATGATGACAGAATAAGTAGCTTGCTTGGTTGGGATAGCTTCAATCCACTTTTTAAAGTAGTCAGTGCGTGTTAACATCCATTTGCGTTGTGCTGAAGATGAAGGATGGATTTCACCAATGAAATCAAGACCCACTGCTAGAAAGGAGCTGAAATCAAAATTGGTTGTAGTGGTAATGGGAGAAGTTTCTTCTTTCCTTGAAAAATCTAACATTCATGGAAGCTCATGAGTGTTTTGTATGTATCAGAAAAGAGGGTGGGCCAATAGAAACCAACTCTTAAGATCTTGTTTGTTGTAGTTTTCCAAAAATTATGACCGCCACAAGCTCCCTTATGAAAATCCTTCATTATATATGTAGCTTCATTTTCTATTAAACAATTCAGCAGCACACCTCCAGGATCTTTCCAAAATAAAACACCATACATAATACAATATTTTGAAGCTTTGAGTTTCAGTGATCTAACTCTACCTTTGGGAAATTCTGGAGGAGGATTCAAGTGTTGCAAGACATAGACAATGTTAGAGTACCAAGGTGAAGACATGAACATATTAGACACTTGCAAGAAAGGGTCCTTTTCATCTGATTCTTCTGATAGTGTAGCCATCAAATTAATATCTAGTGCATGTAGATTTGATTCTGCCATAAGCTTGGCTAACCCTTGTCCTTTGATGAGCTTTCTAGGTTTGATCTCCAAGTCATATTCTAGCATTGTTGCAATCCATTTTCCTCTTCTGCCTTCTAGATCTGTTTGTATAAGAATTTCCTTTACCACTACAATAGGGACATAAGCAATAGTATGTGAATGTAGAATATAAACTTGGAAATATGTGAGGGCTTTTACCAATGCCAATGCATGTTTCTTAATGATATTATATCTCAATGCTACATCTCTTATAATGCGACTGAAAAATGCTATAGGATGCTCATTTTTTTGATCTTTCTTCTGCATTAGGAATGCTGCTAATGTGTGCTTAGAAGCAAAAGAAAAAATGATGAAATCTGAGATATCATCTAGGCTAATCAAAATAGGAGTAATAGATAATGCAAAATTTACCACATGAAATGATTTCTTAGCCTTCAAATACCACTTTACCTCGTTGTCCTTATTCAACATATTTGTCATTTCTTTCAAGTTCTTAGCTAGATTAGGAATAAATCTCCTCAAAAAATTAATTTTCCCATTGAATGACTGAATCTCTTTCTTGTTCCTAGGGAAGTCTAATTGATGAATAGCTTCCACTCTGGCAAGATCAATGTGGATGCCATCTTTAGAGATGATGTGTCCTAGTAGCTTACCTTCTTCCATGGCGAACAAGCTCTTCTTTGGGTTAAGTGAGATGCCAAATTTTCTGCATTTCTGAAAAATAATCCTTAAGTGATGCAAGCGATCTTCATCAGATTTTGAAAATACTGTTAGATCATCAAGATAGATAACCAAAAATATATCTTTTTCATTTGCAAATGCTATGTCCATAGCTTGTTGAAAGGTAGCTCCTGCATTCTTCAACCCAAAAGGCATCTTGGCATACATGAATGTACCCCATGGCATTGTGAAGGTTGTCTTGAGCTAATCATATTTGTGTACCAGAATTTGATTGTACCCAGAGTATCCATCAAGCAGTGACATCCTAGAGGATCCAACCACCTTCTGAAGTATGTGGTCCATCTTAGGTAGGGGATAGTTGTCTTTCAGGGACACCTTATTGAGATTTCTGAAATCAATACATAGACGAATTTCCCCGGTCTTTTTCCTCACAGGTACTAGATTAGACATCCATTCAGAAAACCAAATGGGAACAATTATTCCAAACTTATAAAGTCTATTTACCTCTTTTTCAATTGATGGCAGCAACTTGGGGTTGATTCTTCTCAATTTCTAGCGAAATGGCTTCTGATCTGGCTTTATAGGAATGACGTGCTGAATGATACTATTATCATAAAATTTCATATCAGAGTAATCCCAAGAAAACGCATAAACAAATTACTTCTTTAAAGACATGTCCTTACCCTTTGTTTCAGGAGATAGAGACTTTGATAGTTTGACCAATTTAGGATTTTCAGCTGTGCCAATGTTGACATCTTCTACTCCCTTTTCTATAGGGACCATGGTGGGCTTCTTGGCGATATCATCCCTATCAAATAACTCTTCCAAAGGCACCAAGCCTCTTGGAATGTTGTTTTCCTTGAGCTGTAATACTTCAGTGTCAGCTGAAAGAATGTGGGAATCATCAAAATTGTATGCATCATCAATGTGAGAATTTTGAAATTCTCCTTCCAACTGCAGAAAACTATTTATTTTCTTATCATCACCAAATACTTGCCAAAACCTCATGTTATCTGGGATAGTTGGGTGATGCTTAACATGGATGGAGTACTTATGATTAGAATGAAAAGGAATCTTCACCATACTGGCTGCAGTGGCAAGTGAATCAGCTATGACATTCTGAGTTCTAGGAATAAGAGATAATGTATATTCTGAAAAAGTTTTGAGAATATTAAGCACAACATTGCGATAAGCTCTCATTCTTGGGTGTTTCACCTGGTATTCCCCTTTGACTTTCTTGATCACTAACTCAGAGTCGCCATAAATATAAATCTTTTTTTCTCCCAATTTTTTTAGAATTTTGAGGCCAACAATCAATGCCTCAAATTCCGCCTCATTATTTGAACATTCAAAAGCCAGCTTGTAAGAGTTCATTCTCACATTCCAAGGAATTTTGTTTGGCTGATGTAATGGCCCAAGTATCTAGACACCAATTCCTACTCCTTCTCTTCCTGATGCACCATCAAATTCCATGGTCTAAAGACCATTTTCTTTCTTCGGAAAAAGAATTTTGAAGACTGAATTTCTTGATTTTTTGGATTTTGAATGGCTAACTCAGAAATTTTTGTTTTCTGCACTATCCTTTGAATCTCCTCAATAGGATTTGTAGGCTGTATACATTCCTCACCAACCTCTTTACTTTATGCTATGATAGTTTCATGTATGCTGCCCATTAGGTTGGGAGATTCTAAAATTTCTACTAACTAATTTTCATCATCAACAGAATCCATATCACTAAACAGAATGAAAGAGTCAAGATCAGTATGAACATGTATAGGATGATTGATTGGATTTTCGTTAGTGCTGATGATAAATTTTATCTTTTTTTCTCTATAAAGTTTTCGGAGCTGTCCAAAAACAGGGATAGTGGCGTATGAAAAGTCAAGTTGTAGAGTTCCTTTTAATTTTGCTCCCCAAGATCTTGAAAGCAACATGCCAAACCTAGGAGGAATATCAACCACTACAACATCCATAAGTACATTTTTGGCTAGGATTTGGTCTAAGGACACTACCAAGTCTTTAATAAGACCAAGGCATTTCACTCTTCCAGAATCAAAAGAATAAAGATCATGGTAAGGCCGGATGATGCTCAGTCCTAGTTTATCCACGATGGCTTTAGGCATCAAATTATGAGAGGCACCAGAATCTAGCATAGCATTATGAAGGATAAAGTCATTAAGTTTAAGACTCAGATAGAAAGGAGGAATTTCACTATCTTCAGGAACTCCTTCTAAGGCTGGACCAAAAAGGATTGCTAGCTCATCATCAGCTACATTGACTGTATTAGACATCTGATCAACCCTGAGCATTTTGCAATTGGGAATTTGTATTTGTCATTCCTTACCAATTCAGTGAGGGGAATGGCTATCTTTAATTTAGAAATTTCATTTTCCAAACTAAAAAGATTAGATTGCTTTTCTAACTCTTTTGAAGCGATGTCCTTCCTTTTTGTTTGGCCTTTAATTTGAGTTTCCTTCTTTTGGCTTTCAGTTTGCAATTCTTTTTCCTTCCTCACATTGCTATTGGAGGCTTCATTGGTTCTATCCCGATTCTGTGTGACAATAGCTTTGTCTTTATTCTGGCCTGCAGGAGTGGTTTATTTGCTTGATGTGTCATTTTTCAAATTTTGTCTTTTCTGAATTAGAGTAACAGGCACATTTCTGTTTCTTAAATTGTACTACTTTTGGAGATGACTGAGGGAATTCTGATATCCTCTTTGGTACTCTTCAGTCCTATCAGCCCATAGATCTTCACTTGCAAGCACAAATTGCTGGTCATTTGGTATAAAAGAGTCTTCAGAAAATGGATCTTCTTATGTTAGGAAAGTAGGCAATTCATCTTCTTGAAAGAAGTGATTTTCTTCCATAATTTCTTCTTCATCTTCTTCCTAATCTTTAGTGTAGTTTTGCTGAAATGGAGCTTTTACTTGACTTTTAGAATCTTGATTTCGCTGCTCTTTCTGTCGATTTTTAAACTACTATTGCTTCTGTCTGCAAAATTTAGGATTCCTCATTGATGGTTCATCTTGTCGATCAGTTATGGATATTTTATCCATCATCCTTTCAATAGTTTTTATCAAACTGTCAAGCTTTGCATAAGAAGATGATGCAAGTTCTTCTCTGAAAACAACTCTCTTCTCCACCCTCTCTAGCTTTGATTTTGACTTCTTAATGAGCAAATTGGCTTCAACGCTGATTGCATTCCGCTACATCTCTTCAAGAGTATTTGGGTCTCTTTTGAGCTGGTAGGCCATCTCTGGATCGAAAGCATCAGGATAATGAAGAAGAGCCAAACCAGGAGGAGGTTTCATATCATCAGGTATAGAATTGTACACTGTATTAAATATTGATGTGAATTCTTGAACTGTTTCATTGGGGTTGCTTTTCATTGAATTATATTTAGCCAATTTCTGTAATGGATTTTTATTCTCTTGCTAACGAGCTAGAAATAATTCAATCAACCTTTGAGAACTGTTAATGGAATTTGCAGCTATACTTTGAAACCATTTCTTAACATCTCCTGAGAAAATCTCAGCGATAATCCTCGTTTTGGCATTCTCCTCATCAATTTCCTCTAAATCAATGAAGTCTATTAACTTGTCAACATGTTGCTAAGCTGTAATTTCTGCACTTCCATCAAACAAAGGAAGTCTTTGACCATAGTTTTGAGGGAAAGCAGTAAGTTGAGTAGGTAGTAAGAGAGGCGCCAATCTTGCCATGACTGCTGGACAAAGTGAAGGTGTTATAATGGATTGTGTAGGTACAAGTGGTGATGAGGATGATGGAACTACTAAAATAGGTTGTAGAGGCAAGGATGGGACAAACAGGGGAGGCAGGAAAGATGATGAAAATGGAGCTTTAGGAGATGTGGTAGATGAGCTTGGAGGTGAAAAAGAGGATGAAGTTGTGGCTAAGTATTCAAGTTGGTATTGAAAAAAAACTTTTTTGGTTGTGATTTTGAGTTGGTCAGCAAGGCTTTAAAGCTTATCAAAGTTTAACCATAGTTCATGATCAGTCTTAGCAGACAAAGATTCTAAAGAAAGAGAGTGAGTTTCAACCTTTAAAGGTTCTAATGTTGTATCAGAGATGTAGGTGTTAGACTTAGACCTTGTAAGTGATAATTCTATCTTCTCTTCAAATGGAATTTGCTCAAAGGCGAATAGGTTTTTAGGCAAAGAAGTTGCTCTTTTAATTTTTCGAATTGCACTTCTAGTGATAGTTAGTCTAAGTTTTATGAGCAGTCTTTCAGGGTCTTCAACAATGAAAGGTGGTTTTGGGTCAATATTTGACTTGGTATGCCTTTTCGAAGCTAGAATGTATACACCCTAAAGTTATGAGATTTATGAATTCAGCCTATCTTCAGATACTGGAAACTGAGAGGTACAGAACCAGTTCTTTGAAAGCTCTAAGATTTTTCCCAGGGATAGTTTAATAGTCATTTCCCCAGCAACGATGCCAAAAATGTTAGTCCTTACAATCTCCTAGGATGAAAATGAAATCGGCAAGGGTAACCTCAAACCACTTCAGCTTGGTAGCTAGCCCTACTGAGCATAAGAGGGATCTCTGTAAGTCTCTTATCAGTGATATGACTTCAAATAAAATGAATTTTAGGCTATATATGTGTATTTGTTTGTTTTTTTGTGAAAAATTGGTTTTTTTAAGGATTTGCTGAACTTAGGGTTTGGAGCCACAAGTAGGTCTAGCCTATGGGAATACAGGAGCAAACATAACAAGGAGCTAGATGTCAGAAGCCATGGTGTAATTTGAGTATTCTTCATTGTAGTATAGATGATATAGTGTGGAAGAAACTAATGAGCATAAATAAACATTATTTCATTAGCTTAGGAAGACAAAACACATGACTATGAAAACCAGATAATATAGCTTGAAAAATAAGAATTATGAGTATTTTATCACAAGGAATTCATACAAAGAAGAGATATAATGTAGATAAAGATGTTTAGACCATGAGAAAATAAAAAGAATGAAGTACAAGCACCATGAACTCACTGGGCTAGATTTCCTTGAAAACAGCTGCAACCTGTATCTGTATTAGCTAAAAGGTGATTACAATGCAAGCCTCCTTTACAAAAAGATCAACCCTCTTCTCTTGAGGAGAAATGATACTTATATACTTTCCTAGATCAATTTTCCACCTTCAGGAGTTGAATTCCTTGGTGGAGGAACTAACTCCAAGATTCTCTCAACCAACAGGTGAGAGTGAGAAGGTGCATCTCAAACACCTCATGAAGAGTTTGATAAGGAGTTTGCTTCTTTTATGAGGCCTAATAAACATAAAAAACAACCTATGATATAAATTTATTCATGCCTACATCACCTAGCCTCCTAACTTGTGCCATTACATAGAGAATCTTGACTTTGACCAAGTTTGACTAGAAACTAAAAATGTTACATAGTGAAATTTTGCAAATAAAAACATAGAAAGTGCAGAAGCGTAGTGCCAACTTTGGGATGATTTTGAGGTGCCTTACAGGGGTAAAAAAACCAATCTGAGAGAATGGTCAACTAGCCCTTCAAGTCTAGTTTCTATAGCAGTTTGAATTCTGAATTTGGATCATGGGAAGACCTTCAAAACTCCATTCTCCCAAGGTCACTCCAGAAGCGCATCACCTGTCAAAAAATGGTCCAGAATGCTAGTTTTTTGCCACTTTTTTGCACTTTTCCCCAAAACTAAGGTACCTCTACCAAATCTGGGCAAATGGGTTCTTAGAGGATTCCAAGATCTTTCCAAAAATGTAGACCTTTCCTCAAATGGATGCCTGAGGAAAAAGCGCAGCGCCAAGGCGTTGCGCTTCTGGAAAGGCTAAATTTTTGAATTTAGACCAAAATTTGCCAAAAAACTAAAAATGCTCAGAATTAGCTAAAAATTGGAGGGAATATGTAAAAATGAGTTTGTTATAGCTTCATGGATGCTTCAGCAAGCATCTCCAAGTTTCCCTCATCCTTTTGATCTTTTTTGGCCTCCTTGAGCTTGTTTTTAAGTTGTTTCACTTTGACATTGGCAATCATGTTTTGAGCTTGATAATGATGCACCATGTGTCTGAGCATTTGATTATCTTTTCTTGCCTTCTCCAAGAGCTTCTCTAAGTTTTCATTCACCCTGTTAAGCCAATATTCTTTATCTTGATTTACCTCTAGGGAAATCCTTTCTTCTAGGTCAAGGTCTTCACTAAGCAACATTTGTTTTTGTTCCTCTTGCAAAGCTTCCTTAAGACCTCTGGTTCTTGGTATTTTCCTTTTCCCTTTCACCTATGATGCTTCAGGCTTCCTTGATGTCATGACCTCCTTACCTTTGCCAATTTGCTGCATTAACTTAGTTTTTTTCCTTTTCTAGGATCAACTCTTTTGCTTTGCGTTGGCTGTTTTCCTGTTCAAGGAATGATATAATGTACTTTGCTCTTTCCATATTTATTGCCAGCTCCTTGATTTGGTAGTCCTTATCTCTAACAGTCTTCCTCATAATTGAAGTCTCATCTTCCTCTTCTAAATCAATAATCTCTAATTCATGCTCAACTGTCTTCTTATCCTTTGTTGTTGATTCCTGCTTTGTCGATGAAGAAGCCTTGGCCCCTTTCTCTTTGTGAGAAGAAAACACGAGCCTCTTCCCTTTCTTATGAACTTTGGTCACCTCTGGCCTGGGTAGCTGAATCTTCTTTGTTGTTTTGCTAGATGACCCCATCTTTGTTTGTTGTTTTGGTGCACTTGGGGACTGAGATGCTGCATTTTCCTCATGCCATTTTAAAGTTGTTTCTATAAAGGCTTCCCAAGCCATACCCCTCTCTGCCAGTTGATGAAGGAAAATGGTTTTGATGAGATTGTGATGAAACAAGCTTGGAGAGTGCTCTTTGTCCTTTAACTATATCTATTTTCAGACATTTTTTAAATACTCTTGAACAGGTAATTGCACATGTTGTGTGGCTTTTGAGATGTGAAGTGCATCAAGAGGCAAATATGATAGGCATACACCCTGGAGAATCTACCTTCATAGGTAAAGAAACTCATGATGGTTTTCATTAAAGGGGCATACTTCTCAAGCAAATATCTAAAAGGAATGAGGTGAGTATTTGTATCTCCGTATAAAGTCTTTAAGAAGGGATTATAGTTTTCAAGATCTAGACTCATTCCCTTAAACCAATATTTGCCATTGTCTGGTAAACCAGTTGCTAGTGAGATGGAGGCCACTAAGAAGCTAAAATCAATACCAGCAATCTCCCCTTTCAAATGTGTAGCTAAATAATCTGTCAACTGCTCATAAATCCCTGCTTCACTTACTCTTTTACAAAATTCCAAACAATGAACATCCTCAAAGAATTGCTTGATGAAAGGATAGGAGTTGATTTGGTTGCAATCTTATGGTTCATATCTGAGAATCCTCCCTCCTTTGTGTTGTCTCTTTCTTTTTGGAGAAGATTCAACCTCCATGATGACACAAAGTCTTGTTCCTCAGCCCTAGAAAGCAATTTGACTGAGCTTGAAAGCAAAAAATTTGAATTTTGGGAAAATTTGGGTGAGTTTCAGGTACTCTATCCTACGTGCAGTGTAGTTCTCCTATGAAAAGCGCCAAAGTGCAACGCAGTTCACCTACGCATAGCACCTGCCTTCAAAGCATAGCGCAGTGTATCGACGCACAACACCTCCAATTTTTGGCCAATTTCTCCTAGGAAAAGAGGTTTTTTTCTTTTTTGGGCGAGTGAGCTTGGTGATGAGGAGTGAATGAGACATGAATGAAAAGGTTTTGAGTCTTTTTGAGTTTATATAGATATAATTTCTTCACTTTTCAAAAAAAGAAAAGAAACTAATCCTCCTTTGTGAACTGATTTCACTTTCTGAACGCAGATTTTACCTTTACCATTGTAAATGTGATTTTTTGCATCTCCTGAGTGCTGGAGCTTCCTTCTTCTAAAACCTTTGATGTCATGAAAACATGAAAAGTGTGTGAATAATTCATGATCAATTCTTCAACTATTGCTTTGCCATGTTTGACTTATTTCTAGTTTTTTATGGAAATGGTGGACCTTGGGGACCCTTGTGACCTAATGGATGACCTAAGACCTAATGGAATGATGATGATGACTTGACCCATTTTCATGGTGTATGATAAGCAACCATCATGAGTGAAATTTCAAACAATGACTCCATCTTGGACTAACTATACAATGAAAAAATTTGTTGTGTAAACCTAGTAATATAAAAATTTGATGATGAAAGCTTGAAAAGATCATGGTAAAGGAATTTTTTGATCCAGGTGACAAGCTAACAAGAATGACACTAACACCACCTACATATTGAAAAATGGCCAAAAAATGCAAAAATCTGATGGAGAAACAGATAGTTCCATTGCGTTTGTGGCATGGAGAAGTGCTGAAACCATATAAAATTTGTCAAAATCTGACAAATTGAAAATTTGGCCCTCCTGCAAAATGTTGCCTCTGACTGCGTGCATTGCATTCCTCCACCTCAAAATTCGTGCCCGCTCTTGGTTCCTCCATCTACCCCGAACTACGTGCAAATTAGGTTTATAAAAAAAATCGAGGGCAGATGATCCAAGAATTTCATTGCGCAAAGTGGCTATGGATTTGTTTAATAGGGAGGAGGTGGGGAGGTCAAACCCCACCCCCCCCCTCCTTTATGCAGTTGGGGAGGGCAAAGATCATGGCCTGCCCTCCAACAATTTATATAGATATATATATATATATATATATATATATATATATATATATATATATATATATATATATATATATATATATATATATATATATATATATATATATATATATATTAAATATTCGAAAATAGGCCCAAGGAGAGCTTTTAAGGAGGTGACAAATTGACCCGGAATCCGGTGGTTGGGTTTTGTCCAAAACGTGTCCTCCTTAACCTTGCCTAGTCAGCAAGTCAACCCTGAACTTTGACTAGCTCTAACTTCTCCATATGGACTCGGTTTGACGAATCGTTCACACCGTTGCAATTAGGAAGATGAGATATACAACTTGAACTTGGTTTGAGAGACATTTGAACACTTTGATTTTTGAGCTTCAATCAATCCTCTTTGTCTTGTGTCTCTCTGGAGCCACCTAGATAAACATGCCAACATGCCTAGAAGTGCCATCACACAGCCTATTAATACCACATAGATGCCACTATTGGTGATCAAGTCTGACTAGGTCAACATCAAATCCATGCCAAATCCATTGATCTACTTGGACTAAGTCAAGACCTGCTATAGGAAACCAGAAAACAAGGAGCGAGGCACTAGTCAACGTCAGATACAATGCCCAAGGCCAGCCTTACATGCAATTCCTAGGGCCAACCATACTGCATTATACATTGTTATTTCATTGTGCACATAATGGATGCACTACTCTAACAATTCTTTAGTTCATTATATTACCATGTGAAGCTTTATTCCTTAGCTAAGCACTTTTAGCCACTTTTGCAAATCTAACGATTTTGCATAGGACTATGATCTTCTCAAATGCAAAGTTCCCTCTCTTCCTTCAAGGGCTCAATTGCTACTGAAGCTTGATCATATTATCAAAGCTCAAAAAAGTATCTGACAAGTACAATCATCTTTGGACCACAGTAGCAATTTTTGAAGCAACAATGGTGATTTGCATTGAATGTCCACATGGATGATATCCAAGTACAAGAAGCACAAATTCAATCCTACTCTCCACACTCCACACAATATTCAGTGGTAGGAAATATCAAACCCAACAATCCTATCATTTTCAATGATGCTTGCATGAAGAAATGTATGAGCAATTTCCCAGATTCTTGACAGAGTTCAACTGTTGATAATAATTGCTACATCTTTGAAAACTGGATTTGATCTATTTGGTGAACTTACTACCTTAAAATTTCAAGTGAAAATAACCATCTTGTAGTTTTAAGTTAAGATTAGCGTTGAATCATTGGTTGGATGGTTGTAGAAGGTCAATACCTTATTTGTAGTCAACCACTTCAGTGACACAAACAAGATTGCCTTTTCTACATTAAAACAAACAACAACCACATTTGGTTGGTGGGAGTCTCACAAAAAATAGTGTGCATACAATTATCTTTGTCACAACAAGGCTCAGTATACCCAATGGAAACAATTGCACCAATGCAATTACTAGTCTACACAAGACTAAATAAACAAGTTCCATGACGTAATGTCTTATTTGGACAGCTAAGAGACCAAATGCAATCAAATCCCCAAGTATTGGATTTGATCACATCAGTACTTTTAAATTAAGCTCAATTACTTCAATAAGAACTCTCGTGGGATGCATATTGTTTTTTGTCAAAGAAAAAAGAAAAATTTTGTGCTAAGAACAGTGGTAAGAGCCCACCCAGTAACCAACACAAAAAAGGACTACAATAGAAGGTGAAATCTTGTGCTAAAGAATCAATCACACAATTATGATAAGTTGAACAAGGACACCAACCACAACCAATCAAAACCAAGGATCACACTACAATCAATGCCAACAATAGCAAAGTCAACGATGGACTCAGATGATGAGTGTCATGCATCCAAAACCCTTCTAGCACAAATTCAACCAAATTGTCCAACATAAGGCAAATGAAAGCATGTTGTCATAAGCATGAATCTTCCAATGTATTAGTTCTCATTACACCAAGAGGTGCATTCTGTAACCCAGTATATAGTATATGTGTCTCATGGGCTATGCTAACATCATCATACATTGCCCATAAATCATTTTCAAAAAAGAAAAGAAAAAACTCTACTAAAAGGCCTAGTACCAAAAACTCCTCTTTCCTAATAGAAGTGATGCATCATTTGAGTTCCCTTTATAAACTAATAAATAAAAATTCCACATCCATCTTATGTAGGAATCGATATCCCTCAAGATGCAAACCTTTGTCACGTAATCTATGCAGTAGAAGCAACACAATGTGACTTTAGAGGAATACACTAACAAGGACCCCATCAGTGTTCTTCTAGAATAATAGGTCCCACATTAAGTTGATATATCCCTAGAGCTCCATTGCCAAATTGACCAATATATTGCAAATGTATCATAGAAAACATGCAGATCAAGTGCCAAATCTAGGCAAAGATGCAGAAAGGATACATCATCTTGAGCAGTTCACCCTATAGAAGCCCCATTGTGCTCATGGCACAAAAAGACAATGCATGGTTCCTTTGCATGATCATTGCACCTTGAAGAAAACGAAAGTAAAGAACTATTATTCTACTGCACACATTACCTTTGGGGTTTTCCCGAGAAACACAAATTACTTCACCAAAATTGATCTAAATTTTGGGCATCATTAGGCCCTGGTTGAGCTTCAGATGTTTGGAAAACTACATTCAAGGAAAACTATGGTCTATATGAATATCTAGCAATGACATTCATCATGGGTTACCTCAATGAAAATATTCAAAAAAACATGGGATGAGCACCTACAACATATTGTGCAAATCTCATAAACTCTGTGACAACTCAAACTCCACCAATTTTGGAAAATGTTTCTTCTCAATAAAGGGAATTCACTACCTTGGATACATTGTTGAGGAAACAAGAGTTCACATCAACCTAGAGAAGATATAGATCAAGCAAAACCCACCCCAACAACCATTCTTAAACCACAAGTTTTCTTGGCATGGGAAAAATTCTACGATAAATTCATCTTGGTTGCATTTCGTGTCACCTTTTCCAAACCAAATTTTGAGTAGCATCAAACATAGTTCTCAAGTGGAATCAAATATAACAGTAAGCATTAGAAGAACTTAAAGAAAAATTGTTCTCCACGCCCAATTTTATACCTACCTGATCTACCACAGCCATTTGAAACCCAAATAATTTGCTTCTAAGCATGCAATGGGAACAATTTTAATCTATTCTAGTCATCCCATTGCATAGCACTCAAAAACATTCAATGATGTTGCCACAATTATTAATCTTATGATTGTGATTCTATTGAATTCTACAGTCTATCACCAAATTGAACGATTTCATACTGGGTAAGGAGACAATTCTTCATTCTAATGGATCATTTAAAGGCATACTCCAAGTTCCGTAGCACATCCCCCATAACAGGCATATCAATACCTTGCTCAGAAAAAAACTTCTCTGCTATCTCTACAAACATTCACAAGGAGCCATGATTTATTATATCCAGAAGATGAGGATCAATGATATGGTCAAGCATTCCTCTTTTCTGCCAATGCATTTCCCACTTTGCAATGTTGACTTTCTCTCTTGGAAGAGCAAGATTTATTGCAGGCCTTGCAAAGAAAACCTTCATGAGCGCCACACCAAAAGAATATACATCAAACATCTCAGTGAATCACTTCCTTCAGAAATACTCGAGATCAAGGTATCCAAAACTATCTTTCATAGTAGTTCTCACATGTGTCTGGTCTAATGTATGTCTAGTTTTGATAGACCAAAACTTGCCACCTTAGCAAGAAGATTCTCATCCAGCAAAATATTTGTTGTCTTCACATCAATGTGAAGAATCCTTGGTGCTGCCCCAGTATGAAGGTAACAAAGGCATCTTTCCACCCCTATACATATTTCAAGCCTCTGTTTCTAGGATAGAGATGGAATATCTGTCCCATGCAAATGACTCCTCAGAGGCCCATTGGCCATGTATTCATAAACCAAAATCATTTCACAGTGTTCCTCTCAGTATCCAATTAGAGAAATAAGATGGTGATGTCGAACTTTAGACAACATATCAAATTCTGTTTGGAATTCTGTGAGACCTTTCTCATATCTGGGATTATCTCTTTCAGCCATGGTAAGATACCACCCAGTAACCAAAATAGAAAAGGAATACAACAACAGGTGAAATCCTATGCTAAAGAATCAATCACAAAATTATGGTAAGTTGCACAAGGCCAACAACCACAACCAATCAAAACCAAGGATCACACTACAGTGAATGCCAACAATAGCAAAAGTAATCTAGTAAATGGTGTTCATTCTAAAGTCAGGAATGGACTCAAATGATGAGTGTCATGCATCGAAAACCCTTCTAGCACAGATAGAACCAAATTGTCCAACACAAGACAAAGGAAAGCATTTTATCATAAGCATGAATCTTCCAATGTCTTAGTTCGCATTACACCAAGAGGTGCATTTTACAACCCAATATACAGTAGATATGTCTCATGGGCAATGTTAACATCATCATACATTACCCATAAATCATTTCCAAAAATTAAAATATTAATTGAAACTCTACTGAAAGGGCTAGTACCCAGAATTCCTCTTTCTTAATAGAAGTGATGCATCATTTGAGTCCCCTTTATAAACTAATAAATAAACATTCCAGATCCATCTTACATAGGGTCTAGCAAAAGTCAAGAGGAATCAAATCCCTCAAGATACAAACTTTTATTCAAGTTTTTTCACCTCGATTTATTTGATCAATCATGGTGTTAGATAGATTTAGGGTTAGGAACAATTTTATTGGTTACATAAACAAGTCTAGGGACAGCCAACC
The DNA here is from genome assembly GCA_031772625.1 of Pinus tabuliformis. Lineage (NCBI taxonomy): Eukaryota > Viridiplantae > Streptophyta > Pinopsida > Pinales > Pinaceae > Pinus > Pinus tabuliformis. Next base: position 266,695,044 of record CM062811.1, read on the forward strand.
TCACTAACATAGAGGAAGAAAAATAGTGCTTTTTCCACTCATAATTTTAATTACCCAAACATGATCTGCAATCCACAATGGAATCATGGATAATGTATGTTTAAAGATTATGATTTATATGGAAAATTTCAAGTGACTCAACCTAGTGACAACACTACACATATAATCATACACCACTGGTTGGTTGAATATGTGTAAGGAACTATTGATTACATAACAATGCCTATTTTAGTGTAACATCAAGGCATGCAAGGATAAATTCCCCCTATGATGTGATCCCACTAGATATCTATGATTTTTTGCATGGAAAACTCTTCATGTCAAAGAACTCTGGAAGGTACAAGCTGTGACCTCAAAGCATCGCCTTAAACATTGTGAATCAACAATACAAAGATCCCAAGGTAATCTCAAATGTTGAAGTATCTTTAATTTCTACTAAACAATGATGCAAGTTAAGATGTCATTTGCAAAAGTTCAACTTGTTTATTATCTTCCCACAAGTCACACAAAGACCATCGCATAGACCCAGTTGTCCTTTGTCATGTAATCAATGCAGTAGAAGTAACACAATGTGACTTTAGAGGAATACACTAACAAGGACCCGATCAGTTTTCTCCTAGAATAACAGGTCCCACATTCAGTTGATATATCCCTAGAGCTCCATTTCCAAATTGACCAATATATTGCAAATGCATCATAGAAAACACGAAGATCAAGTGCCAAATCTAAGCATAGATACAGAAGCCCCATTGCGCTCATGGCACAGAAAGACAATACATGGTGCCTTTGCATGATCATTGTAACTTGAAGAAAATCAAGGTAAAGAATTGTTATTCCATTGCACACATTACCTTTGTGGTTTTCTGAGAATCACAATGTACTTCACCAAAATTGATCTAAAGTTTGGGTATCATTAGGCTCTAGTTGACCCTAAGATGTTTGAAAAACTACATTCAAGGAAAATGATGGTTTATATGAATAGTTGGAAACAAAATTCATGATGGGTTACCTCAATGAAAATCTACAACAAAACATGGGATGAGGACCTTCAACATATTGTGCAAATCTCATAAACTCTGTGGCAACTCAAACTCCACCAATTTGGAAAAATGTTTCTTCTCAATAAAGGGAATTCGCTACATTGGATACATTTTTGAGGAAACAAGAGTTCGCATCAACCCAGAGAAGATATAGATGAATCATAGATTCAAAACCTACTCCAACCAACATTCTTAAGCCACACACATTTCTTGGCATGGGAAAACTTCTACGATAAATTCACCTTGATTTCCTTTCATGTCACCTTTTCCAAACCAAATTTTTAGTAGCATCAAACATAGTTCTCAAATGGAGTCACGTCAGGGAGAGACAAAGGGAGTCGACTGTGTGTAGGAGTGAGAGGGGACCAGAGTAACAAGGAGTTGACATCGAGCATTAACAGTGCGAGGGACCAGTGTGTATGACGATTCAAACCGATGGGAGCGCTATTGTAAACTTAGATGTGGAGTGGTGGTCATTCCTCTTTCAAAGCCTATCGCGAGTTCGATATATGGATTCAGTTATGGTATGGAAGGCAAGATCAGTTGGGAGGAGTCAATTATGGAGAGGTACCGAGACCAATAGCCCAATCGAGGTGCCAAGGTTGTGGGAGTTCAGGCCAACCGTGCTTTGGTATGGACTGTGGAGGTATAATGTATGGAAGGGAAGAGTATGGGAAATGACACCCGATGGTAAGGGGTTGAGTGTGGTATATGTTGGTATAGTTCGAATGGGAGGATGTAACTAGGTTATATGAGAAACCATTGGGGTAGCGCAGGTGTATAGGAGCAAAAAAATGCATACAAACACATTCAAATGCATACAAGATGCAGAGAATGGAGCAATGGAAGAGGTGTTAGTTCTGCAAAATAGGCAGAACATGAGGGACTTACAAGGGAAAAAAAGCTAAAATGGAGCTAGCTCTAATACCATGTCAGGCTAGGAGGTAACTCCCCAAATGGATCATTGTGTATTGCATTAAGACTAATCATGAATATATACATGGAGGGAGAGACTCTTATGTTTCATCTCCTAGTGTCACTTCATTTCCTATTCTCCTTATTTTCTATTTATATTATTTTACACAAATTCCATAATCCCAAAGATTAGATGCCAACACAATCAATCACAAAGTCATTCCTTAAATAGAAAATTCACTAATTTTAACCATTCGAATTACCTTTAATAGAAGGAATGAAGGCACAAGTTTATGTTGGCATTATGGTTCTGGTATGGCTATATGTTACAGATGTTGTACTTGATGGCAACACCTGTGGCAAGGCTCTCAATATGTTGAAAATTAAGAAGTACGCAGAAGATCAGTTCCGAAAATGCGTACCCGCAGGTACACCGTGAAGGGACCGTGGCCAGATACGCAGATCAGCCGTTTAGGAGGTGCGTACCCCCAGTGCACTCATTTCAAGGCAGAGAAAAGCACATGTGGGGTTTCTTATGTTTAACCCTTGGTATTTAGCCGACGGTATTTGTGTTACTATGGTTTTGGCTCGTGGTATTGATCCATGATTTTAGGAGGAGCTTGCCTATATAAAGCAAAGGAGATCACTTGGCTAAGCATCTTTTGTAATTGAATATCTTAAGATCTGAAATATTGGGTTATGGTCTTAAAAGCTTGATCTATATGAAGTTGAAAGCGAATCTGTGAAGGGTGATCTCTCGAGCGCATGATCAGATCTGGGCATCTGTGCCACTCTAGTGGACTGCCTATTCGGCCCTAATTAGAAGTACGCAGAGCAGAAGAAGGAGAGCTGCGTGGGTACGCAGAGCAGAAACAGAAGATCTGCGTGGGTCCGCAGAGCAGAAACAGAAGATCTGCGTGGGTACGCAGAGCATAAATAGGAGAGCTGTGTGGGTATACAGAGCAGAAGAAGGAGATCTGCGTGGGTACGCAGGGCGATGAAGGTTCAGGTGCGTACGCACAGTAAAAGTACGCGGCGCGATAGTATATCTGGGTGCGTACCTGCAGTAACAGTACGCAGCGCGATAGTGTCTCTGGGTGCGTACTTGCAGTAACAGTACGCAGTGCGGTTGAAGTAACAGTGCGTGGACACGTAGTGCGGCAGAAGGATCTCTGTGGATATACGCAGGGAAGTAGAAGGTGAAGTGCGTAGCGACGCAGGCCACAGAAGGGAAAACTGTGTATCTGTCTTAAGATCTTCTGTTGATTGAATTTTTCTGTTGATAAGGTGTTCTGGGTTAGTTCTGTTATTGCTGATCTGATAACTGTAGTGGACTGTAACGTATATGTACTTGATGAACATTTGATGCTTTATGAAAAGAAGTAGGGGGTTGTAGCTCCCTTCCAAGAAAGAATGGAAAACGAGAGAGAGTTGTAGCTCTCTACAGGTTGCAGCCTGTGTACTGGTAAAGGACTGCACCAGTACAAAATCATTGTAAAGGAAGTTTCTAATTTGAAAGAAGATAGAGACATATTGCAGCAGGTGGTTTTCACCCACATTGGGTTTCCACCTTACATCTGGTGTTCTTTGGTGTTTTTCTTGTTCATGCTTATTATTTTTATGGTACTGATATGCTGAAATAATTCAAAGTATAAATAAGGAAGATTTGCTAAAAAGAATTTGATAATACTGATTCACCCCCCCTCTTAGTATTATTTCCAACAATTGGTATCAGAGCAGGTCCTTCGGAGAAGCTTGATCGCTTGAAGGAAGATCATTCATCATGAGCAACTACGAGAGGGAAGCATCAATCAGACCACCAATCTTTGATGGGACAAACTTCAATGATTGGAAGGTAAGAGTTACTGCCTATCTTCAATCTCTTGGTACAGAAGTTTGGGATATCATAGATACAGGCTACGCTTTTCCTTCAACTACTCCTACAGATGCGGCCGAAAAGAAGAAATATGAAACAAATGCTAAAGCAGTCAATACTTTGCTGGGATGCTTATCTCAAATAGAATTTGTAAAGTTTATGCAATATAAATCCGCAAAAGAAATATGGGACAAGATTGTCTTGAGCTACGAAGGAGATGAACAGGTAAAACGTGCTAAACTTCAAACTCTTAGGATTCAGTATGAGAATCTCAGGATGTATAATGATGAAAGTGTGGCTAACTATTTTCTTTAGGTAGATGAGATTGTTAATTGTATGAAAAATTTGGGTGAAGAAATAAAAGAGGCTATTGTGGTTGAAAAGGTTCTAAGATCATTGTCCCCCAAGTTTGAATCTAAAGTATCTGCAATAGAAGAAAAGGAAAATCTACGAATTCTTACTATGTCTCAGCTACATGGAATTCTAACTGCTTATGAAATGAGAAAGGGAGGTCCATCAGACAGAAGAGAAGCTGCTTTCAAGGCATCAGGCAAAGGAGATTATTATGAAGCAAGCCACGTCCCAGAAGAAGAAGAAGAAGAATCAAATTTTGTCAGAAATCTTCAAAGGGGTTCTGGAAGGTTCAGAGGTAAGTTACCTTTTAAATGCTTTGCTTGTGGAAGAGTAGGTCATTATGCTACAAAATGTCCTTATAAGGATAAAGGAAAGGAACCTGCTAGATGGAACAAGAAACAGAGTGCAAATAAGAAAAGCTACTACACTCATGAAGATAGTGATGGTCTATCAAACAGTGATGAAGATGAACGAGGTAATGAATATAAATTGTTAATGGCATTTGAAGATGATGATTATATGGATGCTATAGATGTGGATGACCTTTATGAAGAAATTACTAGACTTAAGAGATGTATAGAAGAAAAGAATATGATCATTGATACTCTACAATTTCAAATTGATGAAAAGGAAAAACATCTTGAAAAATTAGAAGGTGAAATTGTTGGTCTTAGAAAATAGATTGAGAAAACAAAAGCTATTAATCTTAAGTTTGTCAAAGGATCTGAAACTTTGGATGAGATTATCAATGTGCAGAGGTCTCCTCTAAACAAGACAGGTCTCGGCTATAATGGAGAAACTTCTCAAGCATCCACCTCAAAAAGTTATCTTGATGCTGCAAGAAGAAATGAGCAAAAGAACAATGAAGATCATCAGGTAAAGCAGGGACGAATTGCAAACAGAAACTATCAGGGGCAATCCATCTTAAGGGTGAACAAAAGCTACAACCATCCACAGGTAAAATCTTCTCAATTTGATTCAAGAATGGATGACAATAGAAATTACAATCAATTGGCTGGTAGATTTAATAACCGCAGAAGTTTCTTCAATGGACAATGCTTTTCTTGCCATAACTTTGGTCACAAAGCAGCTCAATGTGTTGCATATAAAACAATCATGACTAGAGAAGCTCAAAAACAAAGAAGTATGACCGGGATTACAAAAAGGACCTATAAAAACTTTTCGGTTCTTGAAAATGAAGTTGAATGTTCCATTTGCAATAACTTTGGTCATGAAGATTCTGAATGCAGGAGCAGGTTTCAGCAGAAAAAGGAACAAGCCTCAAGCACCAAAACATGGAGAATAAAGGAACCACAAACAAAAAGATGTGGGATAGCATTTTATGCAGAGGGACAAAAAAATCTATGGTACATTGACAGTGGATGTTCGAAGCATATGACAGGTGATAAAGAAAAACTTGAGTCATATTCTGCTCTAGAAAAGGGGAAGAAAGTTTCTTTTGGAAATGATACTCCTGCAACTATAAAAGGAAAAGGCATTGCTCAGTTAAAAGAAAAGGTCAAGGCTGGAAGTTTTGTATGTTGATGGATTGAAGCATAATCTTCTAAGTGTCAGCCAGATGTGTGATCAAAGAACCGAGGTTATATTCAGATCAAATGGATGTCTTGTTCGTGATCTTGATACAGGTAAAACAGTGATCAAAGGTAAAAGAACTCCAAATAATCTATACATATTTGAAGAAGGACAACAACAATGCTATCTGAGCAAGGATGATGAGCACTGGTTGTGGCATCGAAGGTTGGGACATCTAAGCTTTTCACAAATAAGGAAAGCATGCAAATATCAGGCAGTTCGCGATCTTCCAGATATCAAAATTCCTGACAACACCATATGCAAATCATGTCAGTTTGGAAAACAAACCAGAACTAACTTTCCAGAGAAGGAAGGATCAGCTAGCATGCCTCTTGAGCTAGTACATACAGATACATGCGGTCCATTCAGGAAAAGGACACCTCGAGGAGAAGAATATTTGATATTATTCATTGACGATTTCTCCAGGTTTGTCTGGTTAGGACTTATGAAGCACAACGATGAAGCATTCGAAAAATTCAAATCCTTCAAAGCCTTGGTTGAAAATGAATCAGGTCACAAAATTAAGTGCCTCAGATCCGACAGAGGTGGGGAATTTACCTCAAATGAATTTTTCGATTTCTGTGAAGAACATGGGATAAGAAGAGAATTCTCTACAGCTAGAACTCCTCAGCAAAATGGAGTTGTGGAAAGAATGAACAGAACAGTCCAACAAATGGCTCGTGCTATGCTTGATGAGTCAGGAACTCCCGCAACTTTCTGGGGTGAAGCTGCACATGCTGCGGTTGTTATTCTCAACAAAACAAATGTCCGGGTAAACAACACTCAAACTCCTCATGAGCTCTGGAGTGGTAGGACTCCTTCGGTAAAGCACTTCAAAATCTTTGGGAGCAAATGCTATATCAAGAATACTGATGAGCAGCTTGGAAAACTTGAACCTAGAGCAGATGAAGGCATTCTTCTTGGTTACTCTCCACATAGCAAAGCATACAAATGCTACAATAAAAGACTTGGCAGAATTGTTGACAGCATTGATGTAGTGGTTGATGAGAAGGGATACATTCCTAGGCAAGTACATCATGAAGACATCGAAGAAGATGAAGGCTACCCTCAACGACAGAATAATGAAGAAGAAGAACCTCAAGAAGAACCAGAGGAGCAAACAAGAATAGAAGAAAAGACTCCATCCAGATATGTTCAGAAGAATCATCCAGAATCTCAGATTATGGGGCAGAAAGAAGCAGGTGTACAAACAAGAAGAACAGTTGCAGAAGCTTCAAGCTATTTGGCATTACTCTCCTCTACTGAACCACAAAATGTGAAAGAGGCATGCAAAGATGAATGTTGGGTGAAAGCAATGGATGAAGAACTTGAGCAGATCGAAAAGAACAACACTTGGGAGCTGGTTCCTAGACCAAAGGATAAGAATGTTATCGGAACAAAATGGGTCTTCAAAAATAAATTGAATGAAAATGGAGAAGTAATTAGAAACAAGGCCAGACTTGTTTGTAAAGGGTATGCGCAGCAAGAAGGAATAGACTTTGAAGAAACCTTTGCTCCTGTTGCAAGACTTGAGGCCATCTGAATGTTCCTTGCTCTCTCAAGTTTTCAAAACTTCAAAGTATTTCAAATGGACGTGAAATCAGCCTTTCTAAATGGAGACTTGGAAGAAGAAGTATACATTGAGCAGCTAGATGGGTTCATTCTTGGAAATGATCCAAATCTTGTATGCAGATTGAAAAAGGCTCTATATGGTCTCAAACAAGGTCCAAGGGCTTGGTACTACCATTTGGACAAATATCTTCATCAACAAGGTTTTTCAAAAGGATCAGTAGATAGCAATCTTTATATAAAAGTTGAAAATGACAAATTGCTTATACTTGTTGTGTATGTAGATGACATTATTTTTGGCAGCAATGAAGAAGCTATGAGTCAAAGCTTTGCCTTGGTCATGCAGAAAGAATTTGAAATGTCCTTGCTAGGAGAACTGACATATTTCCTTGGTTTGCAAATCCAACAAAAAGAAGGAGGGATCTTTTTATCTCAAACCAAGTATCTCAAACAGATTTTGAAGAAATATGGCATGGAAGATGCAAAACCAGTATGTACACCCATGGTCACAGGATGTAGCCTCAGTGCAAATGATGAATCTGCAGCAGTACATCAACCAACCTACAGATCTATGATTGGAAGTTTACTTTATTTGATAGGTACCCGACCAGACATCATGCATGCAGTTGGAATAGTTGGAAGATTTCAGGCAAATCCGAAGGAGACTCATCTTCAGGCAGTGAAGAGAATTTTCAAATATCTTCAAGGGACTCAAAATTATGGCTTATGGTATCCTAGAGATACAGATCTCACACTTCATGCTTATACAGATGCAGATTGGGTCGGAAGCGTGGATGACAAGAAAAACACAAGTGGTGGTGCGTTCTTTATGGGTTCAAGGCTGGTATCTTGGTTCAGCAAGAAACAGAGTTTGATTGCCTTGTCTACAGCTGAAGCAGAATATGTTGCTGCTGCATCTTGTTGCACCCAACACCTTTGGATGATGCAGACTTTGCAGGATTTTCAAATCACTTGTACACCACCTATCCCCATCTTATGTGATAACACAAGTGCAATTAGCATCTCAAAGAATCCTGTCATGCATTCAAAAACCAAGCACATACCAATCAAGTATCATTTTCTCCGGGAACAAGTGCTTGAACAGAAAGTCAAGTTGGAGTATGTTCCTTCTGAGGAACAAGTTGCTGATATTCTCACCAAACCATTGCCCAGGGAGACTTTTGAATACCTCAGGCAAAAGCTGGGGGTTGTTGATGCATCATCTTATTGCTGAACCTCTTCTCAGTGATGGTTGTATATGCATACATGTGCTGGGTGGCTGATTGGTTGAAGATTGATGGTACAGGCTCAGGGGGAGCATATAATGCATTGTTGGCATTATGGAGGATGTACAGAAGGAGATCATGGAAGTAGCTGCAATATGTCTCTATCTCTATCATGGTGGATTATGGTTCTTCATTGCAGATCTGGTTCATATTCAGGGGGAGCATGTTCTTAGGGGGAGCATAACCCTTTGCCCTTGATGTCAAAGGGGGAGAATGAAGCTAAAGTTTGTGAGGTTGCCATCAAGTCCAAATGGGGAGATTGTTGGCATTATGGTTCTGGTATGGCTATATGTTACAGATGTTGTACTTGATGGCAACACCCGTGGCAAGGCTCTCAATATGTTGAAAATTAAGAAGTACGCAGAAGATCAGTTCCGAAAGTGCGTACCCGCAGGTACACCATGAAGGGACCGCGGCCAGATACGCAGATCAGCCGTTTAGGAGGTGCGTACCCCCAGTGCACTCATTTCAAGGCAGAGAAAAACACACGTGGGGTTTCTTATGTTTAACCCTTGGTATTTAGCCGACGGTATTTGTGTTACTATGGTTTTGGCTCGTGGTATTGATCCATGATTTTAGGAGGAGCTTGCCTATATAAAGCAAAGGAGATCACTTGGCTAAGCATCTTTTGTAATTGAATATCTTAAGATTTGAAATATTGGGTTATGGTCTTAAAAGCTTGATCTATATGAAGTTGAAAGCGAATCTGTGAAGGGTGATCTCTCGAGCGCATGATCAGATCTGGGCATCTGAGCATCTGTGCCACTCTGGTGGACTGCCTATTCGGCCCTAATTAGAAGTACGCAGAGCAGAAGAAGGAGAGCTGCGTGGGTACGCAGAGCAGAAACAGAAGATCTGCGTGGGTCCGTAGAGCAGAAATAGAAGATCTGCATGGGTACGCAGAGCAGAAATAGGAGAGCTGCGTGGGTACGCAGAGCAGAAGAAGGAGATCTGCGTGGGTACGCAGGGCGACGAAGGTTCAGGTGCGTACGCACAGTAAAAGTACGCAGCACGATAGTATATCTGGGTGCGTACCTGTAGTAACAGTACGTGGCGCGATAGTGTCTCTGGGTGCGTACTTGCAGTAACAGTACGCAGTGCGGTTGAAGGAACAGTGCGTGGACACGCAGTGCGGCAGAAGGATCTCTGCGGATATACGCAGGGAAGCAGAAGGTGAAGTGCGTAGCGACGCAGGCCACAGAAGGGAAAACTATGTATCTGTCTTAAGATCTTCTGTTGATTGAATTTTTCTGTTGATAAGGTGTTATGGGTTAGTTCTGTTATTACTGATCTGATAACTGTAGTGGACTGTAACTTATATGTACTTGATGAACATTTGATGCTTTATGAAAAGAAGTAGGGGGTTGTAGCTCCCTTCCAGGAAAGACTGGAAAACGAGAGAGAGTTGTAGCTCTCTGCAGGTTGCAGCCTGTGTACTGGTAAAGGACTGCACCAGTACAAAATCATTGTAAAGGAAGTTTCTAATTTGAAAGAAGATAGAGACATATTGCAGCAGGTGGTTTTCACCCACATTGGGTTTCCACCTTACATCTGGTGTTCTTTGGTGTTTTTCTTGTTCATGCTTATTATTTTTATGGTACTGATCTGCTGAAATAATTCAAAGTATAAATAAGGAAGATTTGCTAAAAAGAATTTGATAATACTGATTCACCCCCCTTCTCAGTATTATTTCCAACAATTTAATCATTGTTTTGGTGAGCATGAGTTGGTGAGACAAAGTAATAGGAAGCACAAGTTTGTGCGTGTTTCTTGTTAGAGGAAGAGTTTGCAAGAGAATCTTGTGTACGGATTGGTATAGGGTGGTAGAGATCAATAGTCTTGTAAGGGTTTCAAGCTTAGATCAACCAGGAAAGACAAGTGTGTCTTTCATATTGAAATAATTGTATTTTGGAAGAGATCAATTACTCAGTTTTTGCTATCAATAAAATTCTCATCAAGTAGAGGGTTTTTCCCAGCTGGGTTCCCTACTAAAAAAATTTGTGTCTTGAATTGTGTGATCATGTTTTATTTTTGTTCCTAATTCTGCTGCAAATTGAGTAGAGAAATTTTGTGTTTGTATGAAAAGAAAATGTTTTTCAAATTGTTCTTATCAACAGGTCAGAATTTCATGGAAATTCTACATGGTATCAAAGCTCTTGGAACAAATTTAAGATCATCACAAGTGCATCACATAAGTAAAAGGAGGTTTGTGGTAGCCGAGTCCCTTAGGTATTGGTTTGAAGTGAAAGGATGCCGAGATAGTATTTCTTCTTGTGTTTAAAGACAGTCAAGATTGGGTAGGTTGTGGTTGTGTGACAAGGTTGAAGTATGGAAGGTTTTTTGTGTAAGATTAGTGAGCATATTCTCTTCAGAACATGCTACAATATCTTTGTGTCTCTTAGAAATATACCGATCTCAAGTAACAAAGATTTGGGAGTGTCATAGAGCCTCAAAAGAAGTTGCTATATGGGTTAAGTAGAACCCAGGAACAACACAAGTGGAAAGGGTGATAGAAGAAGGCTCAGTGCAGGTGTTGAAGGCAATAACATGCCGAGAGGAGGGTTGTATCAGCTGCTACAACAACCCTAACTAGGGCCAAAGGTTGTTGACACTTGTACAAGCACAGGTCCAGAAGAATTGAGAAAGAAGTTGATACTTTAGGTGCAATATTCCACCTTTCAAGTATGGTGTTGATGTTAGGTGGGTAGAGGTCGTGTTTGGACAAAAGTGGGCATCTCATGTATAGGTTGGAACACCGTTAGAGGGATGCCAAAAGAGGCCCTAAGTTCAATCCTTGTGAAGGACTACAAGACTAATTAGAGAGGCTGAATTATTTGAGCACTAAGTACAACTTATTATGAAGGACTACAAGACTATTAGTGGGCCACTTTTTTAGAGAGCTCTTAGGGGAAGCAATATGTCTTACCAAGGGTTGAGAGAAGATCACTATATAGAGGGAGCATCGAACTTCATAGATTGGAAAGGGAGTACCACCTTAGTGCTGGAAGATAACGAGGTGGGAGAGTACATCAAGCATGCTATAGTACCACCTCAAGACCCCAAAAAATTTTCCTAGCATAATAAGAATGATATCAAGGAAAAGATGATCATTCTATAAGGGGTCAAAGATCAAATAGTGCCTCGTATCCATGAGAAGAAGAAATCATATGAGATGTACAACACAATCCTGATCAGAGTACTAGTGATACCATGAATCTTACTCTTAAGGATCAGTTGAGAAGTATCTAGATGAGAAAGGATGATCCCATCATCCCATATTTGACAAGGTTCACTCAGGTATGAGATGAACTAGGTGGGGTGAGCGAGGTTATATCAGATCATGGTCTTGTGGATTTTGCCTTACTTGGACTTCACAAGTTGTCGAAAGGGTTCCAGGATGTTGTTAGTGGGAGAGAGAACTTCGTAAAGTGGGAAAGCTTTTCAACTGACTGCATACAGGAAGAAATCCGAAGAGGAAACATAGAAGGGAGATCAGTTATGACAGAGGATGAGGAGAACTGTGCTTTGGCAGGCAAGGGTAGCAATGATAAGAGCAAGAAGGGCCAAGCAGAGGTTGGGTCCAATGAGAAGGGAATGAAGAAGGATCTACGTAATATCAAGTGCTTCCATTTCCATGAGTTTGGACATTATGATTCTAAGTGTGTTGGTAAGAAGAAGGGGGTCAAGAAGGATCATGTTGTTGCATCAATGAAGGTACATGAATTTTCTACCCAATTCAAGAAGGATATCTCATTGATGGCTTGCATGGCAAGATCAATAGATAACAATATGTGGTATATTGATTCAAGAGCTTCCTTCCACATGACTAGGAATAGGAAGATTTTCAGCCACCTGAAGGAGAAGGACATACATGTTCAGATTGAGCTAGGAGATGATGGTCAGTATGAAACTAGAGGAGCTGGTACTATCAGCTTTCATAGGGAGTCAGGTAATTCCATTCACCTCAAAGTTGTTCTTTATGTTCTAGGATTGAGGTAGAATTTTGTTTCGATAGCCACCCATGAGGACAAGGGATATGAGGTCATATTCAGCAGCGGTAAGGTGTGCCTCCAGCACTTAGATTTTGGATGTAATAAGTAGAGAGGTTTGAGGGTGAAGAATCTCTACAAATTGTAGGTAGAGACAGGTGTAGCCTTGAGCAACAAGGCAGGTAGTGCATAGAGCAAAGAAGTGATGGTTGAGCGAGCACAAGATAGAGCCCTCAAGATGGAGCCGCGACCAATATCTCAGTTTTAGTCTAAGCTAGTTGGAAATTGGGTTGGCCAGTAGGATGATGATGATGATGAGCACCATATCCCAAGGTGAGTGGAGGCAACCACTCAGTCAAAGACTTCTAGTATTGGGATAGTTCGAGCCAAATGGGCAGAGGATTTGGTTACAGGATATTTGAAGATATTTGAACCTCCCAAAATCAAGAAGTAGCCACAGGGATACAAAGGGTACATGGAAATTATGACTAAAGTGGTGGACTCGTAGAGAATGGTGGGAAAGAGTAGGTCTTCAAAGAAGGTTCCGCAAAAGAAAGAAAGGAATTCTTATATTTTAGAGGGAACAACTATAGCAGCGGAGAACTTGGTAGAGTTGAAGATAGATCCAGGTGGATGAGTTTCTTCTAGGAACACCTTCCTCATTAAGAGGGAGTGTTGGAAATATTAGCGAGAAAAGGGTTCCTTGATTTGTGCCTTAATCATAGGAGCCAAAACAAGTTCCTTATTGTGCATGACTCGAGTTCCTAAAATGTTGTTAATGTTCAATGTGGAGGGTCTATTGGTGGTAGGCCACCATCTATTCATGTGGATGAATTTATGGCTAGACAACATGAATGCCAATAGCTAGTAGCTTCAGCTAGTGGAGACCTGCAGAAACCTATGCAAACACTGCCACCTGAGACTAAGAGCAATGTTGATAAAAATACTAAATCTAGAGAACTGAAGTCTCACCTTGAAGGTGAATTATAGGAAATCAATATTAAGTTGGAATTTTTTTCTAAATCAGAAGACTTTTTGAATCATAATAATTTTTCCTTTTGAATCAAACCATCCCCCCTTCCTCACTCATTCAAGCAGCATAGTTGGATCCTTTTAATAAAATTAGTTTGGATAGTACCCCAGTTCACTAGGATTACTATTTCTTTTTGTGAATTCAAACAACCCCCCTCCCCCTCTTTCAAGAAGCACAATTGGATCCTTCTAAGAAAGTGACTTAGAAAGTGCCCCAATTCCCCAGGACTGGTATCATTTTTATATGCCAAACCATCCCCTCCCTCTCTTTCAAGTAGCGCAATTAGATCCTTCTAAGAAAGGAAATTTCAAGAGTGCCCTAGTTCATCAAGACTGCTATTAGTGACATAATAATGAGATATAATGTGATGATTATAAATTTTTAAGGTGCTAGTGACGACGTTCCAAGCCAAAATTGGAATATGGGTGCTTAAGATAAGCATGGAGTTATGCTTAAGACCTGATCTTTGTTAGGGAAAAGTAAAAAAAACAAATATATGACACCTCAGACACTAGAAAATTGTAACAATATTGAACTGAGGTCTCTATACCTAATGAGTACCACTCTTAATGGCTTGCATTCAAGGTAAGGGAAAACAAAACATGCAGGAATGAACACATAATAATACCACTAATTTGAAACCTTCACTTAGTAATTTTTCAAAAACATGGGCACCTATATTATAAAGTTATTTTTGAAACAAAATTTAAAATGAAACAACAAATAAATAGACAAACAACTTACTAAGGATCCAGAAGACTTAAAGCATCCATATCCACTATATCCACTATATCAAAAGTGTTGTCCAAATTTATGAAATTGAAGTTGATCTTCTCTCGAGATCATTTGACGATTTGAAAATGGAACATCAAGTTGTTTCCCCACAGAGGAATGAAAGGACATTAATTCTACTGGTAAATTATACCCACCAACATTGTTGGGTGTAGGTGTCCTCAGAGGAGGATGAACATGTGTTAAAATTGGAAACTAGGGCCAAATTCCATGTGGGTCATCTTATTAATGGTAGATGATATTTTTCTTGGATCCGTCTCATCGAGAGGTGTAGGATTGATCTAAATATCATATGATTCTGATAAGTATTCATGGAGATATGAATTTATTTGTGTTATGGGACAATTTGTCAAGGTCGGCCAGCAACGAAATAAACCCCACTTGTGCTCAACGTTTTAGTATAAATAGAGGTGGCCTTCAAGTCATTTAGGCACACTCACTTGGGATCTGTTCCTCTCTACTTGTCTTTGGGTTTTAGTAGGAGGAGAGATCCTAAGGGATAATGCTACCCTAATAGAGATCTATGTTGACCTAATGAAGAAGCCCTAGACGCAGGAAGGAAGGGAGATCTAGCATGTTGAAGGGAGAGCCCTAGCCGTAGTCTTGAAGGAGATCTGGTCGCAGATCTAAGAAGCCCTAACCGCAGTCAACAGGAGTTCTAATGCACAACTAGAAAAGACCCTAATCCGCAACAAAGAGGGAGCCCTATACACAACTAATAAGAGACCCTAAGTCACGGCAAAAGAAGACCTTAATGCGGATTGAAGAAGCCCTAATTTAGCCTATGAAGAAGTAATAATATGCAGTCATGAAGGGTCTAAGGAGAGACCTTAATATGCTGTCAAAAAGGAAGCCTATACGTTGTCCTAAGGGTGGTATGGATATACCCTAGCCATAGCAAGCCTAGAAGAGAACAACGAGGAGTTAGGAGGCTATTCCAGGAGGCCGAGGAGCTATTGAAGAGGGCCACAATCCATATCTTGAGGTTGAGAGGCAGGGGGATTGTTTTGGGGTGGTTAGGTGAAGGAATATCCCCTAAAAGGGTTGCCGCAGCTAAGGGACAACTTGTTGTAGCAATCCACAGTAGATAATAGAAGGTCGAAGGGTGGAATAGGGGTTGGAACAACCGAGCATTGCAGCCAAGGATTTCCTCCCCTCTTAGAAAGGGAGCTACAGTTGCAGAGGGCTATTCTGGCCACATTTTGAAGGTTGTTAGGACTGTTGTTACAGTTCCCTAACTAATCCAACAATGCAGCAAACAGAGAAGACCCAAAACAATGATGATGATACATTGAAGTAGCATGATGATGATATATTGCAGCAACATGATGATGAATGTTACAGCATGATGGGTATAGTGATGAAGTGTATCATAGAATAATGAGGGGTGACACAATGATGACATGCAACAGTATGATATAGAAATTTCATGGTGCTGCAAGTATAGCACATTGGGACAACAACATGATAATTAGTGTAGCAAGTACAACAAGCATACAAGGGACAACAAGCATACTAGGGACAACAAGCAAGCAAGGGACAACAAGAATGCAAGGTGCAGCAAGAACATAGGTCAGTATGGCAACATGGTGTAGCAATGGCACATGATGGGTATAGTCATGATTGATGAATCATGATGAGATGAAGCATAGTGATGATGGGTGCAACACGGAGAGGTGCAACATGATGATGAAATGCAACACAACATTAGGTGAAGGAGTCACCTTGGAGAATCATTTGAAGCATTGTGTCTTCAACTGATCTCATGTATCATCTTCTTAGAGATAATCTATGCTCTTATCTAGATAAGTCAAAGTGTTGACTTCAGTTGTAAATGTATTATCTCTCTCTCTCTCTCTCTGCTGAACTATTGAAGAACATATAAGAAGAATTGACGAAGGGTTTCTCCACATTGGGGTTTTTCCTTGGATAGCACCACATATTGTGTCTTCTTATCTTGGCTTGTCTTCTGCAATTTATATTTATGTTCTATCTGCAGTTTACTTTAATGCTAATGTGATAGCTAATCTGGAAAAGACATTGAGCTAACTGTGAAAATTGAATAAATTGCTCTAGCATTGAACATACCTAAACTTAACAAAATGAGAATTCCAGTGGTTAGAATCCATATTGCATACAAAATCATAAATGCTCCAATGAAATCTTGAATGAAATTTAAAAACTTCAGCAAAAACACCATGAATTCTCAGCATCCCTGGCACCCAATTTTCAGGAATCCTCTATCTTATAAACCCACTTTAGAAACAAGCTCAATTTCACAGAAACGAGATCAGAGTTTGTGACACAAATACAAGATCCGTAAATTGCAAATCCAATTTAGAGAGTAGCCAAATTGGGTATAAATCGAACCAAAATTATCATCCCAAGAGAGGATTTCCTAGTCATTCGCTTCAATCTGAAATGAAAGAAGATTGGTGGCAAGAATGCCATAATTGCATAAAAAGGTAAAGAATCACACAAATGTCCTCGACAAGATTTTGTGCCTCTTCCTAAACCACAATAAAGAGAAGGACGAGGGCTTATCCATTAATCCCTTTGTTTTTTTGTTATAACAATTTGATTTTGTTTGTGTTTGTGTTTGAAGTTCATGGGAATGAACGTTCCAATGCAAGATTGTAATCATATAATATTTCTAATTTTCCAATGTAATCAAGCAGTCTAGAAATTAGTTTCAAACCTAGGATCTGTTGAGAATAGAGGTCAATATCTAGAGAAGAGAACATTTGTGAATAGCTTATTTGTATTTGGCACGCATCTTGGAACACTAATTTTGGATAACAAAGAATATTTTGTCAAATGACCTGAAAAATTTCAAACTTCTTCATTAATAAGGCAATATCAGAGAGTGGAACATATTTACCCAACAATTTTATTAGACACAAGACGAAAAAGAAACATTAAATGATAATAGAGTATAGCTTGTTAAAGGACATGAATGCTTTCAAAACTATGCCCTGGACTAAAATTTTCCAATGTTAATATTTACCTCATAATTGAGTACAACTTGTTGAAGGAAAACGATGCTATAAAAACCACATCTTGGATGTGAATGCCTTCATGGCTACATCTTGCACTAAAATTCACTAAGCTCAATATCTACCTAATTCTTTTATAGAGTCCACAAAATTGAAAGGGTGCTTTTACATCATATTTCAAACATCTTGTATAGCAATACATAGCAAAATTTAGTGGGTTAAATAAAAATAGAATAATAAATTTCCCACTCACCAGGGTTGGGAAAAAATATTCAACGATCATTTGGGGCAACATAAAAAGAGAGCATTTGCAGGATCAAAAATTTCTTTGCATATTAATGAAAATCACTCTTGCAAAACTCCTAGACCAATTGCAAGCTCTACAGTAATTGCTCCCTATAAAACATCGACTTCTACATAAGCAAGTGGCTCAAATGAATCCACAAGAAGTTGAGATTTATGAACTACAATTTCATGTTGTCCATCATCATCTTCTTATGCTTCTGGAAGCATAGCCATTACTAGATCCCTCTTAGACTTGAAATCAAGAAGGGAGTTATATTCAAGTAACCAAAAATGGGCATCATGCAATGGTAAATGTTGAATAAGATTGTTTAAATATAATTAGCATGCACTTAGCATCGATAGAAAATCTTCCATATCATATTTGGAAAGATTAGGAATGGCATGAAGGCCCTTCCAAATGAAGAGGAATGGAGCCCAACCAAAAGGTCAATCCTCACATGTGTTTCCTCGGCTTTCATTGCACCAAAGGCTGGACTCGCCTAAGGGATCACTGCAGCAACCTCCACTAACAGCATCTCAATGCAAAGCACCCTCAACTTATCCCACATGCAGGGGTCGATCTACTTTCACTCTTCTAGGAAGAGGTTGGCAATGGATTCAACAAGCTTGAGGATTTTAGTGGAGAGAGGAGGCTTCAACCCATATGGGATCACAATGTGATGACAATTTCAGTTTTTTGGATTTGGTTTCCATAGAAAAATAGTTTGGAGTGTCAGATTGGACTCCAAATGGAATGTACAAAAGTGATCTTTTGTATTTATCTGCAGATTCATGTCTCAGAGCGAGAATGAGATAGTTTTTATAATATAAATCAAAATCTAATCTGTACCAGAATTGTAGTCTCATGCTTTTAAAGATGAACTTAAAGCTGGGAATGAGTCACCATGTTTTGAATATATCGAGAAGAAGACAACTGCTTCAGGAAGATAGATATTTCCAACAAAAAGAATAATAGATGTCTCCGAGTTTTTGAATGATAAGGGTTCCTAGCTCTAGAAAACCGTGCAGAGCTACCTTATTTCCCTACAGAGCTATGGAATTTTAGTTATCTGGTACTAAACACAGTCTCTATAAGTTGGCTGATAGAACTAATACTCTCTTGGAGTCAATCACGTGACCTGAACTTTGGGTCAAACTGCATACAACAAGCATGCCCATATCATTCTTGGATCGAACTCCATCACCGATTTCCAAGGCCAAAAACCGTGCTCCTGTACATAGAGTTCGTTGTAATTGCCTATTCCGATGGTAGTTTGAATCAGATGGTAGTTTAGAAAAAAAGGTGAACTATTTTTACCTGCAGTCATGATGCGGAGAAGAGAGATACATGAGGCCAGCAGACAAATATCTCACTAGCTAGGTCCAGATGTTGAGGTATAGCATGAATAAATCCAATCCTCAGTATCCTCCACTAGAATCACTTCCTGTCCATAAAAATTTGATTTATTTGATATTGCATCTGCCGCAATCAATGGACTGAATATTAGCATTCGATATTGGGTCTTCCCCCATCAATGGAATGAAGATTCGATATTGGCTTTCGATCTTGGGTCCGATGGTAGTAAAACCATATCATTTTCCCTTATTATGGAAAATTTGTTAGGATATTATTTTCTCGCACTATGAAAAGATTGTGGTTGGGAGGGATGGACTGAAGATTCGATATTGGCTTTCGATCTTGGGTCCAATGGTAGTAAAACCATATCATCTTCTCGCATTATGGAAAATTTGTTGGGATATCATTTTCCCGCACTGTGAAAAGTTTGTGGTTGGGAGGGATGGACTCAAGATTCGATATTGGCTTTTGATCTTAGGTCCGATAGTAGTAAAACCATATCATTTTCCCGCATTATGAAAAATTTGTTGGGATATCATTTTGCGGCACTATGAAAAAATTGTGCTTAGGAGGGATATTGTTAAGAAAAATTAAAGTTTAAATTTTTAAAAGTGTTAAATTTTCCAATGTTTAAAAAATAGATAGAATGTTTTATTTACAATTTTACATATTTTAATAGTATTTGAGGATTTTACATGTTTTTGGTTGAGATATTAGGTAGTATTTATTATAATAATAAAAATAAAAATAATTTAATTTCAAAGTTATGTTTTTATGTAATGATTTTCTTATTAAAGTTTATAGAGGCAAAATGTGAGGTGTTGGAAGGAAACAAGTACTTTTAACCTAGTTGTATTGAAAACATTTAGGTGTTTTTACATATTAACTAGGTAAAAATAAAGTAGAGTATATAGTAAATGGATTTAATTAAAGTGTTAGTTTATTAACATTCATATGTCAAATTTGGAAGGATTAGAATACAATATTTCTTTAGGTTAAATATATTTAACTTGTTGCACCAATGAGGTTGTAAGACCTTATGTTTTCATCTTGAGAAAATGGAGTTCTCTCCTAGTCATTCACATAGTTTAGTTTAAGCAAAGTAGGTGTTTTTCCTTAAGATGTAAACATTTCATTTTAAGTAGTGTGATAATGTGGTTTCAACGAAGCATTAAAATAGGGAATGAGCATGCACATTTGAGATAGTAGTGACATTAGGTTCTGCTTCAGGTATGAGTGCACGCCTAAGAAGACTCTAACAAAGGTTGAAGAGTTTGAATAGTTAGATATGTTGGAGGGTTGTAGTCTCAATTAGAGGTTTAGAAAAATAATTTAAGCACCATGAGAAGTTGTGAAGCAAACTTAAGACATTTGACAAGTTGCACAAAGGAAATTTGATAGTGGTACTAAGTGAACATTCTTTGATCAAAGTTCATACCCTCTCCTTATCACTACCACTTTGCAAGACGAAGAAGAAATTTGGAATATATGTGAAACCAACTAAATAAGTTGGCAAGGTTATTGCAACATATATAGGTGGTCATTTCGTGTTGCAAAAGGAGGTGCTGGCCCACTCCCCTTTTCGATAATTTGTCAACCTTTGAATTTGATTCCCCGTGAATGTGATCAAATGATATGACCCTAAAGATTCTAATAAGCTCCATACTTTTAATCATCCTTTGATCCAATAAAGAAGTGTACAAGGAAGTATAACCATTCATCCAATCTAAAACAACCTTTGAATCCCCTATGACTTGTAAGTTTAGATTGTTGAAGTGACACAATTAAAATGACTAACATAAACGACTAATTCATATTATTGTAGTTTTTGTTAGGTAGTCATATTTTTGTTCCTAGACTAAATTAGTCATTCATGTTAGTCATTTTTAGTAGTATTACTTATTATCTAGTCGTATATTTTAACTCATGACTAAATTAGTCATTTATGTTAGTCTTTTTTAGTTGGGTCTCTTAATATTGCTAATTTTTGGTAGTATTTCACTTGGAAAAGTTGTGGTGACTAAAGTTTTTAGTCACCTAGTCACTAATTTCACCATTTTATACTAGTGAATTGAGACTATAACCCTCCAACATATCTAACTATTCAAACTCTTCAAACTTTGTTAGAGTCTTCTTAGACGTGCACTCATACCTGAAGAAGAACCTAATGTCACTAGCATCTCCAATGTGCATGCTCATTCCCTATTTTAATGCTTCATTGAAATCACATTATCACACTACTTAAAATTAAATGTTCACATCTTAAGGAAAAACACCTACTTTGCTTATAACAACCTAAACTATTTGAATGACTAGGAGAGAACTCCATTTTCTCAAGATGAAAACATAGGGTCTTTCAACCTCATTAGTGGAATGAAAGCTGAGGAAACACATGTGAGTATTGCCCTTTTTTTGGGCTCCATTCCTCTTCATTTGGAAGGGCCTTCATGCCATTCCTAATATTTCCAAAGATGATATGGAAGATTTTTTATCAATTTTATGTGCATGTTGATTAGATTTAAACAATCTTATTCAACATTTACCATTCCATGATGCTCATTTTTGGTTACTTGAGTATAAATCCCTTCTTGATTTCAAGTCTAAGAGGTATATAGTAATGGCTATGCTTCCAGAACCATAAGAAGATCATGATGAACAACATGAAATTGTAGTTCATAAATCTCAACTTCTTGTGGATTCATTTGAACCACTTGCATATGTAGAAGTCGCTGTTCTATAGGGAGGAATTCATGTAGAGTTTGCAACTGGTCTAGGAGTTTTGCAGGAGCGGTTTTCATTAATATCCAGATAAATTTTTGATCTTGCAAATGCTCTCTTTTTATGTTGCCCCAAATGATCGTTGAATATTTTTTCCCAACCCTAGTGAGTGGGAAATTTATTATTCTATTTTTATTTAACCCACTAAAATTTTGCTATGTATTGCTATACAAGACGTTTGAAATATGATGTAAAAGCGCCCTTTCAATTTTGTGCACTCTGTAAAAGAATTAGGTAGATATTGAGCTTAGTGAATTTTAGTGCAAGATGTAGCCATGAAGGCATTCACATCCAAGATGTGATTTTGATAGCATCGTTGTCCTTCAACAAGTTGTCCTCAATTATGAGGTAAATATTGACCTTGACAAATTTTAGTCCAGGGCATAGTTTTGAAAGAATTCATGTCCTTTAACAAGCTATACTCTATTATCATTTAATGTTTTTTTTTCTTCTTGTGTTTGATAAAATTGTTGGATAAATATGTTCCACTCTCTGATATTGCCTTATTAATGAATAAGTTTACAATTTTTCAGTTCATTTGACAAAGTATTCTCTATGATCCAAAATTAGTGTTCCAAGATGCGTGTCATATAAAAATAAGATATTCACAAATGTGCTCTTCTCTAGATATTGACCTCTATTCTCAACACATCCTAGGTTTGAAAAATCTCTAGCCCACTTGATTACATTGAAAAATTAGAAATACTAGATGATTACAATCTTGCATTGCAATGTTTATTCCCATGAACTTCAAACACAAAAAAAATCAAATTTTTATAACAAAAAAACAAAGGGATTAATGGATAAACCCTCATCCTTCTCTTCATTGTGGTTCAGGAAGAGGCACAAAATCTTTTCGACGACATTTGTGTGATTCTTTACTTTTTTATGCAATTATGGAATTCTTGCCACCAATCTTCTTTCATTTTAGATTGAAGTGAATGACCAAGAAATCCTCTCTTGGGATGCTAATTTTGGTTCGATTTATACACAATTAGGCTCCTCCCTGAATTGGATTTGCAATTTACAGATCTTGTATTTGTGTCACAAACTTTAATCTTGCTTCTGCGAAATTGATCTTGTTTCTAAAGTGGGTTTATAAGATAGAGGATTCCTGAAAATGGGGTGCCAAGGATGTTGAGAATTCATGGTGTTTTTGCTAAAGTTCTTAAATTTCATTCAAGCTTTCATTATGATCCGAAAATGGAATGTACTTGTTTAAGGGTGCAAGGTATCCATTTTCCATAATTTCAAATGTGAGTTATACACTCCAAGTGACCTCTGAAAATGTGAAAACTTCTTATTTCTTATACAGAGATAGACTGTAGGGGCATTCACCGGACATGTGACCTCTAAAGAGAGGATGAGTTCCAGAGGCTACCTGACCCTCTACAGGCTCTACCTAAAGAAATAATGAAGTAAACACCTAGAAGTCTTTGACATACACATACTTGAAGTTTGATGTCTTGCGGAATAAGACAAATAACTTTCTGCAGCTGAATAGGTGATTATGTGTGTATGCAAGTTATTTATATTTTTTGTTTACCACTTTATATCAGTTTTTTTTAGCATATCATCTTCAACAAATAAAGACATCAAAATGATAAAGCAGTTCACCCCTTCTAGGCTACATCTGCTCGACCAAGCCTCTCAAACTAGGCTTGTCCTCTTGTATTAAAAATGTTACAAAGGCTAATACAAGAATATGAGTTTCTCGAAAGACAGATCTGACTATAAATATAGAATCAAAAGATAGGAATTAGCTAAACATGCTCTTTCCCAAACACTAAACAGTGAAATTGTACCTCATACAGTACTTTCCCCAATTGGCCCTGGTGGCCCTTTAGAATTGCATGGAGAGTTTCGAGGTGAATATGACCTTAATTGGTTCTAAAACCTCTACCATTAGACTCAGAAGGTTGAAAATAGTAGACATAGGCTTTTGAATCACCAAAAATGGATGAACACAGCCCCCAAACAACTCAAGCACTGCAATGGCCCTAGTGGCCCTGAAAGCTTCCCTGAAGCTAAACAGTGAGAAGAATGCCTCAACAGGAAAAAAGAGCTGTAGAAATGGATTCAAAATGCTGGAAAACCTTAGGAATGACCTTCGTTCCACATTCACTGGCTGCACAATTCCCAATGCAGCTCCTAAACTGATTTGGCCTTGGTGGCTCCTCGAACTTCCACAAAGCAAAATCACCTACAAATGACCTCGGATGGCTATGAAACCTATGCCAATGGCTTTAGAAGGTCGAAGAGACCCAAAATCAAAAAAAATTCGTCCAAAAATGACTTTCCTAGCCAAAGTTATGGCCATTTACTCCCAACTGCTAGCTGGTCCTAGAAAGACTCCAAATAACTTTAGTGGAAGTCCAGATAGGTCTGCCAATTATGGCGATACTGCCAAAATTTTGCGCTCCGCCAATATTCCTGCCAGTCTAACTACCTTAACTCCAGTTTTAGCGCGCATGTGACCAAAAATCTCGGCTGGTGGTTTGCATTGGAGTTTGTGCCGGCGGTTAAGGGAATAGACCCACGGTTTTGGGCACGTAGTCATATGTATGGGGGCTGGACGTTATGGGTTGGCCCCCTTCGGGCCCCACCAAAAGCCATTTTAAACTTCATATAAATTTTCCCCACTCACATAACAAGACCTTTAGTTGTGGCTCAACGGTTAAGCATTGATGCAGGAGCATCAAGACCATTTTTTTCATTGTAAATATGTGATTAAAGGGGGTGTGACAATTCTTAATATTTTATTAATTAATTTGTTATTTTTAATAAAATAGGAGAAAGTGAGGATTTTGTAAATATTCTTTTAAGGAATATGAGAGAAAATAGAGTTAGAATTAATGAGGGAGCCTAAGTTGGAATTAGTTTCTAAGTCTTAGGGATGAGAATCTATCTTTTAGGGATGTTGAGAGATTTAGGGATTTGTTGAGATACTAAGGGGATTTAGCATTTAATTTAATGATATTTTTAAATTGTATAAACAGAAGAAGTTTTTGAGAAAAAAGATAGAATAGGAGTGAGTGAGGGAGTGTGAGAGGTTTTTTTGGAAAGCCTTCGGCAGTTTGTAAGGGCCATCAGTGTCGAAGATCAGGCCAAAAATAAGTTTGTAAGTGTTCTCCTTTTGTTTTTATGTAAACGGTGTTTCAAATGTGTATATATATATATCATTGATTAAATGAGGAAGGCGTAGAATTGGTTCTGACTTGGATTGTTCCTGAGTTCACTGGTTTTATATATGGATTTGAGCAAATAATTACAATCTTGAATTCCAGCGTTATCTATTAATCTGCATTAAATAGATTGGAGAGGCAGATGTAAAATCTCTGTGGATCGATCCCTGGAAAACCAAATTCTGTAGGAGTGAATGGCAATTGAATGTTGAAAGGAGGCGCTTTTGCATAACTGTTAAAAGTCTGTATACTTGTCTTCAAACCGAACTGGTTCTGTTATAGCGTATATCCATCTGCACATATAATCATTCAATGCCTCGTCCTCAATGCAACACTGTGATAACCAGTTCTGCGCTGATTTATAGTTGATGGTGCTTTTATGCGGCATCATAGAGACCATTTAGTGAGGCGTGACTTGATAGAGGAACCAACTGGACTATTAATTTGAAGAGAATCTTATTCTTCGAGGGAACATGCGTGCGATAAGTAACCGGAATTAGTGGGGAAATTGGGGAGTTGGCTCCCTTTAACATTCTTGTTTTTATCCAAACAGCGTGTCAACCAATAAGTCCTGCGTTGAATTCTGGGTTCCACAATACTAAATGCCGAGTTAAATTGCAAGTACGCAGATCTGATTATGGCGATGGTGATAGCGTAGAGGGAGAGCAGCGACGGGTGCGTCGGGCTATGTCCATTGTGCATGTTGAATCCGAGTTTCAGGTACATTTGCAGTGGTTGTTTCCAGGAGCGCGTGGTCCCATTAAGATCTTTTTTTTCTGTGCGCATAAGGCGTCGATGGCATGGTAATTACCGTGTATGGTTGTTAATTATAAAACTGTATAAGATGCGTTCCATTCTAATGTTCAAGTTGCGGAATTATTCAGGTCTTGATGCATCTTTATTCAATATTTAATAGATATTTATTCTGTTCTAAAACGCATCTTGCTCGGCATCAGCAAACATACGGTTGGCCTGGAAGGACCGAGTCCCCTGTTTCCATATTAACGACAATGGTGATTTTATTGTCCAATAACAGGAAATGATTTTAATTGTAAGGATTTCTTTGTTTATATGTCGAAGATCTGTGAGGAAAATTTATCTGCAGACAGACTAGAAATGAAAGAGAGTATTGTGACTGTTGGTGATGACAAAGAGAGTTTTCTGACGGGTGATTGCAGGGTAGAGTGGTGTCAGCCCTTGTATCTGAGTTAAATATTTGGGTTGATTACTTTGAACAGAATGGGTGTGGGAATTAGAATGTAATTGGCAATTACACTGTGGCCTTCTATTAAAGGAGTGTCAATTGTGAGTTGCAGTTTGAATTTTAAGTTTTAAATAAAAGTTTCCGCATGATAGAGACAGTGGGTGACTTTGTAATTTTGAAGCTGAGATGCAAGAGAATTTGCATGGTAGGTGAGGTTCTTTCCGTTGCAGGTGGACCCTGAACCAATATCACATACTTCGGCAAATTGAAGTGTAATGCAAATTGCCAGCACAAGGAAATTTTATAGGGACAGTTTTGATGTATGCGTGTGTGCATTGAACACCTTGAGATTCTGGGCATCGCAGGGTTTTCCCTGCGTCAAGCATTTTGGTGTTAGACGGGAGGTCATGGGATCGAACCTCATTGCCACCCAAAATTTTAAATAACGCACATGCGACCTGCTGACGTCACCCTGGCCACGTGGCTGCCTCTGGGATTGCCACATGGCAACTTTTGATTGGCTGCCCAAAACAGAATATTCCAATGAATTTTCTACGGAATATTCTTTTTTTAATATTTTTTTTTGAAAAATATTAAAAAATTAAGGGTTATTGGGCGATTTTGTTTTTGGCATAAATTTCTCATACGGCGACCGTTTTTCGAACCGTTCACAGTGCCGGAATTAGGAGGACGAGCTATATCTAGTTTTTCAAGTCCAAACTAGTTCTGAGCACTTTCATTTTTGACCATTTTACGATGCTTGGTCCTGAGCTCCTAATCACACCTCCCAAATGAGAAGGCTTTTGGTCCCCAAAAGCTCACTGAATCTCTGAGCTGAACTGTACCACACTTGAGGAATAGAAATATCTTCTTCCGTTCAGCCAAAAGAGCATATTGATAACGAAATGTCCTGCCTTGCCAACTGTCGTCATGGCAACTTTTTGCTGCATAAGCCAAGTACTTGTCGAATCCCGACCAAGTTCTTTCACCAGAAAAATTTGAAATTGCAGGAACCACCAATGAAACTTGCTGATATATGAGCTGAAATCTTCCTCTGAACATGTGGGCTTGCCAACTGTCACAATGTCCATCCATGGCACCTCCCAAATGAGAAGGCTTTTACCGGCTATAGCATGCTGAATGTACTGCAAATGCTCATCCCAAACTCTTGGGATACTTGCTGCAAAAACTTCTTAAAAGAAGTAGAGAACCATGCTGAAATTTGAGCCCTCTTTGCATGCATGCTTTTCCAGCTCATGGGATTGTGCACAGCTTTGCACCAAATTCTTTCCCTGCACCAAATGACACCAAAGGTATCTTGTGCAACAAGACAATCATCAACAACAATTTGTCCTGAAATATGCTGAACAATGGACTCAACCATCAACATAACAAGTGTGTACACAACCGACACAAGTCGACAAAACATGTGCACCACAATCGACACAATTCGACACCATAAGTGGCACAATCAACAATGTAAAAGTGTGCTCACAAGCGACACTAGTCGACTGTCAACAAGATACATTTACAAACACATGTATGTATAAAAAACAATGAACTATATATAGTTCGATAAACACACCTACAACGTCTATGTACAGGTGCAACTTCAACTCTTCTTTTCTAAGACCAACAAGTACATCAACCCAATAAAAACACATGTGGGTGACAAGAGTTGAAATAGAGTGAGTCTCATACTCAGCTTTTTCCATCTTGCAACTTGCATTCCCTTAACAAAGAAATGCATTCAATCAAAAGACATGCAACTTTAATTGGATAAGAATTCTAACCATTTCTTACCAATCCATTTCAAAGGCGCTTCCTTTAACTACACATCAATATCAACATGTGTATCATCCTGACACATATCAATGATGGAAACTTCCTTCCCATTCGTGGAAGCATTGTTGGATTCAGAGTCCAACACCTTTCAACAGTATGTCCATGCTTATGGCAATAAGTGCAACACATGTTCATCTTCTTGACAGCATGATTTGCATTGTTCAATGGAACTTTGGCTTCTTGCCTCCTTTCCTTCAAAATTTTCCTGTATGTTGCCATTCTTTTCCAACATCTAGAAACACTATGGTTAACCAAACCACAAAAAGAACATGCAATTCTTTTCCAATGCTTATGTGGAAATTTTCCATGCTTTACATGATCAAAGGAAGTATGATGGAAATCAGATTTATACCTTTCTCTTTCACCTTCATTACCTTCATAAGGAGGTGAATCAAAAGAAGAAGAAGCTCCCTTTGGAACCCTATCAATCCCTTCAATGGTTTTAGAGCTTTCACCACTTTCTTGTTCAAGTGCATTCTTATGCAAACCTTCTTCTTGCAAGGTATGTTTCAAACTATTGCATTCCTCAAGGATACAACCTTTACAACCTTGAGATAGAGAACTTGAAATGAAACTCCTTCTAGGAACTGTTTCAATTGCCTTCATGGCTACTTTGGAACTTTCTCTATAAGATTGTCCATAGCCAAGACCCAAATTCTTAGGCCTTACCTCAACCATTATTGGTCCAGGTGGATGTTGGTGGCCACCCACCTATCCCATTTGGACCCCCACAACTATCTCTTTCAGTTTTTCTGTTTCCTTAATTATAGCACAGTTTACTATTTTTAGCAGTTTTTCGGGTCCTAAACTTCCGGAGCCATTTTGAGGCCCTAAACGACGTTTTTTGGGAAATCCACCGCCAACAATTTTTTTGTTTAAAAATCATCTTTTATGTCGTAGTCCTCGGAGATATCTTTCCAACGGGCTATCATGCGTGTCAAACGGAGATAGTACGACCAATTCGCGACCCCGGGAAGTTGATGTACCAACTTACCCAAAAACGGGGCCCACAATTTGGCGTTTCATCTTCTAGGGTTAGGTTTTGGAATGTGAAGGGTTTTCCATTGTTTCTCAACAATAAATAGGCCTTCGAGCCTCATTGTAAGACAGTTTTTGGGAGAGCAGTTCAGAGGCATGTAGCCACCACATCTCTTCTCAGAGATAAGCTACCATCGCCCTAGCTGGTTTATTTCCATTTCTGTTTGTAAGCATATTTCAGTATTTTACAGTAATGAATTGAGGTATTATTTCCGCTACATATCTGTCTTTATGGTTATCTCTGTATTTTATTGCGTTCCTGTTTAAATCTGGATCAGTGGTATCAGAGCGGTCTGCTTTTTTCTCTGTTTTTCTTTGCATGTCCCCAACGAGGTCGGGATATAAGGAGTTAGGTCTGGAACTGGTCGAACCTTTGCAAGACCAACCTCGCAAATCTCGACGACCTCCCATGGCGGATGATAAGAAAAACGAGGGGGCAGGAGATCCTATCAAAATCTTGCTCGAAGAAGCTCTCGAGTGACAAAGGAACGCGATGATGGACAACTTTGCCCAAATCCTTCAGCGGCTACCTAGAGGCGACGCATCGGCTTCCAACAGCTACTCTGGAAATGCCGTACCATTTAAGGTACAAGTTAATTTTGAAATCCCCATCTTCGAGGGTCAAATAGACGCCGATGCAGTAGATAAATGGTTAAATCTGCTCGATGGGTATTTTTATGTTCATGAATTTTCAAGTCAGGAAAAGATTGTTTTTGCTCTTCTCAAAGCAGCCCCCCACGTCAAGGACTGGTGGGAAACCTACTGCGAACAGAAGGATGAAAGTACGGGCTCACTGTTTTCAGCTGCACCCACTTGGAATGACTTCCAGGATGCCATCAAGGAGCAGTACTACCCTGTCAAAAGCTATGAGGACAAATACATCAAATGGACCACACTGCGGCAGGGACGAGACCAAGATGTGCCAGAGTTCACAAACATTTTTCATACCCTTCACACACAATTGGGTATCAAAGATTCTGAGCTGCATTTGGTACTCAAATACCGCGGCTGCCTACTCAGATACATCTAGGAAGAGATGGAGTTCTTAAACATCTCCTCACTCGGCACAGCATACCGATACGCTGTCAAAATCGAGCAAAAGTTCAAACAGAAGAAGCGAGAGTTTGGATCTGCAAATCCAAAGCCCAAAGGATAAAGCCAAGGCGGGGTGACCCAAGACAACTCGTCGAAGCCGCAAGAAAAGAACAACACCACAAAACCGAACAAGGACACAGGAAAGTGGTGTGAGTTCCACAAGAGTCCCACTCATAACACAAGTGAGTGTCGGACCAAGCAGTCACTGGTGGCCGAGTTGAAGGCTTCCGAATCAGATGCATGTTCTGACTTTGATTCAGAACCCGACAAGGGGAATGACAAAGGGAAGCAGATCATTGATGCGGATCCCAGCGCCACTGTTGCTACTGCCAAGATCCAGAAAAATGAGCTCGAAGATCCAGAGGAGGGGGAACGTCTTTTCCACTCACAGATGTGGGTGAAGGGTTTGCCACTGCAATTCATTGTCGATAGTGGCAGCCAAAAGAACCTCATTTCAGCATAGGTCGTGAAGCGGTTGGGCCTACCAACTACACCATACCCACAGCTGTACAGTATCGGTTGGCTTCACGAAGGACGAGATCTCAAAGTTCGCCAGCAGTGCCGCCTTCCCTACAGCATCAAGCCCTTCACAGACG
Source organism: Pinus tabuliformis (assembly GCA_031772625.1). Lineage (NCBI taxonomy): Eukaryota > Viridiplantae > Streptophyta > Pinopsida > Pinales > Pinaceae > Pinus > Pinus tabuliformis. The sequence continues at coordinate 266,725,870 of CM062811.1, forward strand.
AGGTATTGTGTGATGTTACACCTCTGGATGTTTGTGATGTACTATTAGGCCAGCCATACTTGTGGAGGCGACATGCTGTGTATGAGTCAAGGCCTCCCGCTGTCATCATTTCTTTGGATAATTCATTATACAGGATACCAGAGGTAGCCCCACCTACCGCCACCTCTTTGATCACTGCTAAGAAAGGTAGCAATCTCATCTCACAGACTAGGAAATTTATTTTATGTCTGGTTCGCTCCCAAAGTAAGGGGAAGATCGTTGCTACATCCATGACCCCCGCGAAGGGTTCCTCCACACAGCAGCAGCAACAGAGGGATACAGTCGTGACAGAACACAAGAACAACTTCTGCTTACCCAGAGGGGTACCACACAAGTTTCAGGTGGGCGAAAAAGTTTGGTTACATTTGCAGAGGGAATGCCTTACCAGAACCCGTCAGAAACTCAGACCACTTCGACATGGTCCTTACACCAGTAACAAGGCTACGGGAAACAATGCTTTGAAGCATAGCATTCCTCCATTCCTTCGCTTGCACCAAGTGTTCAATGTGGACCATCGCCGACCATGCTCCCCACCATTTCTGGACACATCAGAGATTGCAGAACAGCTCACCAAAGACCCAGCTCAGTAGAAGCTTCCTCATCTCAGGGAGGAACTCAACGCAATGGGGACCATTGCTTCCTAAGGGGGGAGGAATGATCCAGGTGGATGTTGGTGGCCACCCACCTATCCCATTTGGACCCCCATAACTATCTCTTTCAATTTTTCTGTTTCCTTAATTATAGCACAGTTTACTATTTTTAGCAGTTTTTCGGGTCCTAAACTTCCGAAGCCATTTTGAGGCCCTAAATGACGTTTTTTGGGAAATCCATCGACAACGATTTTTCTGTCTAAAAATCGTCTTTTCCGTCGTAGTCCTCGGAGATATCTTTCCAACAGGCTATCATGCGCGTCAAACGGAGATAGTACGACCAATTCGCGACCCCGGGAAGTTGATGTACCAACTTACCCAAAAACGGGACCCACAATTTGGCGTTTCATCTTCTAGGGTTAGGTTTTGGAATGTGAAGAGTTTTCCATTGTTTCTCAACAATAAATAGGCCCTCGAGCCTCATTATAAGACAGTTTTTGGGAGAGCAGTTCAGAGGCATGTAGCCACCACATCTCTTCTCAGAGATAAGCTACCATCGCCCTAGCTGGTTTATTTCCATTTTTGTTTGTAAGCATATTTCAGTATTTCACAGTAATGAATTGAGGTATTATTTCCGCTGCATATCTGTCTTTATGGTTATCTCTATATTTTATTGTGTTCCTGTTTAAATCTGGATCAATTATTGGCTCAACTATACCCTGTGCATGTTTGCCCAATCCTTTTCCTTCATATCCCATTTTGGACATCAACTTGGACCCTATGCCTCTGGTATGTTTCTCAAAAGAACCAACATAAACATTCTTATAAGAATTGGAAGACAAACTAGAATTTTTTACCTCTTCTTCAAGATGATACTTGGCTAAGGCTTCTTTGGCAGCAAGGAGTTGCGTCTCCAACTCATGCATCCTTTCCATATTCATGTTTGCAATATGAAGTTGGCCTTCCATTTCCTGCAATTGGTTAGAAAGAAACTGCTTCTCTTCCCTCATGGAATTCAACTGATCTTGAAGTCTAGAGCTCTTTCTTTCATCCTCATACATTTCTCTCACCATATTCATCATGATGAAAAATTCTTGCTTCAAGCCTTCATCAAAAAATCTTGTGAAGGAGGACGATTTTGAGAACTCACTTATGGAAGTTGTCATTATAAAAATGAACAAAAGAGCTTCAGCAACTCAAACAACAAGTAGTTTGCAGAATAATAAAGCAGTGAATCTTCAACATTGCTTAAGACACCTTTCAAGCTACACAATCAAGCTAGTGATTTTAGTCAAGCAAACCTAGTGCTCTGATACCATCTGATCTAAAAATGGAATTTACTTGTTTAAGGGTGCAAGGTATCCATTTTCCATAATTTCAAATGTGAGTTATACACTCCAAGTGACCTCTGAAAATGTGAAAACTTCTTATTTCTTATATAGAGATAGATTGTAGGGGCATTCACCGGACATGTCACCTCTAAAGAGAGGATGAGTTCCAGAGGCTACCTGGCCCTCTACAGGCTCTGCCTAAAGAAATAATGAAGTAAACACTTAGAAGTATTTGACATACACATACTTGAAGTTTGATGTCTTGCGAAATAAGACAAATAACTTTCTGCAGCTGAATAGGTGATTATGTGTGTATGCAAGTTATGTATATTTGCTTTTTAACACTTTATATCAGTTTTGTTTAGCATATCATCTTCAGCAAATAAAGACATCAAAATGATAAAGCAGTTCACCCCTTCTGGGCTACATCTGCTCGACCAAGCCTCTCAAACTAGGCTTGTCCTCTTGTATTAAAATGCTACAAAGGCTAATACAAGAATATGAGTGTCTCGAAAGATAGATCTGACTATAAATACAGAATCAGAAGATAGGAATTAGCTAAACATGCTCTTTCCCAAACACTAAATAGTGAAATTGTACCTCATACAATACTTTCCCCAATTGGCCCTGGTGGCCCTTTAGACTTGCATGGAAAATTTCGAGGTGAAGATGACCTCAATCGGTTCTGAAACCTCTACCATTAGACTCAGAAGGTCAAAAATAGTAGACATAGGCTTTTGAATCACCAAAAATGGATGAACACAACCCCCAAACAACTCAAGCACTGCAATGGCCCTAGTGGCCCTGAAAGCTTCCCTGAAGCTAAACAGTGAGAAGAATGCCTCAACAGGAAAAAAGAGCTATAGAAATGGATTTAGAATGCTAAAAAACTTCAGGAATGACCTTCGTTCCACATTCAATGGCTGCACAATTCCCAATGCAGCTCCTAAACTGATTTGGCCTTGGTGGCTCCTAGAACTTCCACGAAGCAAAATCACCTGCAAATGACCTCAGATGGCTGTGAAACCTGTGCCAATGGCTTTAGAAGGTCGAAGAGACCCAAAATCAAAAAAAATTCGTCCAAAAAGGACTTTCCTAGCCAAAGTTATGGCCATTTACTCCCAACTGCCAACTGGTCCTAGAAAGACTCTAGCTAACTTTAGTGGAAGTCCAGATAGGTCCGCCAATTATGGCGGGACCGCACAAATTTGGCGCTCCACCAATATTCCCGCCAGTCTAACTGCCTTAACTCCAGTTTTAGCGCGCATGTGACCAAAAATCTTGGCTGGTGGTTTGCATTGGAGTTCATGTCGACGGTTAAGGGAATAGACCCACGGTTTTGGGCACGTAGTCATATGTATGGGGGCTGGCCGTTAGGGGCTGGCCCCCTTCGGGCCCCGCCAAAAGCCATTTTAAACTTCATATAAAGTTTCCCCGCTCACATAACAAGACCTTTAGTTGTGGCTCAACGGTAAGCATTTTGGTGTTAGACGGGAGGTCATGGGATCGAACCTCACTGCCACCAAAATTTTAAATAACGCACATGCGACCTGCTGATGTCACCCTGGCCACGTGACTGCCTCCGGGCTTGCCACGTGGCAAATTTTGATTGGCTGCCCAAAACGAAATATTCCAATGAATTTTCTACGGAATATTATTTTTTTAATATTTTTTTTTTTTGAAAAATATTCAAAAATTAAGGGTTATTGGGTGATTTTGTTTTTGGCATAACTTTCTCATACGGCGACCGTTTTTCGAACCGTTCATGGTGCCAGAATCAGGAGGACGAGATATATCCATTCGTTTAGGTCCAAACTAGTTTTGAGCACTTTCATTTTTGACCATTTTACGACACTTGGTCTTGAGCTCCTGATCACATTAGACCATTGATGATTTTGTATGCAATATGGATTCTAACCACTAGAATTATCATGTTGTTAAGTTTAGGTATGTTCTATGCTAGAGAAATTTATTTCAATTTTCACAGTTAGCTCAATATCTTTTCCATATTAGCAATCACATTAGCATTAAAGTAAACTGTAGATAAAACATAAATATAAATCGTAGAAGACAAGCCAAGACAAGAGGACACAAGATGTGGTGCTATCTAGGGACAAACTTGAATGTGGGGAAACCCTTTGCCAATTCTTCTTATATGTTCTTCAATAGTTCAGCAGAGAGAGAGAGAGAGAGAAATAGTACATTTAGAACAGAAGTCAACACTTTGACTTATCTAGATAAGAGCATAGATCATCTCTAAGAAGATGATACATGAGATCAGTTGAAGACATGCTTCTTCAACTGATTCTCCAAGGTGACTCCTTCACCTATCGTTGTGCTGAATTTCATCATCATGATGCTCCACACCGTGCTACACCATGTTGCACCCATCATCACTATGTTGCATCTCATCATGATTCATTAATCATGATTGTACCCATCATGTGCCATTGCTGGACCATGTTGCTACTAACCTATGTGATTATTGCACCTTGCTTTCTTGTTGTCCCTTGCTTGCTTGTTGTCCCTAGCATGCTTTTTGTCCCTTGTATGCTTGTTGTACTTGCTACACTAATTATCATCTTCTTGTCCCAATGTGTTATACTTGCAGCACCATGAACTTGCTATATCATACTGTTGTACCTCACCATTGTGCTACCCCTCATTATTCTATAATACACTTCATCACTATACCCATCATGTTGCTGCAATATAACATCATCATGTTGCTTCCATCATCATGCTGCTTCAATGTATCATCATCACTATTTTGGGGCTTCTTTATTTGCTACATTACTGGACTAGTTAGGGCATTCTAACAGTAGTCCTAATAGCCTTCAAAATGTTGCCAGAATAACCCTGCACAACTGCGACTGCCTTTCTAAGAGGGGAGGAAAGTCTTGGCTTCAATTCTTGGTTGTTCCAACCCATATTCCACCCTTCAGCCTCCTCTTATCTACAATGGCTTGCTACAGCAAGCTGTCCCTTTGCTGTAGTAGCCCTTCTAGGGGATATTCATTCACCTAACCACCCCAAAACAATCGCCCTACCTCTCAACCTCAAGATATGGGTTGTGTCCCTCTTCAACAACTCCTCGACCTCCTCGAATAGCCTCCTAACTCCTCGTTGTTCTCTTCTAGGCTTGCTACGGCTAGGGTATATCCATACCACCCTTAGGACAGCGTATAGGCTTCCTTTTTGACAACGTCTTAAGGTCTCTCCGTAGACCCTTAATGACTGCGTATTATTACTTCTTCATAGGCTACATTAGGGCTTCCTTGATATGCAGCTAGGTCTTCTTTTTCTATGACCTAGGGTCTCTTCTTAGTTGCGTATAGGGCTCCCTCTTTGCTGTGGATTAGGGTCTTTTCTAGCTGCGCATTAGAACTCCTATTGACTGTGGCTAGGGCTTCTTAGATCTGCAGCCAGATCTCCTTCAAGACTGTGACTAGGGCTCTTCCTTCAACATGCTAGTTCTCCCTTCCTTCCCACGTCTAGGGATTCTTCATTAGGGAAACGTAGATCTCCATTAGGGTAGTGTTATCTCTTAGGATCTCTCCTCCGACTAAAAACCAAAGACAAGTAGAGAGGAAGACATCCCAAGTGAGTGTGTAGAAATGAATTGAAGGCCATATATATTTATACTAAAACGTTGAGGACAAGTGGGGTTTATTTGGTTGCTGGCTAACCTTGATGAATTGTCCCATAACACAAATAAATTCATATCTCCATGAATACTTATCAGAATCGGATGATCTTTAGATCAATCCTACACCTCTCAATGAAAGGGATCCAAGAAAAATATCAGTTGCCATTAATAAGATGACCCACATGGAGTTTGGCCCCAGTTGCCAATTTTAACACATGTTCATCCTCCTCTAAGGACACCTACACCCAACAACGTTGGTGGGTATAATTTACCAACAGAATTAATGTCTTTTCATTCCTCTGTGGGTAGACAACTTGATGTTCCATTTTCAAATCCTCAAACGATCTCGAGAAAAGATCAACTTCAATTTCAAAAATTTGGACAACACTTTTGATATAGTGGATATAGTGGCTATGGATGCTTTAAGTCTTCTGGATCCTTAGTAAGTTGTTTGTTTGTTTATTTGTTGTTTCAATTTAAAATTTTGTTTCAAAAATAACTTTATAATATAGGTTTCCATGTTTTTGAAAAATTAGTAAGTGAAAGTTTCACATTAGTGGTTTCCCTTACCTTGAATGCAAGCCATTAATAGTGGTACTCATTAGGTCTGGAGACCTCAGTTCAATATTCTTACAATTTTCTAGTGTCTGAGGTGTCATATATTTGTATTTGTTTTACTTTTCCCTGACAAAGATCAGGTCTTAAGCATAACTCCATGCTTATCTTAAGCATCCATCTTCCAATTGTGGCTTGGAAGGTCCTGACTAGCACCTTAAAAATTTATAATCCTCACATTATATATCATTATTATGTCACCGATAGCAGTCCTGGTGAATTGGGGCACTCTTGAAATTTCTTTTCTTATAAGGATCTAACTGTGCTACTTGAAAGAGAGGGAGGGGATGGTTTGGAATATAAAAATGATACTAGTCTTGGGGAACTAGGGCACTTTCTAAGTCACTTTCTTAGAAGGATCCAACTGTGCTTCTTGAAAGAGGGGGAGGGGGGTTGTTTGAATTCACAAAAATAACTAGTAATCCCAGTGAACTGGGATACCATCCAAACTAATTTTATTAAAAGGATCCAACTATGCTGCTTGAATGAGTGAGGAAGGGGGGATGGTTTGATTCATATTGGTTTGAATCAAAAGGAAAATTGATTCTGATTCAACAAGTCTTCTGATTCAGAAACAAATTCCAACTTCATATTGATTCCCTATGAGTCACCTTCAAGGTGAGACTTCAGTTCTCTAGATTTAGTATTTTTATCAACACTGCTCTCAGCTTTAGGTGGTAGTTTTTGCATAGGTTTTTGTAGGTCTCCACCAGCTGAAGCTACTGGCTATTGGCATTCATGTTGTCTAGCCATAAATTCATCCAAATGAATAGATGGTGGCCTACCACCAATAGACCCTCCATGTTGAAAATTAACAACATTTTAGGAACTCGAGTCATGCACAATAAGGAACTCATTTTGGCTCCTATGATTAAGGCACAAATCAAGGAACCCTTTTCTTGCTAATATTTCCAACACTCCCTCTTAGTGAGGAAGGTGTTCCTAGAAGAACCTCATCCACCTGGATCTATCTTCAACTCTACCAAGTTCTCCGCTTCTATAGTTGTTCCCTCTGAAATATAAGAATTCCCTGTTTTCTTCTTGGAACCTTCTTCTAAGACCTGCTCTTTCCCACCATGCTTCACGAGTCCACCACTTTAGTCATAATTTCCATGTACCCTATGTATCCTTGTGGCTGCTTCTTGATTTTTGGAGGCTCAAATCTCTTCATATCTCTCGTAACCAAATCCAACACCCACTTGGCTCAAACTCTCCCAATACTGGAAGTCTCTGACTAAGTGGCTACCTCCTCTCACCCTGGGATATGGTACTCATCATCATCATCCTTTTGGTCAGCCCAATTTCCAACTAGCTTAGACTAAAACTGAGATATTGGTCATGGCTCCATCTTGAGGGCTCTATCTTGTGCTCACTCAACCATCACTTCTTTGCTCTATGCATTATTTGCCTTATTTCTCAAGGCTGCATCTGTCTCTACCTACAACTTGTAGAGATTCTTCACCCTCAAACCTATCTACTTCTTACATCCAAAAGCTAAGTGTTGGAGGCATGCCTTACCTCTGCTGAAGATGACCTCATATCCCTTGTCCTCATGGGTGGATATCAAAACAAAATTCTGCCTCAATCTTGGAACATAAAGAACATATTTGAGGTAAAAGGAATTACCTGACTCCCTATGAAAGCTGACAGTACCAACTCCTCTAGTTGCATATTGACCATCATCTCCTAGCTCAATTTGAACCTATATGTCCTTCTCCTTCAGGTGGCTGAAACTCTTCCTATTCCCAGTCATGTGGAAGAAAGATCTTGAATCAATATACCACATATTGTTATTTGTTGATCTTTCCATGAAAAACATTAATGAGATATCTTTCTTGAACTGGGCAGAAAATTCATGTACCTTCGTTGATGGAACAACATGATCCTTCCTAACCCCCTTCTTCTTATTAACACACTTAGAAGCATAATGTTCAAACTCATGGCATTGGAAGCACTAAATATTACGTAGATCCTTCTTCTTTCCATTCTCATTGGACCCAATCTCTCATTGGCCCTTCTTGCTATTAGCCTTGCTACCCTTTCTTGCCAAAGCACAATTCTCCTCATCCTCTCTCATAATTGATCTCCCTTCTATGTTTCCTCTTTGGATCTCTTCCTGTATGAATTCAGTCGAAATTTTTTCCCACTTTAGGAATTTCTCTCTCCCACTAACAACATCCTGGAATCCTTTCGACGACTTGTGAAGTCCAAGTAAGGCAAAACCCACAAGACCATGATCAAATACAACCTTGCCCACCCCACCTAGTTTATCTCGTACCTGAGTGAACCTTGTCAAATATGGGACAATGGGATCATCCTTTCTCATCTGGATACTCCTCAACTTCTCCTTAAGAGTAAGATTCATGGTATCACTAGTACTCTGATCAGGATTGTATTGTACATCTCATATGATGTCTTCTTCTCATGGATACGAGGCATTATTTGATATTTAACCCCTTCTAGAATGATCATCTTTGCCTTGATATCATTCTTATTATGTTGGGCCAATTGTTGGGGGTCTTGAGGTGGTACTATAGCATGCTTGATGTACTCTTCCAGCACTATTGTGGTACTCCCTTTCCAAGCTATGAAGTTCAATGCTCCCTCTATATAGTGATCTTCTCTCAACCCTTGGTAAGACATATTGCTTCCCCTAAGAGCTCTCTAAAAATGTGGCCCACTAATAGTCTTGTAGTCCTTCATAAGAAGTTGTACTTAGTGCTCAAATAATTCAGCCTCTCCAATTAGTCTTGTAGTCCTTTACAAGGATTGAACATAAGCTTCTTCTGGTAGCCCTCTAATAGTGTTCCAACCTGTACATGAGCTGCCCACTTCTGTCCAAACATGACCTCTACCAACCTAACATCAACACGATACTTGAAAGGTGGAGTATCACACCTAAAGGATCAACTTATTTCTCAATTCTTCTGGACTTGTTCTTGTACAAGTGTCAACAATCTTTGGCCCTGGTTAGGGCTATTGTAACAGCTACTACAACCCTCCTCTTGGCCTGCTATTGCCTTCAACACCTGCGTTGATCCTTCTTCTATCACCCTTTGCACTTGTGTTGTTCCTGGGTTCTACTCGACCCATGTAGTAACTTCTTTTGAGGCCCTAAAAACCTCCCAAATCTTTGATACTTGAGATCGGTCTATTTCTAAGAGACACAGAGCTATTGTAGCCTGTTCTAAAGAGAATATGCTCACTAATCTTGCACAAAAAAACCTTCCAAACTTCAACCTTGTCACACAACCACCACCTGCCCAATCTCGACTGTCTTGAAACACAAGAAGAAATACTATCTCAACCTCCTTTCACTTCAAACCAATACCTAAGGGACTCGACTACCACAAACCTCCTTTTCCTTGTGTGATGCACTTGTGATGATCTTAAATCTGTTCCAAGAGCTTTGATACCATGTAGAATTTCCATGAAATTCTGATATGTTTATAAGAACAATCTGAAAAACATTTTCTTTTCTTACAAACACAAAATTTCTCTACTCAATTTGCATCAGAATAGGACAAAAATAAAACACGATCACACAATTCAAGACACAATTTTTTTTAGTAGGGAACCCAACTGGGAAAAACCCTCTTCTTGATGAGAATTTTATTGATAGCAAAAACTGAGTAATTTATCTCTTACAAAATACAATTGTTTCAATATAAAAGACACACTTGTCTTTCCTTCTTGATCTAAGCTTGAAACCCTTGCAAGACTATTGATCTCTACCACCCTCTACCAACCTGTGCACAAGATTATCTTGCACACTCTTCCTCTCACAAGAAACACACACAAACTTGTGCTTCCTATTTCTTGGTCTCACCAATTCATGCTCACCAAAAAAATGATTAAACTTGTGCCTTCGTTCCTTCCATTAAAGGAAATTCAAATGGTTAAAATTAGTGAGTTTTCTATATAAGGAATGCTTTTGTGATTGATTGTGTTGGCACCTAATCTTTTGGATTAGGACATTTGTGTAAGATAGTGTAAATAGAAAATAAGGATAAGAGGAAATGAAGAGACACTGGGAGATGAAGCCCAAGAGTCTCTTCCTCCATGTATATATTCATGATCAGTCTTAATGCAATACACAATAATCCATTTGAGGAGTTACCCGCTGGCATAACATGGTATTAGAGCCAACTCCATTTTAGCTTTTCTTCCCTTGTAACTCCTTCCTGTTCTGCCTATTTTACCGAACTAACACCTCTCCCATTGCTCCATTCTCTGCATCTTGTATACATTTGAATGTGTTTGTATACGTTTGGTTGCTCCTTTACACCTGCGCTACCCTGGTGGTTTGAAGGTTTCTCATACAACCCAGTTACTTCCTCCCACTCGAACTATACCAACATATACCACACTCAACCCCTTACCATCGAGAATCATTGCCCCTACTCTTCCCTTCCATACATTATACCTGCACAGTCCATACTAGAGCACGGTTGGCCTGAACTCCCACAACCTTGACACCCCGGTTGGGCTATTGGTCTTGGCACCTCTCCATAGTCAACTCCTCCCAACTGACCTCACCTTCCATACCATAACTGAATCCATATATCAAACTCGTGACAGGCTTTGAAGGAGGAATGACCACCACTCCATATCACAGTTTACAAAAGTGCTCCCACCGGTTCGAATTGGCATACACACTAGTCCCTCACACTGTTAATGCTCGACATCAACTCCTAGTTACTCTAGTCCCCTCACACTCCTACGCATAGTCGACTCCCTTTGTCTCTCACCCACATGACTGCAGTCTAGAGGTACACACCTCCTCTTCAGTCTGGAACCTCGTCCACCCTCCCACAGTCAGTGGCTCCAAGCGCTCCTCCTCACTAGACTCGTCAACTCCTATGACCTGTGATAATCTCATTCACAGTGACAAAGCAGTGACATTCTCATTCGCATGCAGAAGATCTTATATATGTAAAACAAAAATCACCATCGCTTGGATGGAGAGATCGAGTGATTGAGTCATTATAGTAACATGGTTCATTTAGCTCATATAATCACTTCAAAGAGTCAAATGTAGGCCATAAGGAAATAAAATAAATGTTGCGGAAAATCTTATTTGGTTTTAATATGGAAAAGCTAAAGCTTCAACAAAACTTCAGGTGTACTAGGAACCCCAATTCTCTCTTTGCATATCTCTTATTCAGGGTTTGTTCCATGTTCATGTTCCTATTTATTGGTATGGTTTGAGAGGTTCGCATTATACTCAAGCCTCTTGTCTAGCAAATATTTTAGATATCGATAAATATGGCATCTAAATGATCATCATCCTACTAAGTGGTTAAGAATATATGTGCCATTAGTAGATGTAGGCAATGACTTTCCATAATTAATCCACATACTGATTTGCCAATCAAAGAACAACAACGCACACCAGATATCCAAAAATTACCTTGTATAGTTAATTTATTCATACAAGGATATAATTCAAGCTTATGGTTATAGCTTGCTCCACTTAGCATCACAAATAATTTCCACATGAACAATCTCCATTCTTGAAATGATGGTAACCTCACAATGATTTTGTGGGAAACAATCTTGGAAATTAATTTGGGTGCAGAGTGACAATCACCACATACTCAGAGGTTCTTGACAACTCAAATGGTTGTTCTAGGAGATGTGTTTAACAAACCAAATAAAATGGTAAGCTTCTCACTATTGTAGAAAAAAAATTCTCCTCCTCCTTCATAGAATTTAGTACAAACCTCCTGTTAAGAAGACACCCAACCACCTTCATCTCCCAAGATAAAATTGAATAGATTTCCTTTGTTTGTGCATGTGATCTATTTGTTGTAAGGAAAACATGTATTTTCCTATTATTAATCCAACTGTACTGAGGAGTCTTTTTTAGACCTTTATCTTTCATCATTTTTTATACCCTTTCAATGTTAATCCACCTGCCAACTGAAACATAAATATTTGAGAGAAGCACGTAAGGGGCCAGATTGTTAAGGTCTAGGTCAAAAAGACATTTTGCCATGCATTTTTCTAGGTTGATATTATTATTTAGTTTACACGAACTGAGCAAACAACTCCATATATTTTCATCAAGTTTTATTGACATTGTATTGATAAAGTCTTGTTCTTCATACAAACAGCTAGCTCAGCCAAGAAGGCCAAACATACACATATATATAGTGCTCCATTGTAGGTGTGATCTGATAATGTTCTCTCATGCAGTAAACATATTTATAGGCTTCATCAACTAGATTGTCATGGCTGCATGCAGATAAAACACTAAGGTCACATGATTCGGGTTCATCCCATAATGGTTCATTTTTTCAAAGATTTTTAGTGCCTCCTTGCCCTATTCATGCATTGTGTATCCTACAATCATTGCATTCCATGAGACTATATCTAGTTGTTGTGTATCCTACAATCATTGCATTCCATGAGACTATATCTCGTTGAGGAATTTTCTCAAATAATTCAACTTCATTATGAATGCACCCACATTGTGCATACATTTCTATCAAGGAATTCACCCCCATGACATCAAACATGAATCCATTTCTACCTATTTTATCATGGATCTCTGTACCTTATTCCAAAGCTTCTAAATTGACACATACTAGAAGAATACTCACAAATGTTTTTGAGTTTGGCTTCATAGCTACGGATTACATTTGTTGAAAAAGATCCAAGGCTTTTGCACCATGCGAATTCTATGAAAATATTGTTATCAATGCATTCCATGAGACTACATTCACATCAAGCATTTCCTTAAAGAGTTCCAGGGCTCATTGAATGAGTCCATTTTGTGTATAACTTGTAATCATTGCATTCCATGACCTGAGGTCTCTATGATGCATTTTTCTTAATAATTACCATGACTTGCCTATAATACATATCAAAAAGTGCAGTCATCACCACAACATCGAAATTGAAATCCATTTTGAATTATTTCTTTATGGATTTCCATACCTTGCTCCAAGCCAGCACAAGTTGGAAGAAGACTAACAAATGTTTTTGAATTAGCTCTTATCCCCATCAATTTCATTTCAAAAAATAGCTTCAGGGCTTCCTTACAATGCTCATTCTGTCTAAATCCTACAATCATGGCATTCCATGAGACCACATTCCATTGAGGAATTTCCTTAAATAACTTTAGGCTTCATCAATGAGTTGATTCTGTGCATATCCTGCATGCATGGTTGTCTGTGAGACAACATTTTGTTGAAGCATTTTGTTAAACAATTCACGTGCCTTCCATATACTTCCACATTTTGCATACATGTCTATGAGGGCATTTTCTACAACCACATCATACATAAACCCATTTCTATTTATTTCTTCATGGATCTCCACACCTAGTTCTAGGGCTGCCATGTTACTGCAAGATGGAAGAATGATGGAAAAGGAAAAGGTCTCTGGAATTCGTCAATGCCATTGAGGTTGTCTCGGCGCCTGATGGGTTGATAGTAGATACCAACGAGGTCTTTGTCTATTCAGCCTCTTGTGGATGGCTATGCACTCTCTGGCATAGCTCTAGAGACAATCTATACGATTAATATAGGAGGAACTAAGATCGATTCTAGGAATGATACTTTGTGAAGAGTTTGGGAGACTGTTCAGGAGTATTTGAAGATAAAAGTTACTGCTAAGAATGCTTATATTAATCACAACTTTATCAAATACAATGCTCTTGTTAGTGATGTTATTTCTTCTAACATGGTCTATGCAACAACATAGGAAATGGTTGTGAGTGCATCCAGTACTGTAAACCCAAAATTTCAACATTTCTTGGACTTTTAGTGTGGACTCTATTCTCACATATTTTGTTTACATGCATTTCTGTGATATCGGTAGATGAGCTATACATCTGTCAATTTGCAGTGCCTATATCAATGGTTAATCTACATTAGCGGACTTTGATGTGTCTATCAAGGCAAGGGGGTTGGATGTGTATTTTTATCAAGACTTTTTTGCCAACACTTTAGTTGGGGTGAAGTTGGTCCAGATCCAAGTTGGTCCGACAAGTCCTCTATATGTTAATACCAATGTTAATGCTATACTAAATGGGTTGGAAATAATGAAGATAAGTAGTCCTGCTGGAAGTCTGGACGAGCCCTATCTTATTCATGGCAATATTCCTATGAACTCCAAAGGAAAAAATGGGAATATGGGACCTATTATTGGATCAATTGTTGGAGATTTTGTTGCATTAAGACTACTAGCAATAGGGTATCACATGTATATCCACCCAAAATTGAAGTGAAGGAACTCCCCTCCAACCTGGTTGCCTCTTCCTTTGCGTGGTGGGAATTCAGAAACTATGGCCAACAAATTTTCCCCAAGTTCCCACAAGAGTGGTACTGGTAGCTATGTTTCATCTGCACCTTCAAGTATGGGCTAGTTCTTTACATTTGCAGAGATACAATAATCCACAAACAACTTTGATGAAATTTTATATTCGACATGGGAATTTTTTTGTGAAGTTTATAGGTGAACTAGAATATGGGACCAAAGTTGCGGTTCAACTAGATTATCCTAGATCTGAGAAAGGTCTCACAGAATTCCAAACAAGAATTGAGATATTGTCTAAATTTCAACACCGCTATCTTGTTTCTCTGATTGGATACTACGAGGAATGCTTGGAAATTATTTTGTTTTATGAATACATGGCCAATGGGCCTCTGAGGATTCATTTGCATGGGACGGATCTTCCATCTTTTTCCTAGAAACATAGGCTTGAAATAAGTATAGGGGTGGCAAGAGGCCTCCATTGCCTTCATACTAGGGCAACACAGGGGATTATTCACCATGATGTGAAGACAAAAAATATTTTTCTGGATGAGAATCTTCTTTCTAAGGTGGCAAGTTTTGGTTTGTCAAAAACTAGACATACATTAGACTAGACACATGTGAGCAGTGTTGTGAAAGGAATTTTTGGATACCTTGATCTCGAGTATTTCTGAAGGCAGCAACTCACTGAGAAGTTTGTTGTCTATTCTTTTGGTGTGGTGCTCATGGAGGTTTTCTATTCAAGGCCAACGATAAATCCTACTCTTCCAAGAGAAAATCAACATGGCAGAGTGGGAAATGTACTAGCAGAAAAGATGAATGCTTGACTAGATCATTGATCCTCATCTTGTGGATACAATAAATCATGGCTCCTTGTAAAAGTTTTGAGAGACAACAACTAAGTGTTTGGCAGAGAAAGTTATTGATAGGCCTGTTATGGGCGATGTGCTAAGAAACTTAGAGTATGCCTTTGAATGATCTATTAGAGTGAAGGATTGTCTCCTTATCCAGTATGAAATCCTTGTATTTGGTGATAGACTATAGAATTCAATAGAATCACAGTCATAAGATTAACAATTATGGGCAACATCATTGAAGGTTTTTGAGTGCTATGTGATGGGCTGACTAAACTATATTAGAATTGTTCCCAATGCACGCTTAGAAGCAATTATTTGGGTTTCAAATGGCTGTTGTAGATTAGGCAGGTATAAAATTAGGCGTTGAGCACAATTTGTCTTTGATTTCTTCAAATTATTATTGTTATATTTGATTTCATTTGAGAACTATGTTTGATGCTACTCAAAATTTGGTTTGGAAAAGGTGACATGAAAGGCGACTGAGGTGAATTTATCGTAGAAGTTTGCCCATGCCAAGAAATTTGTGTGGCTTAAGAATGTTGGTTGGAGTAGGTTGTGAATCTGTGATTGATCTATATCTTCTCTGGATTGATTTGAACTCTTGTTTCCTCAACAATGTATCCAAGGTAGTGAATTCCCTTTATTGAGAAGAAACATTTTTCCAAATTGGTGGAGTTTGGTTTGCCACAGAGTTTATGAGATTTGCACAATATGTTGAAGGTGCTCATCCCATGTTTTGTTGAAGATTTTCATTGAGGTAACCCATGATGAATTTTGTTTCCAACTTTTCATATAAACAGTCATTTTCCTTAAATGTAGTTTTCCAAACATATGAGGGTCAACTAGAGCCTAATGATACCCAAACTTTAGATCAATTTTGGTGAAGTACATTGTGATTCTCGACAAACCCCAAAGGTAATGTGTGCAATAGAATAATAGTTCTTTACTTTGATTTTCTTCAAGGTGAAATGATCATGCAAAGGCACCGTGTATTATCTTTTTGTGCCATGAGCACAATGAGGCTTCTGTATCTGTGCCTAGATTTGGCACTTGATCTTCGTGTTTTCTATGATGCATTTGCAATATATTGGTCAATTTGGAAATGGAGCTCTAGGGATATATCAACTGAATGTGGGACCTATTATTCTAGAAGAACACTTATAGGGTCCTTGTTAGTGTATTCCTCTAAAGTCACATTGTGCTACTTCTACTGCATAGATTACATGACAAAGGACAATTGGGTTTATACGTTGGTATTTGTGTGACTTGTGGGAAGATAATCAACAAGTTGAACTTTTTCAAATGATAGCTTAACTTGCATCATTGTTTAGTAGAAATTAAAGATACTTCAACATTTTAGATTACCTTGGGATCTCTGTAGAGTTGATTCACAATGTTTAGGATGATGCTTTGAGGTCACAACTTGTACCTTCCAGGGTTCTTTGACATGAAGAGTTTTCCATGCAACAAATCATAGATATCTAGTGGGGTCACATCATAGGGGGGCTTTATCCTTGCATGCCTTGATGTTACACTAAAATAGGCATTGCTATGTAATCAATATTTCCTTACACGGATTAAACCAACCAGTCGTGTACGATTACAGGTGCGGTGTTGTCACTAGGTTGAGTCACTTGAAAGTGGCCATATAAATCATAATATTTAAACATCCTTTATCCATGATTCCATGGTGGATTGCAGAGCATGTTTCAGTAGTTAAAATTATTAGTGGAAAAAGCATTGTTTTTCTTCCTCTATGTTAGTGAGGTTGGTTGTCCCTGGACTTGTTTATGTAACCAATAAATTTGTTCCTAACCCTAAATCTATCAAACACCATGATTGATCAAATAACTCGAGGTGCAAAAACTTGAATAAAGGTTTGTATCTTGAGGGATTTGATTCCTCTTGAATTTTTCTAGACCCTACGTAAGATGGATCTAGAATGTTTATTTATTTGTTTATAAAAGGGACTCAAATGATGCATCACTTCTATTAAGAAAGAGGAATTCTGGGTACTAGCCCTTTCAGTAGAGTTTCATTTTTTTTTTTTTTTTTGGAAATGATTTATGGGCAATGTATGATGATGTTAACATTTCCCATGAGACATATCTACTGTATATTGGGTTGTAAAATGCACCTCTTGGTGTAATGTGAACTAAGACATTGGAAGATTCATGCTAATGATAAAATGCCTTCCTTTGTCTTGTGTTGGATAGTTTGGTTGAATCTATGCTAGAAGGGTTTTCGATGCATGACACTTATCATCTAAGTCCATTCCCAAATTTAGAATGAACACCATTTACTAGATTACTTTTGCTATTGTTGGCATTGATTGCAGTGTGATCCTTGGTTTTGATTGGTTGTGGTTGTTGGCCTTGTGCAACTTATCATAATTCTATGATTGATTCTTTAGCACAGAATTTCACTTGTTGTTGTATTCCTTTTTTGTTTTCGTTACTGGGTGGTATCTTACCATGGTTCAACGAGATAATCCCAGATATGAGAAAGGTCTCATAGAATTTCAAACAGAATTTGATATGTTGTCTAAAGTTCGACATCGCCATCTTATTTCTTGGATTGGATACTGAGAGGAACACTGTGAAATGATTTTGGTTTATGAATACATGGCCAATGGGCCTCATAGGAGTCATTTGCATGGGACAGATATTCCATCTCTGTCCTAGAAACAAAGGCTTGGAATATGTATAGGGGTGGAAAGAGGCCTCCATTACCTTCATACTGGGGTAGCACCAGGGATTATTCACCATGATGTGAAGACAACAAATATTTTGCTGGATGAGAATCTTCTTGCTAAGGTGGCAAGTTTTGGTCTGTCAAAACTAGACATACATTAGACCAGACACATGTGAGCACTGTTGTGAAAGACAGTTTTGGATACCTTGATCTCGAGTATTTCCAAAGGCAGTGACTCAGTGAGATGTTTGATGTATATTCTTTTGGTGTGGTGCTCATGGATGTTTTCTTTGCAAGGCTTGCAATAAATCTTGCTCTTCTAAGAGAGCAAGTCAACATTGCAAAGTGGGAAATGCATTGGCAGAAAAGAGGAATGCTTGACCATATCATTGATCCTCATCTTGTGGGTACACTAAATCATGGCTCGTTGTGAAAGTTTACAGAGACAATAGAAAAGTTTTTTTTCTGAGCAAGGTATTGATATGCCTACTATGGGTGATGTGCTATGGAACTTGGAGTATGCCTTTGAATGATCCATTAGAGTGAATAATTGTCTCCTAACCTAGTATGCAATCCTTTCATTTGGTGATAGGCTGTAGAATTCAATAGAATCACAATCATAAGATTAACAATTGTGGCAACATCATTGAATGTTTTTGAGTGCTATGTAATGGGATGGCTAAAATAGATTAAAATTGTTCCCATTGCATGCTTAGAAGCAAATTATTTGGGTTTCAAATGGTTGTTGTAGATCAAGTAGGTATAAAATTGGGTGTGGAGCACAAGTTGTCTTTGAGTTATTCTAATGCTTACTATTATATTTGATTCCATTTGAGAACTATGTTTGATGTTACTCAAAATTTGGTTTGGAAAAGGTGACACAAAAGGCAACCAAGATGAATTTATCGTAGAAGTTTTCCCATGCCAAGAAAAATTGTGGCTTAAGAATGGTGATTGGGGCCAGTTTTGATTGATCTATATCTTCTCTAGGTTGATGCGAACTCTTGTTTCCTCAACAATGTATCGATGGTAGTGAATTCCCTTTATTGAGAAGAAAGATTTTCCCAAATTGGTGGAGTTTGAGTTGTCACGGAGTTTATGAGATTTGCACAATATGTTGTAGGTGCTCATCCCATGTTTTGTTGAATATTGTCATTGAGGTAACCCATGATGAATGTCGTTGCCAGCTATTTATATAGACCATAGTTTGCCTTGAATGTAGTTTTCCAAACATATGAAGGTCAACCAGAGCCTAATGATGCCCAAAATTTAGATCAATTTTGGTGAAGTAATTTGTGTTTCTCGGTCAAACCCCAAAGGTAATGTGTGCATTAGAATAACATTTCTTTACTTTGATTTTCTTCAAGCTGCAATGATCATGCAAAGGAACCATGGATTGTCTTTATCTGCCATGAGCTATAGGGTGAGCTGCTCAAGATGATGTATCCTTTCTGTATCTGTGCCTAGATTTGACACTTGATCTTCATGTTCTTTATGATGCATTTGCAATATATTGGTCAATTTGGCAATGGAGCTCTAGGGATATATCAAATTAATTTGGGACCTATTATTCTAGAAGAACACCGATAGGGTCCTTGTTAGTGTATTCCTCTAAGGTCACATTGTGATGTTTCTACTGCATAGATTACGTGACAAAGGATAGTTGGGTCTATGCAATGGTCTTTGTGTGACTTGTGGGAAGATAATCAACAAGTTGAACTTTTGCAAATGACAGCTTAACTAGCATCATTGTTTAGTAGAAATTAAAGATACTTCAACATTTGAGATTACCTTGGGATCTCTATAGAGTTGATTCACAATGTTTAGGATGATGCTTTGGGGTCACAACTTGTACCTTCCAGGGTGCTTTGACACAAAGTTTTCCATGCAACAAATCATAGATCTCTAGTGGGGTCACATCATAGGGGACTTTATCCTTGCATGCCTTGATGTTACACTAATATATGCATTACTATGTCATCAATAGTTCCTTACACGAATTCAACAAACCAGTGGTGTACGATTGAGGGTGCAGATTTGTCACTAGGTTGAGTCACTTGAAAGTGGCCATATAAATCATAATCTTTAAACATACATTATCCATGATAACATGGTGGATTGCTGAGCATGTTTATGTGGTGAAAATTAGGAGTGGAACAAGCACTACTTTTCTTCCTCTATGTTAGTGAGATTGGTTGTCCCTAGACTTGTTTATGTAACAAATGAATTGTTCCTAACACTAAATCTATCAAACACCATGAGTGATCAAATAAATCGAGGTGAAGAAACTTGAATACAAGTTTGCATCTTGAGGGATTTGATTCCTCTCGACTTTTTCTAGACCCTACGTAAGATGGATCTAGAATGTTTATTTATTAGTTTATAAAGGGAACTCAAATGATGCATCACTTCTATTAGGAAAGAGGAATTTTGGGTACTAGCCCTTTCAGCACAGTTTTTTTTTTTTTTTTTGAAAATGATTTATGGTCAAGGTATGATGATGTTAGCATAGCCAATGAGACACATCTACTGTATACTGGGTTGTAGAATGTACCTCTTGGTGTAATGAGAACTAAGGCATTGGAAGATTCATGCTTATGACAACATGATTTCCTTTGTCTTGTGCCGGACAATTTGGTTGAATCTATGCTAGAAGGGTTTTGCATGCATGACACTCATCATCTGATTCTATCGTTGACTTTTCTATTGTTGGAATTTATTGTAGTGTGATCCTTGGTTTTGATTGGTTGTGGTTGGTGTCCTTGTTCAGCTTATCATAATTGTGTGATTGATTCTTTAGCACAAGATTGCACCTGCTATTGTATTCCTTTTTTGTGTTGGTTACTGGGTGGTCTCTTACCATTGTTCTTAGCACAAAATTATTCTTTTTTCTTTGCTAGAAAACAATATGCATCCCACGAGAGTTCTTATTGAAGTAATTGAGCTTGATTTAAAAGTAGTGATGTGATCAGCTCCAATACTTGGGGATTTGATTGCATTTGGTCTCTTAGCTGTCCAAATAAGCCATTACGTCATGGAACTTGTTTATTTAGTCTTGTGTAGACTAGTCATTGCAATGGTGCAATGGTTTCCATTGGGTATACTGAGCCTTGTTGTGACAAAGAGAATTGTATGCGCACTATTTGTTGTGAGACTCCCACCAACCAAATGTGGTTGTTGTTTGTTTGAATGTAGCAAAGGAAATCTTGTTTGTGTCACTGAAGTGGTTGACTGCAAATAAGGTATTGACCTTCTGCAACCATCCATCCAATGCTTCAACGCTGATCTTGACTTCAAACTACAAGATGTTGATTTTCACTTGAAATTTTAAGGTAGTACATTCACCAAATAGATCAGATCCAGTGTTCACAGATGTAGCAATTATTATCGATAGTTGAACTCTGTCAAGAATCTGGGAAATTGCTCATACATTTCTTCATGCAGGCATCATTGACAATGATAGGACTGTTGGGTTTGAGATTTCCTACCACTGAAGATTGTGTGGAGTGTGGAGAGTAGGATTGAATTTGTGCTTCTTGTACTTGGATATCATCCATGTGGACATTCAATGCAAATCACCATTATTGCTTCAGAAATTGCTACTGTGGTCCAAAGATGATTGTACTTGTGAGAGACTTTTTAAAGCTTTGATAATATGATCAAGCTTTAGCTAAAATTGAGCTCTTGAAGGAAGAAAGAGAACTTTTCATTTGAGAAGATCATAGTCCTATGCAAAATCGTTAGATTTGCAGAAGTGGCTAAAAGTGCTTAGGCAATGAATAAAGCTTCACATGGTAATATAATGAACTAGAGAATTGTTAGAGAGTAGCGCATATGTTGTGTGCACAATGAAATAATAGTGTATAATGCAATAATCTTAATAAACAACTTAATTAGATAATTTTTCACAAAATAAACAGTAAATCAGAGCATAATCCATAAATATTTAGAAAGTTGAGTGTTAGATGGTAAACTAGAGAGAATCATGAACATCCCACAATGAGCATTCCCCTAGTGACAAGATGTAGCTCAAATTTGTACAGTACTATTGCTAGTTCAAAGGAATAAAATCAAGCAACAACCAGATCCTTGTGATGAGAGATGCCAGGCAAGCTATGTTATAGCTAACTGCTAAAGAGGATGCTAAGAGAGCAATGGTGATATGATACATATTTATACAATTCAAGTGATCATTGATTAATGTTGTAACGAAATAATGAAAGGTGGATCGTAATGCTTGGCACTAGGCATTGCATGTAAGGTTGGCCTTGGGAATTGTATCTGAGGTTGGTAGGTGCCTCGCTCCTTGCTTTCAGGTTTGCTATAGCAGGTCTTGACTTAGTCAAAGTTGATCAATGGCTTTGGCATGGATTTGATGTTGACCTAGTCAGACTTGATCACCAATAGTGGTATCTGTGTGGTATTACTAGGCTGTGTGATGGCACTTCTAGGCATGCTGGCATGTTTTCATGGTTGCACTAGGATTCTGGAATGGGCCTTTGGTCCTAACTCCTTGGCATATTTTTTTTTTGGTGCAAGAACAAAATCTTGGGCACTGTCACTGACATTGCTTGGGCTATGGTACATGATTGACATAATTGAGCTAGAGATGGATCATATTTATTTATGACTGCTTGACTATTGATTTGTTTTTTTCTCAAGTGGTTCTTGTTTTTTAATTGATCTTGCTGGCACCTAGAGTCATAAGACATGAAATATTTGAGGTACCCTTATGAAAATATACTACTTTTTCCATTTCCATTGATGCTACATGTTGAATTGGAATCTCACTTCTTGTTTTGTAGGAGTGAACATCTGCAGTTTTGGATAATCTTATCAAAAGTTTCATTATGGAACAATTTTTTGTCTTGGTTGATGTCTGGAATACGCTTTGCATCAATAATATTTTCCAAGTTAAAGTGAGAAGATTTTAAAATGTTTCATCATTAGAAGCGCACAACTGAGGTTGTACACCTGTGGTTTGGATTCAGGTCCTCCAAAATGTCATGCTAATGATCCAATTGAGAATAACACTAATCGCAGTGCACAACTTCTTCTTCACTTCACCGAAACAAAGACTTTTGATAACATTATAATTTATAAGGCTAGTGAAAAGGAAGCCATCAAGAATTAGAAGATGCAAAAAAAGTCCAATTTGCTTGTAGTTGATGAATCCTTAGGGAAGGTGAAGGCACAATAAATTATTTCGAGGGCATGCTGAGTGAAGGTTGTTTATTGCACTAGCTAAACCAGCCAGTCAATCCTCAAAGATATTGAATTCTCATTTTGGTCTTTAATGTTGGAATATTTTCCTCTTAATTTTCTACATTTCTATGGACATCTTTACTTAATGTTCTATATGTAACGTAAGTTACCTATCCTATCACTTTAGATAATATCTCCTCTAGCAGCAGGGTCCTAAAAGGATAACTAAGACCAAGCATTGAGGCACCAGGTGAAGTTGAGATTAGTGTGTCAGGTGGGGGGTTATATTGCTTGAGGATGACAGGTCAGGTTCCTAAAGCCAATCAAAATCTCCAGTACAAGGTTATTCCATGTAAAGTATTAGGTGAGCTAGCTCGTGAGAATTTCTATTGGATTTGAAGGGTACCAAAGTGAAGAAGCTGAGATCACATCTCTATGACCTAGAGGGGACTCAACTGAGGAACAAGATTGAGGTTTACCTTTTCCGTTGTAACAAGTTCCATTTCAAGAGAGGTAAGTGGTGAAGGGTTCCCCCTAATCATTGCATATGGAAGGAAAGTGAAGTTGTACTTCCATTATCGAGTGGTAGAGATAATGATGAACACATCAATGAGCGGTAGCTAGGATACTATTCGAGAGGTCTTCTCCTCAATAATGACTTTAGCACTCTCCATAATTCTTTGCAATAGGAATTATTTAGTAACTCCGAACCACACTCTACTAACTACTTCATTGATTCAACGTGAATTTAAGATCCTATAGTTTAATATAATATTATTGGCCTAAAGCGGGCTAGTTACTTGCTGGCTCTAGCTACTGGGCTAACTGTTGGCTGTGGTGATGTTGTTGGTTATTCTGCTAGCTCTATAGGTGGGTGGTAATGTCTACTATGATAACTGACCTACTAGGATGGGTAAATAAGTTCGGCATGGATCAATTTATATGCTTATATGTAAACAACAAGGTTTAATGTCTTTCATTTGGTGGACCAATGGGTGAAGTGAGATGTTAACGCTTACCTAGTGGCATATATTCGTTTCTGTTACCTTATTGTGTTACCTACCTCATTGTAGCACATATTTTTTCCCCTTCCCATGGTTGCAAATATTTATTCCCAAGCCATTGATTCCAGCCAACTATGAAAAAGAGAAAAGAAAGTGCGGTACGAGCAAGCCAGCCTGCGGAAAGAGCTTTGCCCAGATGGAGAGTAGTTAGTTCTATACGCCCTAGCCATAAACTAATTAGGCGCCAAACTAACAAACTATAACCACCTATAAAACTTACCAATAATGCTGATCTAGGAAATTACATGATCCAAATTTGAGATGCAATGCCGAGGCTAACAACATCAATTCATCAATTGTCGATTCACGCAATCAAACCACCACATGCTACCATCAATGATCTAACACCAAAAGGTTCAAGTGAGATACCATTAATTATGTTTAGTTTTCATCTTGTTTTCATCTTTCTTCCATTAGCCTGAAACCCTTTTTTGTATTAGACATGTCAAATCATTCTAACATATTGTTATTTGTTAAAGCCAAGCTATTCATTGAGAATGTTTATTGGTCATTTATGAACCAGTATGTCTCTTGATTTCCATCCAAACAATGATATGCTCTGCTCTTGTGATGGAGAAAATGAAATGCGTTATTGTAGTGTTAATCATGTCATTTGCACAAGAACTTTTAAGGTGGACAATTTATAAAGTATATGTTTTTTAGCTCTGTGTAATTAATCGCGATGAATGCACTATGCTAGATGAAATGTTGTACACATTAAATTTTGCAAGACTTATTCTTGATTTTACTTACTTCACAAGGCAGTATGAGTCAAGTGCATTTTCAAATAGGAGTTGGTAGACTTCTTGCAACCCCTGCAGAAAATAGGAGTTGGTAGACTTCTTGCAACCCCTGCAGAAAATAGGAGTTGGTAGACTTCTTGCAACCATTGTAGACTTCTTACTTCACAAGGTGTTATGAGTCATGTGTGATTTCAAACAGGTGTTGGCAGACTTGTAGTAGCTTACAAAAATCTTGTATCAGTTTTTGATGTTGATACTAAGCACAATTTGCATTCTTTACATGTATGTTTTGTGTTATCTTGCATTCACATTCAGTCTTTTGTTATGCACACCAAAATTCAAAGTAATATTGGATGAATATTCTGAGTTTGTTGATTAAATTGGTTTACATAGAGTATCTGTAGTTTCCACATGTGATGCCTATATATTCTAATTTTTTAAATATGTTCTGGAAATATCTTTAGTAGTTGTAAACATTGATCAGATTTAGATAAAGAAAGGCTTGAAAATGATTAGTATCTTTAATATATTTATTATTTCTAAGGCATACAAAACCCGTGCACTTAGTTTGCTGGGACATAAGTGGAGAATATTTTGACATTGTAAGACAAGATTTTGTTAGGGTATGGTCTTTTCGTTCTAGACAAAAAGGTGAATGTGTGCATGAAATGAGCTGCATTGAAAATAAATTCCATTCATGTGTATTTCATCAAAGTTATCCAAAATGTTTGGTAATTGGATGTCAAGTATTGTTTTTCCTTTAAAAATTAAAAGATGGTTCAATTATCCCCTCTCAAATAATGCCCATTGAGCGAATTGCAAGATAGGTTTTCTTAAGATATTAGCAACACATTTTATATATTGTTGCATATTTCTAATGATCAAGGGACCTGTATGATATGTTTTCTTGAGATCTTAGCAGCATAATTTATATATTGTTGTAACTTTCTAATACTGTTGTCCTCTTAAACTTTGAAGATGAACAATTCATCCTTTTCCTAAATGATGCTTGGCTTTTTCATTTTGTCTTTTATTTTTGTGACATAATGGGCTTATAATTTTGTTTTCCTCCAAATCTTAGCATTGCTTTTGTCTAAGTACACTAGTTTCTAGATGATAGCCATCTAGCACATGCTACTACTTTCACTGATTGGGCCGCTTTGGTACCCTCTTGGCACATGCAAGCATTTGATTTATTTATTTTTATTTTTTTCAAATTTTTATAATAGTTTAGGTGTAGGATTGTCATTATAAGTCAATTTCATCCAAGCATTTACTCAATGGGAATTCTGTCTTAAAGAGTGGTGGCTTTGAAATCTTGTGTTTGATAGGTCAAATCATTCTAACATATTGTTATTTGTTACAACCAAGCTATTCATTAAGAACGTTTACTAGTCATTTAGGAATTGTTATGTCTCTTGATTTCCATTGAAACAATGATTTTCTCTACTATTGTGATGGAGAAAATGAAATGCATTATTGTAGTGTTAATCAACACATTTGCACAAAAACTTTTAAGGTGGACAATTTATAAAGTATAAGATTTTTAACTGTGTAATTAATCGTGATGAATGCACTATGCTAGATAAGATGTTGTACACATTAAATTATGAAAGACTTATTATTAATTTCACTTACTTCATAGGGTAGTATGAGTCAAGTGTGATTTCAAATAGGAGTTGGCAGACTTCTTGCAGGCATTGCAGAAAATGTTGTATCAATTTTTGATGTTGAGACTGAGCACAATTTGCATTCTTTACAGGTATGTTTTGTGTTATATTGCATTCACATTCAATGTTTTGTTATCCACACTAAACTTCTAAGCAATATTGGATGAAGGTTATGAGTTTGTTGATTCTCTTAGTTTTTCCAAAATTGGTTTACTTAAGGTATCTGCAATTTCCACATGTGATGTCTATATCTTCTAATTTTCTAAATATTTTTTGGAAATATATTCAATGTTTGTAAAGATTTATAAGATTTAGATAAAGAAAGAGTTTGAAATGATTAGTATCTTTAATATATTTATTATTTAAGAGGTATAGAAATCTTGTGCACTAATTTTGCTGGGATATAAATGGAGAATATTTGTTGTTGTAAGTGAAGATTATGTTAGGGTATGGTCTTTTCGTTTTGGAAAATTAGGTGAATGTGTACATGAACTAAGTTGTAGTGGAAATAAATTCCATTCATGTGTATTCCATCCAAGATATTCAAAAGTTTTGGTAATTAGATGTTATCAAGTTAGTTACATTCAATATTTGACTTCAAAACTTTTACTTATTTAATATGTATTTTTTTCCTTGTAATAGTTGTTAACTTTTGGTAATTGGATGCTATCAAGTTAGTCACATCGATATTTGACTTCTAAACCATTACTTATTTAATATGCACTCTTTCCTTGTAAGAGTTGGTAATGATAGACGTTGTGATTGAGATATGTGATATGTTGATATTTATTTTGTTTTATTGTAGTTATTAGAGCTATGGAATATGGTAGAAAACATGAGTATGACCCTTCCTGCACACGATACCCAAATAAGAATTGGAGAAAAAGGAGAATAATAACATTGGAGCGACAAATGCAAAAAGAGAGAGAGAATAGAACTTGTCTAGTGATACCCTTAAAGCCAATATCCCGCATCCAGAGTGATGGTCAAGCCTTTAGAGTTGGTGAATTCACCTGCAATGCCTTGGCAACACAATGATAATGTTTTGAAGTGATAAAACAATATTTCATGTGTAAATTGTAGTCCAACCAATATTTAGTTGGAAACTCATATTGTAATACTTGACATTTCATATAATATAATTTATGTGGTTGAAGTTATTTATAGTTGTATTTGATCTTATTTAGTATTGTAAATAACATATGTAACTTTGCGTTTTCATATTACACAAACATGCACATTGTATGGCATTTTTTTTTGAAATTTTAGTCGCAAAATAATACGAATTAATTTATGTTGATTAATAATGAACATATAAAATCAATCTAGAACTGCCAAATTAGTAATTTATATTGATTAATGATGAACACAAATAAAATGAATATATGACGACTAAATTAGTCATTTATAATTATTATTAATGAATGTAAATGAAGTGAATGTAAACTACTAAATCATCATTTTTATAATGAATATGAAACTACTGAAAAAATATAAATGATAAATTTGTGAATACAAATGATGACTAAATTTTGCATATATACGACTATTAGTAGCTAATTTACAGTATCTTATAACATGACCAAAATTTAGTCATATTTATTTGGTCACTAATTGGTTTCAAATGATGACTAAAATTTACATATATATGACTATTAGTAGCTAATTTACAATATCTTATAACGCGACCAACATTTTGGTCATATTTCTTTAGTCATTAATTGGTTTTCTTGGGTGACCATGTAGTAGTATATTTTGTTGTGTATTTGGTCATTAATTGTGGTAATTAATGACTAAATCAATGACTAAATTAATGACAAAATTAATGACTAAATATACTACTAGATGATAAAATTGAGACGACCAATTAATGACTAAGCTAAATATGACTAAAAGTTGGTCGCGTTATAAGATATTGTAAATTAGCCACTATTGGTCACCGACTGAAAAATGGTTGTTTATATGCAATTTTTAGTCATTTTTTTAGTAATTAATTAGCCATTTTGTACTAGTGATTATCGGTTTAGAAAAGTAATTTAAGAACCATGAGAAGTTGTGTCACAAAATTAAGACATTTGACAAGTTGCACGAAGGAAATTTGGTAGTGGTACTAAGTGAACATTCTTTGATCAAAGTTCATACCCTCTCCTTAGCACTACAAATTTGAAAGATGAAGAAGAAATGTGAAGTATATGTGCAACCAACTAAATAAGTTGGCAAGGTTGTTGCAACATATATAGGTGGTCATGTCATGTTGCAAAAGGAGGCGTTGGCCCACTCCTCTTTTCAATAATTTTTCAACCTTTGAATTTGATGTGAATGTGATCAAATGATATGACCCTAAAGATTCAAATAAGCTCCACAATTTTAATCATCCTTTGATCCAATAAATAAGTGTACAAGGAAGTATAACCATTCATCCAATCTAAAACAACCTTTGAATCCCCTATGACTTGTAAGTTTAGATTTTTGAAGTGACGCAATTAAAATGACTAACATAAATGACTAATACATATTATTGCAACTCTTGTGAGGTAGTCATATTTTTGTTCCTATACTAAATTAGTCATTCATGTTAGTCGTTTTTAGTAGTATTACTTATTAGCTAGTCATATATTTTAACTCGTGACTAAATTAGTCATTTATGTTAGTCATTTTTAGTTGGGTCTCTTAATATTGCTAATTTTTGGTAGTATTTCACTTGTAAAAGTTGTGGTGACTAACATTTTTATTCACCTAGTCACTAATTTCACCATTTTCTACTAGTGTTCATAGACCTAGCAGATTTCTATAAGGTTTAATGGACATTCATTCCTAGGATGCCTCCTTCTACATCTACGACAAAAGATGGGTAATGCTCTCTTTGCTTCCTCCTGCTTTCTCTTGATGTGCATGGTGTCCATCTGTAGGACGAGGGTTTGCAACATTTCACTCTTGAAATCTTCCAGCATATTTCCAATTTCACCTTTTATGGATGTGTTGGAAGAGGATGAGTTGACCATTGGTTGACTACCCCTACCCTTTTTCCTAGCTGCCCTAGAATGATTCTTAAAGACAGTCTTGATATATTTATAGGGTAGTTGGTAGATGTCCCCCTCTGCTACCAGGTTTAGGGTATCCAAAATTTCTTCCCTTACCCCTCTGAGCAGTACTAGCTTCAGTGACTCAGGGTCAAGTGTGCACCTAGCCCTTTTGTAGCTAAGATAGAATCTCTCTTCATAATCCTCTAAAGATTCATCATGCCCCAAGGTCATCCTCAAAATTTCCTCTTTAGTGTCTTTAGACTTGTAGTAGTCTCGATACTTGTTGTTGAAGGCTTGTTGAATCTGAGCTCAGGTTGTGATCCTATCCCCGGGTAAACCCATGAACCAATGCCAAGCTGCATCCTTGAGAGTGGATGGGAATAATTTCAACTTTTGATCATCACTGGTGTAATCATAAGTTCTGCATATGAAAGTGAACTCAAACAAGAAAGTATTTGGATCTTCTGAGGTTAGGCCATGGAAGTGAGGAAGAGCAGAGAGGCTTATGTTTTTCATCTTGGCATCCCCATTGCTTTCTCTGATGGGAAAATCACCATTAATTATTTCTCTATCTCCTCTGCCATTCCTATTTTCAACCATTAGGTCAGTTAGAATGGGTTCTCCTTATTCTTCTCCCCTTGTAGGCTCTTCAAAAATCTCTGGTTGTTCACCTAAGGGGTCTTCCAATTCACAGCCACCAAAGAAGAGGGAAGGTTGGCTATTTGAAGTGGTGGGGGTATTTCGCAGAAATTTTCCTAAGTTATCCCTATTCGTATGAGGCATGAAAGAAGTGCTTTTGTTTTGTTTTTTGTTTTTTCAAGATTTGAGACTAATAGTAGAATTAAAATAACAAACTGAACGAATATTAACTGTTGAATGAAATATCACTTGAAAAATGGAAAAGAAAGCAAACCAACTTACAATTACTCTTGTAGAAATGAAGCTAATAGCAGAATGAAAGAGATAAGAAATGGAAGAAAGAAAGAAGAAATCACATCTTACTTAGACACCTCCCCGACAATGGCACCAAAAAGTGATGAGCACCAGTATTTTAGCAAGAATGCTGCAACTCCTGGGGCTACCAACTTTACTTTATCAACTCGGGGTTCGTACAAAAATGGAGGTGGTAGTACTGTATACACAAGCAGATGTGATGGGTCCACTCTTTGTCATTGCTGAGTTGACGATAGACAACTATGGTTTCTCAAACCAGCCTTCTATTGATTCAGAAAAAGTTTTACTACCAATGAAGAAAGGGGAATTTTGCACTAATTGGGAGAACTGGAAGATTGTCTACTATAGTAAGGAAAGACTGAAATCAATGCTTTAAACATACCACTCATCTAACTAATTTCTAAGAGATATTACTTCAGAAAAGTTCTAAGCTAACATGTGTGTAATCCTAACTTTCCTAGGCATGCAATCTGAAATAACCAAACATTCTACTATTGTGCATACGAATGAACACAATAAATATTTTTTCCTTTTTGTCCTTTTTTGTGAAAATGTGAATGCTAAATCTTCTTAGTGATGTGGTAGGTGGGTTGGAGATGGTGATGAAAGGTTAGATGGTTTGGGAGGCAAGTAGGGGTCTTTTCCTATCTTCCTGGATGCTTTTTCCACAAATCCGCCTCAAAACAAGCCACTATAGGTCGTCCTACAGGATGTCCTAATGCTCCTATAGGATCCCCTGTATTCCTATAGGATATGGCCGAGAGAAATAGGAGTCATTTGGAAGGTGGTATAGGGCTTATGGAAGGTGAATGCTGGAAGAAATAGGGAAAGGGAGTGCCTAGGACTTCTTCAGAACTCAAAACAGAGTTTTTAAGATGGCTACGTTTTCTCAACAAACCTGGAAAATTGTTCTTATGGAATGATGAATTAGTTGAGGGACTTGGTGGCTTTTGGTGATCATGGTTGGATGAGATTAGTCTAGGGTTGCTGGCATGAGATCTTCTTGCACTATTGAAACTCCTGCAATACAAACATTACTGTCATTTATCCATGAATCATATCAAACAAGGAAGATTTCCAATCAACTTAAGAAAACAAAATTTTATTATTTAGTTGCCTAGTTCATGCGTGGAAATACATGCAAAAGATTGTGAAACACCATGAGATCCAATAAAAAGATGAAGATATCATAAATTACAATTGAAACCTATCCTTGGAAACTGAAAAGATGCTAGCCTAAGTAGCAGAAAACCCTAAATTCCATAAGAAATCAGAATTCTGTCTTTTTGGGGATGAATTGGAGTTTTTCCTCAAACCATGGTCCCTGAAGGGAGGAGTGAGGCTGCTATCAGCCTTTTTATTATTCCTTTACCTCTCTATACTACTATTGAAGCTATGCACAAATGGAAGCAAACTAATCAAATGTACCACTACTTTCAATGAAACAATGCTAAAATCAATTCAACACTTAATCTATGAAATAACCTAAACATACAAGTACAAAAAGAGGAGCCTTTGTTTCTAGGGTTGGGACCTAACCCTATAGCTTTAGCCCTTTGAGTCAACTCAGTGCTGGATCAAGGAAATGCTCATTGTCATTATCATATCAGAAAAATTAGATAACAATGTTTTGCCACAAAGCTTGAACTTGAAAATGTTTAGTGCTCTTACATAAAAAATTTGAAACCTAATGAGGCTCTAGGCTTCCTTATTTATACAACTGAAGTCTCCAATGACTTCCTTAAATCTAGGGAGGCTTGGCTCCCAAACTCAAGATGGACGGACTCTTAACTGTTACTGGCTCGGTTGCCCATGATCTCCATGACTCGGTTGCTTGCAACTCCGAGCTAGGTGATTTGATTGAGGAATATTTGAATGAGTGATGATTTGATGAGGAGGATCTATCTCCTACAATCTCTCCTCCTTGTCTCATTTGAGTTTATTCCCTTAATTAGCTAAAATTGCCATGATTTTCTCTCAAAAACCTGCAATCAATGCACATTAGACCACTAGACATACATCTTACTTTTAATCATCTCATTAAGAAATATATAATTAAAACATGTAAGGAATTATGAGAGGAGTTGATTTTAATAAGCTTGGAGATGTATTAAGGTCCATATAGTTACCCAATTATGAGGCTCATCACTTAACACTAGTACAAAATAACTAATTAGTTACTAAAAAAACGACTAAAATTGCATATAAATGACCATTTTTCAGTCAGTAACCAATAGTAGCTAATTTACAGTATCTTATAACACAACCAACTTTTAGTTGTTTTTAGTTTAGTGATTAATTAATTGTCTCAATTTTATCATCTAGTAGTATATTTAGTCATAAATTTGGTCATTAATTTCAACAATTAATGCCCAAATATACAACAAAATATATTAATATATGATTACTCGAGAAACCAATTAATAACCAAATAAATATGACCAAAATGTTGGTCATGTTATACGACACAATAAATTATCTACTAATAGTCACATATATGCAAATCTTAGTCATCATTTGAAACCAATTAATTGCCAATGAAATATGACTAAATTTTAGTCGTGTTATAAGATACTGTAAATTAGCTACTAATAGTCATATATATGCAAAATTTAGTCATCATTTGGAATCACAAATTTATCATTTATAGTAATCATTTATCTTTTTTTGGTAGTTTCATATTCATTATATAAGTGGCTGATTTAGTAGTTTTTATTCATTTCATTTAATTTCATTCATAATCATTATAAATGACTAATTTAGTCATATATTCATTTTATTTGTGTTCATCATTAATGAATATAAACTACTAATTTAGTAGTTTTAGATTGATTTTATGTGTTCATTATTAATCAACATAAATAAATTAATATGATTTTGCGACTAGATTAAAAAAATGTCATACAATGTGCATGTTCATCCAATATGATAATGCAAAGTCGCATATATTAATTACAATACTAAATAATATTAAGTATAAATAAAATTAATTTCAACCATATAAATTTTATTATATAACATGTCAAGTATTATTTCCAACTTAATATTGGTTGGATTACAATTTACACATGAAATATTGTTTCATCATTTCAAAACATTATCATTGTGTTGTCAAGGAATTGCAAGTGAATTTACCAAATCTAAAGACTTGACCATCAGTCTTTATGTGTGTCTCTTGTGTAGGATATTAGCTCTAAGGGTGTCACTAGACCAATTCTCTTCTCTCTCTTTTTATATTTGTCACTCTAGTGTTATTGTTCCCCTCTTTCTTCAATTCCTGCTTCTTACCATCAATACTGAGTTCCTCTCTTGAAAATTAAAGAAGATACAATGCAGAGTATAAGACATAAAATATGATAAATATTTGAATATAAAATAAAGTATAATGTAAATTATTTATATGACATATACCTCAACATCAACAATGTCAATGCCATTTCCCCCCATAAAAGCAAGAAACTCGAACAAGTTTTCTTCAGTTGGGGATAATGGCCATTATGTGGCCATATGACCTATATAAAAAAAGCAAATAAAACATCACCATATAAAATAACACCTTAATAACTTAGTATTCAACCTTCAGAGAAATCTTAGGCATAATCATGCCAACTAAGTTACATGCTAAAAAGCTCAGATTGTAGATAAGTTGTTAAAACAAATATGCCGAGGTGTGATGTTTAACCCTTGTCATTTTATTCATAACAATATTTCATTCTCTAACACGTGAACTTAGTCAAATATATATACAACCTATGCTCAAATAAAAAAATGAAGGTAAACTTTTGTAATATTCATGAAACTACTTTAACACAAAACAACTAAAAAGATTTCAATTAATATCGTGTAATACTAAACTCATCTTCGAGCTCTAGATGTTTTTTAAATTGACATAATACCAAGTATTTTCAATTTCATAGTTAAAAGAAAACAAAATAACAATAACACATTTAAAAATATAATCAAACAACAAATTGAGGATATCATGGAGTGGACATTGCAATTACAAAAAAATTGTTTACCTGTCCACCAGTGTCTTGTCTAGCTTTCCTAAAACATTTACTTTCCCAAAATAACCATGACGTGAAAGAATCACAACATTAAAAACCATAGGAATCCATATTGGAAACATTTCCAAAGTCGATGGTTCAGGCGCCTAAAATATCTCCAACAACAAATGAATCATATCCAAGACATGCTCTACATTGTCTCTCCATCCTTTTTCCTATCCCATTTCTTGTAACATGTCCACACCAGAGTCAAGTAACAATAAAATGAAGGAACATATTTTTTTATTATCTTTTGTATCTATAAACTTTGAATTTGGTTTGTTTCATGAACATATTAATTCATATTTAAAGCCTTCCTGTCATGAGAAGGTATTAATCAAGTAGGACATCAAAAAAATCGACCTTTATGAGGTCCTCAAACAATTCCTACAATATCAATATTTTTCTCCTTGTGATATCTTGGGTAGAAAAAATAACATATCTACAAAATAAAAATCCATATATTACCTGTGTTTAAACTCTGTATCTAGTGTATTTGTAGGCAGATTTTTAAGATGTTCTTCTGCCTTTACCAAAGAAGATTGTAACTTGGTTCAACTCTATATCATTTCATTCAACATCAATTTCTGCAAGATAAATATCACATATTATTCTTTTCCATTTCTCAACATGCTACAAATGATAAATTGAAAGTCACATAAAACCAAGAGCAAACCCTTTTTCTAACCAAAACAATCAAACAAATAATGCCTCTAATAAAACTTCACACCTCAGAAATTAGTCTATCACGTGCATGGGCTAAAGCAAAGATTCTTTGAACCATCTTTAGGTCATACTTAAAGGGATATTCATATGTTTACCATGATGTAAATTTGGTGTTAAAATAAATATATAAATCTAGGTTATTATCAGTGAAATTCAAGTATAATTAAAAACAAATAACATCATTGCAAGGTGGTGGATAGAGAAACATCTCCATAATTAGGATTCTCTATTTTATTTTGATTTGAGTTGAGTTCGTATTTTAATATATAATTTTCTCTAAAGAATTGAAATAGAAGGATGAGAATCAAAATAGCCTAAATAATCCCAAACCTTCCTCTCCTGGTTATCCATACCTATCTCCTAGCCTTGTTAAAATGATGTGATTTAAATTATTCAAAGAGTAGAATGAATTTGCTGCAAAAAAATTGTGGTTGTCATGATATTAATTATAAGCTCCGTAAAGAAATTTGTCAAATAGGTTTATCTCTGGTGGGAATGATTGCTATCCTTCCCACCCAATTTCAATTTCCATAAGTGACGTGTTGAGCTCATAAAAAGCATATTGGTGTAATGACATTGAACTTTGTTGTTGACTGGAATTCAACAAGGTAAATATTTTGGTCATCATTCTTTCTAATTCACTCCAAAAAAATTTCATAATTTGCTACATAAGTGATGTCATAGCTGCAACTTGTGAATTCTTTCCTAGCATATGGCTTGTTTCATCCTGGCATTCATTTGCCTTACCAAAACATTTGACTTATTTCTTTCCTGTATTCAATCAAAAACATGTGTGGCATTGACATAGTCAATTCAACTAAATCACCCATTTTTAGCTTATGACAAGGATCACTAATGGTTTTTTGATTCATTCTTGGCCTCAAATCCTCCTGTATTAGCAAACCATAAGATGTAAAAGTGAACTACCATAAGTTATTTTTCCTAGAAAATCCTTCACAATTGAATTTGGAGGTAGTTCTTGCATAGTCATATATTTAACAACAATAAGAAATCCTTTATTCATGAAATTTATATGATGGTATAAATTCAAACAATATACATAAAAAATGCGTAAAATATTAGAAAATTAATTTCAAATAAAATCAAATTGCAAACTAACTACATCATAATATGGTGTTTTTAAGAATATCCTTTCCATACGCAAATGTAGTGCTAAATTAAAATTCCTATATTTTGGGAGTGGTAGAAATGAAAAAGATTTTCAAAGGGGATGTTGATGAATGATGTAAGTAGAGGCATCTGTTATCTAGCATATCCAATGGAATTTTCATAAAAAATAACAGTGTCTTATCAAGAAATAGTGAAAATTATGACACTGCCACCATGAAAAACATGTCGATATGCCACCATGAAAAACTTTCCTATATGATTGGTGATATTCCATTTAAGTTGTACATTATCCTATAATACCTTAAAAATGTCATTCACGAATTTGCAACAATTGATTTGAATTCCCTCTCTCACTGTTACAAGGAAAAGTGTCTATATAGAACTGCTCTATCCCACTAAGGTGTGACAGCTGCCTTAGAAACAAACAGAGAAAAGCTACTTTCGTTTTTCTTTTATGAATTATAAATAGAGAGGAACAAGAAGACCAACCTCTGTCTTGCGCTAATCTCCTAATTTGATTCCTCTCTTCTTTGATAGTCTTCAGCTACCTGCTCCCTTGCACGCCCAACTTCACAAAGTACCTATAAGATCACAGAAGCATAGCACTATACAAAGACATGGATCTATAATCATAAACAATCTAGGATCAGATGTAAATTGACCATACAAATGTAGCAAGCATCAATGACACAAAAGCATGGAGGAAAACTTGAATAGCTTTTATTAATAATCAAGAAAAGAGCCAAGAGGAGTTACAACCAGTTGTTCTGACCCAGCATCAACCTCCCAGCAAAGAAGCCCCTCTTCACCTCGAACAATGCTTAGATCACCCAACAATCTGATGTTTGTCTCAAGAAACCAACAACAATTCCTTACAATACGCAAAATTCCAGCCTCCAACCCCTGGATCTCTGGGATGAGAGATCTATATATAGATATTTACAGAGGTGTGAGTCAGCTCTGGGTTTTTTATTAGTGTCTTCTCTCTGATAGTTCTTGATGCCACTTGGAGATCTCATTGATCTCTTACCCATCCTTGGGCGATTTTGAGAGGCAAGTGTCCCAGGAGAAGTTTCTGGAAGATTCCATGATCATCCACCTCGCAAACTGTCTCCGCCACTTGTCTTTTCCCGTCCATCGCACCCCATAGAAGGGATTTTTGAAATTCAATGCACTTCCTGTGTGCTCAAGGTGCGATGCATCGTACCCTGGCCATGGAGCAAGTGAAATGATCCAGTTTTGACCAATTCTGAGAAGTTTTTCATGGAGAACTTCTGGGAGAAGCTGTAATTTGTTGACCTTGTTCCTTTAGGGGTTAGAACAACACTTTTAGGGACTTAGGAGCCCTTGGTTTATGGACATTTCATGCTTGGGGTTGTAGTGCCCAAAAATGTCTATAACAGTTGCCCCCTAAAGCATGAGGTAGTTAATCCTTTGATGTCGGGTGAAATGCTTTATTATGAGGATCCGAAGTTCTTTCAAGCTGGGAGGAGACCTGTAATAAGATACAATACAATACATTATCTTCATAAGATTTTCATGATCTAGCTGAGGCGGGCATTCCCATGCTCAGCTCTATAAATTCATTTTCATGTACATAGGACAGACAATCATCTGAGTGTAGACTGATGATTCTGATAGAGCCATCATCCTTTTGATTGGATGGTATCTGTGCAGCAATGATGTACATTTGATGTCTTTATTTCCCTGAATATATATTGCAGCCCAGATGGATGAAACTAGATCTGGGGTCTTCAAACTCGTTCGATCTTCACTCGAAGTACAAGTCGGTCCATGTGAAAGTTGTTTTGGAGTCGAACATGGAAAGACATTTCCTGATTACCAGCCAATGATGTAAGCTGTTAACAAGCGCGAGAGGAATCACCGATAATGATAATGACCCTCAAGGTACTGTAGTACAATTTACGTGGTGTGAATAAAGGACTTGGCGTTGAACACCACGCAAAATCTTTCGGTCGAAGGCCATTGATGTAAACCTGTCGCCGGAAGTGAGAAACTTGCCATTGAGGCATGCAAGCTTCAAAGTACTGAATGGGGTGTTCCTAGATCAACTTCTTGGATAATGAGCTGATGTCGACAAGAAGTGATCTGTCACAGGAGGGCCTTAATGAATCCCACATCAATGACACGGAACGGAGCAAATGATTTTAATGGAGGTGAAAACGATCTAGTGATATAAGGTTCAGGGTGGCGGTCATGAAAGAATGGAGTATAATGTATGGTAGTGGGTGAGACACAGGTGAATTCTCTGAATGACTTCTCTTGAACATATCGGCGACATTGTTGTGATGGATTGGTAGCATTAACCCCAAATGTGGATGGTATGATGGGACCATGGTGATGTGACCGGTGAATGAAACAACCCAACCCGACTTGGACACGGAGTGGAAGTGTCATGTTCAAGAGCGACATGCTACCAACAAAGTTTCTTCAAGTTTTCTTCCCAATTTTCCCCAGTCATTGCTGACCAGTACCTCTTTATTTTTGTCAAGCTTGAGGAGGATAACATATGCTTGTTCTATAATTTTCCCTTTGGGCAAACCCATCGCTATGTTTTAACGAGCCTAGCGATAGTGAAACTCGTTCTCGTCTATAGACAAGTTTGTCGTTATTACACTTTTAACAAGTTTAACGACAAAGATAACTCGGTCCTTTTCAATTTTATAGAGTCTGAAAAGGAACGTAAAGGTAACTCCAAAATTCATTTTTCGTCATCTAATCCCTTAAGTCCGAAAAAGTATAAAAACAATACAGAAGGGATGAATTTTCGATACTTTTAACGAGCCGAACAAAACAAGCGCTCGATATTTTTGTGTAATAATCTCTCAGGTCCAAAAATATTAAAATTTAGAGGAGAGATAGCACTTCCGGTCCCTTTAACGAGCTGGAGAGGCCAATGGCTCGGAAATCTTTTCATATTTTACGAGTCAGTTGAAAATAGCTTAAAGGAGACTCGTCTTTTGAGGAACGAGTGATAAAATGGGTAGCAATTGATTCCAGGTAAGGTTTGGAATTTCCCAATCACGACAGTGTTACAAGGATGACTAGTGAGATCACTCTTCGCAGCTGTTCCTCAAAATGGGTAAACGATCAAATGGAGGTGAATGATCGGCCAATACAGAGTGGAGGTGATGATGAAAACACAACCAAGGCTGAAATACTACATTCACGATGGTTATTTACTGGGAAATTAGTTCATTTTTTTTAATTGAGCTTAAACACTGGGGAGAAACATTTGCTCATGACTTATGTTTATTTTTTAACGAGCTTGAACTATGTCTTAAAACTGCTCGATGCGGGTTTTCTTTTTTTTAAACGAGCTTGAACCCTGCAGTAACACTGCTCATGATAAGTTTGCATGCCCCCAGCATAATAACGCAAATCGAGGTGCATGCCCCCCAAGCTTCATTGCATTCAACTCGGTGGTTGGAATGAAGGTTTACCTTTGAGATTTGGAAAGGGGATTTGTTTCATTTTTTAATGAGGTTGACACAGTAAAAGAACTATCCTCAGAATCCACTGTATTTACAGTATTTGATAGAAAATCAAAAACTGAAGGATGATTAAGGTCATTGGAATAATCTTCATTGTAATCCGGGAGATGGGAACGATGGTGGTAATCTTCCCATGGTGCCTCCCCTAACATCATTGACTGAATGATTCCTTTGTCTGTAGAATGTACATGCGACCAAGGATCTGAAGAGGTGCCATATTCCTTAGACCTATCTATCCAAACACTCGATGAGCGTTGATTTGGGTTTGCCCCCCAGGCCAAGAAAATTGATTGCTACAATATTTCTATTAGGGCGATGATCCATGCTGACAAAATGTTTAGGAATCTTCTGAATCCATTAGATATAGAAGATTTCATATTGCAGGTTTCCACTGTGGCCACTTCCGCCAGCTTACTCGGAGGCGGTAGGGCAAAAGTACCCATTAAGGCAGGGTCTTTTAGGAGGCCTACTCCAATAATTTGAAGCGAATGATTGCTTCCATGGATCAATGGAATGCTTCCTGTAACTTGTGGACTGTTGGGGAGAAATGTTTGTTGGTCGAAGATTTTAATTCCTCCTTGGAAGGGAAATGCAATCTTCCTGAAGTAGGTCGACACAACTGCGGCCATGGCATAAATCCAGGGCCTTCCCAAAAGGATGTTGTAATCGAGGTTTCCGTCGACTACTTCAACATAAATTTCTACTGTTTTGCCTCCCAGTTCAACTTGCAAGTTACTTAAAATCCCATATGGAGTGTATGATCATCCATCAAATGCTTTTAATGTCGTTGACGATCTCGAGAAGGGTGGTGAGCCTAAATTTTTCCAGCAACTCATTGACATAATACATGTAGATGTCCCCTCATCAATAATTGTTTGATGAACAGTTTTGTTGAGGGATTTCACTTGAATAAGGAAAGCTAGTTGAGCTAATAACTGAGGGTCATATCCTTTGTGATTAAAGGATACAAGATTGGAATCCATTGGGTCAATCCCACTTATTACTGATAATAGATCATGCTTTTGGGAGAGGCAATTTTGCGGTACCTCAAGTGTCGACATAGCGGACGGTGATTGGGCTAGGTCCTCTACTATATTATAATTTTGTGCTACTTTTGCACAAGGATTAAATGTCAATTTGTGTACTACTCCCTTTGGCAACTTTATCATTGGTTCAGGAATGATGGGTGGCACAACTTCGGTGAAAGTTGTTGTCGAACTACTAGGTTGTTCATTAGCCTTGTTATTCGACAGTCATGGATTCCCGTAATCTTTATTCCTTGTCAAAGCATCATTTTGGTGCTTTGAGATAGACAACATAAGCACTTGGGATCAGGAAGCATTTTGATTAGCAACCAGTTTGGTTCCTTGGTTTGAAAATGGATCAGTCAATACTGCTGAGGTTTTTGAACTCTTAAAGAGTTTCTTAACTTCAGCTTTATGTGGACAATCTCTCGTTCGATGATCCTCATCGCATATATGACACCCCGCAGGGGGTTTCCTTTGCCCAGAAGGGTTTGTAGAAGCTTTATCATGCTTCTTTTTTCTCCCTTTCTTTTTCTTCTTGCCCCCTGGTTGCTTGGTTTCTTTGCCTTTATCTGTCGATACGGCAATTACTTCTGAGGCAAGAAGTTCATCTCTTGCATTTTGACCGGAAATCTTACGGGCCTTTTTAGATGTATCCTTTGTCAATTTCATGTCTGTTGCGCTAATCACGCCGTCGTCGGCATGAGAGTGATTGTTTGATTTAGGAGGAGGAGGAACTGAGAATTCCAGTCTAGGGGCGTCAGGTATTTTATCGTAGAGTGTGTCGGACTGGGTGTAAATCAAGTCCAAATATTGCGCACGAGCGATAACTTGCTCTTCTGTGACGACTCCCCCTTTTGCCACATCTTCCGTGATGGAAGGTAGTAATGACTTGATAAACCATTCAGCTAAGAGCTGATCGGGAACATATATTTTTAGCATTCTACGACGACGTCGCCACTCATGTATATGATCAGATATGTGAGTGGCCGTCGTTTGTTTGAAGTTGGTAAGGAGTTCTGTTCCCGTTTCGTACCTTATCGGTAATTGAAAATGGGTTAAAAAGGTTGTGGCTAGGGTACTAAAGTTGTCGAATGAAGCTCTAGGCAATTCGATGTACCATTTTGCTGCCAGACCAGTTAACGTCCTCTGAAAAAGGCGAAGCCTAATCGAATCATCGTTTAGGGTGTTTGATGAACACCACAGATGAAATGTCATCACATGATTCGACGGGTCCTCACCCAGATTTCCATTAAATTTAGGAATATCTGACGGAAGTTTATGCGGAATCGCTAGCGACCAAGGGGCATAAGCAATTGGATCATTCGTCAGCCGGTTTAGATCCGGTAATTCTAGAGTTGCTACAAAGGGCAACTGTTGATTCAGGTTAGGCGAAGAAACCCAGGATAAGATGGAATCGCCTGAGCAGTGGGTCTTTGCATACCAACATAATGTATTTGATGCTGGCAACTTTGACAAGGTTGATGGGCATAACCGCTTTGGAAATGCGGTTGCCCATTACTTACAAAGACTTATTGCTCAGGTCCTTGATATGATTGCTGGAATGGCGGTTGTTGAGATTGAACCAGTCATGGTTGTTGGACCATTTGCTATTGCCCAATACTGGATGATTGACCAAGATGAGGCATCATAGTACTTGTTTGAGCCTGAGTCGCTCCAG
Organism: Pinus tabuliformis; assembly: GCA_031772625.1. Taxonomy (NCBI): domain Eukaryota; kingdom Viridiplantae; phylum Streptophyta; class Pinopsida; order Pinales; family Pinaceae; genus Pinus; species Pinus tabuliformis. The sequence continues at coordinate 266,768,693 of CM062811.1, forward strand.
ATAAGGAGGCACTAACCTGAGGTTGTGATTGAGTCATTGAGACAAGAGGCTGTTGTATTGCAACCTGAGAAACTTGGGGTTGACATACAACAGGTAGCGCTCGTATTTGCGACGCAGTCACCATAGAAGGTATAGTGGGAATATTCGACACAGGGTGGACTGGTTGCATTGAATATATAACCCTTGGTTGCTGAGGTAGCATTGGTACCCAACTGCTGGATGTAATTCCAGTTTGACCTGAACTTTGTTGTAAACTCCCATATGGTTGTTCTCCAGGAGGGAATAATGAAAAGGCATACTGCCCTCCATATGGTGGAAATCCAGTACTTAAAGGGTAAATTGGCCTTTGAAGACACATTGGATCAATTTGTTGAGTTTCAGCATGAGAAATACCAGATGATGATCCGGATGAAGAAATAGGAACTGACCATGTCGTTGAAACAGTCCCTGACTGGACTCCGGTTTGTTGTTGATAACTTGCCGGGACAGATGGTATACCATCGAACACCGTTGGAGTAGCAACAGGAGGCTCTGTAGCTATTGCGTCAGATGACATAGTCCTGGATGTTGATGGTTGTTCAGACATATCTTGTCTATCCAAAAGATTTTCTAGCGATTTCGATTAACTTTCTTCCACAATTGCGGATTACTCGATCAACTAAAAATAAAAGGGAAGTATGTTTATGAATTAGATGAATTTTAGATGCTTTGACACAACTTGTTTTTTCAATTTTTAAGAGTTGAGAAAAAACAAAAGATGACTCTAGTCGCCTTCGATTTTTAATGAGCCTGAAGTGACAAGTGCTCAGATGGACCTTTTCCGTTAAGGAGTCTGAAAAGGAACGAAAGGGACTGCTCTGGAAATCTAGGTAGAGGGATTACCAAACCAATCACAAAACTGCAGAATACTTTTTACGGTACGGCAGTCAATCTTCTCGAATGCTGTGTTCAGTGCATTGTGATCGATAGGGCGGCAGATACGGCTTCCTATGGATAAAGGATTAAGCCTATTGGGGTCTCCCAAAATATACTCGACGGTACGTGGGAGCACAAGTCCGTACTGGCACTTATCGTCTCAAAGTGGAGGAATCACCCAACCATCAGTGAGAACAACAGTTACCAAGCTTTACGATGTCGGAATACGTCTCTAGCCTAGACTTCTAAATGTTGTGCGCTAAGTTCCAAAGCGTTGTTAGATTCATTGAATTTATTTTAAGTTGATCTTGTTTATGAAGTTTTCCTTTCAGGTTCACCATGAGATGTAGATGCAATTCCTAAAATGAAATCTAAGATGATAAACAAACTTTTTATCTTCTTTGTGCAATGAAAATCCTAGCTACTAAGGAAAAGAAAGATAGAATCTTTTCACAAAGAGCAAAGAGCACACTCTAAATGCACTTTCCTATATCAAGCCAATCAGACTGTCTATATGCAAATTCACATGCATGTATTTGTTTTCGATTTTCTTAGTATATGAATGCTAAAAAGAAAGTTGATGCACAAATCTGAATTTCTTTTCAAGCGACAAATATCAACAAGTTTCTTTTCGAAATAAAAAATGTAGATGATCACAACACCTTACGATTTTGAAATGAATACTTGTTCTTGACACTAGAAAATTACAAATTCAGACCAAAAACAATAGTAACAGGATAATCGACCATCAACAGTAATCAAACTCTTTCCTATGATCGAAATCGACACTTGTGACAGTTTCAAATCAAAGGACAACAATACAATTATGCTACTTTTGCAAAGGAGAACTGTAGATGACTCAACAAACACACAAAAAAATCTACAGTTCTTTTGTACAAAGGAGGTGGAATAACAGCAAGGAAAAGGGGTTTCAAACAGACATATACTGATCACAAGCAGCAAAATTTAGGAATAGAACTGGAAAGAATGAATCACAGAAACCAAAACTGCACAGAGCCTAGTCTGATAAGTGCACCTGTAACATAGAGAATTTGAAATGCAGCGCACCTTGTCCACTCGGGAAGTGCGCTGAAGTTCAGATTCTCTGAACAGTACCTGCGCTGGGCTAGAAACGAGACTCTGTTCGGGTTCCGGGTCACAGTTTGTAGTTCAGTTCTTGGGTTTTGGCCGAGCAAAAAGCAATCAGTAATGCAACAATAAGGGGTAGATCTAAGGAGGATCTAAGAGCTATCACAAGGGCAATCAGATATTTTGTGAATCAGTTGTTTAAATCATAAACAGATCCAGTAGATGGATTGAAGTAGAAATTAGCTACTTTGCATTTGTTATGGCAAATGCAGTTTGAATGCTACTTGTAATTTTATGAAACAGACAACAAAGAATGATAAACAAACAAACTAATTAGCTCCCCAGTGGAGTCGCCATTTTGTTACAGGGAAAAGTGTCTATATAGAACTGCTCTATCCCACTAAGGTGTGACAACTGCCTTAGAAACAAATAGAGAAAAGCTACTTTCGTTTTTCCTTTATGAATTATAAATAGAGAGGAATAAGAAGACCAACCTCTGTCTTGCGCTAATCTCCTAATTTGATTCCTCTCTTCTTTGATAGTCTTCAGCTACCTGCTCCCTTGCACGCCCAGCTTCACAAAGTACCTATAAGATCACAAAAGCATAGGACTATACAAAGACATGGATCTATAATCATAAACAATCTAGGATCAGATGTAAATTGACCATACAAATGTAGCAAGCATCAATGACACAAAAGCATGGAGGAAAACTTGAATAGCTTTTATTGATAAACAAGAAAAGAGCCAAGAGGAGTTACAACCAGTTGTTCTGACCCAGCATCAACCTCCCAGCAAAGAAGCCCCTCTTCACCTCAAACAAAGCTTAGATCACCCAACAATCTGATGTTTGTCTCAAGAAACCAACAACAATTCCTTACAATATGCAAAATTCCAGCCTCCAACCCCTAGATCTTTGGGATGAGAGATCTATATATAGATATTTGCAGAGGTGTGAGTCAGCTCTGGGTTTTTTATTAGTGTCTTCTCTCTGATAGTTCTTGATGCCACTTGGAGATCTCATTGATCTCTTACTCATCCTTGGGTGATTTTGAGAGGCAAGTGTCCCAAGAGAAGTTTCTGGAAGATTCCATGATCATCCACCTTGAAAACTGTCTCCGCCACTTGTCTTTTCCCATCCATCGCACCCCATAGAAGGGCTTTTTGAAATGTAACGCACTTCCCATGTGTTCAAGGTACGATGCATCACACCCTGGCCATGGAGCAAGTGAAATGATCCAGTTTTGACCAATTCTGAGCAGTTTTTCATGGAGAACTTCTGGGAGAAGCTGTAATCTGTTGACCTTGTTCCTTTAGGGGTTAGAACAACACTTTTAGGGACTTAGGAGCCCTTGGTTTATGGACATTTCATGCTTGGGGTTGTAGTGCCCAAAAATGTCTATAACACTCACGAGAGATTTTAGCATCTAATTTTCTACTTCATAATGTATGATGATCATCAAGAAGGTGTTTTTTAAAAGAACCTTCCTCGCTTATACGACTACTATATGATCTCGCTTGTCATAATTTATCAACCTCATCAAAGCTCAGTCCTTTCAACTTAGGAACAAAATCAAGGAAAAAAAGAATGAAGCCCCAACAATAATGGCGAATACTATAAATGTTTTGGATGTGCCCAACACATTAATCAAGGATGGGAATCTCTTTAAAGAAATCAGATTAAATATTCAAAAAATTGTTGCGATAATGCTTCCACACATATTTCTATATTTTGAAGGATAAGTTTCAGAATTGATTGTCCATAAAACTGGTCCCATGCCAGGTGCGAAGAAATCTATATATAAAACCAAGCCATGAACAACAACCCAACCATAACTAATGGGACCCACATCGCTGTACCAGGAGAGAAAGTGATGGGAATAATATTGCTCAAATGTTGTGTTTGCAAGAAAGCAATTTCCAAGAATCATATGGACAAACAATGATAAAATATTGTAATGGATTAATAAAAGAATACATGTTAAGATATGCAATCTAATTCAATGACATCAATATTTCAGTAAGTTTATCTCAGACAAAATTTTAATCATAAAACCTTTTAAGGGGCCTAGTTTTTTTCTTTCTAACAGAGTTACTTTATAATCCATATTTTTATCTTTTCCATAAACTGCATAAGACATACTGAATAAAATCCATTTCCTTTGGGAATGCATATCACATTGAGAAAGGAATATGGGATGTGTCCTTACATTGTTTCCAGAGGTTGCACAAAAGCCACACCCAACAGTTAATAAACCATTGGAGTTCCAAAGAGGTTGACTAAAGTTGAGGATTGTTGGACAAGAATAACCTTCTTTTAGTGTCTGTTGCATGTCAACAGTGGGCACATAACAAAATTCAAGTAAAATTTTCTAGATAGAATGGCTAGTGACAAACAAAATTCTGATTAAGCTCATCAAGAGTAGTGGTCTTCTTCCACACCAACATATTAGGTATATGCCAAAGAATTGTACCAAGTGCATTCATTTCCATAACAAATAAGGAAATTAATAAAGTAGTTTGATTTGAAACAAAACCCACCAATTTCACAATAGTAGGACTGTAATACATTACATTATTAATACCCATAAACTGTTGAAATCCCTGCAAGTGAATTACTGTAAAAATATAAGTCACAAATAATAGAAAGAAGAACAAATGTAGATCAATGTGAACGACTCATGGTTAACATTACTATAAGCCTTTGGAGCCAACTCTAAATTAGAAAACAAAATATGAAGTTAATATCAGAGAAATATGGAGGTTAGGGACATAAAAATATTGGTATAAATATTCCTTCAAGAGACATAAAATGAAGAAATTGTATTCTCATAACTAATAAAATCTCTATGGAAGGAAAGACATGAATTACGCATCAAAACAAGAAGGTTATTTACAGGGAGTAGCCTCCCTATGGGATTCTAATATCCTGCAGAGTAGGGCTGAAATGTTCTCACTGGATCACAACATGCTTTATAGAATTTTCCTTGGGTCAATAATTCCAGTTAACGAACATTTATACCCAAAATAATTGGGGTAAAAGAGAAGCTTCTAGGAATCATTCAATATCTCAAAGGAATCCATCCCTTAGAAAACCATACCTTGGCAAGTGACTCAAAGTGGACCACAAAGAGAAAAAAGATGGTATATATAAGAGACACTACAAAGTACAAGTAAAATACCTGATCTAAAATAATTTTATGCCAAACCTTCAAAAATGAAATTCACTTGGAACAACACTAGAATTGTAAAAGGATTCATTGCAAAAAGAATTTCCCAAATGTTGTCGTGTAAAAAATAGTTGGATAGAAACAAAACTATCTTACAAGAAGAGCAAAATTTTATAATATCAATAACTATGACATAGTATAGTATCAATGCAAATTGTAGAGAGAAAATGTTGACAACACCCTTGGAGGTTAGTAAAGAAAATTGGCTACATTCATTGAACCTTTGGGGATCATACTAATGAGGGCTTTTAGGATCTCTGACCCTGATCACATAAAGGATGAAATAGATCACTTGACCTCTGTCTTCAAAAGCATTGGATACAAGGAGTGGAACATCAAGAAAGCTATAAGAAGGGCCCGGGATAAGGCGCTCTCTGAACATCCCCCTAAAGACAAAAAAGAAAATCAAGGGAAGGTTTACCTTCCATACATCCAAGGGATTACAGATAAGATTGCAAAAATTTTAAAGAGGAAGAACATTCACACTCAATTTACAACCTGTGGAACAATAAGGCAAATAATGAGGTCGGTTAAGGATAACATTGATCGTCAGCAGCTCAAGGGGGTGTACAAGATCGATTGCTCCTGTGGCAAGAGTTATATCGGGGAAACAGGTCGATCTTTGAAAATAAGGCTTAAAGAACATGCCGCGGACATAAAGAATGAAAGATCCCGCTCATCAGCCCTTGCTGAGCACTCGTCCAAAACCAAACATCAGGTGTGTTTGGAAAGCGCGAGGGTGATTGCAAGAGAAGACAACTATCATAAAAGGAAAATCAGGGAGGCCATTGAAATTATGAAGTACCCGCGGAACCTCAACAGGGACAATGGGAATGAAATCAGTGGAAATTGGCTTCCTCTAATTAAACAAATGAACACCCCCCCGGAACCCTTGGAAGCTCAGGATCAATAATATTAATAAATTAAAAATAATATAAGTATATTAATATTAATAATATTAATAAAATAAAAATAAAAATAAAATTAATTTATATCAATTAATTTTATTAAACATTCTTATTAATTTATATTAATTATATTATTAAAATCCTATTAAATCTTATAAATTATATTAATTAAAAATTTTATTAAATTATATTAATTAATTAACTTATATTAAAATATATTATTTATATTAATATAAATTAATTTACATTAATCTTATTAATTATATTAATTATATAATAATTCATATAAGTATATTAATAATTATTAATTATATTAATAATTCATATAAGTATATTAATATTAATAATATTAATAAATTAAAAATAAGAATAAAATAGAAATAGAATTAATTTATATCAATTAATTTTATTAAACATTCTTATTAATTTATATTAATTATATTATTAAAATCCTATTAAATCTTATAAATTATATTAATTAAATTTTTTATTCAATTATATTAATTAATTAACTTATATTAAAATATATTATTTATATAAATATAAATTAATTTACATTAACCTTATCAATTATATTAATTATATAAATCTTATTAATTTATATTAATTATATTATATTAAAATCTTAAAAATTCTTATAAACTATATTAAAGATATCAATTAATGTTAAATTAAAGTAATTATATTAATTAGAATAATTATATTAAAATTTACATTAGATATATTAGTTATATATATTAATTATAATAATATAATTAATATAAATTTGGTTACATCAATTAATATAGATGAATTATAGTATAGTTTATATCAATCAAATTAAAATTAAATATAATTTATACATATTGAATATTTTTAAATATATTAATATAATTAGATATAATTTAGTTACATATTAATTAATATAAATAAAATAAATTAATTTAGCTATATATTAATTAATATAAATAAATTATAATATAGGTTTTTTAAAAAAAAATAAAAATTTATTCATTTATAATTTAATAATTAATATATTTTTATGATAAAAAGTTTATTCATAAAAATCTAAATAATAAAATCCTAATCTAATTAAAGGAAAAGAATAAAAACAATTAAAGCAAAAATTTATATTATTATTATATTAATTATATAAATTAATATAAAATTAATTTATATTGATTATTATATTAATCATATTAATTATATAAATCATATTATTAATTTATATTAACTAGTTTAAATCATATGTCGGCCTTTTTCTATGAATTTAGGGTTCTTGTATTTATTTCCAGGTCGCATTCTCTTCTCTCTCAATATTCTCTCATTCCTATTCTTTCTATTTGTCCTGATGATGGACCCCCTTTGGGGTTTGAAACGTTGGCAAAATGAACTAAGAACTGTGGTTAATCCGGATCATGAATCAAAAAACGCCCACAGAAGTCTAAAATCTAACATCATACTAATGTTCATCACCCAACCCCAGAAATTCCAAAACAAGGAGGCTAGAACCCATAGATGGAGACATTATAACTTGAATATGCATAAAAACACTTCATTTTATTCTTCAATATAACAAGGGGAAATACATGAGCTATAGGAGTAGGTGGTTCCATCATGACCCAAAAGGTTAAAAAGAAAAGAGAATTCTCATGGGGTTTTGGAACAGCTATGAACAACAAAGAAAAAACATTAGCAATGCTTTAAGGGCTAAGAGTTTTGAGCACACTCACCATGGGAAAGATTACCTCCATAGGAGAGTATAATTTTCATGGGGTTTAGGTAAAGCTATGAACAATAAAGCATAATAATTAGCAACATTTAATTGCTAAGATTTATAGGCACATTAAGCCCCAGGAAATATTACATTCATAGGAGAGTCAAATATTATCTTCTTAATATTGGTAAGACAAGCTCAGATACACTTAGAAACTATTTAGTGATCTACAAGTCCTAAGAACCCATAGCACAAAACCACAAAAGTGGATGTTGCAATTAATCTGGAATTAGCATTGGATATGGTAGAACTAAGGGTGCTATAAGAATATTGGACAAATGTTATGTAGCCAACCCTAAATCAAAGAGGCATGAAATTCCCCAAGAAGTTGGAGGCTAGGGCCCACAAATTGCAACCTTAATACCTTAATAATTGCATGGAAACACTTTTTTATTCTTCAATGGTGTGGAAAATGAGACGCAGGGGGTAGTAGGAGTAGGAGGTGTCATTATGACCCAAGGGGTAAAAAATTTCAATTAATTCTCACGGAATTTGGGAGCAGCTACCAACAACAAAGCAACAACATTAGTAGTGCTTCAAGGGTTAAAAATTCCAAAATCATTGGGTGTGGTATAACTAAGGAGCCTGGAATAAGATTTTGAGGTCCATAGGTAACCATCACATATCCTTGTTAAAAGAAATAAGAAACAATAGAGAAAGGATCAGATTGGCAGAGAAATAGAAGAAAAGGGAAGAAATCAGGATGGATAGATGACACACACCCAAATTTCACATAAACTTCTAAAAAAGAGGGAAAATAAGGTTGAAGGATTAGAGAGATCACTAACAATAAGGGCCTATAAAAAATTCAAGAATTAAAAAAAAGGAACAAATTGAAAAATATATGATAGACAATCATAGGAAAGAAGGAAATCACTTCATATCCTTTGGTGAGATTCCTGAGATTCCCAATAAAAAAACTCATAGAGATAGTAAGGTCAATAGAAACACCCTCAAATATTATCAACTTCAAGACTATCTTGGATTCTCCCAAGTACCATAGAATGAGTAACAACTTCCCCTATTTCTTAGCTATAGACAAAGAAATTGGGTGGGTGAAATATGACATCTCATAATGCAAAGAGAAGATTGGAAAACTAAAGGAAAATAATACAATATTATCTAAGTCAATGGGGTACCTGAAGGAGAAGGTGAGGAAAGTAGAAATCATGTCGAACATTAACCTCCATTCACAAGGTGAGTAGCAGAAAAATAGGATAGTTGTAACAGAGGAGAAATTGAGCTATTAAGGAGTTGAACCAATCCCTGATATACTAGATTAGCAAGATTAAAGAGGGCCATGATACCCCCATCATAATAGAGAGAGAAGAGTGAGTAGAATATGGAAAAGCCACAAACCAAGAAATCATGATTGTTAATCATCAGACAAAGCAACAAGGCAATCATTTTTGACATCTAAGTTATTTTCTATCTTAGAAAATGCTGGGATTTTTCATAAGGCTCTGCCTTCAGTTTGTCTATATATTGCTCTACAAGAATGATATTCAAGTCAAAATTGGTGATGATTCCCATATTTTAGTTCATGGTAAGAACTTGGCTACTTTAAATATTCTGAATCCAGTTCAGTATATTGTTTTTTATGAGCATAAACAAGAAGACAACCTATGGGTATAATCCCTGGGGGTAGGTGGAGTGCCTACATGTTTTTTCCTGCTGTGAATACAAATTTTTTCACTATTAAAAAAAGATTATAAAAATGAGTTAGCATCCATTCATGATGCATGCCATGATCAAAATAATTAAAAATGACTACAAGGCACATCAATTATTCTCAAAGAATAAGATACAAAGTCTTTGTAGATGTATACCTAAAGACCCACTCCAGTAAATAAAGCACGTCTTACTTATTTGGACTTTAATAGGTCTAGGTATGATATATCTCCACTGGAATCCCTCTCATTAAGGTATTTTTCAATAGCATATGATAGTTGTTTGATCTCACTCCCTAGACAATCAAGGTCATATATCTATCGTAGAACTGCAATACCCTTAACTTCATTTTTCTATGTTGAAAGAAAACATGAATAAGTTGTAGGTCCATTATAAAGAAATGTCTTTACATTTGATTAAAAACAAAAATTGTATGCAGACTAACTAAACCTTCATAAAGAGCCAATGTGGAGATTCTAGCAAGAATAACACCAATAAAAGTTGTAAGAGGGTTGGTAACCGTGCTACACCTAGGATCCACTACCATGTTGTTGATTTGAGGTAGCATCGGATGTGCTCTAGCCACGAAATTTGGTGGAGAGGTTGGGGCACATGAGATATCCAATATCCAGAAAGGGTTTGGGTAGATTCTAAACAGATCAGGACACATTAAACTAATTAATATTTTTAATGGAGTCCCTAAGTCAAAACTTAGGGAAAATAAAATATTAATGTGTATTAATATGAATCTGTGTTAGAACGGTCCAAAAGACATGGATCAAGCCAGATCTAATCTTATCCATTGATTAGGGACTTAATCTCAGTCGTTGAGATGTCAACAAGAAAAGTATAAGAGGAGGTTTGAGGGTCACTTGAAGAAGTACAGCAAATGATCAATCATTCTATTCTCTAGAGTGGGGTTTGCTAAGAGAGATAGAATCAGTGATCAGGAGAGCAACTAACGGGCATTGAGTGCATAGAAATAGAGAAGGCATAGATTGTGCCAGGAGAGCAGCTTAGCAGCCAAGGAGGGTGATGCAGAGCCAGCAAGGGCTCATGCAGGGCCACGCAGAGGCAACCAAGTGCTGTGTAGAGCACCAGAGGGGTCAACGTAGCTGACGTAGAGGCTTCTAGAGATGATGTAGGGCCTCCTAGGGCTAACGCAAGCCTAGAAAGGTTGACACAGGGCCAACATGAGACAGAGAGGGGCTAACGCAGTCTAGTTTGGGTAGATGTTGGGGTTGTAGAGCAGATTTGTGCTGAGGAGCTTCCAGAAGGATTTTCCGGGGTTTCAACTAGGAGATTTGTCTCAAACTGTGAGGTATAGCTGCTAAGAAAATTCTTTGTTGGGTAGGCCATTTTCGACACCCAAATTGTACTTTGATATTTCTTAATAAGAAAACCCTCAGATAGTTGCACTTGTTTTCCCGCATTAGGTTTTTTCAGGGACATTGGTCCAAAAATAATGGTGTCATGTGGTGTGTTTGTTCTTGTTTCTTTTAGTTGCTGATCTGTAATATGTTGATCATGCACTGGTGTTTATTATCAGTGTTTACTCTATAAATAACTTGTTAAGGAAAAATAACAAGTAGGTAGAAATAAATCAGAAAAAGTGCATGAAGGGTTTCTAAACTAAGTAAACTTAGAAACTTCAACATGGTATCAGAGTGTGATTGCATATCATAGGAGGACTAAAAGACATCAGCCGAGCGAAGAAATAATGGCAGAAAAAAGTTGTCCCGAGGTGACAGAAGCTGTTTCTAGCAGCGTAGAAGCTAATAAGTATGACACAGAGCTAGCCAGAGCCATGTAGAAGAAGCAGGGAGCTACGCAGAGCCTTTGAGAGGCCAATGTTGCTAACGCAAAGGGATAGAGGGCTAACACAGAGCATCCCAGGGCTAATGCAGACCCATCTGGGGTGATGCAGAGCCAACATAAGGTAGAGAGGGGTTGACGCAGTTCACAGAGAGGTAGTTTTTGGAGTCTAGAAGGCTACAGAAATATTGTAGAGTGGAGCTGGTGAGGTACTGTAGTCAGAACAGTACCTGAAAGAGCAGGGCTAGAGGAGTTGTTATCGGGGGTTTCTAGTCGAGGAACCTGGATCAGCAGTGTAGTTGCACAAGACAATCAGAGTAGGGGACATCTCAACAAGCAGTAGAAGGACTTCCACCAGGGAAATCAGGACTCAGAGGGAGTCCAGAAGAGAACTCCCTGACGGGAAGTAGAGACTCAGAGGAGTTGAACATAGAACTTCCAAGAGGGAAGTAGAGGAGCATCATGGCACTTTACGGGGTAAGATACCAAGATAGACTGGATGGAGCATCACATTTCGTACCCTGGAAGGCCAAAATCTTATCAATTCTAGACAAGAATCGTGTCAAGAACTTCGCCTTGAAGATGATATCTATCCCAGTTGACCCAAATGATAATGACAAGTACGAAGAGGCGATGTTGAGGGCCAAGTGCATTATCTTTGACGAGGTCAAGGATCATGTGTTACCACATATAACTGAGAAGGAAATGACTATTGAGATGTGGGAGGCTCTCACGAACATGTACCAGCATACTTCTGTGTAGAGAAGAATGTTGCTCGAGAACCAGATGAGGTTATATAAGATGAATAAGGGTCAATCGATTGACACCTTCCTCGGAGGACTGAATGAGATCCGAGACCAGTTGACTACTATAGGAGCGACACCGGATTAGGAGCTTATGGTGAGGATAGCCTTGAATGTTGTCTCATAAGATTGGGAAGTGTTTGTCCAGAGTATCCTAGGCAGAGGGACTCTCCTACCTTGGGACGAGATGTGGGTAGCTCTTCGCCCGGAAGAGATTAGACAACAATTGAAGATAGGTAGCAATAGCAAAGGGATCAAGGTCAAGGAGAAGGAGGAGGATGTGGCCCTAACATCTGAGGGAAAGTAGGAGAAACGGAAGAAGAAAGATCTCTCCAAGATCAAGTGCTTCCACTGTAAGAAGAGGGGTCATTATGCGACCTAGTGCCCAAGGAAGAAGAGTAAGGGAGAGTCTTCTGAGACTAAGGCAGCGCCATCACGGGCAGAGAAAGAAGTTGATAGATGATGACTGTGCCATGAGTGAACATGCACCACTTAAGTGGAAGTGGGGAGACATCGAGCTATAGTCAGGTGGACTATAGGCGATGAGAGGCAGGATCCTTGAGGTACCTAGCCTCTTGGATTAGACCTTGCTACAGGAGCCTCGACAAGGAGTAGCAGGATTGGCTAAGTGGGTAGAGATGGATGCAGATGGAGCAGCAAAGAGAGCTATAGTGGAAGAGTCCCAAGATAGCACAAGGCTTGTAGGCTGTAGTAGTGCGAGAGGCACAAGAGTGTTGCACCAGTGCATGATGGAACAGAGAGGTGTGCAATGCTGCAAGATGTAGGGAGTTGTTGCAACAACGCAAAGGTCAGAGAGGGATCACTTGTCAGCGGCAGAGGGAGCTTCAGCATCAGAAGGGTCTCTAGCCCAATAGGGAGGTTAGTTGGAGGATCAGTTACTTACTTCTCAGTCACTGAGTTGTAGTGCAGCAATGGGCAACACAATGCAACATGATGAGAGGAGGTGTTGTGCAGATGCATCGTTGGGAGAAAGGACCAACAGTAGCATGGATGCAGAGGGAGCTGTCGTACAGATGCAATAGTGGCAGTGACAGAACCATGGGTAGCAGTATAGGAGGCAGCAATGTAGAGGATGGTGGGCAGGAAGGCCTAACATCAGCACAGGTACCGATGCCGAATGATCAAAGTAATACTTAGTGAGGAGTATTACTAGAGCACAGTCCTTGCTAAGAGGGAGTGTTGATTTGAGGTAGCATTGGATGTGCACCAGCCATGAAATTTGGTGGAGAGGTTGGAGCACATGAGTTCTCCAATACCCAGAAAGTGTTTAGGTAGATTCCAAACAGATCAGGAGACATTAAAATAATTAATATTTTTAATGGAGTCCCTAAGTCTAAACTTAGGGAAAATAAAATATTAATGTGTATTAATGTGAATCTATGTTAGAATTGTCCAAAGACATGGATCAAGCCAGATCTAATCTTAGCTGTTGATTAGGGACTTAGTCTTGACCGTTGAGATGTCAACATGAAAAGCATAAGAGGAGGTTTGAGGGTCACTTGGAGAAGTACACCAGATGATCAGTCATTCTATTCTCTAGAGTGGGGTTTGCTAAGAGAGATATAATCAATGATCGGGAGAGCAACTGAGGGGCATTGAGTACATAGAAATAGAGAAGGCAAAGATTGTGTCGGGAGAGTAGCACAACAACCAAGGTGGGTGACGCAGAGCCAGCAAGGGATCATGGAGGGCCACACAGAGGCAGCCAAGTGCTACACATAGCACCAAAGGGGCTAGCGCAGCTAACGCAGGGCCTCCTCAGGCTGACGCAGGCCTAGAAATGCTGACACAGGGCTAGCATGAGATAGAGAGGGGATAATGCAGTCCAGTTTGGGCAGACGTTGGGGTTGTAGAACAGTTTTATGCTGAAGAGCTGCCGGATGGGTTTTTCAGGGTTTCAGCTAAGAGATTTCTCTCAAACTGTGAGGTATAGCTTCCAAGGAAATTCTCTGGCCAGTTTTGGCACCCAGATTGTACTCTGATATTTCTTAATAAGAAAACCCTCAGATAGATGCACTGGTTTTCCCACATTGGGTTTTTCTGGGGACATTGGTCCAAAAATAATGGTGTCATGTGGTGTGTTTGTTCTTGTTTCTTTTAATTGCTAATCTGTAATATGTTGAGCATGCACTAGTCTTTATTTTCAGCATTTAATTTGTAAATAACTTGTTAAAGAAAAATAACAAGTAGGTAGGAATAAATCATAAAAAGTGCATGAAGGGTTTCTAAACTAAGTAAACGTAAAAACTTCAACACTTGTCCCTAATATCTACAAATAAAAAAATATATATTCAAGTGATTAAAGTATCCTCCAATGAACATCACCTTTACTCCAAAAACATGCAAGCATCAAGGTGTCCCTTAAATGAAAACCAAGAAAATGAAGAAAATTTGCATAGAATTTAGGCTAGGCAAATTATGTGGTTTAGAAATATTTCAGCAGTTAGAGGAGAAATGCAGACTATGAGCTGAATATTTGATACAAAATTTGTTGGATAAATGATAGGGATACCCACTAATTCTCAAGGCACTTGTTTCATGCTACTTTGTGAAACCAATGACAAATCAATAGACAATTTGACAAACAATAACAAGGCTTCTTACCTCAGTAAATGTTAGATTCACAAGATATGATAGGAACTGACCCCTAGTGGTCATGAGTGTATTTGTACTCACTATTTCTCCCCTTATTTTAGAAGGTGAAGCTTCTACAAGAGTAGTAATTGATGCAATACCAAAGCCTATCCCCACCAAGAACCTGCCAACTATGAGAACATATGGATAGGAGGAAAATCCATAGAAATTGATCCAACAATAAAAAACAAATAAACTACAACTATTGCCAGATTGCATCCATAGGAATCACTAATCCATCCATCTATTGCTTCTCCAATTATAGCACCCACAATTTTCATTGTAACAATAGTTTCCCGTTGAAATTCAAGGTAGGGGGTTGTGAACAGCTAGATGAGAAGAAAATAAGCATTCATTGATGAGAAAGAAAGAGGAATTATTTATTATAAAATCCCATATGAAAGTTGAAATTGAGCTTGCAAGTACCTGTAAAAAGGTGCTCCTTTTCATAGAAGCAAAGTCATCACGAATGTAGAGAAAAGCACTAGATATGACACCTGCATATATGTCATTCCCACTATTAGCCACCTTGTCTCAGACTGTTTGCCACACCCAAGCACATATATACTTGACAATATGAAGATAATGTAAATAGAGCCCAACTAAAATGGGGACTAGCAGAATCTAGAATATAACATTGTAGAATCCTGAAATGAAGGATTAAGTAAAACTAACTAGCAAACCAGAGACTATAAATCAAAAAATAAATAAATAAATAAATATATATATATATATATATATATATATATATATATATATCTATATATATATATATATATATATATATATAGTTCTAAATGCTAATCTAGGTTGCAAATTTTCCTGATGACAAGACAACTAAGGATGGAATTGCCAACAAATCAATAATACAAATACCTAAATGCAGTAATTCTAACATTATTGAAAACTTTGAGGAGAATACAATCTGCAACTATTGAAACCAGGATAATAATTAATAAACTATACCATGTTTATTTTTCAAACAACTTCTGTATTGACTAATTTATTTTATTGGGGGTTCTTACACTCTCTATTGCCTAATTATTTTCCAGGGGCTTTTACATAGAATTTTATGTTACCTAGGTAAAGCATAAAAAATATTTATGTAAAACATAGGCATAGAAACATACAACCCTTTGTGAGAAGTAAACAATGAAGAGAAGGAAATACCTATTTTTTTTGCAAATTCCTTTTGTTGACAAGAGCAATCTCCCTAGATCCTAAAAGGAAACTAGAAACAAATAGACAATCAAGCTAATTCCTTCCCTGAATCTATCTTTCCTTGAATCATAAGCTAATAAGGTAAGAAATGGAAATCCATACCTTATTACGACACGCTTGATTAAGATCCCTCATTGTGCTTCAGTGCAGCTTCTCCATGCTTGAATCTAGACCTACACACATGGAAACAACAAAGGATTAGAGGCATAAGCAACATAAATGATTCAATAACTCAAACTAGTGATCAAGGAGACTAGTAACAAACATCATTCCAATGGAAAAATATAAATAACATCATCCCAAAGGAAGAGTATAAATAACATAAACCATCCATGAAATTGATCAATTCATCCATTAAACAATGAAGTGAGAAGAAATTCTTGTTTGTATTAATTTTAGAAACATAAAGGAGCTACAAAACCTGTGCCTTGATGTCGTGAATCTCCTCCCATTGATCTCAATCCTCTCCAAGAATGATAAGCTCTCCAACCTGATTACTCCAACATAAAGTTACTCTCAATAGCCTCCCTCAATTCCCCCACCTATCGCTTGATTTATAGGCCAAAAGGAAGTAGTTTGAGATCCTTAGTCCAAGGATGAGATCCACTAAAAGAGCGATGAGGGCTCCTTGAAGAATGGGAATTAGTTCCATAAAAAATGATGTTAGGCTTGAATAACAATGAGTTCGAGGCTTTCTGCTAGGAATGATTCAACCAAAAATGCTTCTAGATCTCGATTTTAATTTTTACTTTTTATTGATTGACCTGCGTAGTTTTTGACCACAGATAGAGCGCAGTTCTATGAAGTTTTGTAGTGGACAAAACTGCACATGTGTGGTTTTAGCGAAACTGTGCAGATGCTAAAAAGCAGGGTTTTGTACCAAGAGATCCATAAATTCGACTTTATTCAAGGTATATAAGTTGTCGAATTGCAAGGGAATGCTACATGACACTTGGATGGATGGTGAGAGATCCAGTTTTGATGATTATTTGTCATGGTGACAAAATGAAGTGTAGCAGATTGCCCCCTAAAGTGTGAAGTCATAAAAGTTGAGGACTGAAGTGCTTTATCATATAAAGGATTGGATCAGAGATCATGGTTGGAAACCTACAACAATCAATCAAGGATTACAACAAAATATAATAACCATCACTGAGGTAGGCATTCCCATACTTAGAACATAAAAGTCTTACAGCATAGTATGAAAATACATAATGTCAAAGTAGATATAGGATGGATGCAGCCATCAAACATAAAACTCTTTGTACAATCATGAACAAAAAACTCCTCGCAACCTGGATAGATGAAACTAGATCCGAGGTCTTGATCTCCATCTCTCGATCCATGGTACAGATCTAACCATTTGAGTAAATGTCTTGAAGTCGAACATGGCAGAAACCACTTAATTATCGGTCAATGATGCAAACCGTTAACAAGTGCGAGAGAAACCACCAATAATGAAAATGGCTCTCAAGGTACTCCCAGTAAAATCTAAGAAGTGTGAATAGGTGATCTGAAGTCGAACACTCATAGAATCGTTCGATCGAAGGCCATTGATGAGAACCTATCATCAAAGGTGAGAAACCTGCCATTATGGAATGCATGCTTCAAGGTACTGAAGGTTTCTAGATGAACTTCCTAGATACTGAGTTGAAGTCGATAGGAAGTGAACCATCATAGGAAAGCCTACGACACGAAATAAAATGTCAAGTTTTGAAAATATTTTTCAAGGAATGACTCAAGGATGGCCGATACAATTGAAGGCTACAAATTGCAAGGTAATTTGAACTGAGGTTTAGACTTCTCTTAAACATATTGGTGACATGACAAAATGACTTGGAAACATTTGACTAAACAATAATACCCAAACCAACTGAAGATTTTCAATTAGGTTTGATTAACTATGAGACGAATGGATTTCTCAACCCAAACAAATATGTGGTGGAGTGTCATGTTCAAGAGCGACATACTGCCTAAAATACAAGAAACGAACTTTTCTTCTCAATTTTCCCCCACCATTACTGGAAATTACCTCTTTATTTTTTACAAGATTGATGAGGATAACATATGCTTGTCCTATAAGCTCATCCTTCGGATGAGTCCATCCTAGTATCTTTAATGAACCCTAGGAAGGAGTGGTTTGGTTCTATTATGCTTAACGGGTCCTATAGTGTTTAGTTTTTACGAGTCCAGAAAAGGAGTAACTCGATGTCGTTTTCTTTTAAGAGTTTGAAAAAGACACAAAAAGGAAAATCATTCAATTACTTTAACGTAAAATTTTAGCGAGCCTAGAGAAAGTAAATCTTAGTGTTTTTCAGTTTTAGAGAGTCTAAAGAAAAACATAAGTAGACTCCATCAGGTTCTTTTTCTTAAATTTAGTCCCTAGAACTCGAAAAAGGATAAAATAATGTGGGAGAGAACTCTATTGACCATAATTAGTCAACGTATACCTTTTTTGTAAACAATCATGGCTCAGTCTGTAAAAGGGGTAAACTTATACTGAGTGGACAATTGTTCGTTTAATTTTACGAGTTCAAACAATCAAGTGCTCAGAAATATTTTCATGTTTTAAGAGTTTGAAAAGGGCTTAAAAGAGGACTCCATGATTTCTCTTTTTTCATAAGGTTTAACGAGTTTGAAAAAGTGATAAAAATATACTCATCTCACTGACTTTCAATTTAATTAACGAGCAGGAAAATATGGAAATAACTTGGCATTTTCATGTACGGTTTACGAGCATGAAAAGATAACAAAAGGAGCTCAATATTTTTATGATTTTAACGAGTCTTGAAAATAATAATTGAAATGGACTCCAGATAAGTTTCATTTTTGCACAAGCTTGAAACAAAGAAAAATTGTGGTTGAGGGTGGCTTCATTTTTACACAAGCTTAAAATAGAGAAAACTGTGCTTGAGAGTGGTTTTGATTCCCCCATCATAATTACATAGGCACATGCCCCCCAAGCTTCATTTCATTCACCTAAGTAGACTATCAGTTACTAATAGGTAGATGAAATGAAGGCTTGTTTACGAGATCAGAAGACTCGACTTAACATTTATGAGATCTAGTTAAAGAATCAATGATAATATAGGAGGATTTGTTTCATTTTTTAATGAGCTTGACACAGGAAAAGAACTATGCTCAAATGACCTGTTTCATTTTTTAATGAGGTTGACACAGTAAAATAACTATCCTCAACAAGCCTATTTCATTTTTAATTAGGTTGACACACAAAAGAAATATCCTCATAAGAGCCTGTTTCATCTTTTAACAAGGTTGAAATAGTAAAATAACTATCCTCAAAAGAGGTTATTTCATTTTTTAACGAGGTTGACACAATAAAAGAACTATCCTCATAAGACCCTATTTCATTTTTTAATGAGGTTGACACAATAAAAGAACTATCCTAAAAAAGAGTTGTTTCATTTTTTAACGAGGTTGACACAATAAAAGAACCATCCCCATGAGACTTATTTCATTTCTTAACGAGGTTGGCACAGGAAAATAACTATCCCAATGTATCCTATTTCATTTCATGAGGTTGACACAGTAAAAGAACCATCCTCATAAGACCCTGTTTCATTTTTAATGAGGTTGGCACAACAAAAGAACCATCCTCATAAGGATCTGTTCATGGCTTCCATATGGAGGAAACACATGACAAGGGACACCCCTTGATCATGGCTTCCAAAAGGTCTTCATCAGATGGAGGAAAAATCCTTTGGAAGGAACCAATGTCAAGGGGATCAATAGGGGTACGAAAATCATATTCAAATGCCCCCACTGATCTTTTGACCATGTCAGCTACTGGAGCTAAGTCAAAATAAGTCAAGAAAATAGTGAGAGGCTCACTTGCATTGGTAATTGAAAACATGGGATAGGTTGCCACATAATTAACCCATGGCAAGGTAGGTACCACTTCCATATAAGGAACATTCAAGGCTGTTGTATGACTAGTATTCGAAGAAAGATCAATGTACGCAAGCTGATAAACCATCACAACATTTCCATTGTAAGGGAAGGACATCATGTGAAAGAGTGTCGATATGAAAACTTTCATGGCATAGACATAGTCTCTCCCAAGGAGAAAATTGAAAACTAAGGGATCTTGGACTACCATAAGATCAATACAAACAGTTTTACCTTCCAGAGTAATAGGTAACTTAGGAAGGATCCCTAAAGGTTCACTAATGGTTCTGTTAAAAGCTAATAGATTTTTTGTAACCGGCACAAGCTGAGGGGAGCCCAAATTTTTCCAAGCAGTTGAGGATAAAATACTAACAGAAGCACCTTCATCTACATTTGTACATCGCACATTCTTACCAGAGGCCTTCAAAATGATTTGGAAAGGGGTGGAAGAAAGAAAACAAGTTTCTGTCAGTCTACTCCAATCAAAATAAATAGCCTCATTACTTGGATGGGTTCTAAAGCAAAAGATGAAATGCCCCCCATGTGTAGAAGAATCTGAGGTAACATGAAGAACATGAGCGGTATGGAGTTCACTCTCTAAAGGGAGATTGAGATTGACCGAAGATGGGATTGATTTGACCACTTGATCAACAAATATTCCATCAACCTAAGTGATACATGTTTCACCGTCCAATGGAAGAGTGGGATTGATTGTACTTGGATTTACATCAATCACTTCATCAAATGATAGGAGATGGGGAGAAAGTTTATAGTAATTGGTTGGAAGTTGTTACTATGAAACAATAAGTTTTTCCAACAATTCTGAGGCTTCATCCATGTAAAGGCAAAGGTGACTATGATGAGTCCCTTTACATAACCTCTAAGGAAACCTAAACTTAATCTTTTTCCCTAGAATCCAAGAATCATTGGTTAATGCATCAACAGTAAGTTGATGAGAATTATTTGACCATACTTCCAAAACCTTAGGAACACCATGACAATTGATATGGAAGTGGTCACTCTTACAAAGCTTGCAAGGGTATTTGGTCTTACGATGCATTATAGAAGTTCCATCAAAATTACCAATACTTACGGCCATGGTTGGTTGGTTGACTACTTTCTTATCTTGTTTCTTCTTCTTCTTCCCTTTCTTCTTCTTCTTCATCACTTGGTTACTAGCATCAAGGCTCTTACCAAGCGAAGAAGAAGAAAGGGAGGAGGACATGTTGGGTGAAGAAGGTAAAGGGTCAACAGTAGGTTGGCGATGTTGAGATAGTGAACTCAGTTGAGCTAGCACAATTGCAGTATTTGGAATTAAAGAAGTTTAGAACAAACATACAAGTAAACCTATTGTGAATCTGGGAAGTGACAATATAGCCATATAAGGAGGATCGACATTTCCAAGATTGGGAAAAGGACGAGGATTCTCATTCATGGGTTTTCCTTGGTCGGTAACTTCCAGATCGATAGTCATTAGATTCAATCCAAATGAGTTTTTATTATTAAAATTAAATAATATTCACAATCCACACCTAAGGTCTTGTAAAAATTAAAAACAAACAAAGTAACACACGCTAAAAAATCTAGGGATTCAAACCATACAAACTCACCTTTCATAGAGATCAATATTTACTAGTTGGTTATGAAATCCAACGTCGCAAAGATCAAAGTGAAATTTTTTATAGATATGAGCATTTGGAACCAGTTACCTTGACAACCTTCTTAATGAAATAGTCTGGTGCAAGTAACTATGTTATACACCATCTCAAGAAAATATTACCCTCAAAAATGTCCAAGTGAGTCTAGTCAATGTCTTTTCCAGGTACAACAAGACCTTCCCTCTGTCGTCAGCTTAGGTAGAGCCCTAGGATTATGGTCACTAAGTTTAAAAACTACAACAATTTTACCTAGGGGGAGAGTCGTAGATCGAACGTACACGCAAGGGAAAAGTAACAAGCTTAATACCCTTGAAGGCTTGTCCACATTATCAATTGGAGGTTTAATTTCAAGTGACCTCAAGTACCTTTCGGTACCATTGTAATACGTGAAAATCACTCTATCATAGCCAATGAAGTGGGTACGATCACTTCACCAAATCCGACATGATCTCATGCTTAACTCATGTATAAGTAGAGCTTCCCAGAGTAAAATGGAAATAATTGGATTTTCTCTCCCTAACTCAAGATTTTATATTTATTTGTAGCTTTGGAAAGTTTACTTCCTTCCCTATTCCAAAGCCCTACACTTAAGCTATTGTAGGTGGCAAGAGCCCTAAAAAATAATAAAAATTTTAGATGGATTTTATTAACGTTATTTTATTAATTTGTTATTTACTCAAAGGGTAAATGGACATGAAACTGATGGTATTATGACTTGAATCAAAACTCTAATGCATCAAATATGAAATTTGTAATCTTTTCATGTCGATGAATTCTAGCTAGAGTTAGTAAAGAGGTTCTTCTTTAAAACATTAACTCGAAAATGTACCACTTCTAATTTTTCAATGCAATTCAAAGCTCTAAGTTGCAAACCACGCAATTTCATCTAAGCACAATTTTCCTGAAAACTATGGAAATGTAAACTATGCACAATTTCCCTGAAAACTATGCAAATGTAGTCTATGCACAATTTCCGTGAACAATATGCAAATGTAATCTATGCACATTTCATGTTCATGAAATGAGAATTCTAACCATGCAAATGTAATCTATGCAAGAGAATTCTTCAAAACAAACACAAGATGATTCCTGATCCGGATTAACCACAATCTTCACTTCATTCTGCCAACATTTCAAACCCCAAAGGGGGTCCATCATCAGGACAAAAAAGAAAGAATAAGAATGAGAGATTATTGAGAGAGAATAGAATTGCGACCTGAGAATAAAGGGAAAGTTTACCTTCCATTCATCGAAGGGATTACAGATAAGATTGCAAAAATTCTAAGGAGGAAGAACATTCACACTCAATTTACAACATGTGGAACAATAAGGCAAATAATGAGGTCGGTTAAGGATAACATTGATCGTCAGCAGCTCAAGGGGGTGTACAAGATCGATTGTTCCTGTGGCAAGAGTTATATTGGGGAAACAGGTCGATCTCTGAAAATAAGGCTTAAAGAACATACCGCTGACATAAAGAATGAAAGAGCCCGCACATCAGCCCTTGCTGAGCACTCATCCAAAACCAAACATCATGTGTGTTTGGAAAGCGCAAGGATTATTGCAAGGGAGGACAACTATCATAAAAGAAAAATCAGGGAGGCCATTGAAATTATGAAATACCCTCAGAACCTCAACAAGGACAATGGAAGTGAAATCAGTGGAAATTGGCTTCCTCTGATAAAGCAAATGAACCCCCTCGGACCCTTGGAAGCTCACGATCGGAAATAAAGGGTCTTGCATTCAGGGAGTTTTCTTAAAACAATTAAAGCAAATTTATATAAGTATATAATTATATTAATTATATTAATATATAAAATATAAAATTAATATAAATTAATTTATATTAATTTTATTAATTATATTAATTAATTTATATTAATTTATATTAAATTATATTAATTATATTAATTAATTTATATTAAATTATATTAATTATATTAAGGTAAATTAATATAATTTATATTAATTATATAAATCATTTTAATTAATATTAATTATATTATTTATTAAATTAAAAATCTTATAAATTATATTAATTAATTTATATCAAATTATTTTAATGAAATTAATTAATTTATATTAAATTATATTAAAATGATTATATAAATTAATTAAATTTTTTATATAATCAGATATATTATTTACATATATTAATTATAATAATATAATTAATATGAGTAAGTTAGTTATATTAATTAATATAAATAAATTATAGTATAGATTTTAATAATTGTTTATAATTTAATAATTAATATATTTTAACTATGGTAAAAATTTTATTCATAAATTTATATTGATTATTTTTTATTAATAAAACATATTAATTAATTTATATTAAATATTTTAAATATATTAATTATTTTATAATCTTATAAAATCTTATAAATTATATTAATTAATTTATATTGAATTATAGTAAATTAAAAATATAAATTAATTAAAATAATTAGAATAATTATATAAATCAATTATAATTTATATATATTATATTATACATTAATTATAATAATATAATTAATATAATTTAGTCATATTAATTAATTCAATTCAATTATAGTAAAGGTTTTAATATTTAATAATTTTAATAATTAATATATTTCAATAAAAAATATTAAAAATTGTAAATAATAATAAAATCCTATTTCAATGAATAAGAAAATAATAAATAAAATAATAATTAAGTATCATATGTCGGCCTCTATTTGTGAATTTAGGGTTCTTGTATTTATTCTCAGGTCACAATTCTATTCTCTCTCAATAATCTCTCATTCTTATTCTTTCTTTTTTGTCCTGATGATGGACCCCCTTTGGGGTTTGAAACGTTGGCAGAATGAAGTGAAGACTATGGTTAATCCGGATCAGGAATCAAAAAACTCCCACAGAAGCCTAAAATCTAACACAAGATGATTCCAAAGCAGCAAAAGAACAATAAGATTATTTCCCTTCACTAATACAACTAAAGAACAAATCAAGTGTAAACAAAGGAAATCAAGGGAAAATTCCAAAGATAAAAAATAATGACACTAAAAGGTGGTTAACACTCAAACATAATTAAGTAAAAAGAGAGAAAAAACATGCAAAAATTGTTGAGAAACTGAGACAAATATTTGAGCAATGACCAAAGTAATTCAAATAAAAAACACCCAATGAAATCATTAAAATGAAAATGCTTGAATGAGTTATGAAATCAAAGCTTAATGTGTAATTATGATTAAACTTCAGTACTGGAATAAAAATGACTCATGTTTTCAATGCAACACAAGAAGCACATCTCATCAAAACACTAATTCTTGAGAAACCCTATGTTTCAATCCTTGAAAACAGACCAATCTCAAGAAAAATCCTTCACAACACTCGATCAAACACACAGAGACTAAATGGAGTCATAGACAAATGAAATGAAACCATAAAAAAAAAAATTCATAATAAAAGGAGAGGACAATATAGTACAATAAACATGCGCACTGTTACTAAAGGTAATTTGCACAAATTTGTGCTGTGTTTTTAAACAGAAACCGTGTAGGTAGAGAAACTTAAAGAAAAAATAAAAAAAAAAGTATCAAAACAAATCAAAAAATCCGAAAGGTCATTAACTTGTCAAGACTCAGATAAAGCTATCGAAATGGGTTTGAGAATAAAAAACAAAGAGATGGAATAGAATAGGATGTTCCCCAGTATGGTCACCAATTTGTTAGGTGGATAAATTCCTCTTGCTAACAAGAGAAATCTCCCTAGATCCTAAAGGAAACTAGAAACAAACATACAATCAAGCTAATTCTTCCCTAAATCTATCTTTCCTTGAATCATAAGCTAATAAGGTGAGAAATGGAAATTCATACCTTATTACGACATGCTTGATGAAGATACATATTTATGCTTAAGTGCATATTCTCCATGCTTGAATCTAGACCTGCAGACATGGAAATAGCAAAGGATCCAAGCCATTTGCAACATAAATGATTCAATAATTCAAACTAGTGATCAAGGCGACTAGTAACAAACATCATTCCAATGGAAAAATATTAATAACATCATCCCATAGGAAGAGTATAAATAGCATAAATCATCCATGAAATTGATAAATTAATCCATTAAACAATCAAGTGAGAAGAAATGCTTGCTTGTATTAATTTTAGAAACATAAAGGAGCTACAAAACCTATGCCTTGATGTTGTTAAGCTCCTCCCATTGATCTCAATCCTCTCCAATAATGATAAGCTCTCCAACCTGATTACTCCAGCATAAACTTACTCTCAGCAACCTCCCTCAATTCCCCCACCTATGGCTTGATTTATAGGCCAAAAGGAACTAGTTTGAGATCCTTAGTCCAAGGATGAGATCCACTAAAAGAGGGATGAGGTCTCCTTGAAGAATGGGAATTATTTCCATAAAAAATGAGGCTATACTCGAATAAACATGAGTTCTAGGCTTTCTGTTGGGAATGATTCACCCAACAATAATTCTAGATCTCACTTTTTATTTTTACTTTTTATTGATTGACCTGCGTAGTTTTTGTTAACACACAGAGCACAGTTCTGCACAATTTTGTAGTGGAAGACACTGCACATGTGTAGTTTTTCTTGAGAAAAACCACACAGATGCTCAAAAGCAGGGTTTTTTACCCAGATATCCAGAAATTCCACTTTATTCAAGGTATATAAGTTGTTGAATTACAAGGGAGTGCTTCGTGACACTTGGATGGATGGTGAGAGATCCAATTTTGATGATTATTTGTCATGGTGACAAAATGAAGTGTAACAATTATTTAATGCAAATATACATAAAATTAAAACCAAACCTCAAGAAGGTGTGTTATCCTCATATCTTATCAATAAAGGCCTACAATGTAGAATTTACAAGCGAAAGTTGTTTAAGATATTCAGCAATGGTATTTGATCTCATAAAAGCATTTTGTTTGACAAATTCTTCTCATATCAAGATTTAGCAAGCATGCACATACCCAATTTGGGAGTATATTCAATGAAACTAAATCAATTTACTACATTCAACTCGACATCCATTTCTAATCTAAGGCATACTATTCAAACTACAAAATCCCTAATTTTGAGAACCTAGGGCATGTTTTTCAGTATATAATTGCAACCTTGTTCCATAACAAGGTTAATCATAAGCTCTCTTTCAAATAAAAAAAAATTATGTTCCCATGGGACTGAATTTCTTTATACATGGACAACAAATTAAAATGAGTGTGTAGCTTGTTCTTACAACAAATGAAGGATTATTCCAAATGTAATTGATCACTTATCTCTAACCTTGTGTTTTTTCAATACTTAAAGGGTATTTTTTTTACAGGAGCATTACCTTTTGTTGTTCAAAAATATTTGCTTCTATTCCCTTTTGTTGTTCTATCTCCCTTCATTTCCTATTCCACAAATACAAATCGAAAAGTAGATATGAGTGAAGCATGCACAACTTCTCTGGTGGCTAATATTCTCGGTGCTACTTTAGGTCATTCAACTTAGTGGTCGACCATTAGCTCATTATAATATAGTTGGCATGCCATTGAGTTGGCATTTGTGAGTATCAACATACCTGCTTAGCACATGTAAAGTGTTGCACTTCTGGATCCATTCTCCACTTGTGGACGTAGTCTAGGGTTAGGGTCTTACCTTACTTGTGATTGACTCATCCTCTTCCTTCTAAAATAAGATAGAAGGATATCATTTCATAACATTATTAGCTTGTTGAATGAGAACTAGAGCAATGAGAGAAATGGTTGCAATAGCTAGGGATTTCTATTTGTTTGTTTTGCTTCATGAGCTTGAGAGGAGTTGTTGGATTTGTATTGTAAGATTGGGAGAAGGTGAGTTGTTGTTTGGGTTTTGCATATCCAGCTTCTAAAAAATGCACGTGCATTTTGAGTTTCTAGATGGAAAAAAAATTCCAGCATAAAAGGGAAATAAGAATCCAAGTGAGCATTCTCCTTCAAAAAGAAAATCAATCGCATTTGGGTCATTGTGGAGGGGCATGGTCAATAAGCTAGACAAAGAATCAATGTATGGTGTTATTTTCCTCTTGATCAGATTGAAAGATTGAAAGCTCTTCAATACTTTGAATCTCAAGAATCATAAGAAATTACATCTAGTCAAGTGGAATAATAGAGGAATATTGTTATGCATACAAGTTGATGATCATCCTGTACTAACATCTTTATGAAAATTTTTAGCTAGAAGTATGTTATCTAGACCAATGGAAGAAACATCTAAGGTCACACTTAAGGTCGTGGATCAAAGGGGGAGATAACTGGAGCATGTATCTTTAAGAACATTTAATGGAATTCAGGGCTTAGGTCACCACTTGCAAACACTGAAATTGACAAGGTTACTCTACCTAAGCTTGTAGGGAATTTTAGTTACAGAATGGGATGTAGACATCTTTGATAAAAATCTTACCCTGGAGTTGCTCATGGTTGGACTGTAAACCACAACTAAGGCTAATGAAAGTGTTGCAATCAAAGGTTTTCTGGAAAGACTGAGTGAGAGCCCCCATGTGAACATGCTTAGCTTGGTAATGCATGTGACACAATGATAGTGAATATAGAAAGAAGGTTTGTTGTTGTAAATTCCAAAAAAAATAGTCTAACTCAATAAAAAGCCGGAAGGTGAAGCTTGGGCTACTAGACATAGATACAATATGAGGTGCAATTAATTGGTTCCCTTTTAGATGTATTTCGAAATATACCACATGGAATGCCCCTTGAGAGGGGGAAAGAACTAATTATTGAACTAGAACTAGAATCCAAATCAGTAATTGTTCTTCCCATATATGTTAATTTTAGGTATGTTCTATGCTTAGTGAAATTTATTTCAATTTTCATAGTTAGCTCAATACCTTTTCCAGATTACCAATCACAGCAGCATTAAAGTAAACTGCAGATAGAACATAAACATAAATCGCAGAAACAAGCCAAGATAAGAGGACACAAGATGTGGTGCTAGCCAGGGACAAACCCCAATGTGGGGAAACCCTTGATCAATTCTTCCTATATGTACTTCAATAGTTCAGCAGAGAGAGAGAGATATAGTACATATACAACAGAAGTCAACACTTTGACTTATCTAAATAAGAGCATAGATCATCTCTAAGTAGATGATACATGAGGTAGCTGAACTTAGTTGAAGACATGATGCTTCAACTAATTCTCCCTGGTGACTCCATCACCATGCGGCACCTATCATTGTGATGCTCCTCATCATCATGTTGCACCTCACTGTGTTGCACCACTCTGCACCCATCATTACTATGTTGCATCCCATCATGATTTACCAATCATGGTTGTACCCATCATTGTACTGCATCATGTACCATTGTTGTCCCAATGTGCTTGCAACACCATACTTACCATGCTGCCCCATTGTGTTTGCAGCACCATGCTTGTTGTTGTCCCATTGAAGCATTGTTGTACCATATGTTGTCCCAATTTGCAGCACCATGCTTTCTGCCCCAATGTAGCATTGTTGTACCATGTTGTTGTACTAATTTGCATTGTTGTACCGTGTTGTTGTCCCAATTTTGTAGCATCATGCTTGTTGTCCCAATTTGCATTGTTTTACCATGTTGTTGTCCCAATTTTGTAGCACCATGCTTGCCGTCCCAATTTGCATTATTATACCATCTTGATGTCCAAATTTCATAGCACCATGCTTGATGTCCCAATTTGCAACACCGTGCTTGTTGTCCCACTGTTAAGCATGACTATCCCTCTAGTGCTGCAGCCATGCCTAGGAGAAGCTCCTTCATACGAAGTTGAACTCTTGAGGGTATATCCATCTCAGTGCAGACCTAGATTAATTCCAACTTGCTATGGCTTGCAGCCTAGCTTGCTGTAGCTTTTGGTCTCCTTAACGTGCCCAAATATTCACTTAATTTCTAGCATTTAGTTCCTTATCTACTCAGCCTTACAGCTTTCCCTCTCAGCCCTAAATCCTTGGCCCTCCATCCAACAATATAATCATTTGAAGTGGCCTGCAGCTAGGGTAGGATAGACCAGTGTTTAGGGCAGAATGAATAAGATTTAGACTAGCCAGGTTAGGGCAGATTTAGGACATCGTTAGGGATGCTTTAGGACTGCAGCCAGGGCTTGTTAAGACCTCCTCCATAGCTACGTTAAAATTCTTCCATGAGCTCCTTTAGGTCAACGTAGATCCCTTACATAATTTCACTGGCATGTCTTCTTTGTTGTGGCTAGGGAAAATTCCTTAACTCTAATTTCTAAGGCTTCTTCCTCCTAGATTTCTCTCACACTAAAACCCAAGAAAAGTGGAGAGAAATCAAGAGAGAAGTGTGTGTAAAATGACTCTCAAGTCATCTCCTTTTATACTAAAATGTTGAGCACATGTGGGGTTATTTGGTTGTTGGTCGGCCTTGACGAATTGTCCCATAACACAAATAAATTCATATCTCCATGAATACTTATCGAAATCGAATGATATTTAGATCAATCCTACACCTCTTGATGAGAGGGATCTAAGAAAAATATCATCTGCCATTAATACGATTACCCACATGGAGTTTGGCCCTATTTGCCAATTTTAACACTCCCTCTCAACTAGGGAGAACTCCAACCGCTGATCCATATGCCCAACTGTACTATCTCTACCATGAGGGCCTTGCGCTGCTCTGCTCTACTCTGCTGAACCATGAAGAAGAAGAATTGATCGAGAATGTATCATACCATTATCTACTTACCCGAAATTAGTTTCATATGAAGAGAGTGTGTCATACCACTTTTACTGACCTGAAGTCAGTTTCATTGATCCCAAATCAATATCACAAAAGCGTGTCTCAAACCACTCATACTAATCCCAGATTAGTTTCATTGATCCTAGATCAATGGAGGTCATCTTGGCATAGGGAGTATGGTAGATATAATGATGCATCCATCGATAGTACTAGTAATGGCCCCTATCCCCATTTCCCTACCCATTGATCAGATGAGAGGTACTTCCCATGAGTCCCATATTTCATGGGTAGGGTGCCTCGATAGGAGAACTAATCATCCTATCCCACAGGAGAACTAATCATCCTATCCCACAGGAGAACTAATCATCTTGGCTCATAGGAGAATGAATCATCCTATCCCAAAGTCACCTCGGGGTATCACAGGGGAAGGCTGAGCTATTCACCTTGTACACAACACACCATGAGGGGAGGGTGAGTTGCCCTATGGTCATGTGTTGCTCTAGTAAGTACCCCAAGCCCCCCAGAGCTCCCAGAGCTCAATGCATGCAAAATGCAGGTCCCTTATACAAAGGTCTCTCAATGACTCCAAGTCGTTCAGTAAAGTCACTGGTTTGACCTTTCCCCGGGGCTTTGACAAAATGTCTGTGAATTGTACATCAGTCTCAATGTGATGGAGCCTCCTCACTCATCGACTTACCATATGCCAAATAAGGTAGCATCTGATGTCTATCTGTTGGGGCAATCATTGAATACAAGATTCCTCAACAATCGAATCCCCCCCTGGTTGTCACAAAGGATCATGGTGGTATTCATCATGTGTACATACTACAAACAACTCATTGAAGAGCTTCCACAACTAGGCAACTTTATACAAGATCATACTCGTGGTTGTGTATTCGGCCATGATGGTGCTTCTAGCAACTGATTTCTGCTTCCTACTCATCCAGGATATCAAAGTAGAACCCAAAAAAGAACCAGCACTGAGAAGTGCTCCAGTGATCCTCCACACAGCCTGCCTAGTTAGCATTTGAATAATCATGCAGCTTCATATTTCCAATAGTGTATCTCAATCCATGAGAGATTGTGCCTCGAAGATATCTCAGAAGATTCTTGGCACCAATCCAGTGAGGCACAACCAAATATGAGCTCACCATGCTAACTAAAAAACATATATCCAGACAGAAGTTCACTAAGAACATTAATGCATATGAGTTTATGAAACTCAGAAGAATTTCCCAAATCTGGTCCAGCATCACCACCATATAACTTCTAAAATTTAAGATCCTTGAGGTAGTCATGGGCTTGCAATTTACCATTCCACATCTGGAATCCAACTCCTTCTTACTTCTGTAAGTGATAGAGTCTGCACCTGTCATATTTAGGTCATTCTCAGAAGGTGCCGGCATGAGAGGTATATCATCAACAACCTTCAAAAAATGGTTTGGATTGACTTCATTCTTAGTGAATCTCAGCTTCATCTGACAACAACCAATCCTCTCATATCAAACTTGGGGTGATTTTCTACAAGCCATAGAGGGCTTTCTTCCACCTTCACACATGAGATTCCTGATCATGAATCTCAAACCTCCTCAGGTTGTTCCAAACCTATGGACTTGCTACATGAGGGTAACAGTCCCCTTGTAAGATTTTCCATCGGTACATATCAAACATGTACCTTCATGCTCCTTTTGAATTCAGGCATCTCTATCATCATCTGACTCACATACCTCCAGTGCTATGTGTCAACTGACATAATCCCCAATGGACCATCCTACAATTTGATACAAATTTCCAACCATGAACCCATGAGTTAAAGCATCTTTGAAAATTTCATTTTCAAACACGTACTTTTCCATCGATGAATGCCACCCTATAGACATTAATTTCCATTTCTCAAAATGGACACTAGGTTCTTCTCTCGATCAAGTACTGTTGAAGGCACGAAAATCACGTCTACAATAAGGGGGATAACCACCCGGTCTGGACCTTGAAAGCAGCTCCTTTTCCATTTGGAATAGTGGCTCTGACTGGGGGTGATGGGACCAGTTTCCCAATCTGTTTATGATGGTATGCTATCGGGATGATGTTTTTCTTTTTGGGTTTATGGGGTGAATGCTTATTCTAAATCTAATCTATCTTTAACTAACATGTGCAATTTATTCTAATGAAAGAAAACATCTAACTTTAAACTATCCCAGGAGTAATGTTTCGCTTATGTGATCTAAAGTAATTTCCAACAACAATTGGTAATAAAAATCATTCAATCACTATGAGAAAGGAATCCATTAAAAATGATTGTTTCATATAATAAATTATCCAAAACAATTATGAGAAACTGTTGAGGGCCCCGAAATCGGGTCAACAACAAGGGGGATACCCACCCGGTCTGGAACCTGGTTGGCGGCTCCTTGCCCATTTGGTGTAGCAGGTCCGACTGGGGATGATGGGACTAGCTTCCCAATCTAAAAGATGTGTGTGTGTGTGTCTAGATTTTGAAGATACTAATCTAAAGGTAATTTTAAACTAATTTAATTCTAGACTCTAAACTGACTCTATGCTACTGTAATCTAACAAAAAACAACACATCTAATCTATACTAACCCGGGGTAAAATTCTTTCGTTATGCGATCTAAAAAGATTTCATACAACAAATGGTAATAAAGATCATTCAGCTATCATAAGAATATAAATCAATTAAGATGAACCATTCTGCATAAGAAGTTAGGCAAAACAGTTGTGAACAACATATCGCATAATCAGTTATTCATATGTCAAGCACAAACAAATGATTCCACCGTACAAAAGTGCCAAATGGTAATCCAGACATTCATACGTCGACGTATAAACAACTCAGCTGTATATCACTCTAAGAAGATGAGCAGAAATTAATCAAGAGATAAAAGTACCATTTATGACTGATTTTCGCTCACAAACTTCAAGCAATAACGATTTATCTCTACTTACTTCTAACATCTACTAAGAGTACAGAAGTGCAACATCAGTAGCAGACATTAAAATGTAAACATAAATAAATCTCAATCCATCCATTCATCAAAAACCCCCTCCGAGGGTGCAAAAGTGCATGTTCTGAGGACAAGTTTTTTGACAAATTTCCGAACCCTTCTCCAAATGCCATGAGAAGGGTTAAATACTACTAACTAACTAATCTTAATTAAACAAATTTAGGGAACGGCTTCAAATGACCGCCCTTTTACTAAAGCAAATTTATTTCTAAAAATTGAATCTAATTTCTAACCGTTTCTGTATCTGCTCCTTAGTGCTGTAAGCAATGTGAGGTTCGCCTGGAAAGAGTCGGCTGGTTGTCTTTTCCTTTTGCTCGGGCGATGAAAGTAGAAATAACAAAAGCTGGCACCTCTTTCTGACAAACTAGAAGATATTTTTGAAAATCTTCCTCTGGCTGGGTGTTTTTTGCTGTGTGTATACTTAGTATAACCCAGATTTCTTTCAAACTGATTGTGTTGTTGCTATTTCGGTTTCTGGCCGTGTGAATGACTCAATGAGTTAGGCATTTTGTTACCTGAACAATCTTACGTATTGAAAATTGCTTCCATTCTTTGTTCTAGGCTTTTCTGAAGCATCATCCATTTTCAGCGTTTTTCTTTTTGCTTTATCCAATCTGAGCTTCAGGATCTTTTGCAAACATGCTGCTTTTGTGCGCCTTTGACTCTGAGTCTTGGATAGTCTATTTTCATCAGTGTCTGTGGAGTGATACTCTGGAATCCGCGGCTCTGCTGCATGCGGTATTCATTTGCAAAGGCATCTCCTCTCTGTTCTTCAAGTATTGGCGCTTTTCCCTTTTCCTTGGATGTTTCCTGCATATAGATTTATATCAGTTACTGCCTTACAGTTTACGCAAAGGAAAAGAGGCATGACGAAAAGATTGACATGAAAGCTTTAAACTCTAATGAATGCATAATCATGACACTCATAATGACTTGACTCTTCGAAAAATGCAACACGATCATCTTTGGATACTCAGGCGTGCAATCATTAATTTCCCTTAAGGTGCGCGCTCGATTTTGTGTTTACAGATCATGCTGAAGAAACTTTGCGATGAGTGGTTTCTGCGATTCGTATCGCAGCAATTAATAGTCTCATTCGTCGCAGATCGCAAATCGCAAAATCGCAGTTTATAAGATCGCAGATCGCAAATCGCAATATTGCAACTTACATTTGCTCATTGTGTGCTGCTTATGTTGCGATATGCGACGTCGCATATCGGCCATCGGCGATTCCTTAGGTTTTTTCTTTTTAAGGGCGCTTTCAGAATATGCGATGCGATGAATTTCGCATCGCTTCTTTGCAGCTTATTTACGCGCATAGGAAAACTCTTCACTCTCTCTTTGCGATGCGATATAGCTTTTAGGGAGTTAAATACAAAAATTTGGATAAAAATATTTTTGGGATTTTTTGTTAAGGGTCCCCCTTTGCTTGATATTATTGCTAATACTAAACAAAGAGGGGGGTTGTTGGTGACCACAACAATGGCGATTCACTGTGAAGAACCAGTTATCTCTGCTTTTCTATTGACATTTCCACTTCCGAAACAGAAAAAATTTCATATGTCTAAATTTTGTTATGGACAGATAGAGTAGATTACCCCTCATCCTGTCAATGATACTTTGTTTCAACCCTTCCTTTATTCCAATTGTCTGCTTCCTTTAGGCTTAGTTCTTGCATTCATACCAGACATTACTTGGTCCTTTTTTAAAGATAAAATAAGGTCTTCTCTGCGTACTGGCTTTAAACTATGCTCATTTGTCGTAGGTAGAGCCTCTGCTGCCCGCAAGCGTCCATAGCCTCGACAGGGTTACCATGTTATCCAGCAATGATCCTTTTTCCTGCTTGAGGTTATTTACAACACTTCAGAGAAAAATCCTTTTTGACACTTTTTCCCTTTTTTTTTTTTTTTATTCTCTAAAGAACAATGTCTTGGTTTGGTGGCCAAATTATGACACAGTCATTCACTTGATTTACACTTTTGCTGAACAAGCTGGCTCGTGATGAGACCCCTTGTCTTTTGATTGCAACAATCTTGAGTCGTTGCCCTGTTTTGATAGACAGTATTGGCAAAGTCAGCAAGTTATAATATCTGTGATCATGATAAGCCGGCTCGTGATGAGACCTCTTATTCTTTGAGATATAGTGTTTTCTCGGATTGTTTCTCTGAATGCTTCAGTTTCCTTTAGCAGGGAGGAAGTCATTGTTTTTCCTTAAGAAAGCTCTGGACGACAATAATAGAGTTTTGAAAATAACAGCTTTGCAGAGAATATTTATTTTATTATTGATGATACCTTTCATTGTGCTGGGATAAAACAATTTTTAACCAAAGGTTGCTTTCATCAAAGTCTTTTGAAAGGTTGAAACTAATATCATTATTCAGGCTAAAGTTAACTCTATTTGTCAATAATAAAAATCAGATTTTTCGAAAAGCTTTGCTATTTGTACAAGTGAAATCAAAATCTGATAGAGAGTTAGTGTGCTCTTTCATGAATCCTTTTCAATGATCCTTTACAACCGATTTTATTTATAAGAAAGAGAAAAAACAAAATAAAAGAAACTAAAACTATCCTACAAAAATAGAAGAGTGATCTTCTATGGAAAATATATTTTAAGAATCTGTCCATTCCCAGGCAAAGAATCTCTTCTACCTGCCAAATCCTGCAACATAAACGTCGATGGGCCTATGACTTCTACAATCTGAAAAGGACCAAGCCACAGCTTTTGAAATTTCGTATGTTTGCCCTTTTCTTCATGAGCCTTATCCCATTTCAAAACTAAATCTCCCATCTGAAAGTTCTTTCTGGTTATGATGGCTGAGTCAAAAGAGGATTTTATTAGCGCTTGGTGGTGAGCATGGGTTTTCTTAGCTTGTTCTCGGCGTTCTTCTAGTTTGATTATTTCCATTTGTCTTAATTGCAAAGAGGAAGTAGATACTTCATCGATGTGTTGTATTAAAGACAAAGAGGGAATGACTAAGTGAGTTGGAAGAACCACTTCTTTCCCATAAACTAAATTAAAGGGAGAAGTGTCGATTGAAGCTTTCTTCGTGATTCTATCTGCCCATAAAGCATTTACCAGCGCTTTGTGCCAATTCTTTTGGTTTTGGTCGACTGTTCTTTTGATAATTCTGATTAGGTTTTTGTTCGTTGATTCAGCTAACCCATTACCTTGCGGATAGTAATTAGCAGAATATTTCAATTTGAACCCTCTTTTTAATGCAAACTCAGTCATTGCATTTCCAAAAAAGTATGATGCATTATCAAACATTAAGGCCGTTGGCAATCCAAACCTAGTGATGATAAATTGATCTATGAATTCAATAATGTTTTCAGAATTAACTGTCTTGAGAGGAACTGCTTCTACCCATTTAGTAAAATAATCTGTTGCCGTGAGGATATACCTATGCTGCTTAGAAGAGTGAGGAACGATCTCACCTATTATGTCCAAGCCCCATTGGCTGAATGGTTGCTCGATGTTGACCGGCTGTAGTGGCATGGATGATTTCCTTTGTTTCCCTGCAGCAGTCTGGCAGATTTGGCATTTCCTTACGTAATTGTATGAGTCTTTGAACAGCGTGGGCCAATAATATCCTGCACGTAAGATCTTATGCGCAGTAGTCTCTCCAGCATAGTGTCCACCTGCTGGTCCATCATGGAGTTCCTGCAAAACCTTTTCGGCTTCAGTTTTCTCAAGACACCTAAGAAGTACAGAATCATAATTCCTTTTAAACAGAACATCATTTATGAGCTGGTATTGTTTAGCTTTCAACCTCAGAGCTCTTTTCTTGGTGTGGTCCAGGTGTGATGGAGCATACCCGTTCTTAAGATAATAAATGGTGTCCGCATATAATGATTCTGCGTCGTTTAGGCTTACCTCATACGTGTGTACCTCTTCAGATGAGTTCTCAGGAATTTGCGATGCTCCAGCTAACATCTTGCAGAAGCCTTGACCCCTTACGATGTTTGCTGGTTTGATCTCAAGATCGTATTCTTGTAGAGCGGTAATCCAATTTGCTCTCTTTTTGCCCACATCCTTCTGTACCAACAAGTTTCTTACCGCTGGAAACGGTACGACGACTTTGGTATGGGCTTTAAGTAAGAAAGGTCTGAAATATTTGATCGCTTTGAAAACAGCATAAGCCTGTTTCTCCACGTCTGAGTAATTGAGTTCAGCACCTTGTAAGTTCGAGCTAAAGAATGCGATTGGAGCTTCCGCCTTCTCTTGATTTACTTGAGTCAAAATCGCGGCATAAGATTTCTCTGAGGAAAAAGTGTATAAGATGAAAGATTCTGAAAAATTTGGGGTAGCTAAAGATGGAGCGTTGATGATAGCTTGTTTGATCAAGTTGAATGCTTCGTGCTCATCTATGCCCCATTTAAAATTTGAATTCTTTTTTATCATATTTTGTAAAGGAGAAATAATACGTGAAAAATCGGGGACAAACCTTTTTACAAAATTGATCTGTCCAAGTAAAGATTGCATGGCCTTTTTGTTATGGGGTATGGATATTTCGGAAATTTCTTTGATTCTGTCAGGTTCAATGTGAATACCAGATTTCGACACTATGAATCCGAGCAATTTCCCTTCACTTAATGCGAAAAAAGATTTCTTTGGGTTAAGTGAAATTCCATACCTTAAGCATCTTTGAAAGATCTGTTTCAAATCTTTGAGATGGTCGATTCGCTTCTTGGAGTACACTGTTATATCATCCAGGTAAATCACTACCGATTTATTGACTAAACCTTTAAATGCGATGTCCATGGCTCTCTGAAAGGTAGCGCCGGCATTGATCGGACCAAATGGCATCTTCCGATATGCGTATGTGCCCCACTTGGTTCGGAATGTGGTTTTCAACTGATCATCGGGATGTACCAGCACTTGATTGTATCCTGAAAATCCATCCAGGAAAGACATTAATTCTGAGCCCGCTACTGCCTGTAGTATTTGCTCCATAGGTGGGAGGGGAAAATTATCCTTCTGACAGGCTTTGTTGAGATTCTGGAAATCAATACAGATTCTAATATCTCCGTTTTTCTTCCTAACAGGCACCATATTGGATACCCATTTGGAGTGTCTGACGGGGAAAATTATTCTGGCTCTCAACAATTTATTTAGCTCAGTCTTTATCTGATTTTCTAAGTTGTGGTGGATTTTTCTGAGCTTCTGCTGGACAGGTTTTTCATTGTCAATCATAGGGATAGTGTGTTGAATGATAGAAGTGTTGTATGTTTTCAGCTCATCGTAATTCCACGCAAAAACGTTTTTGAATTGTCTCAGAAGACGGATATATGCTGATTTTTCTTCAGGGGCTAGGCCGTGGCCTAGATTAACGTTTTGCGGCTTCTGGTCGGTTCCTAGGTTCACTAATTCATAGTTCAGAGTTGAACTGTAGAGTTTAGAATTGGCAGACCTTTTAAACCGACTTTTCAAATCATATAAATCTTCTAACTTAACCACCGATTTAGGTATAGCGTTATCAGTGCTATTTTGCTATATTTGGTGATCATGATGGTCTTCGTCAATTATTTGATTTGAGTAGGATCCTTCAGAAGTGAGGAAATTTACAATGTCTGGATCATCATTGAATACTCTCCAGTTGGTGATGTTGTCAGGGATGGATGGTTTAAAGATTAATTCTATTGAAAACCTATCGGGACTAAAATCTTTGGAGGGAATCAGTCTAGAGGCTACGTTAGCTAACAGGTCTGCGCTCGCATTTTGGAGTCTTGGGATTGACGAAATATTGAATGCTATGAAATGTGAAGTCAGATTTTGTACTAGAGATTGATAGTGCTTTAAATGACTTGACAGGCAATGTATGGTGTTATGTACCTGTTTGACGACAATTTCAGAATCTCCAAAGACTTGGAGATACTTAACATTCAAGCCGATTGCTTTGTATAGGCCTTGCACCAAAGCTTCGTATTCCGCTGTATTGTTTGTGCAATCGAACTCAAGTCTGCATGTAAGCATGGTCTTGTTCCCATCTGGGTTAATCAGAATGCATCCTGCTCCTGCTCCCTCGTTAGATTTAGAGCCATCAAAATATAATCTCCAAAATAAAGATGTATTTACAGAATTATCTAAAAAATTAAAACACTTTGAATCATCAGTTTGGGAAAAATTTTCAACTTGGGACACAACTGAATTTTCTAAGTAAGGTGAAGTGTGAGCATTGAAATTGCCGAGGAAAGAATCTACCGAGTAATTGCCTATGATACTGCTGTTGTATGCTATTGCTTCATTCTCTCCTTCCAATTCTGTCACTATGTACTTTTGGTGCAATTCTCGTTCAACCTTTATTTGATTGGGTTTGCCGTTGTAGGGTAACCACATGTGCGACCAGTCGGTTGAGAAATATCCGTGGAGTTTCTCGGACCAATCCCTGCTAAGAATTAAACCATAGAATTCAGGGATATCAGCTACTAGAATGTCGATAACCTGACATACTTTCGGGTTAGACGACAATCTTATGGTCACCTGGTTAAGTTCACCAATCACTTCGACTTGAGATCGATCAAGTTGAACTATGCGCACTGCAGATTTCTGAGGTTGAACATTCAATTTGGCACAAATTGATCTGGGTAGAATATTCGTTGAAGCACCAGAATCAATCAGGCAATTGTGCACGTTTTTATTGAAAATTTCATAAGTGAGGAGAAAAGGAGGAGTATGGGATCTTGACCTTCCTCCAATCAAGGCAATGTCATTCGGATCAATCTTATTGATCATGTTGGTTGGAGGTCTTCCCATGTTGTGGGAAGCTACAGCTGTAGGTAAAGATGTAGTAGGCACGACATGTAATTCTTTCATCATTATTTTCTGTTGATGTTTCAATTTGCTCAATTCGTAAAGAGTGATATTAGCCCTAGTCTTTTTCATGTCATCAATAATGTTATACTCCATTTCATCCGACACTATCAGTGTTCTTGATGGAGGTATTTGATCTGATTGGACTGGGCTAAATTGGGTCGCTCTAGCGGTTGTTTTCTTTGTTGCGACCTTATCTTTTGTTGCAGGGCTTGCGCCCTTCTGTTTAGGGGTAGTTTGGGGAGGATCAAGTTGATTTTTGCTTCGTGTGCTAACCGGAAATGCTTCTTGATCCTCTTCTTGTGGGAGGATGAAATCCCACATTCCTTGTAGTTCCACAACTTCTTCATCATTGGTCTGCCCTTCAGTGGTATTTTCTTCTTCTTCTTCTTCTTCAGATTCGACGTTTGAGACAGCATTGGGTGGTTTCACCTCCATGGGAAGGTTTCTTTTAAAAGATCTGTAGGGCTTTTTTGAAGAAGTTTCTGCTACTTGCTTTCTTATGTCAATCATCTCGTTGGACATGGCCTTTAACACCTTTTGTAATCCTTCCATATCG
Organism: Pinus tabuliformis; assembly: GCA_031772625.1. Taxonomy (NCBI): domain Eukaryota; kingdom Viridiplantae; phylum Streptophyta; class Pinopsida; order Pinales; family Pinaceae; genus Pinus; species Pinus tabuliformis. Next base: position 266,809,422 of record CM062811.1, read on the forward strand.
AAAGGATCTTTCGTTTGCTTCTTCTTGGTGTCTTCTTTGAAAGAGATCTTCTTAGATTTGCGTTCTTCTATTGCAGATCTCTTTTCTAGGGCAACTACGCGTTTTTCTACTGCTAACGCCTCAGTTAAGTTTTCAACTAAGGTCGTCTTGTTTGCCCTATCTACGAAGATAGCCAAGTTAGATGGTAAGGCCGTGATGTACCATTCACATCTTACTTCCTCGCTGGGTTGAGAAGCAGCGAGAATCTTGTTGAGGATCTTATTGAACCGTAAATTGAAATCTTTAATGGGTTCTCTAGCCTCAGCTTTAAGATTAGATAGGTCATTGATCAATGTCGCTGTTGATCTGTCATCGCCAAACTTGGTGAGGAATTGACTTTGAAAAATGTCCCAACTTGTGATGGACCCGGAAGGTAACGAAAAGTACCATGACCCGGCTGTTCCTTGCATTGTGTAAGGAAAAAGTCGGACGACAGCATCTTCGTTGGTAACTCCGTTGAGATTAACAGAAAGCATGAAATTATTGATATGTTCTTCAGCTAGCATGCCTGTTTCTGGATTGAATTTAGGTAGCCACTTCTCAGGATGGGCCGGTATTGGGCTCAGGGGTGGAGGCATTAAAACCGCCCCAGGATTGTTCCATGGAGACTGGGCCATCGTTGAGCCGCTAGTTAATGAGAGTGCAAAAAATGGTCCCTAATGCTGAGAAGATGAAGGTATTATGATCTTTGATGATTGAAGAGGAAGTGCTGTGGAAGATGGATGAGTGATTTGGGATGAGGATGTGGGTCGTTGACTTCGCGGTGAGGGTGTTGAAATGGACGAAGTGGATGAAAGAGTCTCACGGTCAGACTCTGGTGGTGCTTTCCTTGCTCTTTTCCTAGTAGGGAGAGGGAGTTCACTTGGTTGAATACCAAATTTTTCACTCTTCAATCTGGTCAGAGGATGAGCAGGATTGTACTGCGAAGTCACGCTGCTGTTAGATTTATCAGACCTATGAGAAAAAATAGAGAATCCCTGGAGTTTAGGAATCAAAGTTTGAATTTCAGGGGGTTTAATAATGAGTTGGTCTGATATATTAGAGTAGGTAGCAGCGGTGGATACTCGAGCGACTTCTAACTCCGGGTTTAACCGTAGTGGAGAAGTCGGGGGAGTTGATGAGGGTGATTTACTCTCAGAATGGCATTTAGATTTTGACTTAGTTGCCATTCATAGTTCGGGCCCTCCTTCTAGCGCCAAAATATGTTGAGGGCCCCGAAATCGGGTCAACAACAAGGGGGATACCCACCCGGTCGGGAACCTGGTTGGCGGCTCCTTGCCCGTTTGGTGTAGCGGGTCCGACTGGGGATGATGGGACCAGCTTCCCAATCTAAAAGATGTGTGTGTGTGTGTGTAGATTTTGAAGATACTAATCTAAAGGTAATTTTAAACTAATTTAATTCTAGACTCTAAACTGACTCTATGCTACTGTAATCTAACAAAAAATAGCACATCTAATCTATACTAACCCGGGGTAAAATTCTTTCGTTATGCGATCTAAAAAGATTTCATACAACAACTGGTAAAAAAGATCATTCAGCTATCATAAGAATATAAATCAATTAAGATGAACCATTCTGCATAAGAAGTTAGGCAAAACAGTTGTGAACAGCATATCACATAATCAGTTATTCATATGTCAAGCACAAACAAATGATTCCACCGTACAAAAGTGCCAAATGGTAATCCAGACATTCATACGTCGACGTATAAACAACTCAGCTGTATATCACTCTAAGAAGATGAGCAGAAATTAATCAAGAGATAAAAGTACCATTTATGACTGATTTTCGCTCACAAACTTCAAGCAATAACGATTTATCTCTACTTACTTCTAACATCTACTAAGAGTACAGAAGTGCAACATCAGTAGCAGACATTAAAATGTAAACATAAATAAATCTCGATCCATCCATTCATCAAAAACCCCCTCCGAGGGTGCAAAAGTGCATGTTCTGAGGACAAGTTTTTTGACAAATTTCCGGACCGTTCTCCAAATGCCATGAGAAGGGTTAAATACTACTAACTAACTAATCTTAATTACACAAATTTAGGGAACGGCTTCAAATGACCGCCCTTTTACTAAAGCAAATTTATTTCTAAAAATTGAATCTAATTTCTAACCGTTTCTGTATCTGCTCCTTAGTGCTGTAAGCAATGTGAGGTTCGCCTGGAAAGAGTCAGCTGGTTGTCTTTTCCTTTTGCTCGGGCGATGAAAGTAGAAATAACAAAAGCTGGCACCTCTTTCTGACAAACTAGAAGATATTTTTGAAAATCTTCCTCTGGATGGGTGTTTTTTGCTGTGTGTATACTTAGTATAACCCAGATTTCTTTCAAACTGATTGTGCTGTTGCTATTTCGGTTTCCGGCCATGTGAATGACTCAATGAGTTAGGGATTTTGTTGCCTGAACAATCTTACGTATTGAAAATTGCTTCCATTCTTTGTTCCAGGCTTTTCTGAAGCATCATCCCTTTTCAGCGTTTTTCTTTTTTCTTTATCCAATCTGAGCTTCATGATCTTTTGCAAACATGCTGCTTTTGTGCGCCTTTGACTCTGAGTCTTGGATAGTCTATTTTCATCAGTGTCTGTGGAGTGATACTCTGGAATCCGCGGCTCTGCTGCATGCGGTATTCATTTGCGAAGGCATCTCCTCTCTGTTCTTCAAGTATTGGCGCTTTTCCCTTTTCCTTGGATGTTTCCTGCATATAGATTTATATCAGTTACTGCCTTACAGTTTACGCAAAGTAAAAGAGACATGACGAAAAGATTGACATGAAAGCTTTAAAATCTAATGAATGCATAATCATGACACTCATAATGACTTGACTCTTCGAAAAACTTAACACGATCATCTTTGGATACTCAGGCGTGCAATCATTAATTTCCCTTAAGGTGCACGCTCGATTTTGTGTTTACAGATCATGCCGAAGAAACTTTGCGATGAGTGGTTTCTGCGATTTGTATCGCAGAAATTAATAGTCTCATTCGTCGCAGATCGCAAATCGCAAAATCGCAGTTTATAAGATCGCAGATCGCAAATCGCAATATTGCAACTTACATTTGCTCATTGTGTGTTGCTTATGCGACGTTGCGATATGCGACGTCGCATATCGGCCATCGGCGATTCCTTATGTTTTTTCTTTTTAAGGGCGCTTTCAGAATATGCGATGCGATGAATTTCGCATCGCTTCTTTGCAACTTATTTACACGCATAGGAAAACTTTTCACTCTCTCTTTGCGATGCGATATATCTTTTAGGGAGTTAAATACAAAAATTTGGATAAAAATATTTTTGGGATTTTTTGTTAAGGGTCCCCCTTTACTTGATATTATTGCTAATACTAAACAAAGAGGGGGGTTGTTGGTGACCACAACAGAAACATATCACATAAGAGTTATTCATATACTTAGCATGAAAAAGAATAGTTATCACCATACAGAAGTGCAATAATGATAACTGAACATTCATACTTTCATATATCAATAACTGAAAATAATTTATTACTTGGCACATAAGTAAAAAGTATTAGGAGATAAAAATACCATTGGTAATAGGTTCTACTCATGAGCTTCAGCAATATAGATTTATTTTCAAATAACTCAACATCCACTGAAAGTAAAAAAGTGAATTTCAGTAGCATACATCAAACTCATATAAAAATAAATCTCATTCCATTCATTTTATCAAAACCTCCTCAGTGGGGGGCAAACTGCACGTTCTAAAGAATTGTTTTTGATAAAATCCTGGACCCCTCTCTAAATGCATGAGAGGGGTTTAAATACTACTCTAATGAAATCTAAAAATAAATATTACACAAATAGATGAGGAGGTTTAAATCACCTTCCTCATTTTAAGCAAAACTAAACTAAAAATAAAACTAAACTGTATCTATGATAAATTATGCATCTGTTCTTTTAAGTTGCAAATATCCAACATCGGCTTCAAGAGTGTCGGTTGGCCGACCTCAGCTTTTAATTGACATGCAAATATAGAATTGGCGAGTGATAGCACTATCTTCTTGGTGAAGGTTATGAAACATTTCAGGGTCATCCATTGGCTATGTGGCTTTACCAGGTACTGCCAGTATGTTTCCCAGTTTAACCTATTTACCTATTTAATTGACTCAGCTTTTTGCTCTGTTGTTTGTTTCCACTTTGTTTGAAGCTGCTGTGCCTTTGGGAGGTATCCTGGAGTGGTCTTTGATATCAAATTTTCCTTGTGGATATTTTCATTAATGCACTCGATAATGTTGTTTGCTGATGTCACTGCTTCCTCCATCACCTGCTCTACTTCTTTAAGCTGGGAATCCCATTTTGCGAATAACATTTCTTTATGAGATTCATCGATTTTGGGTAATTCTACTCTTTTCCCTCTATATGATTTTTTCCAGTTCAAAAAGTCATAAACCTTCTTAAAAATTGAATCATAATCGAGTCCTAAATCTATGACTTGATTTGTAATGTTATTGCTCTTTTCGCAATGGGAATTCCATTGCGAGATCTTTTAGCAGTGTTCTTCCTGTTCCAAGAGTTGGGTATTAAGAGAAAGTGCTTCTATGATAAATTATTCAATCTTAGGATCATCCTTAGATAGTCCTATCATGGTCTATAACTGTTCTTCTTTATTGGCCAGACTGCTTTGATAATCCAATTGCATTTGTTGGAAATTCTGCTGGAGTTTTGTCAATTGTATCTATGCTTCTTGACTGATGCTGGCCTGTCATAGTTGTTGTTCCAAAAATAGAATCTTATCCTCCTTTTCTTTTAATAGTATTTGAACTTCAGTTGCCTTATCAATTGTTTCAAAAGCATATGCCCCTGCGATTTGAGAGAGTCTAGTTAGGTTTTCTGATGGGTCTGTAGTTGGGTCTTTCCACAGAACATCCAGAGGTTCAGCCTCTGGAGAGAGCATGACATATATTTTTCTTTTCTTCCTTTGCCTCCTGATGACAACCTTATGTTGTGGGCTATAAAATACATCCAAAGGAGGAATCTCCTCTATTTTTAGTACAATTTCGGATGACGGGGCAACAGGAATATGATCTGTCTTTTGAGTATTGGTAGCCCCTTCCACCACCATTTCTATGGCTATCTCTCTTGGGTTTTTCGGTGGCTCTATGCTTTGTTCCATAGTGTTGATTAACTCATTAAAATTTTCCCATTCCTTTTTTAGATCCACTATAAGTGGCTTTGTTGGCTTTGGAAGGGAAGTGGGAGTTTCAGTTTGTTCTGTAGACAAAACCTGCTGATCAAGCTTCTCTGTAGATTGAGTTGTATCTTTAACTGACCCTTCATTTCTGTTGTTTTCACTTTTCGACTGATCATAAGATTTTTTAGCCAATTCTTTTTTGGAATTGGATTTAGACTTCTCTTTTTTTGAACTTCCACTTATGCTAATACTAGGAGTGGGCTCCCTTATTGGTTCCATACGTAATTTGTCCAATGGACCTTTCTTAACCTCTATTCTCTGTAATTGTTAAACTCTTGAAGCTTTTCTTGATCAAATTGAATTTGTGCCATATGTAAGACCTCTCTAAAAGTGTGTTTCTGTAAAAAGACATCGTCAAAGGAATCTTCTTCATTGGTAAACACTTTTATTTTAACCGCTGTGGTAAAATTCTTTACAACACTAAAGGGATCATACTGCCTCCTCGGGAACTTTGGTAGCTGTAAACATATCATATTATCAACCTCCCTAAAAGCATGACCTAAATTAAATAATGAAAAAGCCTTGCAAACTACAGGGAATTGAAGCCTAATGGCCTTCTTAGAATCCTTGAGGACTTTGCTCATTCCCCCAACACCACAGGTCTGGTAAGCTATTTCCCTGGCCATTAGTTTTTTGAGGACATACAAAGGAAGGATGTGAGGGGAAGTAATGCTACCAGATAACCTGATGTACGTGAATAATTCCTCCTCGAACCGTATTCCCACATGGAGAATTTTAACTTTAGCTTCTGGGGAGAATCTTGGGGCGTCTTTGTTGTAAAGCATTTTATGAATAGGGAGCATCACTCTATGACAGATCTTGTAGAAATGTGGGATGAAATTGAATTCCCACAATTCTTTGTGATAAACCTGAATAGGAAGAGGGTTCTGTACTGTCCATTTCCACCCCATGATAGGAAAATCAGAGACAAAACAAATGGCATCCATGACGTAGGCACTTAAAAAGAATGGAGGGTAAACCCTCTAAGAAAAACTTCTTTTAGTTCGATATCCTAAAATAGCAGAGGCTAAATTATCTGATAAAATTTGGGGCCAATCCATTATGGTGGCATTGGTGGCTGCATCTAATAAAGGCAACCATTCTGATGAAAACTTGTTGATATTTGGCTTCCCAAATAGTCTAGATAACATTGCAGCAGCGAAACAATAAGGAGAACAGAGAGAGCCAATGGCATACAAACCATTTTTTTCCTTCTTTAGTGGTTCCTCCTTGGTAGACCGGCTTTTTGTGCAATCCACCAAATCTTCATTCTCTTTGGAATTTTTCTACAAATTGATTGCTGTAGGAAGCCTAAGGTTCTGGCAAGTGGTACATGTGTCTCAAATTGCTTGGGGCAAATGACCCCATGACTAGTTGATTGACCGTCTTGAACTCTCTATCATATATATCTGCATGATCTATGACCCATTTAACCATATTAGTGTAGGGCAGTATTTTTGGCCTCGCAGCAATACGATGTAGAAACGAGCATGCAAACTCAATTAGGGATGCTTTAGAGGATCCATGTCCATCTGCTGTAACTGTAACCTTCATAATTCTCGGGTTTTCCTCTTCTAACAGTCGGTATGTGGCTTCCCAAGTAGATATCCCCGATTCCTTAGTACAAGTGGTGTCTGTGAATAACGGAGTCATTTTTGACTTTTCAGATGTAGGAGCCTTGCCTTTCTTTCCCATTACGCTCTGTGTGCTGCTCTGCATACTACTCCTGAAAATTGCAAGCAGAGAATAAAGATACGATAAGGATGATAGTGAATAATGAACAAAAATAAGGTGACAGGAAAGCTTTTAATTCTTTAAATCATATCAAAGATATTACCTTGCATGAGATGGTCCTTTTACCCTGATTCGAATCATTTTTAATAAATAACTACTAATGGACCGTTAAGCTAAAATTTAATTCTCATAACTTTGCATCGAACAACGGAAAGTACTGTCATAGAACTCTGAGCCCTTAGATTTGCGATAAAGCAATTCTGCGATTTGCTTCGCAATATCGTAGATTACGATATTGCAAAACCTATTATCATTAACAACCATTGTTTCATTGGGCGGCTGTGATATGTGATTTGCGAGAAGCTTATCGCATTTCACAATATTTGGGCTTTGTTTACATTAAGTGGTGGTACGAAATTTGAAATCTGCGATATGCAATGAGGTGGTAAGGCCTTAGATCTTGCATTTTTGTAGATCACATTTTCAAGGAGTTCTTTATATAAGAGATGCCCGCCATGACCTTTTTGTGATGCGATACCATTGTTTGAAAAGCGGGTTTTGTGAAAGGTTTACCTATTATTTAAGACTTTCCGCTTTCAAAGCTTTTCTTGGGTTTTACGGCCATATAGCGCTTAGGTATGGAAAAGGTAAATTTACACGTTTTTAGAAAGTTTCACTTTGATATCTTGTTTTATTTTAAACAAAAAGCAATATTAAATACTAAGTTTTTATTTTTTTGGAAGGGTTCCCATTTATTAATGTTATTGCTAACACTAATAAAAAGGGGGTTGTTGATGGTCACAACAATTGGCGATTCACTTGAAAGAACCAGTTATCTCTGATGGTTTTTTTATTTTCTAAAACTTCTAAAATAGATATGTTTTTGGAAAATAAAACTTTATTGTATAAAGATAAGGTAAACAATGTTATTTACGAACAACAACATCTTGTTCCATCTATCCTAATTCTGATTATTTTCTTCCCAAAGTTAGTCATTGTACTTACATCAGTCATTACTTGGTTTATAAAGATAAAAACAAATACATCTCCGTAGATCAGTTTAGGTGTACTCATTTGTCGTAGGTAGAGCCTCTGCTGCCAGCAGGCGTCCATAGCCTCGATAGGGTTACCTGTTACCCAACAGTGATCCAGTATCCTACTTAGAAGTATGCAATTTTCAAAGATAAACCCTCATCTACACTTATTGCTTTTTTTTTCTTTTAATTCTTAAAGAACGATGTCTTGGTTTGGTGGCAAAAATTGACACTACCATTCACTTGATTTATAACTTAACTGAACAAGCTGGCTCATGATGAGACCCCTTGTCTTTTGATTGAAACAATCTAGAGTCATTACCTTGTTTTGGTATGTAGTTTGGCAATGTCAGTTAGTTATAATCTTTATGATAATGATAAGCCAACTCTTGATGAGACCTCTTATTATTTAAGTTTAAAGTGCATAACTGGATTACTCTTTGAATCTTGCAGTTTCCTAAAGTGGGGAGGAAATCATTGGTTCCTTAAGAGTTCTTCTGGACGACAATTGTAGAGTCTAAAAGTAGCTTTTCTGTAGAGAATCTTTGTCTTGTTATTGATACTTTTTATGACTGATATGAAGCAAACTTCTACTTAAGGTTGTTTTTAATCAAAACTTGTAATGTTGAAACAAAAGAACTAGTAAAATCTTTTATAATTATAGCACTTGACCATATGTTTCAAAAATAAAGATTAACTTTCCTAACCACTTCCACTTATACAAGCGAAAAAAAAAAATTGACAAGAGACACTGCTTTTGTCGTGGAAACCAAAGGTAAACATTTTCAACCTATTTTATTAGAAAAAATAAAAACAAACTAAAAATAATAATTTACAAAAATAGAAGTGGTCATCTTCTATGGAAAGTATTTTTTAAGGATCTACCCATTAACAAGTAAAGTCTCTCTTTTCCTTACTAAGTCTTGTAACATGAAAGTCGATGGACCTATGATTTCAACAATTTGGAATGTTCCAAGCCACATCCATTGGAATTTGGTATGCTTGCCTTTCTCTTCATGGGCTTTATCCCATTTCAATACTAAGTCTCCAAGCTAAAAATATTTTCTAAATACCAAGTTTGAATCAAAAGAAGCCTTTACTAACTATTGATGATGCGCATGGGTAATTCTGGCCTTTTCGTGTTCCTCTTCTAGCTTAAGAATTTGTAATTGTATTAGTTGCAAGGATGAGGAAGGAGTTTCTTCGATGAACTGAACTAAGGCTAAAGAAGGAACAACTAGATTTATTGTGAGGACCACTTCTTTCCCGTAAACTAAATTAAAAGGAGAAGTGCCAATAGAAGTTTTATGAGTTATTCGATCTGCCCAAAGAGCGTACATCAAAGACTTATGTCAATTTCTATGATTTTGATCAATAGTCCGTTTAATGATTCTGATAAGGTTTTTGTTTGTTGATTCAACCAACCCATTTCCTTGCAGGTAAAAATTGTCAGAGTACTTAAGTTTAAAACCTATTTTGAGTGCAAATTTAGTCATAGCATTACCAGAAAAATATGATGCATTATCAAACATTAAAGCTGAAGGTAAGCCAAACCTGGTAATTATGAATTGATCTATAAAATTGATGATACTCTCAGAGTTGGCTGACTTGAGTGGAACTGCTTCTACCCATTTGGTAAAGTAATCGATAGCTGTAAGGATGTACTTATGCTGTTTAGAAGAGTGAGGAATGATCTCACCTATTATATCTAATCCCCATTGTTCAAATGGTTGATCGATGTTGACCGGCTGTAATGGCAATGATGGTTTCCTCTATCTTCCAACAACAGTTTGAAAAATCTAACATCTTCTTACATAGCTATGTGAATCCTTAAATAATGTTGGCTAGTAGTAGCCCGCGCGCAAGATTTTGTGTGCTGTTGCATCTCCTGCGTAATGTCCACCTATTGGTCCATCATGAAGTTCTTGCAATACTTTTTCAGCTTCAGATTTCTCAAAGAATCTAAGAAGAACAAAATCATAATTCATCCTAAAGAGTACATCATTTACAATTTGATATTGCTTAGCTTTTAATCTCAGGACTCTTTTCTTTGTATGATTCAAATGTGAAGGAGCATATCCATTCTTTAAGTAAAACATGATATCAGCATATCTTGATTCAATATCGTTTAGGCTTACCTCATACATTTGTACCTCACTATCTGGGGAATGTATTTTTGATATAAGCGATGCTCCATCCAACATCCTGCAAAAACCTTGACCTTTTACAATATTCGTTGGCTTGATTTCAATGTCATATTTTTTCAGGGCTGTGACCCACTTTGCTCTCTTTTCACCCATGTCTTTCTGAACCAAAATATTTCTTACCACTGGAAATGGTACTATTATTTTTGTATGAGTCTTGAGAAGAAAGGGTCTAAAGTGTTTGATCACATTGAATACAACATAAGCCTATTTCTCAATGTCAGAATAATTTAATTCAACTCCTTGGAAGTTTGAACTAAAGAAGGCAATTGGGGCTTTGAATTTATCTTGGTTGGCTTGTGTGAGTGCTGCATATGATTTCTCAGAGGAAAATGTATACAAAATGAAGGGATCAGAAAAGTTTGAAGTCACTAGAGATGGGGCATTTATAATTGCTTGTTTTATCAGGCTAAACGCTTCATGTTCTGCCTGACCCTATTTGAAGAGAGAATTTTTCTTAATCATTTCTTGAAGAGGTGACACAATTCTTGAGAAGTCGGGTACAAATCTTTTAACGAAATTGATCTAACCAAGGAAGGATTGCATTGCTTTTTTGTTATGGGGTAAGGATATCTCAGAAATATCCTTAATCCTATCTGGATCAATATGGATTCTAGATTTAGACACTATGAATCCGAGAAGCTTTCCTTCACTTAATGCAAAAAAGGACTTTTTTGGATTAAGTGAGATCCCATACTTTTGACATCGTTGGAAGATATGCTTTAAATATCTGAGGTAACTACTATGTTTTTTAGAATACATTGCTATGTAATCTAAATAAATCACCACTAATTTATTCACTAATCCTTTGAACGTAATGTCCATGGCCCTTTGAAACGTGGCACCGACATTAATCAACCCAAATGGCATCTTTTGATATGCATACGGGCCCCATTTTGTTCAAAATGTCATTTTCAATTGATCATCTGGGTGGACTAAAACTTGGTTATACCTTGAGAAGCCATCTAAAAGGGACATTAGTTCAGACCTTGCAACTTCTTGTAATATCTGTTCCATAGGGAGTAGTGGAAAACTATCCTTTTGGCAGGCTTTATTGAGATTTCGAAAGTCAATACAAATCCAGATATCTTCGTTTTTGTTTCTGACTGGTACCAGGTTGGAAACCCATCTAGAATGTTGAACAAGAAAAATAATTTTGGCTTTCAGTAATTTGTTCAACTCAGACTTAATCTGATTTTCCAAATTAGGATGGATTTTCCTCAACTTCTGCTAGACTGGCTTTTCGTCAACGATCATCGAAATTTTATGTTGTATGATTGCAGTGTCGTAAGTTTTGAGGTCGTCGTAATTCTAGGAAAAAATATTATACTGTTTCAAAAGTCGAATGAAGGCTTCCTTTTCCTTGGGTATTAGACCAAGACCTAGGTTGATGTTTTGTGGTTTTATGTCAATCCCAAGATTCACTAATTCATATCTTAGAGTTGAACTCTGAAGTTTTGAGCTGGTGGACCTTTCGAATCTATCCTTTAAATCATATAGGTCTTCCAACTTGACTACAGATTTGGGTATAGTGTTATTGATGCTTCCTTGTTCTAGCTGCTTGTCATGTTGGTCTTCGTTAATTATCTGATTATTGTAAGAGCCTTATGAAGTAAGAAAACTTACAATATCAGGATCATCGTTAAAAAATATCCAGTTGGTAACATTATTCGGAATGGAGGTCTAAAGATAAATTCGATTGAGAATCTGTCTGGACTATAGTCTTCTGAGGGAATGAGCTTGGAAGCTACATTAGCAAGGAGGTCAACACTAGCATTTTCGAGTCTGGGAATAGATGAAATATTGAATGCTATAAAGTGTGAAGTCAGGTCTTGTACTAATGATTGATAATGCTTCAAGTGCCCTGATAGACAATGTATAGTATTTCTTACCTGCTTGATAACAATCTTAGAATCCCCAAATACTTGTAGATATTTTATATCAAGCCCGATTGCCTTGTATAACCCTTTAACTAGAGCTTCATATTCTACAGTATTGTTTGTACAATCGAACTCAAGTGTACAGGTTAGCATGGTTTTCTCTCCTTTTCGACTAATTAATATACAACCTGCTCCTGCTCCATCATTAGACTTAGAACCATCGAAAAATAATTTCCAAAACAAAGATTTATTTACAGGCCTATCTACAAAATCAATGCATCTAGAAGTATCTGTTTGAGAGAAATTTTCTATCTGAGATAAAACCAAATTTTCTAAAAAATGTGAAGTATGAGCATTGAAATTCCCTAAAAACGAATCAACATAATAGTTTCAAATTATATTATTGTTGTATGCTATAGGTTCATTTTCTCCTTCTAACTCCATTACTATGTACTTTTGGTGTCTTTCTCGTTCAACCTTTATCTTATTTGGTTTACCAGTGTAAGGGAGCCACATATGTGACTAGTCGGTCACAGAGTAATCGTGAAGCTTCTATGACCAATCCCTGCTAAGAATTAATCCATAAAACTCAGGAATATCTACAACAAGTATATCAATGACTTGACATACCTTTGGATTTGATGAAAGCCTTATGGTCACTTGATTGAGCTCACTGATAACTTCGACTTGAGACTGATCCAACTGTACTATGCGTACTGTAGAATTTTGAGGTTGGACATTTAACTTTGCACAAACTGTCGTAGGAAAAATATTAGATGAAGCACCAGAGTCTACCAAACAGTTATGCAACCTTTTATTGAAAACTTCAAAAGTAAGGAGGAATGGAGGAGTATTGGATTTTGATCTTCCTCCAATTAAATCAATGTCATTTGGATCAACTTTATTTGACAAATCAGTCGGAGGTCTTCCCATTTCAAGAGTAGCTTGTGATATTATAGTGGCAGGTAGAGGCGCAATAGGTACTGCATGCAACTCTTTCAAAAGTAGTTTCTATTGATGCTTTAATTTACTCATCTCATGAAAAGTAATGTTGGCCCTAGTCTTCTTCATGTCTTCAACAATATTATACTCCATTTCATTGGAAATGATAAGTGTTTTAGATGGAGTTGTTGAATCAGTTTGGACTGGGTTTGTTTGAGTCACCATTGGTGAGGATTTCTTACCTGCAATTTTATCTTTAGAAGCTAGGCTTGGGTTTTTCTATTTAGAACTGGATTGTGGAGGATCAAGTTGATTTCTACTCCTGGTATTCACTAGTAAGGCATATTCATCTTCTTCATCTGATAGAATGAAGTCCCGCATTCCTTGTAGTTCTACAACCTCCTCATCATCAGTATGTTCTTCATTTGAAACTTCCTCTTCTTCTCCTTCTAATTTTGCGTTTGTTATAGCGTTGGGAGGCTTCGGATCAGTTGAAGGGTTCCTCTTGAAAGGTTTAAAAGGATTCTTGGAAGAGGTCTCTGCCACTTGTTTCTTAATATCAACCATTTCGTTGGACATGGTTTTTAAAACTTTCTGTAATCCTTCCAAGTCAAATGGGTCCTTTAATTGTTTTTTCTTAGGGTCATCTTTACAAGCGACCTTTTTAGACTTTCTTTCATCTACAACGTTTCTATTTTCTAAAACTAGGATATGTTTTTCCACCACTATCACTTCTTTCATATTTTCAGCCAATGTTGGCTTGGCAGCCCTATCTACAAAGATTTTTATATTCGAAGGTAAGGCAGATATATACCATTCACTTCGAACCTCTTCACTAGGTTTAGATGCGGTAGGAATCTTATTTAAGAGCTTATTAAATCACGAGTTGAAATTTTTGACAGTTTCTCTTGATTCAGTTTTAAGATTTGAGAGATCATTGATTAATGTCATTTTAGACCTATCATCACCGAATTTAGTCAAGAACTACTCTTGGAAAATATTCCAACTAGTAATGGATCCTGATGGTAATGAAAAATACCAAGACCCAGCCACTCCTTGTAAGGTATATGGTAAAATCCTAACAACAGTGTCTTCTTCAGTAACTCCATTTAAGTTTATTGACAACATAAAGTTGTTTATGTGTTCTTCTACCAGTATGTCTGTATCTAGGTTAAAATTTGGCAGCCATTTTTCGGGATGAGCTGGCAATTGAATCAAGGGTGCAGGAATTATGACTGCCCCTGGATTGTTCCATGGTCTCTATGCCATTGTTGATATACTAACAGAGGAAAGCGTAGATGAAGTTACAAGTGGTTGGGAAGACGATGTTGAAGTTCCAGTGCCCTGTTGAACAACAATATGGAGTGGGGGAGTGGATGGTTGACTTTGCAATGGATTAGATGAAATGGATGATGATGATAAAAGAGTCTCACTATCAGACCCTTCCGGTGCCTTCCTTACTCTTTTTCTTTTAGGAAAAGGGAATTATGTTGGTTCAATACCAAGATTTTCACTCTATAATCTGGTAAGAGGACGGGAAGGAATGTATTGCGAAGTCACACTGCCTTGAGATAACTCATATTTTCGTGGTGATATTGAAAATCCTTGAAGTTTATGAATTAAAGATAAAACTTTAGGAGGTTAAAGAGTGGGTTTATCTAAGATGTTTAGGCTTTCAGCAGTGGTTGTTGTTTTCTCAACTTCTCTCTTAGAAATTGGAGACTCAGAATGCGAAGGAGAAGTAAGGGGAGATGTTGAGGAAGATTTACTCTTAGAATGGGTTATGGATTTGAATTTTCTCACCATTCATAGTTCAGGCCCTCCTTCTAGTGCCAAATATGTTGAAGGCCCAAAAATCGGGTCTACAACAAGGGGGATAACCACATGGTTCGGACCTTGAAAGCAGCTCCTTTTCTATTTAGAATAGTGGCTCTGACTGGGGGTGATGGGACTAGTTTCAGAATCTGTTTATGATGGTATGCTATCGGGTGATGTTTTTCTTTTTGGGTTTATGGGGTGAATGCTTATTCTAAATCTAATCTATCTTAAACTAACATGTGCAATTTATTCTAATGAAAGAAAACGTCCAACTTTAAACTATCCTGGGAGTAATGTTTCGCTTATGCAATCTAAAGTAATTTCCAACAGCAATTTGGTAATAAAAATCATTCAATCACTATGAGAAAGGAATCCATTAAAAATGATTGTTTCATATAATAAATTAGCCAAAACAATTATGAGAAACATATCGCATAAGATTTATTCATATACTTAGCATAAAAAAGAATAGTTATCACCATACAGAAGTGCAAAAATGACGACTGAACATTCAGACTTTCATATATCAATAACTAAAAATAATTTATCACTTGGAGGTGGGCTCCAGTATTGCAGCAATGATGCTGCAACTCCTGGGACTCCCTTCTTTACTTTTATCAACCTAGTAGTTTGTAACAAACTTGGAGGTGACAGTGTTGTATGCACAAGTACTAGCTCTTGCCGTAGGCTATCACTTGATCAGCTGGCACAAGTCTGCTAGGAGCTTAAGCCAACTTCTATGAGCTCTTAGAAGAAGATTTTAACTGTGATGGATGAAAGCTAACTCAAGAGAGGCTAATCTACTTGCAGAAAGATGCTGAAAGCTGAAAGGAAATGCAAACCCTAGCAAACCCTAGTTTTACTGACTAACCCTACTGGTGCAAGAGAAGAGATGAAAGTTGTAGAAATGGATGCCATTGATTCTTGGAAAGGTAAAATGCATGTGACTAAGCTACTTCTGAAGTAAAATCTGAAAGAAACATCTTTTTGTCCTTTTGAGTAATTTTGCAAAATTATTATGCATGTGTGTTAACTATTTTTTACTGTGCAGCGGTTGATTGGCGAAAGGAAATGGAGTGGGCAATGGTAGGAGGTTTGGAAGATGAGAATAGGGCATAAAGGGTCCCTAGAACCCTTCTAGAGAGTTTCATAGCGATCAGATCTTGAAAAACTGCTCACGTGAACTTCTACAGGAAGTCTGCAGGGGTTCTACAGGAAGAGCCGAAAGAGGATTTTGGAGGGTTGATGGTGGAAAAACGGTGGGAAAGTGGAAATGAAGGATGGATAAAGTTGTTAAGAGGTGTGGGACCTGGTAAATGAAGCTAAGGAGTGATGAAGATGGTTGGATTTGTTCAAGGATGGAGGGAGCAATGTTGCACAAAAATATAGAAATTAGGGTTAGTTGGGAAAGTGTGGAAAATGAAGGGAAGGAATCTTGGATTAGGGGTTGGAGCAGAATGTATGATGGAGGAAGGATAGGTAGGGATGTATTATAGGTGCTCTGCACACTATTTTCCAAAACTAATCAAACAAAGACTAGAAAAACTAGAGATCTATCTACTTTGACCTAATCTGACCTAAAAACCAGAAACATGATGAGCAGAAGTTTATAGACAAGAAATCATGCAAGATAAATATGGAAACTAAGCAAGAACATATCTAAACATGCAAGTACAATTGGTATCAACTTTTCCAACTAAAAATCTAACACTAGCAATTGCATGGAAAGGCAAAAACAATGTTTTTGTGGTAGCAAGTATGCCTTGGTCTCAGCTCATGGTCCCAAGGAGGGAGAGGTGAGATCAAGGATTGCTTGATGGCATTTTTACAGAAATTTTCTGTTACCAAACTGTCAAATAAACTTGAAGCATGAAAAGCTATTTTAATCATCAAAATCAACCTAAGTAACAAAGCAAGATCTTAACCTAAATAGCAGAAATTATTCTATGAATGCAAGGAAAACACATAAAAGTACACAAAGGAGGTACTGGCACTTGGGTTGGGCCCAACCCCAAGAGATACAGCCTCCTAAGAAAGCTCAAAGCTGGTGCAAAGTGAAATTTATCTCCATTACTCAAAAAATAGTCATGTCACAAAACTGTTTACAGCAAAAGCTTGAAAATGAGCTGAAAGGCAGAGCTGCACTAAGGTGCGAAAAAAACCTGTTCAATAGCTCAAATACCAAGGCTTGAAGCCTTCCTAATTATGCAACATGAGGACTCCCAACAGTCCTCCTTAACTTTAGGATCTTGGCTGTTCAAAACTACAGTTAATCAGCCACCTCACAAAATCTGCTTGGCTGCCCCTTGAAATCATCTTTGGTGGGTTGTTGAACTCTGAGCTGATGGTGGAGAACTCGAGGAAGGGGTCATTTAGTGTAGGAGACACCCTTCCTACAAATCCTCAGCCTTGTTCCTTCGTATTTGGCTGTCAACTTGCTCATAAATGCTTGACCTTGGTCCAAAAGATGTCCAAAAATCTGCAATAAGCACGTATTAGATTTTGTGGTCAAGTGACTATCCTCATTCATTCAATTAACATAAATATATTCAAAAGCATGCATAAAACTATGAAGAATGGTGGATTAATCAAGAATAATAGGCAAAATGAGCCCAATAAGTTACCCATTTTTGGGGCTCATCACTTCGCACATAAGTAAAAAGTATTAGGAGATAAAAATACCATTTTTAATAGGTTCTACTCATCAGTTTCAGCAATATAGATTTATCTTCAAATAACTCAACATCCACTAAGAGTGAAAAAGTGCATTTCAATAGTAGACATCAAACTCATATAAAAATAAATCTCGTTCCATTCATTTTATCAAAACCTCCTCAGTGGGGGGAAAACTGCACGTTTTGAAGAATTGTTTTTTATAAAATTCTAGACCCCTCTCTAAATGCATGAGAGGGGTTTAAATACTACTCTAATGAAATCTAAAAATAAATATTACAAAAATAGATGAGGAGGTTTAAACCACCTTACTCATTTTAAGCAAAAATAAACTAAAAATAAAACTAAACTGTATCTATGATAAATTATGCATCTGTTCTTTTAAGTTGCAAATATCTAGCATCAGCTTCAAGAGCATCAGTTGGACGACCTTAGCTTTTAATTGACCTACAAATACAAAATTGGCGAGTGTTGGCACTCATTGGCTATGTGGCTTTACCAGGTGCTACCAGTATGTGTCCTAGTTTAACCTATTTACCTATTTAATTGACTCAACCTTTTTCTCTGTTGTTTGTTTCCACTTTGTTTGAAGTTGTTGTGCCTTTGGGAGGAATCCTGGAGTGGTCTCTGATATCAAATTTTCCTTGTGCAGATTTTCATTGATGCACTCGATAACGTTGTTTGCTGATGTCGCTGCTTCCTCCATCACCTGCTCTGCTTCTTTAAGATCGGAATCCCCTTTTTGCGAATAACATTTCTTTATGAGATTCATTGATTCTAGGAAATTCTTCTCTTTTACCTTCACCTGATTTTCGCCAGTTCAAAAATTCAGAAACCTTCTTAAAAATTGAATCATAATCGAGTCATAAATCTACGACTTGATTTGTAATGTTATCGCTCTTTTCGCAATGGGAATTCCATTACGAGATCTTTTGGCAGAGTGTTTCTTCATGTTACAAGAGTTGGGTATTAAGAGTGAGTGCTTCTGTGATAAATTCTTCAATCTTAGGATCATCCTTAGATAGTCCTATCATGGTCTGTAATTGTTCTTCTTTATTGGCTAGACTGCTTTGATAATCCAATTGCATTTGTTGGAAATTCTGTTGGAGTTTTGTCAATTGTATCTCTGCTTCTTGACTGATGCTAGCCTATTGTAGTTGTTGTTCCAAAAATAGAATCCTATCCTCCTTTTCTTTTAATAGTATTTGAACTTCAGTTGCCTTATCAATTGTTGCAGAAGCATATGCCTCTGTGATCTGAGAGAGTCTAGTTAGGTTTTCCGATGGGTCTGTAGTTGGGTCTTTCCATAGAACATCCAGAGGTTCAGCCTCTGGAGAGAGCACGACATCTATTTTTCTTTTCTTCCTTTGCCTCCTGACGACAACCTTATGTTGCGGGCTATAAAATACATCCAGAGGAGGAATCTCCTCTATTTTCAGTACAATTTTGGATGACGGAGCAACAGGAATATGCTCTGTCTTTTGAGTATTGGTAGCCCCTTCCACCACCATTTTTGTGGCTTTCTCTCCTGGGTTTGTCGATGGCTCTATGCTCTGTTCCACAGTGTTGATTAACTCATTAAAATTTTCCCATTCCTTTTCTAGATCCACTATAAGTGGCTTTGTTGGCTTTGGAAGGGAAGTGGGAGTTTCAGTTTGTTCTGCGGACAAAACCTGCTGATCAAGCTTCTCTGTACATTGAACTATATCTTTAACTGACCCTTCATTTCTGATGTTTTCACTTTTGGACTGATCATTAGAATTTTCAGCCAATTCTTTTTCGGAATTGGATTTAGACTTCTCTTCTTTTGAACTTCCACTTATGCTAATACTAGGAGTGGGTTCCCTTATTGGTTCCATATGAAATTTGTCCAATGGGACCTTTTTTAACCTCTGTTCTCTTTAATTGTTAAACTCTTGAAGTTTTTTCTTGATCAAACTGAATTTTTGCCATATGTAAGACCTCTTTGAAAGTGTGTTTCTGCAGAAAGACATCGTTAAAGGAATCTTCTTCACTGGTAAACACTTTTATTTTAATTGTTTTGGTAAAATTATTTACAACACTAAAGGGATTGTACTGCCTCCCCGGGAACATTGGTAGTTGTAAACATAGCATATTATCAACCTCCCTAAAAGTATGACCTAAATCAAATAATGAAAAAGCCCCGCAGACTATGGGGAATTGAGGCCAAATGGCCTTCTTAGAATCCTTGGGTACGTTGCTCATTGCCCCAACACCATAGGTCTGGTAAGCTATTTCTTGGCCATTAGTTTGTCGGGGACATACAAGATAAGGATGTGAGGGGAAGTAATACTACCAAATACCCTAATGTACATGAATAATTCCTCCTCGAACCATCTTCCCACAGGGAGAATGTCAACTTCAGCTTCTGGGGAGAATCTTGGGGCATCTTTGTTGTAAAGCATTCTATGAATAGGGAGCATCACTCCATGACAAATCTTGTAGAAATGTGGGATGAAATTGGATTCCCACAGTTCTTTGTGATAAACCTGAATAGGAAGAGGGTTCTGTATTATCCATTTCCACCCCATGATAGGAAAATCAGAGACAAAACAAATGGCATCCATGACGTAGGCACTTAAGAAGAATGGAGGGTAAACCCTTTGAGAAAAAATTATTTTAGTTCGATATCCTAAAATAGTAGAGGCTAAATTATTTGATAAAATCTGGGTCCAATCCATTATGGTGGCATTGGTGGCTGCATCCAATAAAGGCAACCATTCTGATGAAAACTTGTTCATATCTGGCCTCCCAAATAGTCTACATAACATTGTCGCAGCGAAACAATAAGGAGAACAGAGAGAGCCAGTGGTGTACATACCATTTTTGTCCTTCTTTAGTGGTTCCTCCTTGGCAGACCAGCTTTTTGTGCAGTCCACCAAATCTTCATTCTCTTTGGCAAATTTTTCTACAAATTGCTTGTTGTAGGAAGCCTAAGGTTCTGGCAAGTGGTACATGCATCTCAAATTGCTTGGGGTAAATGACCCCATGACTAGTTGATTGGCCGTCTTGAAATCTCTATCAAATATATCTGCATGATCTATGACCCATTTCACCATATCAGTGTAGGGCAGTGTTTTCGGCCTTGTATTAATATGATGTAGAAATGGGCATGCAAGCTCAGTTAGGGATGCTTCAGAGGAGCCATGTCCATCTGCTGGAACTGTAACCTTCATATTTCTTGGCTTTTCCTCTTCTAACAATCGATACATGGCTTCCCAGGTAGATATCCCTGCTTCCTTAGTACAAGTGGTGTCTGTGAATAACAGAGTCATTTATGACTTTTCAGATGCAGGAGCCTTGCCTTTCTTTAGCATTACGCTCTGTGTGTTGCTCTGCGTACTACTCCTAAAAATTGCAAGCAAAGAACAAAGATACGATAAGGATGATAGTGAATAATGAACAAAAATAAGGTGACGGGAAAGCTTTTAATTCTTTAAATCATATCAAAGATATCACCTTGCATGAGAAGATCCTTTTACCCTGATCTGAATCGTTTTTAATAAATAACTACTAATGGACCGTTAAGCTAAAATTTAATGCTCATAACTTTGCATCGAATGACAGAAAGTATTGTCATAGAACTCTGAGCCCTTAGATTTGTGATAAAGAGATTTTTCGATTTGCTTCACAATATTGCAAATCACAATATCACAAAACCTATTATCATTAACAACCATTGTTTCGTTCGGCAGTTGCGATATGCGATTTTCAAGAAGCTTATCACATTTCGCAATATTTGGGCATTTTTTTACATTAAGTGGTACTATGGAATTTGAAATCTGCGATATGCGATGAGGTGGTAAGGCCTTAGATCTTGCATTCTCGCAGATCACATTTTCAAGGAGTTCTTTATATAAGAGATGCCCTCCATGACCTTTTTACGATGCAATACCATTGTTTGAAAAGTGGGTTTTGTGAAAGGTTTACCTATTATTTAAGAATTTATGCTTTCAAATCCTTTCTTGGGTTTTATGGCCATATAGTGCTTAGGTATGGAAAAGGTAAATTTACAAATTTTTAGCAAGTTTCACTTTGATATCTTGTTTTATTTTAAACAAAAAGCAATATTAAATACTAAGTTTTGATTTTTTTGGAAGGGTCCCCATTTATTAATGTTATTGCTAACACTAATAAAAAGGGGGTTGTTGATTGTCACAACATGTACATAAAAGAGATTCTATAAATGAATTGAGTTACCCTTATTAAATTTAGGGGTAATATTCCCTACACCCTTTCCGGGATAGGTGGCATCAGCTCCAAGTATAATCCCACGATTGTTTCCATCTCTACTAAATTAGAGAGATCACCCTTCTATCCAATGAAGTGCCATGAAGCACTATTATCAATAAGCTATATTCCCACAGAATCTGAAGGAGAGGGCCAATACAAGATAATGCTTCTTTATCTTATCAGAAACAACATTTGATTCTTCATACCTGGGGTTCCTTGCTTTCTTGAAGAGTCGGTTGTTTCTTTGATGACCTACATTGCCTGTCATTCCTTCGATCATTTAAGATGTCCTTGGAATGATTGTTATCTTCATCAAGAGATGTGTCCCTACCATTCGAACACTCCTTCGCATAATGGTTGAACTTATTACAAACAAGGCATTTGTCTTTCCTTCCACCCTTAGATCCAAACTTCTCAATGAAGTGATATTTAGGTAGGCCATCAGAAGCTTCTGATGTGCCATTCTGATAATATTCTCTGCTTCGATTTCACCCTTGGTTAATTTGAAGAGGGATGACAAATCCACTAATCCTTTTGTCCTTTCCCAAATGTCTTTGGTGATTGCTCTTTCACTCTTGCTTGGGGATTGTCTTCACCTCACCTCTGATACCATGTTAATTCTAGGTATGTTCTATGCTTAGAGAAATTTATTTCAATTTTCATAGTTAGCTCAATATATTTTCCAAATTAGCAATCACATCAACATTAAAGTAAACAACAGATAGAACATAAACATAAATCATAGAAGACAAGCCAAGACAAGAGGACACAAGATGTGGCACTAGCCAGGGACAAACCCCAATGTGGGGAAACCCTTGATCAATTCTTATATGTTCTTCAATAGTTCAGCAGAGAGAGAGAGAGATAGTACATATACAACAGAAGTCAACACTTTGACTTATCTAAATAAGAGCATAGATCATCTCTAAGTAGATGATACATGAGGCAGATGAAATCAGTTGAAGACATGCTACTTCAACTGATTCTCCCTGGTGATTCCATCAACATGCGGCACCTATCATTTTGCTACTCCTCATCATCATGCTGCACCTCACTGTGTTGCACCATGCTGCACCCATCATTACTATGTTGCATCCCATCATGCTTTACCAATCATGGCTATACCCATCACTGTGCTACGTCATGTGCCATTATTGTCCCAATGTGCTTGAAGCACCATGCTTACCATCCTGTCCCATTGTGTTTGCAGCACCATGCTTGCTGCTATCCCATTGAAGCAATGTTGTACCATATGCTGTCCCAATTTGCAGCACCATGCTTGCTGCCCCAATGTAGCATTGTTGTACCATGTTGTTGTCCCAATTTTGCAGCACCATGCTTGCTGTCCCAATTTGCATTGGTGTACCATGTTGTTGTATCAATTTTGTATCACCATGCTTGCTATCCCTATTTTCATTGATGTACCATGTTGCTGTCCCAATTTTGCAGCACCATGCTTGCTGTCCCAATTTGCATTGTTGTACCATGTTGTTGTCCCAATTTTGCAGCACCATGCTTGCTGTCCCAATTTGCAGCACCGTGCTTGTTGTCCCACTGTTAAGCATGACTAGCCCTCTAGTGCTGTGGCCATGCCTAGGAGAGGCTCCTTCATACCACGTTGACCTCTTGAGGGTCTGTCCATCTCAATGCAACCCTAGATTAATTCCAACAGCTTGCTATGGCCTACGACCTAGCTTGCTGTAGCTTTCGGTCTCCTCAACGTGCCCAAACAGTCACTTAATTTCCAACATTTAGTTCCTCATCTACTCGGCCTTGCAGCCTACTCTATCAACCCTAAATCCTTGGCCCTCCATCCAAAAATACAATCACTTGAAGTGGCCTGCGGCTAGGGCAGGATAGACCAATGTTTAGGGCAGAATGAGTAGGCTTTAGATCAACCAGGTTAGGGCAGATTTAGGACAGTGTTAGGGCTGCTTTAGGATTGCGGCTAGGGCTTCTTAAGGCCTCCTCCATAGCTGCATTAAACTTCTTCCATGCGTTCCTTTAGGTAAATGTAGATCCCTTCCATGGCTTTGCTGGTCTGTCTTCTTTGTTGTGGCTAGGGCAGCTTCCTTAACTCCAATGTCTAGGGATTCTTCCTCTTAGATTTCTCTCATACTAAAACCCAAGACAAGTGGAGGGAAATCAAGAGAGAAGTGCGTGTAAAATAACTCTCAAGTAATCTCCTTTTATACTAAAACGTTGAGCACATGTGGGGGTTATTTGGTTGTTGGCCAACCTTGACGAATTGTCCCATAACACAAATAAAGTCATATATGCATGAATAATTATCGAAATCGGATGATATTTAGATCAATCCTACACCTCTCAATGAGATGGATCCAAGAAAAATATCAGCTGCCATTAATAAGATGACCCACAAGGAGTTTGGCCCTAGTTACCAATTTTAACACTATAGGTTCAAATTGTTTAAGGATGAGATTCAAAGAGTAATTGAAGACTACTAGACGTAGTCCATAATAAAATTCAAGTAATTTCTGAATTGGCCTTCTCCAAAGAACGTGAGTTCATTAAGAGGATCCAACAAGCTCTGCAAGTTTTATATGAAGTTTATCAAAGGATTTTGGGATCTTATGGCATCATTTACAGATCTAACCAAGAGATCACAGTTTATTTGGTTAGAGGCAGAAGAAGTCACAATCTATAGGAAGAATATAATGACATCTAGTCACCTCATTATCAAATATGATGCTTTTTGCATTAGCATTAGAGCTGTGATCATAACAAAAACAAAAGCCTATTTCTGTTGAAATAGGAAGCTCACTGATACAGAAAAGACATCACTTGCATGCCATAGTAAATTTATAAGAAGTGTTTGTTGGAGAACATTTAATTTAGAAAAAGACAGATCATCAACAAGTTGCAAGTGCATAACTTTGAGATTTACTGTAAGAGGGGTATCAACAACATGGTGGAAAGCTTATTATCTTTAGTACATGATATTCCTTCCGCATCCATAACAGACCATCATGTAAAGAAGAGATAGTTCCATGTTGCACAAACCTAGAAAGAAGGCAGACAACAATTATTCAGTTCCAGGTGATATCATTCTATCTGAAAATCAAATCTACCTAATTACTAACTCCAATTTCAAGGTACAGATCCTCAGATAAATCCATTCTTCTCCTTATGCTTCCCACATTAGGAATATGTTCTTTTAGAAAGGTTTAAAAACATATGTAAAATATTTTTATTTCTCATGTGAAACCAATCAAAGAATAAAACTAAAAACATATGGAGTCCAAGCTAAGCATGGACATTGTGATGGAACTACCTAAGGTGGGAAGGGGAGTGGAAACTAGTAGGAATCACCTAAGCTCCAAGCACTAATTTCATCCTTAACCAATGAACAAATTGTAACTTTTAATAATTGTTTGGAAGGATACCTATGAAATTATGTTGTTGAACATCGATCTTTAGGATTAATGGTTGCACCTAGTAGAATATTGGTTGAACACATCATACCACATGTCCATTGGTATGACATCTTTCGAGCCTTAGTATAGTTATGATCTTTTGTTGATTATTTATCCTCTTGAAGAGGACCAAATTCTTGTTGTTCCTTATCTAGGATTTCAACATTACTTTATAAGTTGTGGACACATCAAGGATTAGGCCCTCATTCTTCAGGTGATAGAGCCCATTAGGTCCAAGTGTTGAACCTAGGAGCTCTTATACCACTTGTAACAAACCCCCTTGGATATATATATATATATATATATATATATATATATATATATATATATATATATATATATATATATATATATATATATATATATATATATATAAGATGTGGACACATCAAGGGTTGGGCCCTTATTCTTTAGGTGATAGAGCCCATTAGGTCCAAGTGTTGAACCTGGGAGCTCTGAAAGCACTTGTAACAAACCCCCTAGATATATATATATATATATATATATATATATATATAGAGAGAGAGAGAGAGAGAGAGAGAGAGAAGTAAATTCACTATTTTCCTTAAATATCGCATAAGTAGCATATGAATGGAGTTGCTAATAGTGTAAGAACTAAGTGTTCAGTGAGATCAAGGTGTGTTCTAGGAACTTATTTGAGACCCCATTGGCCTAGACAACCTTAGGATTGACCCGTAGGCCCTATGAACCATTTTTCTTGCTTTACACTCAACCTCCATCCTTGACCTGGTCTTGTTAGGATTTTGAGGTTGGATTTATTTTGTAGGACCCTCGAACAATATTTAACTTTAGGTGCCACACCCAACAGATGCACTTCTCTATGCCAAACACAAAACTACATGAAGCAAATAGACTATTATATAATTATTTGAAAAGAGGGCTTGGCCTTTGATCAATTCCCTTATCTCCATAAAACAATGGAGATAATTTACCCTTCCATGGCTATTTGTGGACATTAAATAGAAACAAATACCTTATCTAATATGATATGTCTATACTTAGTAGGATTTATTAGCACTAAGTTACATTTTCTGAATCTTGTGTGAGAAGAGTTATATTTGATAAGTCATTTAATTTTGGCTAGATCCATGAAAAACAAAAGATCTATTTGCATATCCAGTCTCCAATTATGATATTATTTTATACTCCAGTGTTATTATTTAATGCTAAGACATTGAAATCAAATGATTTTTCCCTCCAAATTCCTCATTTTATTTGTGGGCTTATATTAATCTAGGCAGAAAATAGTTTTGATGACTCAAATTTGACACAACTAGAATTATGAGGTAAACTAGTCTTTCAACACCAATGTCTGGGCATTACAAAGGTATCAATTATAATGTAAACTATTATGATGGATAAAGAAATCATGCATCCTATCAGGTATGGGAAGCATTGAATATCATACAATGGGATGCCTTTGCATATGATAGAGCAATGTAATCAGGTTCCACAAAAGTGACCCATTAATTGCAAGATAAACAGTACAATTTCTTCCAATTATGGGAAAATCTTAAACAAGAAATTTTATATGTGGTGACCCATAGTATTACAACTTTTTTTTCTTTTCTTGTTAAACATAAAGAGGAAACACAAAAGTATAGAAATAGATTCCAAAGAAACCAAACTTCAAACCTTATTAGCCCCAAGTAGGTCTAGTCTATGCACAAGGAGGCACCCAAAAAGGTACACTTACATTTTTGATAGTGTGAGGAAAATAGTTTGTTCATTTTGACTTGGTTTGAATTGTTATTGTCCGCTAGAAATGGTATGATTGTTGGCAAGCATTAAGTGTTGAGAAATGGAAACAAGAAATTCCAATTTAATTTGTCCTTGAATTAAACTAAGAACTAAAATTGAATTCTATTCTCATAGAAACTTGTAAATAGTTAATTAAGTTTAATTAACTTAATTAGCTTAGGAATTTCGAGTTGAAAGTCTTTATGTAGTCATGTATATGTTCTCCCTAAGTTTTAGGGGTCCATTATGAGTTTAAATTGAGTTGGAACTTAGATCACTCAGTTTACTGAGTTAAGTTTAGTTAAATTAGTTCCAAACTGTTTGAGGACCTAATAGAGAGTTAACGGTTAGTTGGTGCACTAGTGCATCCACAAGTGTCACTTTAGTTAACTGAAAATTCCCTCATTAGAAACTCATGCATGTCAATTATGAGAAAGACCCAGTTGAGACTAGAGTGCAGGGACAGTGTACTATCATTGGTATTATTTATTGGAGTGCAAATATTATGCATGCATTAGAGATTTATCCTATGTTTGGATTCCACAGTTTTGGAAGCATGAATTCCCTTTAAATATGGGCTATTCATCTTAGGAATTATGCAAGAGATTAGGGCTTGGAGAGATGCAAAATTGGCTAAGTGTTGGCCAAGAGATAGCTTGTGAGCTGAGAGAGTTGAGAATACTTGTGCGAAATTGTTCTAGTGAGAACAAGCTTCGTATATTCACTCGTATTTCTAATAAATGCAATATAGATATCAGATTTTTGAGAAATGGCTTTCCCCAGATACATCTTGTGTTATGTTCCTTTGATTTATCTTCTTCTTGTTCATATTCTTTTCATCAATCTATTGGCTTCTGCTAGTTGAAAGTAGAAGTAGATTCTTGTCTTGTGCTTTAGTACATTGGACGAGCTTGTGAATCTATAGGATTTTCTTTTTGGTATCGAAGTTGAGAACAATATACTAGAGGAGATTTCCAAAGTTTTTAGTTTTGGGTTACAGGTGAAATTCGAATTTTCAATACATATTTCAGGATCAACAGATGGCATTCTACGGTTTGTGGCTCGAGTATGCCTTGGAAGGCAACTTGAATTTTATAACCTGGAGGGTGATTTGAAAATCACTTTTGAGTGATCTTAGTTAATTGATTAGTGAAGGTATTACAGACTCATGTGCTGGTGTGTGTCTATGTTATCTTATGCAATGGATCGATAAGATTGAAAAATACACAGACACTAGAAAATAGTAAGAGAAACACAGCAACCAAAACAGAACACAACAAAATTTAATAAGGAGTACACCCAATCCTCCTGGGCTACGTCTCCGGTCCAGATCTTAGTGGTGGCCTTCTTCTATTGTGTCTTTAAGCAGAGTTTTTACAATGAGGAGCTCAATTTGAGTCTCCTGAAATAGATGATGCTTAGAAGGGTGGTTCTTGGATTCCCCAAGCCACTATAATGCACAAACTCCCCCTTACCAAGTCTTGACCTCAACTGGTCTTAATGGGATGAGTCCAATTTGGTACTCAGTTCTTGACAGATATCCTCACAGGGATTTCTTGAACCTCTCAAGCCTGGTTCTATCTGCTCGATGCTGCCTTAGCTCTGTAGGTCAACTTGACTCTCTGTTCTCTTCTTCTCTGTCTCACTGTCTCTTTTTTTTTTGTTCTCTATCTGTTCATGGCTTAAAGCCAATTCGTCCTTTGATTGTTCACTTCCTCTTCCGTCTCTTCGGCTCGCTTGCCTTTGTCCGCTTGGAATTTCTTGCTTCTGCGTCATCACCACTGTGTAACGTTCCATATGGAGGTGGCCACCTGTCCCCTCATGAACTGATCGCCAGCTCTTCCTCGACGATTCGTTATTTTGGTTACTTTGTGAAATGAGTCATTTGCTAGCTCAGCGGTCAAATCAGACTTCAAACCTTTATGTGTCATAGCTTATTCCTCTGTCAAATCTGGTCTCCCATCGGGTGCAATCTCCACCATTAAATCTGGGGCCTCCAGATCCCACATTTATCGCTCTTATCGCATGGTTGACTTGCTCAACCGTTAGCCCGCGATGAGAGCGGTTTTCTCTCTCATCCACCAGACATGCATCATTCAGTGAATGGCATCGTTGGGTCATCAGCCAAACCCACTTACTGCCCGAAACACCTCCGATACTCCGCTGGTTTTGGAGCGTGGGACCCGCCTTGGGTTTTAGAACTTTTCCCATGGTTTTCTAGCTTCCCTTGTGACTGAGCACTCAGGGCTTTTCCATTTCGAGGGGTTTTTCCTAGTAAAGCAT
Source organism: Pinus tabuliformis (assembly GCA_031772625.1). Classification (NCBI taxonomy): domain Eukaryota; kingdom Viridiplantae; phylum Streptophyta; class Pinopsida; order Pinales; family Pinaceae; genus Pinus; species Pinus tabuliformis. The sequence goes on from CM062811.1 coordinate 266,838,691, forward strand.
CATGCATCAAAAACGGCCTCTGTTTTCTGATCTGGATCTCCCAATTTCTAGTTTTTGCCACTGCACGGTCTCCATGGGCCTCGGTCAGTGCGCTTTGACTAAGGTCCTCGTTGTTCTGTGCTGGCTACAAACTACCATTGTCCAGAGGTATTTCTTGATGGCTCATTGTTCACAAGTTTTTGAAGTCTGTCATCATTTGAAACAGTCATGGAACTCTGATAATTTTCATGGATCCAATTCGGATCACCGCCTTCCCACTAAAAAAGCTTTTGGACCACCAAAAGTTGGTTTTAAATCATCGACTAAGTGAGGGTACAGTTGTATCACTTGCCCAATCTCTATCCATTTTGCACTGCTCGATTTTGAACCCTTGAGCCCAACCCTGAGGTACTCAAAATATCCCATGCATGTTGTTCTCACCTTCCTGTCCAGAACTGTGTCTTCCTGTAATTCATTAAGATAATCAGGTAGCAGGTCATCAATAGAAGGCAATTGACTCTCTTCTTTAGGATCTTCAATTAACGAAGGTTCAAATAGTCTCAAGTTGTCTGCATTTATGACTAAGTAGATGTGCATGTAAGCTGGCAGATCAAGGCGAAAATCATTCTCACCAATTTTCTCAAGTATCTTGAAAGGTACATACCTAATAGGTTTTAGCTTTTTACCTTCACCTTGCATCATTTCCTTGCTGATATACAGCTAGACTTGATCGCCAACTTGGAAACTATGCTCCATCCGATGTTTGTCATGCCTTGCCTTGTATTTGGCTTGGCTCTCTTCCAGTTGTTCCTGTACTGCCTCGTGGATCTCTTGGATTTGTTCAATGAACCTAGTTGCCTTGTCCACATTATTGTGTCCCTCAACTGTTGTGTACTTACCAAAGACAGAATCCAAGGGAGACCTTGGTGTGAAACTAAAACAGGTCTCAGAAGGAGATCTCTGTGTAGAATAATGTTTTTCTCAGTTGTAAGCATGCTGCACATAACACAAATGTTCATCCCAAAGCTTAGGATGCTTACTGCAATATCCCTTGAGTAATTGGATCACTGTCTTGTTGACTACTTCAGTTTGGCCACCGGTTTGTGGATGGAAAGCTATGCTTTTCTTCAGTTTGGTGTCCATCAGTTCCCACAGACTTGACCAAAACTTTCCCACAAATCGGGTGTCTCAACCAGATACAGTGGAAGTAGGTAGTCCAAAATGAACCCATACATGTTGAAAGAACATTTTTGTAGTTTTTTCAGCTGTAATCTGTTTATTACAAGGTATCAAAATACACATTTTGCTGAACCTATCCACAACAACATATAGATAATCATGACCTTTCCTAGATTTAGGTAGTCCTCCAACAAACTCCATGGAAACACTTTCCTAAGGATGAGAAGGAACTAGTAATGGAGTGTACATGCCTATTTTTCTATTGCTGAGCTTGCTTTTAGCACACATAGTACACCCTCTCACATATCTAGAAATTGTCTCATTCATTTTTGGCCAATAACAAAATATTTACAGCTACGAAACTATTTTACTTAGCCCAAAGTGACTTGATGTTAGAGAAGTGTGTGCTTCTCAAATTATCTTTACTCTTTCAGTTTGTGGAATGCATAACTTCCCACAATGATATAAGAGTCATTCCTTTACATGATAATCCAACTCTTTTACTCGTTTTCCTTGACTTAAAGTTGAATATACATCTTTAAATTCTATATCTTGAGCATATTGTTCAATGTAGCTCTCATGTAACACAAAATTATGCTTGAGTATAGTAGATGCATTTATAATGGGTCTAGATAACATATCTGCAACTTTATTGTGTATGCCCTTTTTATATCTGATGGCTAAATGAAACTGTTGTAGAAAACCCATCCATATATAGTGTCTTGATTGCTGTAACTTAGTTTGGGAGTGTAGATATTGAAGTGGTTGATGATCAGTATGTGTTATTGTTTCTTTGCCCATTAAATAATGTTTCCACTTTTTCACACTTTGTACTAGTGCATACAATTCTTTATCATACGTGGGATAGTTAACTACTGCAGAATTAAATGTCTCAAAATGATAACATATGGGTTTACCATGTTGTGTCAACACTGCTCCCATGGCATAGTCACTGGCATCCATTTGGATCTCAAATGGTCTTTGAAGATCAGACAGTGCTAGTACTGGTGTTGTACTAATCTTTTCTTTCAAGGTGTTGAAGGATTTCTGCTATTTTCCTCCCCGCTGAGACACCTTGTTCAACCCTGTTAAAGCATGTAAGGGAGCTGCAATTAAGGAAAAGTTAGAAATAAACTTTCTCCAATATTGTGCTGCTCCTAAGAAGCTCCTAATTTCTATAGCAGATTTGGGTTTAGGCCAGTTTATAATGACTGCCACCTTAGATGGATCTATCTTCAATTCACCACCCCCCACTATATGTCCCAAATAATTCAGAGATGTTTTGCCAAATTCACATTTTAAGAGTTTAACATAAAGTTTTTCCCTTTTCAAAACATCTAGTGTCCGCTTAACATGCTTTAAGTGTTCTTCCCATGTTTTGCTAAAGATCAGAATGTCATCTAGATACACAATAACAAAATCATCAAGAAAAGGTCTGAGTACATCATTCATTATTCTCATGAAAGTAGCAGGATCATTAGTTAAGCCAAAAGGAATAACCAGCCACTCATACAATCCCTGCTTTGTTTTGAAAGTAGTCTTCCATGCATCTTGTTCTACCACTCTGACCTAATGATATCCACTATGCAAGTCTAACTTGGAAAAATAAACAATTTCTTTCAATTGATCTAAAATATCATCTATGCGAGGAAGGGGGTAACGATTTTTTATTGTTATCTTGTTCAGTGCTCGGTAATCAATGCACATTCTCCATGAGCCATCTTTCTTTCTCACCAAAATGATTGGTGACCCACATGGTGATGTGCTAGGTCTGATGAACCCCTTCTCGAGCAACTACTGCACCTGCTTCTTGATTTCTGCATTCTCTAAAACGAACAACCTGTACATTCCAATGTTAGGCAAGGGAGCATCTTGCTGCAAATTAATTTCATGCACTATTTCCCTTTTGGGTGGCATACCTTTAGGTTCTTGAAACAAGATATCATACTCTGAAACAACTTTTTCTAAATCAGCTTGTCTTTTAGCATCACAGCCCTCAAATACATTGGTTTTATCAGGTTTCTTTTCCTTTACAACCATCAATAAAAATTGTTTGCATGAATTTATCATTCGTTTCATCTGCCCTGATTTTATGAGAGTATAATTATTCTTGAACTTATGAGCTCTTAGAAAGTATTCGATTCCATCTTTAATGAGTAGATACTTGTTCTCAGCTTTATAGAAAATAGCTTTTCTGTCGTACAAGTAAGGACTTCCTAAAACAATTACACATATATCCAAAGGAATTATGTCTAACTCAACCTCATCTACAAATGTTGACCCAAAAGAAAACTTGAGTTTGCATTGTCTAGTCACTTGTAGTTGTGATTTATCATTTAACCATCCTAATGGGTATGGTTTCTTGTGAGGTGTAGTCAGTAATCCCAATTTCTTTACAATTGCTTCAGAAATTAAATTTACTTGTGAGCCACTATCAAACAAAGTATCAATCCTTTGATGTTTGGAAATAACTCGAATATGGAAAAGCTCATGTCTTTTTCTCTCATTTTCTTCATCAATAATAGATTGTGCATAATTACTAGTAGATGCTTCAGAATTCTTACTTTTTATACCTATGGCTACAATGGTTGTTTCATCTCCTGAGTCTGACCCAAAATCTTTCTGAATAGTTGCAACAGTCTTCTTCTTATTTCCCTTGAACTTCTTAGGTCTCAGCTCCGGATGCAGAATCCAACAGTGCTCATCATCATGCCCATCCTTGTTACAGTGAGTGCATGAAGCCTTGCTTTTCTGTGCAATGTTGGCCTTCCTTGATTTCCATTTCTGTTTTCTTTTCTCCTTATTCTTTCTTGTAGTGGGTTGGGATGATCCCCCAACTTCTGGGTTTCCATTCTTTCCTCTAGCTTCTAGATGTGTAGCTTGAACAGATACCTCATCTATACTAGTGGGATTAAACATGAGGATAGTGTGCCTCATGTAGCTGTGTAGACCATCGATGTACTTCAACAGAGTCTCAGGTGAGTCTAATGAGATTCCTAGAATCAATGCTCTCTTCCTAAATTCTTGGGTGTAACCTTGTACATGTTTCCCTTTCAATTGTTGAAGAGTTTGCCATCTCATCATGGCTCGCTGCATGTAGGCCAACAGATAGAACTGCTTTTTGATTGCAGAAATAAATTCACTCCAAATAGAAATAGTCTTATGATGTCTCTTCATGTCAGCTTGGGTCCTGCCTTCCCACCAAATTAAGGCAGTTCCTCCAAGGCGTAGGCTTGCCAGCTGAATCTTGCTATTATCTGAGTCAATACTTTGCACTCTGCAATAAACATAAATTTGTCTGATCCAATTGTCGAGCTTCTCTGCATTCAACTCTCCATCATATATTGGTAAATCAAATTTAACATCTAGTTTAATCAAAGATGTCTTCTTTTTATGTTCAAGGCTATTAGGAGGTGTGAGAAAGCTTTCTTCTTTCCCTTTTCCTTTTGAGTGGTCATGGAGGAGAAACTCTTCTTCTCCTTTATCTTGTTTGGAGCCTGATGAATCTTCATCCTTATGTTTTCTAAAATCCTTATACATTTCCTCTACCATGGACCTTATGGCTAGGAAACTATCTATGAATTGAGGGTCTGGCCCCACAGAACCTTCCTCTAACATTGTCTTCTGAGGATAGACTCTTCCACTTTCAGGATTAGTTTCGACCAACTCTCCTTTTCCTAATCTGAGCTTTGATCTAGTTAGCATTCAATAGCTCAATCCAGCACAAGCTTGTCTAACCTTAACAACCTAGAGCTCTGATACCACTTGATCTAAAAATCAATTGTGAGTGATCTCAGTTAATTAATTAATGAAGGTATTACAGACTCATGTACTGGTGTGTGTCTATCTTATCTTAGGCAATGGATCGATAAGATTGCAAAATACACGGGCAATGGAAAATAGTAAGAGAAACATAACAAGCAAAACAGAACACAACAAAATTTAATAAGGAGTTCACCCAATCCTTCTGGCTACATCTCTGGTCCAGATCTCAGTGGTGGCCTTCTTCTATTGTGTCTTTAAGCAGAGTTTTTACAATGAGGAGCTCAATTTGATTCTCCTGAAACAGTTGATGCTTAGTAGGGTGGTTCTTGGATTCCCCAAGCCACTAGAGTGCACAAACTCCCCCTTACCAAGTCTCGACCTCAACTGGTCTTAATGGGATGAGGCCAATTTGGTACTCAGTTCCCAATAGATATCCTCACAGGGATTGCTTGAACCTCTCAAGCCTGGTTCTGTTTACTCGATGTTGCCTCAGCTCTGCAGGTCAGCTCGACTCTCTGTTCTCTGCTTCTCTGTCTCACTCTCTCTTTTTTTTGTTCTCTATCTATTCGTGGCTTAAAGCCAATCCGTCCCTTGATTGTTCGCTTCCTCTTCTGTCTCTTCAGCTCTCCTGCCTCTGTCTGCTTGGAATTCCCTGATTCTACGTCATCACCACTGTGTAACGTTCCACAGGGAGGTGGCCACTTGTCCCCTCATGAGATGATCGCCAGCTCTTCCTCGATGGTTCGCTATTTCAGTTACTTTGTGAAATGATTCATTCACTAGCTGAGCGATCAAATCAGACTTCAAACCTTTATGTGTCATAACTTATTCCTCTGTCAAATCCAATCTCCCATCGGGTGCAATCTTCGCCGTTAGATCTAGGGCCTCCAGATCCCACAGTTATCGCTCTTATCGTGCGGTTGACTTGATCGACCATTAGCTTGCGATGAGAGGGGTTTTCTCTCTCATCCGCCGGAAACATGTCATTCAGTGAATGGCATCGCTGGGTCATTGACCAAACCCGCTTACCGCCTGAAACGCCTCCGATTTTCCACCAGTTTTGGAGCATGGGACCCGCCTTCAGTTTTAGTGCTTTTCCCATGGTTTCCGGGCTTCCCTTGTGACTAAGCACTCAAGGCTTTTCCATTTTGAGGGGTTTTACAAATCGCGCATCAGAAACGGCCTCTATTTTCTTATCTGGATCTCCCAATTTGCTAGTTTGTGCCACTGCGCGATCTCCATGGGCCTCGGTCAGCGCATTTTGACCGAGGTCCTCGTTGTTCTGTGCTGGCTACAAACTGCCATTGTCCAAAGGTCTTTCCTAATGGCTCATTGTTCACAAGTTTTTGAAGTTTGTCATGATTTGAAATAGTCATAGGACTCTGTTAATTTTCATGGATCCAATTTGGATCAAAAGGACATAATGGAGGTTGTGCTAGAGGATAATGGCTTGAAGGGATTTGTTGATAAAAAAATTCCTAAGCCAATAGCATCGATTCACAAAATTTGGTTGAATGGAAGAAGTGTGTGGCAAAGGTGAGGCAGATAATCCTTGAGGGAGTTTGAGACCACATTCTCTCGAGTCTCCATGGCAAGGAAACTCTATATGCTATGCAGAAAGCATTGACAGACTTATATCAGAATAGAAGTGACCAAAGGAAATTGGCACTGAAGGACAAACTTTGAAAAATCAAAATGGAGAAAGGAAAGACGATTCCAAAATACTTGATCAAGTTGATGCAATGTCTGGATGAGCTTGGAAGTGTTATAATAATGGTTTCCGAGGGTGATATGGTGAATCTTGTTCTTCTAGGACTCTCAAAGAGTTGGCATAGTTATCAGGACTCTGTTAATGGTCGGGAGAAGCTTCCATATTGGGAACGACTCTGGTCGAATGTTAGGCCCCTATATTACTAGTGTAACCTCTTATTGTTATTAGTACAACCCACTTATTATATTGATGTACCCATGTAGTGCCCATATTGTTACTATTGTGCCCCATAGAAGCCCACTATTGTTATTATTGTGCCCTTACATTATTATTGTTATGTCGGCTCTGATTATGTTATGACCCCTTAGACTCCTATATATAGAAAGGGGGTCTTTTCATTTGTATCATCCAAGAATTGTTCATTTATGTAATGTAAAGGAGGTTTCCCCTTGAAGAGGTTGAATTCTAAGGCGTGGATCTATCTTTTCTATCTTTTTCTTGAGCTGGTTCATAACATTTGGTATCAGAGCTTTGGATTCTATGGTTTGCTGCTCCAAATAGGTCATCGTAGAATTTTCACTATAACTTTTGCTCTGTGACGTTTTAGAATCTAAAAGAAAAACCCATTTGAGAATAAATCACGCTGAATCTTGGGTCTGAATTTTAGAGCTTTTTGCTCTATATTTGCAGAGATGATCTGAGGAAGTTGGTCTTTCTGCAGACTCCTAAATTACATTCCAAACAGGTTACCTAGGGAAAATTGTCATAACTTTCTCTCTGAGCATCAGATTGAAATTTCGTAAGAAGGTACAGAAAGAGGACGGACTGTAGTTTCTTGTATATATTTTTTAGAGCTAAAGGTCGAAACAGTGACATGTGGCACTTCATACAAGTTCGCTCTTCTGGAAAGGTCTATAATCAGGTCATCTTGGGAGATTGTGCATAACTCTTTCTTGGAGAATCAAATTTGGATTAGACTGGTGGCATTGGAAAGAGAACACAGAGGGCTACTACAGGTCGTAATTTCAGAACTTCAATATTCGAAAGTACAAAGTTACAAGCGTTTCAAGATCGAGCTCCTAAAATCAAGAAAAAGCAAGATGAGGAAGTTTGATGGCAAGGATCCGGTAAATTGGATACTTCAGATGGAGCAATATTTTGATATACATGGTGTACCACTGTTACAAAAGGTATGTATTGCATCTTCATATTTAGAACTAGATCAATTTTTATGGTATGAAGGGCTTTGTTCTCGTAAACAACTTGTTACGTGGTCAATTTTCACGGAGGAAATGATAGCACAATATGAGGATACAAAGAGCAACACCTTCTTTATAGCAACACCACAACAATTGGAAAGAGTAAAAGGGTTTTGTGACATAGTGGAAAGCAAAATTATGGAAATCGGGAAGCATACCCCTCACAACTATAAAGATGGAAGTGTTGTTTCTCCTAGTCGTCCACAACCTACAAGGGTTACACCACAACAATTGGAAGAAAAAAGAGAAGAAGGGCTTTGTTACAATTATGATAGAAAATGCACTAAAGGTCATAAGTGTGCTGAGAAGAAATTATTTTACATAGAATATGAAGAGGAGGAAGAAAAGGATCAAGAAACATCAAAAGAAGAGGATATACACCAGGACCCCACCCCAGAGAAAGAAGAAATGAATCAGACCATATCTTGTAAAGCATTGGCAAGAATTATCACTCCTCAAACTCTCAAGATAGAAGGACATATCAAGAAGAAAAAGGTGCAAGAAGTGAAATATCACATCGAGAAAGAAGAAATGAGTCCAACCATATCTTGATTGGTCGAGATTACCACTCCTCAAACTATCAATATAGAAGGACATATCAAGAAGAAAAATGTTCAAGAAGTGAAAGATCACATCGAGCATCAAGAAATGAATCCGACCATATCTTGTAAAGTATTGGAAGAAATTACCACTCCTCAAACTCTAGAGATAGAAGGACATATCAAGAAGAAAAAGATTCAAGCAGAGAAAGATCACATCGAGCATTGACAACAAGTTCTCCAACTTGTAAAGGATAACACCACTTCGGCGCAAAATCAAACGAAACAACAAGTAGATCAACATCGTAATGAAATATGTTTTGATGTAGGTGATTGGGTATTTTTACTGCTACATCTCAAGCAAACTATTTATGAGAAGGAAATGTTGGCAATACTACATGCACTTAAAAAATGGCGACCTTATTGAATGGGAAGACTCTTCAAGGATGAGGATGTGGAAGCATTGTTTTGTGCTATTTCTATTATCCATCTAGATTGGATAAATGAAGTAAGGGATGAATGGAAGAAGGACGAAGAAGTATGGCCACTTATTCAAAAGTTGCAAAAGATCCCAATTCAAACAATACTGCTAGAAATTGAAGAGGAAGGAAAAATCATATTGGAACCTGGAGTAGTCACAGAAACAAGAACCTGATAGCTACGAAATCGATCAATTTCAGAGTATCTCATCAAGTGGAAGAATTTACCCGCTGAAGATTCCACATGGGAGGAAAAGAATTTTATATAGAAGCATCAAGAACTACTCAAGCATTGAGGACAACGCTTTTTGAAGGAGAGGGGCATGTTAGGCCTCTATACTACTAGTGTAACCCCTTATTGTTATTAGTACAACCCACTTATTATATTGATGTACCCATGTAGTGCCCATATTGTTACTATTATGCCACATAGAAGCCCACTATTGTTATTATTGTGCCCTTACATTATTATTGTTATGTCGGCTCTGATTATGTTATGACCCCTTAGACTCCTATATATAGAAAGGAGGTCTTTTCATTTGTATCATCCAAGAATTATTCATTTATGTAATGTAAAGGAAGTTGCCCCCTCGAAGAGGCTGAATTTTAAGTTGTTGATCTATCTTTTTTATCTTTTTCTTGCGCTGGTTTCATAACATCGGATTTGATGCAGGAGGAGATCAGGAGGAACACCAGGGTTGGCTCTTCATCAAAGACTAATGAAGAAGATAGTTGTGTCTTAGTGATTAAGGCAAAGAAGGGGAAAGGGAAAGCTTCCCATTTCAAATCAGATATGTATCATGGAGGTAAGAAGTAAGACATGACAAAAGTTAAGTGCTTTCATTGTCATGAGCTGGGCCATTTTGCTACAAATTTTCCACTAAAAAAGTCCAAGAAGAAGTCCTTAGGAGGAGCGGCAGGTGAGGCTTTTGCCTCTCAATTCGGATTGAACTTTTCCCTCATTACATGCATGGTGTCATCAATGATGGCAATTGTATGGTACTTAGACTGTGGAGCTTCATTCCACATGACTGGAGACAAAGAATTATTCAGTCACCTAGAGGAGAAATATCTCTAGATGCATATCGAGATGGGTGATGACGAGAAGTATAGTGTTACTGGATTGGGCACGATTACTTTTCAGAGGGAGCATGGGGCTCCACTGACCTTGAGGAATTTTATGTATGTGCATGGGTTGAAGAATAACTTGGTATTCATTACTATGGTTGAGGATAGAGGCTATGATGTGATCTTCTCAAAAGGAAAGTTGTTCCTTGGACACATAGCCGCAAGTCAAGTAAAGAAGATAGGGATTTGCATGAAGAATCTCTATAAGTTGGAGGTACAGGTGTGTGCTACTTTTAGCACAAAAGTAGAAAGGGTGTAGATCTGAAACATTGGAGAGTTGTGGTATAGGCGATTGGCCACTTGCATTAAGGGGATTTGAATATATTACAGTAGATCTATATTGGTCTTCCCAAAGGTACGCTTGAGCAAGTTGATACATTCAAGGGGTGTACTTCGCGAAAATGTACCAAGTCTTCCTTTCAGGACAAGGACAGTTGAGCATAGGCTATTCTAGAGTGATTCCATTCAGATGTGTGTGGACCATTCTTGACAGCATCCACGCCCAAACAAAGGTATTATGCTATATTGTTTGGTGACTTTTCTTGAAAATGTTGGATATTTTTCATGTAGAAAAAGGATCAAACTTTCACAAAGTTTTGTGAGTTTAAAGAAATGGTGGAGAAAGAGTCAGGAAAGAGTGGAAGGTGTTGATGCCTCGAAAATCGCTGCAACAAGAATGGGGAATAACCACCTGGTCTGGACCTTAAAGCAGCTCCTTTTCCGTTTGGATTAGTGGCTCCGACTGGTTTAACTAGGTCCAGTTACCTTCTCCCTATCGCTATTGGTTTATGGTGTATCTTTAACTACCAATAGACAGGGATATCAGATCACTTCTTCTTGCTGATCAGGCAAGAGAATGACCCTTAAGTTGATTTGGGTTCAGCCAAACCACAACTAAAGTTTTGCCTCTTTGAGAAGAGGACTTAAAAGAATATAGAAATTACTCTAAATGCAAGCTTATTCTAAGATGCAAGCAAAAGAAACTAATCTTAATCCTATCTTAATTAGGTAGATATAGATCTAACCCAACCAAGAGCAAGATAATTAAAGTATTGAGATTTTAAATATGTCTTGTTTATAATGAATATCAAGTTAATGAAGTAGTTCAATTAACTGATATTATGGATATCAAAACACATCATATTGAGACCTATTAACTGAAATAATAAACCAACAACACTCAGGAAGTAATTCACAAAAATGATATTGATTATCAAATCAGTAAATCCAATAATTAAACAATAATATGTGGAAATAGTTCACAACACATTACCATTCAATAAATCAGTTTTATAAGACAGATTTCTGAGTAAGAAGTTACTCAAAAATGAGAAATTAATTCATAAAAATAGAGATACATAATAACAACATTGAGACAAATTACCCATATTGACAATAGTGCACAAACATGAATAAAATGACACATTCCTGTTACCATAAAAATAAAATTGATATTTGAAACAGTAGTATTAGAAATCTCAATTTATTGCATCCATCTCTCTGTCCCTGGTCTTCAACAGCTCTGTAGATTTCTTAAACTTCTACTTTCAAAGCTAAAGCCATAATAGTGCAAACTTTACCCTTCATGTATAATTCAAGATACAAAGGGAAAATCCTCAATAATCCCTAGATCTGAGATTTTCTCTCCTCTCTCCTGCAACTCTAAATTCCTACTACAGTAGTGCTTTTAGAAGTCTAGAATTGCAGAGGAGAGCAGCCTCTTATTACATTCTGTAATCTATCAGTTATACTATTTGCAAAGGAATTTTTGAGAGGAAAGTTTGTTGAAGGAAAATCTATCAAATCCAATTTTATTTGCTCAAAAATTTTAATCTTCAATTGCTGGAGCATTCTTATTGACTGAGATCCTTTTCTCCATATTTCTTCCACTGTTTTCCTACAAAAAGAAATCAAAATAAATTAAAATGCAACAATAAAATCAAAATGTCATTGCTGGCATTTAAAACAAATCCAATCAAATACAATTAAATAAATAATTGAAAATAAAATGTAAGCTTTTTATTGATGCTTGAGATGGTTTTAATTGGCCAAGAATATCATTGATGAGCGAATCTGCAATTAGAAGAGGTTTGGGCAAATGAAAATAAAACTCAGAGAATTGATTTTGTTTCCAAAATTCGGAGCTTGATTTTCTGCCTGATTTTTGACCCAATAAATGACCAAATCTATTAGTGAAACCTCCTCAAAAATGTTCTCCTTCATTTTATCTTTCCAATGAGCTGTCCTGGACCTCATTTGACCAAGTATAACTCAATCTATGGGCCTCCAAATTTAATGGATCAAATCTGGCATAAATTTGGAAATTTTGTTGTTGGGCTAAAAATCAGAATTTTAGTTAAAATCTAATCCTAAAATAGAATTTTAATTAATCCTAATTTAATTATTAATCATAAACTAAACTAATTAATTAATTAATATTAATCTCACTAACTAATATATAATTAATTATTTACCAACTATATAATATTAATCTTAAATAATAATTACATTTTAATTTATTTAAATTAATTATATTACATATATTAATTAATTTAAATATTAATATTTACACTAATATTAAAAAGATAATATAAACTAACCTCCATTTATTCGTTCCATTCTTTTCTTTATTCACTCTGAGTTAAAACTTTAAAACAAAAACCAAAGTTTATAAAAAGAACTTTGCTTAAATGCCTTAAGCCATTTCGCTTTCATGATCAGCGATCGGGGACATGAGGGGACTGTTTCTCAAAATATTATAAGTTTCATATAAACTCCATGATTTTATAAATTGTCTAGAATCAAGACCAAATCTAAGATGATAAAATTTAAATATGAAGATAGAGAGGTCTTGAATTTTATTTTTAATTATGGAATTATATATTTAAAATTGAAATATTTGAGAAATCAAAATGATTTAAATGTGCTGCGAATTGGTCATTAACTGCTTTATTACCATAGTGGTTACCCAAGCTCACTTTTGAAATAACACATCGCCGTATCAAATAAGTCTCATCACATGTGTCTTCACCATGCTTCAAGTTTAATTTGCAAGACTTCACCTTTGTTGCTATGTCATATATTGATTAAATTTTAATGGCTTAGAGGCATGCATTGGAAGCTATCGTATCATAGACTGCAATGGAAAATTTCGATTAAGAACATGCAATGAGGACATGTGCAATGAAATGAAGATATCGCATTATTAAAGAAATATTATATTAGGGATCGGGGACAGTTATGTCACAAATTGCACATCGCACACCGTATCTTGCAATTTGTACTTTGCACATCACGCATCGCAGATTCAGAATAATGATATGGCCATAAATAAAAATGCAAGGAAGCGATTGTGATATCGGCGATGCGATGGATGACATAACTAATCGACGATTGGCAATCTTAAGCACCCGATATAACACAATATGATTCTTGCGACGCCGATATGAGATGAATGACATGGCTAATCGGCAATCTTAAGCGCACGATGTAACAATTCTCAATACGCTGATATGCGATGAAGAGTGAACTCGATAATTTTATGATGAAAATTTGATAACATATTGGATCTGAGACATCGGCCCCTTTTAAATTTATGCTCCTACCATTATTGCGATTGAGCAGACGCGATATTTTTATTAATTTGATTTGAATTTCATATCTGGTCCAAAATTATGTGGTTGTCGCAATATCGGTAAAGTCATTTATCGGAGATCGGTGATTCATGATAATGGAAGTATACTTCACTTGCAAACCTCCGATATGCGAAATGCGATATGGAAAATGAGTGAGGTAATACATCGGAGATCTTTTATGAACAATTTGTTAAAAAAATTCTAAAAGCTACCTCCGATGCAATATTTTGCTACAAATAGTTGTGAAGTGGATGATGTGATATCAGAATGAAATGATTGACGAAGATGAACGGGATGATAGTATTGTAAATATTTTTATTGAAGTATCAGCAATATGAAAATCAAGTTGAATCCTATGATATTTCTTGAAATTTCAATTGGGTTTTTTGATGGTTGAAAGCAAAGTTAAAAATGCTCAAATTCTAATGAAGCACAAATAAAATTTCCCTGAACTTGTTGCAAATTTGAAATGGGTTTGCTGCTTACTTCAAGTTTTTTGAAAACAAAATGAAAACCTGCAAATAAAACAGAACAAAAATAAAAAATAGACTAAGGAAAAGATGAACTAATAATAGATGAGAATAAACTTGTAAATGCTTACCTGGAAGGAATTTGTCTGTAGATTTTACCTTATGAATCTTCAAATTCTTCCTTCGATTTATCAAAAATTTGACTTTGTTCAAAATCATCTCATCATTTATTCTAAATCTAAGTGTGCAATCAGCTTAAATAAAATCTGTTTATTCATGTTTAAGAAATATAAACTTTACCAGAAATAAATATAAAAATAGATTTCCCTTTATAGTGATTGTTTAATAATGCCTTTAGTAAATAAATACGATGTGTATTGTAGCATCAAATAATAAACTAAAGATCAAAATGGGATAAAGCCACTAATTGTGGAAAAATGTTAAAACAGATTTGAATGTTTGCACACAGCAAAATGGACATCCTTAAGGTCAGCTTAGCAAATTTCGAGGGAGATAATATGAACTTAATATGATTACCACGAAAGGTTAGACTGACTAATAATGATTGAGTCAGAATTAAGCTTATCATAGACAGTCATACATTTCATGGGATAATGGGATCATGAAGCTTTTATATCCTTAAAACCTTTATCATATAAATTTCAAAAGAAAATCTTAGAAGGAAATCCTGAAATGAAGAAAAGTGGCTTTGAGGTGATTGATGCCAAGTGCAACATCAATTAAATTTAATCAAGACATTATTCAAAATGGGCAGAGTAGAGATATTGTTGTAAGAAATTTAAAAAGGAAAGCAAGAATTAAAATTTTCTGATAGGGAAAAAATGTTTTCACTGAACATGTATGAGAATGGCTGATTGCTTTGTTTTATTTTTAATCTACAGAAATGTTGAAAATAAATTAACTACATAAAACAAACAAACTAAATTAATTCTACTCCTATTCTAACCATATACATGGAAATGACTAGGTATAGTCATATTTCCAGTGTAACCATTCTCTCATTTTTATTCCCGCATATATGTACAGTTAAAATGTTAATAATAAAAATACAAATCTAACTAAACTAAGGAAACTAAATATGAAATCAGAATGTACAGTTATTGTTAGCAACTTAATTAAAACCTCTTTCTCTTGAAATTTCCTTTCTAATTGAATACCAATTGGATCATAGAAATCTGGATGGATTTCTATTAAAAATTGGGAAATGTTCAAAAGAAGAGATAACAGGCCAGATTGTGAAGATGAATTTTTAGATTCAAAGGCCTGAAAAAAATTGTTAGTGTTATGTACAAATATTAACTTATTGACAATCTTCTTTGAGGGAAAAATTTCCAAATATTTTTCAAATGAATTAATGAAAAATGGATGGAAATCTTTCAAATGAAATGAAAAATTATTAATTAAATTGGATTGCTGGCAGATTTCTAAAAATACATTCTCTTGTTGATATTGCTTCGATTGAAATTGAAATTGAAATAGCTTTTGATGCTCTCGATTATAATATAAAACTTCAATTTTCCAATGGGGCAATGCATCAATTGAATGTTTGATGGTAAAGTGCTCAATATGCCAGCGTAATATATCAAAATTTTGAAAAATAAAATCTGAAATAAAATCTAATTTTATACAAAATAAGTGAGGAAATAAAAATAAAATAAAATCACTATTTTTACAACTAATGTTACAGCACAATTGGGATCGTTTTGAAATAATTTTTTTTTCACAAGGATTGTCCAGAATTATGGAATTTGAGTAATTTGGAATTCCAACTTGTGAATTAGAAAACGAATTATGATTATGAGTAGCGTTGAGAGTTTGATCATGATATGAATCATAAATTGGGATGTTTCCTCGAATAGTGAAATCATAAAGATAATTTGTTGCTCTAAAATGAGGATTAGTTGTGATAATTCCTAAATTGAAGCGTTTCCCATTCTCAGATGTCATTTGAATTTTATCATGAGGATTTTCTTGAGAAAAATTGAAATCAACATCCTCAATATCAGAGTAATTATCATAAATGACCTCACAAGATTCTCTAGAATTCCCTTCGATCTCATCCAATATATCAAAACAAGGAGGAACAAGAATTTCATGTTCATTAATGGTAAAAGAATGATCAACAATTGTTTCTTTATCTTGATAAAAATTTATTGGTAATTCATTTAAATCATCCTCTTTAATTTCTGAAATATCATTAATACCAAGAGGGGAAAAATTACCATCATTAAAAATATCAGGATAAAGGGAAAAATGTGAACCTGAAACAATGCATTTAAAACTATCTCTGTTTGAGAACTCTTGTGCATTATGCTCATTGTAAATTTCAGATTCTAAATCATTCATTTGTGTACTCATGCTTTCTTGAAGAAGGTTGCTTTGCTGCTCTGATTTCGGCATTTGCTCATCATGGAAAAATTCATAAATTTGTACAGCAGGTTGCGTGTTATTATTTACTTTGATTGCTACTTGTACTTGTTGATTTGCGATCTGATTTTCTAAATTGACCGCAGAGTAATTTTCAAATTCCAAGGCAGCTCTTTCTCCAAAATTGTTGTTGTTGTCTTCTTGCATTTGAATAGAAATATTTTTCAAGCTTTGTGAAACCACTTCATCACAATTTATTTGCACATCCAAATTGGAATTCTCATTTATGTTGGAAGAGAATGGAACAAAGCTTGAACTAATTTCATATGGATTGGGAATGGGTGGAAGAGAACAAATATATTCAAACCAATCTAATGATTCTTCTTCTGTAGGTTTATCTTTGATTTTGAATCTTAAACAATTCAAATGAAATCGAATATTAAAATCTTTAACGGACTCATTTTCAAATCTTCGTAAATATTCAATTTCATCACATACCTGTTCATAATCGTAGCCGTCAAATTTAGAAATGAAAATTGTAACAAATTGATCCCAGCTGTGAATTGAAGCAACCGGAAGAATTCTACACCAGTTTCTGGCTTTTGCCGCAAATGTGAGAGTAAAAATTCTGCATAAGATGTCTTCATCAATTCCTTGAAAATCATAATTTGAAACATTTTGAATAAATTGAAGGACATGATTAAAAGCAGAAGAATTTCTCTTACCATTGAACTTTGCTTGAGACAAGAGTCTTACCACTTCGTGTGGAGTATTGGAGGATGTACGTCTATGGATACAACACCAAATTGGAAGTTTAAGAGGAGCCATCGCAATAAATAAAATATTAAAATTGAAAAGACTCCAATAGAAAAAAAATCTCAGGCCCTCCTTCTAGCGCCAAAAGTGTTGATGCCTCGAAAATTGCTGCAACAACAATGGGGGATAACCACCCGGTTCAGACCTTAAAACAACTCCTTTTCCGTTTGGATTAGTGGCTCCGACAGGTTTAACTAAGTCCAGTTACCTTCTCCCTGTCGCTACTGGTTTATGGTGTATCTTTAACTACCAATAGATAGGGATATCAGATCACTTCTTCTTGCTGATCAGGCAAGAGAATGACCCTTAAGCTGATTTGGGTTCAGCCAAGCCACAACTAAAGTTTTGCCTCTTTGAGCAGAGGACTTAAAAGAATATAGAAGTTACTCTAAATGCAAGCTTATTCTAAGATGCAAGCAAAAGAAACTAATTTTAATCCTATCTTAATTAGGCAGATATAGATTTAACCCAACCAAGAGCAAGATAATTAAAATATTGAGATTTTAAATATGTCTTGTTTATAATGAATATCAAGTTAATGAAGTAGTTCAATTAACTAATATTATGGATATCAAAACACATCCTATTGAGACCTATTAACTGAAATAATAAACCAACAACACTCAGGAAGTAATTCACAAAAATGATATTGATTATCAAATCAGTAAATCCAATAATTAAACAATAATATGTGGAAATAGTTCACAACACATTACCATTCAATAAATCAGTTTTATAAGACAGATTTCTGAGTAAGAAGTTACTCAAAAATGAGAAATTAATTCATAAAAACAGAGATACATAATAACAACATTGAGACAAATTATCCATATTGACAATAGTGCACAAACATAAATAAAATGACACATTCCTGTTACCATAAAAATAAAACTGATATTTGAAACAGTAGTATTAAAAATACCAATTTATTGCATCCATCTCTCTGTCCCTGGTCTCCAACAGCTCTTTACATTGCTTGAACTTCTACTTTCAAAGCTAAAGCCACAATAGTGCAAACTTTTCCCTTCATGTATAATTCAAAATACAAAGGGAAAATCCTCAATAATCCCCAGATCTGATATTTTCTCTCCTCTCCCCTACAACTCTAAATTCCTATTACAGTAGTGCTTTTAGAAGTCTAGAATTACAGAGCAGAGCAGCCTCTTATTACATTTTGCAATCTATCATTTATACTATTTGCAAAGGAATTCTTGAGAGGAAAGTTTGTTGAAGGAAAATCTGTCAAATCCAATTTTATTTGCTCAAAAATTTTAATCTTCAATTGCTGGAGCATTCTTATTGACTGAGATCCTTTTCTCCATATTTCTTCCATTGTTTTCATTCCAAAAGAAATCAAAATAAATTAAAATGCAACAATAAAATCAAAATGTCATTGCTGGCATTTAAAAAAAATCCAATCAAATACAATTAAATAAATAATTGAAAATAAAATGTAAGCTTTCTATTGATGCTTGGGATGGTTTTAATTGGCCAAGAATATCATTGACGAGCAAATCTGCAATTAGAAGAGGCTTGGGCAAATGAAAATAAAACTCAGAAAATTGATTTTGTTTTCAAAATTCGGAGCTTGATCTTCTGCCTGATTTTTGACCCAATAAATGACCAAATATATTAGTGAAACCTCCTCAGAAATGTTCTCCTTGATTTTATCTTTCCAATGAGCCATCCTGGACCTCATTTGACCAAATATAACTCAATCTATGAGCCTCCAAAGTTAATGGATCAAATCTGGCATAAATCTAGAAATTCTGTTGCTGGGCTAAAAATCAGAATTTTAGTCAAAAATCTAATCCTAAATTAGAATTTTAATTAATCCTAATTTTGTTATTAATCATAAACTAAACTAATTAATTAATTAATATTAATCTCACTAACTAATATATAATTAATTATTTACAAACTATATAATATTAATCTTAAATAATATTTACATTTTAATTTATTTAAATTAATTATATTACCTATATTAATTAATTTAAATATTAATATTTAAACTAATATTAAAAAGACAAATATAAACTAACCTCCATTTATTTGTTCCATTCCTTTCTTTATTCACTCATTTATCGTATGAGTGAGTTAAAACTTTAAAACAAAAACCAAAGTTTTTAAAAAGAACTTTACTTAAATGCCTTAAGCCATTTGGCTTTCATGATCAGCGATCGGGGACATGAGGGTATCGGCCATCGGCATCGGAGGCATGAAGGTGTCGTGGTTGTTAAACATATGTCCCAAACAAAACCTCCAATGCGAACAAAATCCTCGATGCGATGTAAAACAAACCTGCAATCGGCGTCGGGAGGGGTATCAGCAATCGGGGGAAGGGAGATGTCGGGATTTCAAAATGATATGTCCAGATTAAAACCTCCGATCTGATCCAAAGCCCCGATGTGATCAATTTTTTGTTTATTTATTATTATTATTTTTTATTATATACATATTTTATGTTTTAAATTTTAATTTAATTAAATTAATTATATTTAATATTAATTAATTTAATTAATTTAAAATTTAATATTAAACATCAATTTTTTTATTTTGGTTTTATTTGAATGAAATTTAGTTAAGTTGTGAAATTATCTAAACTACGGCCACTTGAAAAATAAATAAAAATAATAAAAATAAACTACAGCTACTTGAATATTTGGGTTTTCGAGATTAGTGATCTATTTTGAAAATTAGAATAAATTACTAAAATCCCGATGTTTCATGATTTGGCTGCATAACTAAAAATGGGAAAATGTTAGTAAAAACTCACTACAGGTTAATTAAAATGAATGCATTATTGAACTAATTTATTTACAAAATGCAATATTGTACATTTTATGCTTTTTTAACCCAGGCTACATAAATGATCAAACTTTCAAAGAAGTGTCATTTTCAAACCAGTTGACCAAATGAGGCGAAACAAGCGTCAATGGGAAGCTTATAAAAAATCATTCTAACAAAGCAATCAAAACAAGAATCCAAAGAAAATGAAAATTTAACAAAAGCGTAGGATAATTAACTAAATAAAAATCCTAAAAGGTGTTTAGCCAAAATTTTAAGAGAAATGGTCCCCATTATTTGAGGTGAACACATCAATAATGGGGGGGTTGTGTTTTACTACAACAGAAGGTTAAATCTGTACATAGTGATAACAATGATGAGTATGTCTAAAATGATTTTAAGAACTTTTGTGTAGTGGAAGGGATTAAACGGGAGTTGACGGCACCCCATAACCCTCAGCAGAATGGGGTGGCTAAGAGGAAGAATAGAAGCATAGTAGGGGAAGTGAGGGTGATGTTGCAATATCGTCACCTACCACTACACTTGTGGGCTGAGGCATGCAACACAACAGTTTATGTTTAAAACCATAGCCCACATCAGATACTTGAGATGAAGACACTAGAAGAGGCTTATTCCGGTGGGAGGCCAGATGTTGGTCACTTCAGGATTTTTGGGTCATTTATATATTTCCTTATGACCAAAGATGCACGAAAGAAGCTTGAGCCAACAACAAAGTTGGGGATATTTGTGGGGTACACTGACACACCTCACAACTATCGGGTGTATGTGTTGTCCAGCAGGATGATAGTGGTTCGCAAGGACGTCAGATTTGATGACGAGAAGGCCATGTGAGTTTCCCTTGAGAGGGAGCTTGAGGTACATGCGGATGAGGAAATTTTAGCTCCTAAGCTTGAGGAGCCTCAGATTGATGTGTAGCAGCCACATGTAGAGGATCTAGGAGTGGAGACATCCACTCAAGTAGAGTCTTCCAGAGGGGGAAGAAAGCGCCCCATAGAGGCCGACTGATTGTTGGATGATGTATAGGAGAACTGAGAGTTTTTGTCTAGGTAAATCCTCTCTGCGGATAGAGACAAGCCCTCTCGCCTTGATGTTGATAGGCTTTCCTTGAATGAATATCTAAGTCTAAGATAAGATCTCCAAACACTCATTCACCAATCCAAATGAATATCATATAGGCATAATACTAGCATAAGGGTGAAAATAGGCATAGACCAACCAGTGTCTAACCATTTAAGAATGGGAGAGGATGAACATATAGGTTGGGAAAGGAAGTTAGGATCTCTCCAAAGATAGGAGTAGGCCCTTATCTCAAGGCAGTAGCTATAGGGATAAGACCAAGAGGTAAAGTTGGGAGAATTCGACCTCATCTACGTCGAACAACCTCCAGCTCGCCGCTCTAGAAGCTTTTAGATCACGAAGTTTCTCATCCTCTTTAGGAAAATTACCTTTTTTGGATCATCATGGGTATATAAGTAAACAGAGCGATGTCATCATGGGTCTAGCATAGTGAAATAGGCAATGATCACAGTTTTTAACCTCATAAGAGCGATGATTCTCAAATTAGGGTTTAAAGAGATATTTCCTTTAGGGGAAGCACATGGAATTTTCCAATCAATGTCTTAGGGAGGATCTGAGCTACATATCTAAATGATTACACTATATGATGGTCATGTTTCGGGCACTTCGGGGTATGTCACATGCAAGTGCAGGAGGTGTGACAAAATACTATGTAACAGATGCCCCCTAAAGCATGAAGGTAGAACAAGGAGTGATGGATGAGATGCTTTATGAGCTTTTGCAAGGATGAGAACAAACACTGTTAGGAGACCTGAAAATAAAGGACGCATATACATATACATATCTAATATCATGAATCTAGGGTATGGACGCAACCATCCAGATGATAAGGACTATATGAAAAGATCCATAGTATGGGCTCAGCCATCCAAATGAGAAGGATAATCTGTGAATCTAAGATCCAAGGTATGGACATAGCCATCTGATATAGAAGGATCACCATAAATGTAAAGTCCCACGGTATGGTCACAGCCATCCGTATAGCAGAAACATGTGTACAATCATGAATAACATATAACTCCATGCAGCCTGAGTCATATCAGACAAGACTCAGGGTCTTGCACTCCATCCTAACCTGATGAAAGTATGAATTCTAACATTCGAATGAATGTGTTGAAGTCGAACATGCTAGAAAACCACTTGATTACCAGCCAATGATGTGGACTGTTAACAAGCATGAGAAAACCCACCAATAA
Source organism: Pinus tabuliformis (assembly GCA_031772625.1). NCBI lineage: Eukaryota > Viridiplantae > Streptophyta > Pinopsida > Pinales > Pinaceae > Pinus > Pinus tabuliformis. The sequence goes on from CM062811.1 coordinate 266,861,123, forward strand.
TGACAATGGTTCTTAAGGTAAATAGTACACTCCATGAATGTGATAATGAAACTGAAGTCGAACACTCATGGAATCATCCAATTGAAGGCCAATGATGAAGACATGTCGTCAGATGCGAAGAAATTTCCATTAAGGCATGCAAGATCTAAGGTACTGAAAGGGAGTTTCTAAATTGTCTTCTTGGATAATGAGCTAAAGTCGATAGGAAGTGACCCGTCAAAGGAGGGAAATGATGATTTCCCTATCATCAACACAAAACAAGGAATAAAGTGTAATGAAATGAATAAGATCCAAGACTATAACAATGGGTTAGACAGTGTATAGGTAATAGACTCTAGCTAGGACTTCTCTTGAACATATTGGTGACACGACTCTAGAGTGTGGCAGCATTAGACTCAGCATAGGACCAAGGGTCATAACGATGAAGTGGAATAGTCAGATGAGAGGTGAAATGGATCAGCCAAACCTGGAAGGGAAAGCGACTGAGTAAGGATGTCTCAAACTCGACACGAGAAATAAATGAGTGTCATGTTCAAGAGCAACATGCTACCTATACAGGAGATGTTTCAATTTCACTTTTCCCCGGTATTTCTAGTGAGTAACTCTTTATTTTACACAATTTTGAAGACGATACCATATGCTTGTCATATAAGTTCACCCTTCAAATGAATCCATCCTAGCAAGTTTTAAGAGTCCTAGGAAGGAGAAAACCAGGCGCATCATGGTGACAATTCTTTCGTCCAATTTTTATGAGTTTGATAAAAGAGTAACTCGATGTCTTTTTCATATTTAGAGAGTTTGAAAAAGAGATGAAAAAGAAAACTCCATCATGTCCCTTTTTGTAATTTTTCCCTCGAACCTAAAAAGGTAGAAAAAAATATTTGAGGGAACCTCTTGACCATATCGATCAAGGTGTACCTTTTTCATAAATAGTCAATCTCAGCCTGAAAAATGGGTAAACGTATACTAAGACGACGTCAATTCATTTAATTTAACGAGTTCAAAATGAAAATTACTTGACAATATTTTCATATTTTTGGAGTCTGAAAAGAGCTTAATGATAACTCCTCCTGGAGGAACGAGTGGCATCAAAGGATAACAACCGGTTCTGGTAATGATGGAACTGTTCAAAAAATTTAAAGATCAAGAGGTTGTCTAATAAGACCACTCATCACAGATGTTCCTCAGGCAAGGGTAAAACAACCAAGTGAAAGCATATGATCATCCAAAGAGATGGTGACAATGGAATGAAAAAACCAAGGCACATCTGGAAAAAATCAGCTGATAAAAATGGAAATCACGAGATGTAAAATGGGAATGGTTTCATTTTTTCACAAGATTGAAACATGGGAAACTATGCTTGAGTATACTTGAATATGGTTTCGTTTTTTCACAAGATCGAAACATGGGAAAAAAACAATGCTTGGATTTGGTTTCATTTTTATACAAGCTTGAAACAAAGATAAACTATGCTTGAGATAAGTTTGCATGCCCCAAACATAATGACTCAATTTGAGGTACATGCCCCCAATCTTCATTTCATTCACCTAAGTGGATGGAATGAAGGTTCACTTACGAGATAAAGTGAAAGACTGGAATTGGATTTTACGAGATCTAATCAAAGACTCGAATTGGAAGGGGATTTGTTTCATATTTTAATGAGCTTGACACAAGAAAATAACCATGCTCAAGACACCTTGTTTCATTTTTAAGGAGCTTGACAGAAGAAAAAGAACTTTGCTCATGGGAACCTATTTCATTTTTTAATGAGGTTGACATAGTAAAATAAATATCCTCATGAGGACCTATTTCATTGTTTAACAAGTTTGACATAGTAAAAGAACTATCCTGATGGTCCTTGTTTCATTTTTTAACGAGCTTTACACAAGACAAGGAACTCTGCTCCATGGTCCTTGTTTCATATTTTAACGATCTTGACACAAGACAAGGAACTCTACTCCATATCCCTTGTTTCAATTTTTAAGGAGCTTGACACAAGACAGGGAACTCTGCTCCATCCCTTGTTTCATTTTTGAAGGAGCTTGGCACAAGACAAGAAATGTTTCTCCATGCATGTGATCACAAACTAAAAAAGGCCATGGCTTCCAAGAGGTTCTCATCAAATGGGAGAAGAACACTCAGGAAGGGATACATCTCCATGGATCCAAATGAAAACTTGGGCTCCAATGCCCTTAGTACATGATGTACTACATCATCTACTATATCATCAGTATATGTGGGCATGGAACATGTGGCCACGTAATTAACTTGTGGTGGGGCCGATATTGCTTGCATATGAGAACCACTTAGGGATGATGGTTGATTTGATTCAGGACCAATGGATGTAAGATGATCGATGATCACAATGATTCCTTCATGTGGGAAACACATCCCTTGAAAGAGGGAAGAAACAAGTGCTCCCATGACATAAACATAGTCACAGCTAAGGAGTAGATTAAAATCTAAAGGCCCTTGGACAACCATCATATCTATATAGACAGTCTTTCCTCCCAAATTAATAGGAAACTTAGGAAGGATCCCTAACGGTTGACTCGTTCCTCTGTTAAAAGCTAACAAATTATGGGTGATAGGGACAAGCTGAGGAGAACCTAAATTTTTCCAAGTAGTTGAGGATAGAATGCTAACAAATGTGCCCTTATCTATGACTGTGCTAGGTACGACCATATGGTAATCTTGTACTATAATTTGGAAAGGGACATAAGATGGAAGGTGATATCTTTCCAGTCGACTCCAATCAAAATAAGTGACCAAAATACTTGGGGGGGTGTCATAGGAATGCGAGAGTTTCCCTCTTTCTCTATGGGAACAAAAGAACTATGCTCATGCACCTGGGGAATGGGGGATTTCCCTCCAATTCATTTGAAACTGAAGAAACTAGAAGAACCTGAGTGGTATGAGGTTCATTCTCTACCAAAAAGGTCCGGTTAATTGAAGGTGGAGTCAAGTTTATTGTTTTCTCAACCAATGGTTGGTTGAGAATGGACTCATGAGACTCACTTTTAGAGAGAGAGAGATTGACCAAAGATGAATTTTGATCAATCACTAGATCAAATAGTGAAGCATTAGGGGAAAGATTTTGATACCCACTCGGAAGATGAGGTTGAGAAGTTGTAAGGTTTACAACTCTTTAGAATCTTCATCCATAAGAGGACAAAGGTGAATGGGATGACACAACTTATAGGGAAATTTGACTTTTCCCTTTTTTCCATGAAATTTACTAGTTGAAGGTTTATCACCAGCATGATCACCAGAGGCTGATGACAAAGGTCGATGTGAACCTGTGGACCACACTTCTAATACCTTGGGAATACCAGGACAATTTCGAAGAAGGTGGTCACCCTTACATAACATGCAAGGGAACTTTACTTTCTGGGGCTGGTTGGAAGATTTTCCTACATCAGTTGCATCAGTAGTAATGGATGCTTGGTTTCCCCCTTTCTTATTTGGCTTCTTCTTCTTCATCCTCTTCTTCTTCTTCTTAGCTTCCTAGTTACTAGAACCTAGACTTTCACCAGGCGAAGAAGGCAAGGAGTCAATTATAGGATCAACATGAAATTGATGTTGTTTAGGTGGAGGAGAACTTGGTTGAAAAGAATTTTGGACACTCGGAATCACCAAGTTCAAAAACAACCAAACTAGAAGACCAATGGTGAATCAAGGAAGGGACAACGTTGCCATATAGGGAGCACCGACATTTCCGAAAGAAGGAAAAGGACCATGATTCTCATCAAGGGGGTTTCCTTGGTTGGTAGACTTGGGAAATGTTTCCATTGATATCAACCTAAGATCTACTAAGGAATATTTCCACAGGAAGGATGTTGTTCTAAAGTCAATTAATTGATTTTATAATTTGAAACAAAACTTTTCCTTTTCATGTTTTAAGAGTCGAGAAAAGGATGAAAAGGTGACTCTAGTCCCTTTCGTTGGCTTAGTGAGCTTGAAAGGACAAGTGCTCAATGATCTTTTAAAATTTAAGGAGTCAAAAAAGATAGAAATGACCACTTAGGTAACTCTAGGAAGAAATGAGTACCAAGTAACTGTGAACTGCAATATACACCTCAACAAATAAATTTACCAAGGACTTGACGTACGTGTAGGCAATCTCCCTGAATGTTGTGTTCATTGTATCACATTTACAAGGCAGCAGACTCAACTTCCTATGGATAAATCCTTGCAACCTATGAGAGTCTCCCTTTATATACTTGATGGTACGGGGAGCACAAGTTCGTGCTACCACTGTCTAATGCAAGAGCGAACAAAAACTACTAATTTTTATAGATGCCGGAACACGTCTCTAGCCTATACCACTAAGTATTAGTGTTAATGTCTCAAATGCTCATTAGATTAATTAATATATTTTAAAGTTAACATTGAAATTATCTTTCCATTTCAAGGCCTTAACAATGTCACCTCTTCCTAAAATGCAGTTAAATGATGAAATTGAAATCCTTTCATTTGATGAAGGCTACCTATTTAGGGAAGAGAAACACCCAAATCATGCATCAAACAAGCAACAATTCATCAATGACAATTTCCAATGCTAAATGCCAAACATGAAATCTAATATTTCTTATGATGAAGAAAATGCAATGCCAAAACAAAATGTTAAAGCGATCTACCTTAAGATGTAATGATTTCTTTTTCACTTTAATGAAATCAATGTAATCTAGTGCAAAAGAGAAAAAGAGAATGCAAACAACTCAATAATCATGAAAATCACTTTCACATTAATGGTTTTGAATGCAACAAATTCTTAGAAAGCTACTTAAAAGATAAATAGTTTCGCTTTCACTTTTCGGAACACAAAATTCAAAGCAAATATTTCCTTTCAGTTCAATCGAAACAAACAATTTTGTAATATATTGCTTGCCAAAGGGAACTAAAGTGAATTTCAAAGAATCTACTCAATTCAACACTAACGAAAACAAATTAATACCCAATAACAAAAAGTGATTTGCAAAAGACGTCCAAACACGAAAAGACTCTTTGAACAAAGGCAATTGATATCTAAAGAGAAGACCAATGAGTGAATGAAGGATGACCTAGAAGTCCTAAAACCTTAGAAATAAAATCAAGCTCCAAACACACTTAAACCAAATAAAGAGGTACTTTTAATCATACAAACATGCCAAGCAAGACAAGAACACTCAAATCACACTAGTAAACCACTGACAGAAGGCAAAACTAAAAACAAGAAGACACACCCTAATTTTCTTTAATCTCTAATATCATCGCACTTGTTAAAAGAAAATTAGAAATCATCACTACTGTAATAAACATATCCACGACGTCATCACGACTGTAAGAGACAAAACAGCAATGGTCAAGAAAGATAAAGAAAAAACAAAAAATCTTTAAGAGTAGCACAAATCAAGAACCTTCAAGCAATTACCCAAAAGTGAAAATAGTTATAGATAAGCAAACAAGTTTGGGAATGGATGGTTGGTCAAACTCATCTCAAAAAAAATTTAAAGGATGGATGGAAAGGATCATAGGTCCCCTAGTGGAGTTGCCATTTTTTTGCTTAGGTAAATCCTCTCTGCAGACAAAGACAATCCCTCTAGCCCAATTAGTGGGTCTAGCAACCGAAGTGACAATATACTAGACACTTTCCTAAGTTGCAATTGAAAAGAGAGATGAAGAAGATGGCCTACCTAGTTATGATGTTATCTCGATCTCCTTTGTTGAAGACCTTGAATCACTCATGCCACAGGTTCTTTCTTACTGCTCTCACCGTTTATGCACCTACACAAGAGATCAAGACACAACAAGGCATGCAAATACAAATAGAATATTCAAAAGCAACCTACTTAACTGATCAAGGAATGTTAAGCTAAATGATACATGCATACACATTTAGGGAAAATGAACCAACAGTTGTGTATTAATAGAAAATAAGGGGAAGCATACAACCAAGCCTTTATGTTGATAAGATCTCCTTGAAAGAATATGAAAGTCCAAGATAATCTCTCCAAGCACTCCTTCTCCAAGACAAATGAATAGCATATAGGCACAATCTTAGCACAAGGGTGCAAATAGGCATAGCCCAACCAACCTCTAACCATTTGGAAATGGGAGAGGATGAATATATAGGCTAGGAAAGGGAGTTAAGATCTTTCCAAAGATAGGAGTAGGCCCTTATCTCAAGGAGGTAGCTCTTAGGGATAAGACCAAGAGGCCAAGTTGGGAGAATTCGACATCATCTACACTGAACAACCTCCATCTCGCCGCTCTAGAAGCTTCTAGATCATGAAGCTTCTCATCCTCTTTGGGAAAATTTCTTTATTGGGATCATCGTGGGTATACAAGTAAACATAGCGATGTCATCTCGGGTCTATCATAATGAAACAGGCTACCATTGCGATTTTTAGCCTCATGATAGCGACAATTCTCAAATTAGAGTTTAAAGAGCTATTTCCTTCAGGGAAATCTCAAGGCATTTTCCAATCAATGTATTAGGAAGGATCTAAGCTACATAATTGCATGAGTACACTGTATGATGGTCATATTTTAGGCACTTTGTGGTATGCCACAGGGAAGTGTAGGAGGCGTTACAAAATACTGTGTAATAGGAGCACCCACTTCCCAGCACAGGCAGAGGAGGTCACCTGAGAGGTACACTAGATACATGGCTCTTATGGGTGAATTTTTTGTGACAAATCCATATTCCTTTAAGGATTCAGTGCAACAGTCGATTTGGGTTGATGCCATGGTGGAGGAGTATGACTCCATAGTTCGTAACACTATTTGGGATGTGGTCCCAAGACTGGAGGACAAGTCAGTGGTGAGCTCCTGTTGGCTTTACAAGGTAAAGCAAGCTGCAGATGGTAGTGTGGAGAAGCACAAAGCTAGATTTGTGGCCCATGGCTTTTCACGGGTAGAGGGGATTGACTATTTATAGGAGAGATGCAGAATTTGTAAGTGTTGTCCAAGAGCTAGCTTGTGAATTGAGAGAGTTGAGCATACTTGTGCGGAATTGTTCTAGTGAGAACAATCTTTGTATCTTCACTCATATTTTTTATATATGCAATACAAATAGCGGCGTTTTGAGCAGTGTATTTCCACATATACATCTTGTGTTATGTTCCATTGACTTATCTTCTTCTTGTTCATATTTTTTTCATCGATCTATTGGCTTCCGTTGGTTGAAAGTAGAAGTAGATTCGTGTCCTGTGTTTTAGTACATTGCATGAGCTTGTGAATCTACAAGAATTGCTACATTAAGGACCTCACTTATGGTTGGGTAGATAATGGAATAAATAGATTTTCAAAAACTTTTTTATTCCTAGATGAAGTAAATATTGGATGCATAGAATGTGCATGCCCTTTAATCAAGGGTTTTCCTAAAATTTGTAGAGTCTTTAGGGTTGATTAGTGGTTGTCATTGATGTCAACCCAAGCAACACCAGGGGCTACCCCAATCTTGCATGGGCATTTTGACTTGAAAAATTACTCTATTCTGAGTCAATAATATTCTATATGGATTCTACTCGTCGATATGTTTTTGTTGATATTGTAATTCTTCATGGTTTGAGAGATATTCATATTTGAAGTTAGTAACCCCAGTTAGTGGGATAAAACTCTATGGGGTTGTGGCATGGTACTCATAATTGGATGTGGTCATTGAATAGTCAATAATTAATAATAATAAAATTTCTCCTAAAATCCCTCCAGTGTTCACTTGTTGAGGACCCTATCAACTCAAGGCATTCATATAAACAATGACCCTCATATCCTCCTCTAGTAGGGATTTTGTGGCTTTGAACAGGTCATCGTAGAATGTTCGCTATAACATTTTTGAAGCTTCAGAATCTAAAATTACAACCCATTTGAGCCACAATCGCGATGCACCGTGTGACCGAATTTTTGATCTTGGTTCACTATATTTTCAGAGATATGATCTGAGGAAGTTAGGGTTTTTGGAGGCTCTCGAATTCCATGTCAAACAGGTGACGTTAGGAAATTTGACATAAATTTCTCTCTAAGCATTGGATTGAAATTTTGTAAATAGTCATAGAAATAGGACAAACACTAGTTTGTTGAGTAGAATTTTCATGGCTGAAGGTCACAATAGTGACACGTGGAACTTCGTACAAGTTCTCTCTACTAAACCAGTTTATAATCCAGTCATCGTGGGAGATTAGGAATAACTATTTCTTGAAGAATCCAATCTTGATCAAACCTTTGGGGTTGTAAAAATGACTCCGAGGGATACCACTGGAGAAAATTTTAGACCCTAGAGATGCGCAATTACATAGATACAATAGATTCAATATCGAGCTCCTAGAAGGGAAGAAAAAACATGCATACAAGGATCACTGCAGTAAGGACCACACATCAATAGTCAAGGGTAAGTCTCCTACAACAAGGTATGTATGATTAGTGTTTAAATTTGAATTTTGAGTATCATCTCTCACATATGTTTTGCAGGAAAACATAAGTATATACAGTGTCTCGATTATATCTCTAAGTCTCTATATGTCACAATTAGTTTTTTAGATGTCCTATTCTTGATACTACACATTTTATGCTACATATTCTTGATGCTACACCAAGTTTGCTAAATCTATATGATGTTGTATGTTCATGTTACTTGTCTTGTCATAGTTGATAGAATGGTCTTTTTTGTTGTACTTAGAACTTGGTCCATCAAAAGTCTAGGGTCTGCCATCAGTTTTTATTGTATATATCTTTAGGTCAGTTTGGATATAGTCTTACATAGAGTCTAGGCCTATATCAAGAGTGGGAGTCTTTGTCTACTGTTGAAACAAGTCAACAACAAAAGTCATAAGCACACTTCAAGTGCGCATTGTAGTTTTAATTTGTATTTATTCATTATTATGCACTTACATGTGTTTTGTAGGTAGAGGTAAGTTGAAGGGTATTTTGTTTTGTTTTGGGATTGGTTTCACCAAGAACATTTTGCATGCAAGTAGAATAAGAATCAAGTACAACTTCAAGAAAGAATTCAAGAGTAGAAGTATCAAATGAAAGGAAGCATTGTAGCGGGACATCCTTTGAAGACATGACAACCATCCGTATATTGTGAAGAAGTGTCAAGGCCAAGAGTCATCATTGTAAAGTTGTAAAAGAGTCATTTGTAAAAGTGTCATCATTGGAAGAGTCATTATTGTAAAAGAGTCAATTTTCCTAGAGCTGAAAAGGCATTATTCGGAGGTATAGGAGTATCTATTTGGATGATGTCATGGTTGGGTTGTAGGTCATAGTGTGCTTGGGTGTTCAGTCAAAATCATTGTAAATCATATTGTATCGTGGATCATTGTCCTTGGTACATGAATCCACACTCTTGTCTCATTTCAGTCACTAATGGGTGGCGGGGAGGTGCTAGGCTGGTGCATGAAGTCGCCTACAGGTTGGAGCTTGTGAACACTTCAAGGTGGTAGGTTGGTCTAGGATGTTGGGGCATCCATTCAGTTGACTACAGAAGAAACTAGTGAATTGGGGCATCCTTCTAGTGGGAGCTGGAGAAGAATGATTTTCTAGAATTCTAAGAAGTTGTTGCTTTCATTTTAGTTGGGGCTAAAGATTAAAGAATTTATTAGAAAATCGTTCAGGGATTTTTGACCTGGAGGGGGTTCTCCACCTAATATTATTGTGTCTACTGTGTTCTTCTATTTACTATTATTACTGCATAAACATTAATAATAATTTGAAGATTAACTAATTCTCTGAAAAAATTTAAAAGTGCTAATTGCTAAGGAATTCTAGTTTACCCCCCCTCTCAGTATTTCCAACATTTAGGTCCTTGGAAAAAGTATTTGGTGTTAGATTTATGGAGTGACAATACAGAAAAACTGACTCACAAACTTATCATATACAACAACATTGTTTCATTGAGTGTTCTTGGCATCAACAATCATTACATAAATCATAATTATAGTAAAATAAATACTTTAATATAAACACCTTTAGCATTAGGTTTGTGGAGTGACAATACAACAACAACATCATTTGGTTGACTATACTTGGCATCAACAATCACTACATCAAACAAAATTATAATAAAATAAATACTTTCATAATAGAACCTTATAGCTAACAAGGTGGCACCTTGTAGGTATGTAGGAAGTGAAATTGGAGGCCACAGAGAATGTTTACAAACTGTTTTTTGCATACAGAGGAAGCCAATCATGAGTACATTAATTAATTTACCGCCATCTTTTTTTCTTTGTGTGCAGCAGAAACTAATAGATATGTCCATAATTCAACACTAAGAGCATACAAACCAAAAATTATACTCAGAACCTCCCAAGGATAAGGTTATGGTAACTCTAGTTTATATGCAAGTCAATGAAAATAGGTGGCATAGTTAAGATAATTGAAGATAAGATGGTTTGCAGGTCAATATCCCTCATTCTAACCTCTAGGCATGTTTAAATCAGGTTGTTAACCAAATAAGTACCAGGATATGTAATAGTCCCTTAACAAAATTATACCATACTTCCCATGGGCTCAGAATTTGAGGCTCTCATTGATCCTATAACATGAAGCCTATAGTATTAAGGGAAACCTACAACTTTGCATGAGAATCATTAGAACGAAATTGAAAAATCTTGGCCAGTTTGACACTTGATAATGGAACCGTGTTAAAAAAAAATATCCTCCCAACCACTAATAGGTTACCAACACTATTGAATTACTAGTAAATGTCATCCCCTGACACATTTAGCTTGTTCCAATGGTTGTATCACCAAATACACTAGGGTTTATAGAGGTTTTTACTCACCTCCACCCTTCTATTCTAAGGATAATTAGGTGCACCAAGTACATTGGAGATGTTCCACACCTCCACACTATCTAATTGAGAAAATTTGGTTGTCATAGGTGCACTTAGGGAGTCCAAAGGTGTTCCACACCTCCACCCTTCTCACTTAAGCATGTTCAGTTGCAACATGTATGCTAGGGAATCCAGAGGTGCTCCACACCTCCACCCTGCTTATTGAGAATATTTAGTTTTCATTGGTACACTAGGGAATCTAGAGGTGTTCCACACCTCCACCCTTCAACAGGTGCACTAGGGAATCCAAAGGTGTACCATACCTCCACCATTCTTACTCAAGCATGTTCAGTTGCAACACGTATGTTAGGCAGTCTAGAGCTGCTCCACACCTCCACCCTGCTTATTGAAAATATCTATTTGTCATCGATACAATAGGGAATCCATAGGTGTTCTATTGTAACAAAAAATAATTTTGATAAGTTAGAAATTTATAAAATGGGGTATAAAAAATTGAAAAACAAAAAATAGAATAAAAGAATGAAAATATGAAAATTTGTGAAAAAAATATGAAAAGAAACCCCATCAAAATAAAAAAAAATGAACAAGTGAGAAAGCTCAAATGCCACTTGAAATAAACCCTGTTTGAATCACATAGTATAATCATGATCAAACATGTTTAAATTTATGTTTTAGGATTAGAAAATAAGTCAACCAAACTGTTTGATCTTGATTGAAAAATGGAGATAGGATAGATTAGAGGAAAAAGTGACCAAAGAATTTAATCTTGGTCAATTGTATTTGTGTACTAGAATGGGGTTAGGTGTTATTTTAGGAAATAAAAAGGGCATTCTTAATAAAATGGGCCTTTAGAATTATAAATTATTCTTTGTTAGTTTTTTTTGTTTAATAATAAACTAATCATGTCATTTAAATATGATTAGCGCCATGTAATAAGCTTTAAACTTGAGTTTTATTTTACGTCGAGAGATGATTTGATATCTTGTCATTTTGCAATATCCAAAGTGCACTTTTTGATGGCTATGATTTCCCCACCTAGATCAACGGTGGGGAAACCAATTCACACCCCCTTCATCCCATTTCATGTTAACGTTAGGGGGGTTTGAAAATTGGTATTGTTTTTCCTCGGCCCCATGCAACATGGCACTCTCTCATCAATTCACACCCCCCTCATCCTAAACCGCTTACCATCACCCCCCCCCCCAAAAAAGAATCAATTATTGCTCCTCCGTTCTCGCCAAAAGTTAGTACATCACCTCCCGTGCATTTCTCTCCACTAATCATATTTTTCCACTTGTCCATCTATTATCCATTATCACATTCTAGTTATCATTTTCATGTTAATCCTACTTATCCATTACCAAGTTCCCATTATCCATTTATGCACCTAAATCTCGTTTAGAATGATTCCATCCCAAAGGTAATCGATTAAGGCCTATAAAATTACTTTGACACATTTTGTGCGGCTCCCCTAGCTACTTTAATTATTTTTTTCAATTGCAGGTATTGTTCAAAGTTTCTACACTCCTACTATCTAGCACTTATCAATTTTGGCAATTCAGAGCCCAGATATCCTTGACAAAGATTTATTTTCTTATACAAGTACATGTTAAAGCCAAATTTTGTCCTCATTATTTCTTTCTTTCTCAAAAGCCTCAGTCATGGCACTAAAGAGAAAATCCTAGTCTTCTAACAAAAAATCTAAAACTGATGACAACCCTAAGACCTCTACTACCCTAGACCTAGATCATATGACATCAGCTGACCAATACTTTAAGATTGTTTACAACGAGTGTGAATTTGACCTATTTGAATTACATCACTAGTTAAAGCAAAATTACCAAGACCAGTAGGACGACATTAATATTTGGGAATTCATGTTACCTGTGTTTATCTTTCCTCAAACACATTATTTCTCTGATCTGGTCATGTGATGTCAAAGCAATGAATGAGATCATCAAGAAAAAGAATGCATACATTGCAACACTTAGGAAACTGTTGAAATTTCCTTCTACAGAGGATACATTGGCAAAAGAGATTAAAGAAAGTGAAAACATAAAGAAGACATGCTCAAATTGATAATTGAGAAAAGATACAGATGAAGGAGATGGAGGAATAGATTGAGAAAATCCTTAAAGAAAAATAAGAGGTTTCACAATTAATTACAGCTCCAGTGACAACCATACCCATCACAGTTGTAGACACAATAGGAGATTCGACATCAACACCTGATGATTTAAATAAAGTTGTGCATGAACTGTCTCTTTAGAGATAAGAAAATGACAGGCTTCAGCAAAAGCTCAAGCATATAAAAGCACAAAAGATAAAATAATTATTCTCTTTTGGTGGAAGAGATGTAGAAATCTCACCAATTGGCCTAGAAGATTGACCAATTGGAAAATCAGTCACTAAAGGCTCACACCTTGGCCCAAGACAAGGAAAGGATCTGGGTGGATATAAATCATGCCATAACTATATTTTGGCCATCTATCTAGATTATATTTGAGAAAGAAGATTTAATTGAAAGATTCATAACAACTATTGAACATGTCAAAACAACACTAGGACATAAACCAACAAAGGCTACTTCCATGATCAGATTATTGAATTCAAAGACTACATCAGAGTGCAACAGATTCATATTGTAGATATAATAGACACCTTTCTCAAGATCAAAAATGTATTACAGAAAAGGAATTTAATGACCCAATTGGAGACTAAGTCTCAAGCTCTGGAAAATGTTGTCCATAGATTTCACACTAAATTCAATTTTCTAAATCGAAGAGGACTGTCAGGGCTAGTAGCACCAAATGATAGGTTAATTAGCTTGGAATATTACAATGGAAAGCTTTACACCATTGAAATAGATACATCAAATTTTGCAGGTATTAAGTAACATGTTGGCTTGTTGGGGCCTGACCCAGGTTCAGAGGTGATTTAGCAAAAAAAAATCCTGGTGCTACTGGCCCTTTCGGCAACAGTCCATGGAGATTGGGCTAAGGTCTCACCCAAAGTAGTATGGGAGGGTGCTAGAACTAGGTTTCCGCACCCTGGGGATGTCTGATGGTTTCAAGTGATCCATGGTTTGATCCTCTACGCACGTCGCTATGTGCACTTATCAGTACCTCGCAACATATGATGTTGTCTTCGTGCAGTCTTACTCAGGGGCCGAACATTGTTATTACCCAAGGCCTTATTAGTAACCTAATATTAGTTTATTAACTTAGCTTACCTATATGCTTTTAGTTATACTTAACAATATTCACCATTGATACAAAGGTGGACAATAAATAAACAATATAATTGCAATTGATATCAAACATGTAATAACATAAGAACAGATACATGGAATTTAGATAGAACTTCTATTTGTTATTCTTCCTCATTGGTTACAAACTCAACTCCACCCTATGCACTCAGCTGCACGGTTCCGCGCACTCAGCTACAGACTCTACTAGGCCTCTGCACACTCAGCTGTAGAGCCTCTTCCTACTACTACGACCCAAGATACTTAGACTCTTGCTCTATGCTCGCTATCTTATTCTCTTCGTTAGAATCCATTGATTCATTTTTTTCTTTACAAATTAGAGCCTTGCTCTATTTATACAATCCCATGGTCCCAAGACCATGGGTAGGCCGACACTACATTCAAAACTTAGGGCAGATAACTCTATGACTCTAACATATAATTTGCGCTTCGCGCCTGCAATTCGCAGGGCTTTAGAATAATATTACTCAAAACTTGAGCTTTGAGCCCCAAAACATGTTGTGGGGGGATTCCATGACCAACAGGCCCCCAACACAAACATCGTGACTCACCCTTGAGTCACTCTGTCGGCACAGTGATCTTGGTGCGGAGTCCCTCCAACTGGTCCCAACGGTCTTGATGTCTGTAGCACACTGAGATGCTGCTTGCTGAACCTGATACATTCTCTCTTCTAAGTCCTCTATTGCCAGCGTGCTACCCTGTATCTATGCATGCATCCCCTGAATCTGTGCGAGCTTTCCTTCAATATTTGTTGTGATTGTGAAGGCTTCATCAATCCATGGCTGGATGCGCGCTTTGAGGACTGCTTCCTTGTAGTGCACCACATCCACCTACTCCTTTAATGCCTTGGCTTGCTGCATCCTTGCAAGCCGTTGAGTAAGGAATAATATCTATGTAGTCCCTCTCATGTTGTTGTACTATTGCTGGAGTTCACGTGCCTCTGTCTCCAGTTGCTAGATGTTGGGGTCCTCTTGCAACGTCGTGACGACCTCAAGTGCATGTTCCAACATATTTGTATAGTTGCGCACTGCACCTCCAAATCTTCCAACCCTGCTGCAATAGCACTGGTGCACTGTTCTCTGATTTCTAGGGGAGTGGAAGGCTGCGCTCTCAACCGCATCTTGGTGATCTTGAGATTTAGCTCCAGTTTCACCTTTGTCATCTCTTCTCTCGCGTCGCGGACTCTAGTGGCCAAATTGTGGATCCACACTTCTATCGGTAGATCTTTTGTGATAGCTAGCTCCGGGACGTGTCGGCAAGCGTCGTCTACCGTATTTACCAACTGTTGATTCTGCGACACCAACTCGTCGTGCTACAAGATGAGTTGTTCTATGTTAATTTTTTGCTCACTGACAACCTGGATCGCGCAACTCTCCCTGGCCCACAGCTCTGCCGTTATCCTGTCCTATAACTAATATAGTATTTCCCAGGGAAGCGCAGCTAGGTTAAGGCCAATGTCTTTCATCATGTTAAGCGACCTCCGATCTATTGCATTTGGTGACATTAGAGCTCCCTCTTGTAACACTATTGTGTTTGCCATCCTTGCACGCAACATCTGTTCTGCTGCTGAAGTGCCTGCTATGACATGGGTAGATAGGGTACCTTCCTGAGGGGGTCACACTTGTAATTCCTGCAGCTGTGCCCTGAGGGTCCCCAACACAGTCTGGTGCTTCGTCATAAATTATTGAAGCGCTTCACCAGTGACATCACGAACCGTCTTGCCGATGTCATGGAGATCACCTTCGATTAAGGTGATTGCGTAAATGGACAGCTTCGAAGCCTTAACCTTCTTCCTTGGACCTGATCTCTCTATGATGCGTGACCATTTGAGTTGTGTGGACGCAGTCCCTGGGTCCGCGCTCCCTTCTGATATTTTTGTGTCCTCTGCCTCCTGCCCTAAGGATGTTGCTTGGCCCTCCTCTACCTATACCATTACTACCTCTACTGTCTGCGCTGCTGCTACTGCTTCTACAACCTTCTTCTGCTCAACGGCTTCTTGTGCCGCTTTGCATACTACCCTTACCTCAGCTGCCGCTTTTTCATTCCACCTTCTCACGGCCAGTTGGGTGATGCACAACTTGGCATCATTGTTCGTTTTCTATGTTGTTGCTTTCTACAATTCTGCCAAATATGGGGTGTGCCACTCGGGAGGCCATGTCTCCAATGCAGTTAAGATTTCATCATCAGTGGCTACAAATGGTAGCTTTGTCCACTACTTCACTAGGGCCTTTCGCGCCCTGATATAAATGTTTTGCATATCTGCCTTGAAGTCTGCAAAACTCTGCAGACTATTGTGCACCGTAGGTTTTAGGTGCAGTCTCCTGTTGATCCACATTCGGATTCTTACCTCCATGAGCACCTAGAAAATTTTTGTATCGCGAATCCATTTCACGTCCTTGGTGGCCCAGAGTGAAGCATACTTCGCAGTCTCTGGTAAGTCTAGGTCAATGTTGGGAAATTGACTATCCTCCGGTAGTTCTCCTACTACCAACTATTATAGAAATTTTTGGGCACTACAACCCCAATCAAACATGTCCATAAACCAAGGGCTCCTAAGTCCCTAAAAGTTTTGTTTCATACCCTAAAGGAACAAGGTCAGCTGATTACATAATCTCCCAGAAGTTCTCCATGAAAAACTACTCATAACTGGTCAAAACTGGATCATCTCACTTGCTCCATGGCCAGGGTATGATGCATCTCACCTTATACACATGGGAGGTGTGATGCATACTGAAAATTCCTTCTATAGGGTGTGATGAATGAGAATAGACAAGTGGCAGAGACATTTTGCTAAGTGGATGATCAAGGAATCTTCTAGAAACTTCTCATATGACACTTGCCTCTCAAAATTTGCCCAAGGATGAGTAAGAGATCAATGAAATATCCAAGTGGAACCAAGAACCATCAGAGAGAGGACACTAATCAAAATCCTAGAAGCTGAATCACTCCCCTGTAAACATCTATATATGGATCCTTCATCACAGATATCCATAGGTTACAGGCTGGAATTTTGTATCTTGTAAGGTAGTGTTGTTGGTTTCTTGTTGGAATATCATAGTGTTGGGTGATATAAGATTTTCATGAGGTGAAAGAAGGGATTTCATGCTGGAGGATGACATTGGGTCAGAACAATTGGTTGTAATCCTCTTTGCTATTCTTGATATTAATAAAGCTATTCAAGTTTCCCTCCACATTCTTGTATGTTTGATGATATATGCATTTGTGTGGTCAATATACATCTGGTCCTGTATTGTTTATGATTGTAAATCTCTGTTCTATGATAGTATTATGCTGCTTTGATTCCACAGGTGCTCTTTGTAGTGTTCTAGCTAGGGTACTAGGCTAGACTATATTTAATATCGACCAGGGTGCGTAAGCTTAGAGGCATGCGTCTAAAGTATATGGACATAAAGGATTGTTGGCTAAGTGATTATGATGTAGGTCACAAGGCTTCTTTACGGAAGGCTGGGATATGTCACCTATCATTCAAACACTCAGATTATCCTACTAATATACCTGATTACAATGCTTGTCATTAGATGTATTTACCAAATTAAACATTGAACCTAAGCACTGTGTATGACTGTAACAACGATCTTAATCTCCTTACAAAGATATTACCCAGAAAACCCTTGTTCAGTAAACACACAACATTCAATGATATTTACACTATATCAAACTATATAGAGATCATAAATGAATTGTGAAACAAAAACAGAGTCTATGATGGTGCTTTTAAAAGACACACAGGGATCGAATCCCTTACAGGATGCACTTCCAGATCTCAGTGATGACTGTTCAGCATAACCATAAATGTAAACCAACCATAAGCGCAAACCATATACATTCAATGGAAATCAAAAGCTATGGAAATCGAAACCCAAGTAATTGTAACTATTATGCAAACCATACAAAACCTATTGAAATCGAAATTGAATCAATACCACTGTGCAACCATACGATAACCGAAATGCAAATGAAATAAATGGACAGTATACCAATTGAACGAGGGCCCGTCCGCGTTCCAGGGGTACACTGGCTTATAATCGACCGGCTACCAAATCAATGCACGAGACACACAAGTCGTAACTGTGAATAGGTCTTAGTATTAAACTTAAAAAATCTGTTCTGGAACGATTCAACGATTAAACATTAACCATTAACCAGACTGTATTTACATATGTATATCCATAGCCATGTCATTTCGACAATGAATGTACATTCGGCTGTTGCCGCTTTTATTACATCAAGCTTTTTCAAAATGTTTCTATCCTAAGTGTTTTAAAAAAGAACAAAAACTAAATAAAAATAGAACGAGCTGCTGTTGTTGCTTTTGTCTGCCAGTGTGCCATGCTTTGACCTGAGTTGACCGTGCATATAGGAGGATCGATTCGGCTGGGAGATAGGTGTTTGTCCATGCTTGGACATTCTGCTTTTCATCCATGCCTTTCGTTCTATCCCAACTGTTGCGCTACATGTCAAACGATAAGCTTATTACAGGATGTTGGAACTTCCTGTAACCATTTCATCAAAAACTTCTATTTCTTCAACATAAAATCCCTAAATCAATTTCTATGCAATTTAATAACTATAAGACTATTAATAATCAACTTTCAAGGATTCTAAGGGATATATGATGAAAAGGAATGGACAAATGATATGTTTTTGAGGAGGAAAAAGGGGTCTTGGGATGATACCAACATCTCTCCCCGACTTAAGGATTTAGCATGTCCTCATGATATCCCCGAAGTGCTTCCCTTGAACTCTGTCCCTGCATGGATCTCTGCTGCCTTGAGCAAGGTGTCCACATTCTTTTTCACCTGGTTATCTTTCTATCCCTTGAGCTCCTGCTTTAACTTTTTGTATTTTTCTTTGAGGGTCTTCTTCTGATTGTACCACTTAGTGGCCCAGTTAGAAATCTCAGTTTGCTCAGCCTCCAATTCACTGATTCTTTCCTTTAACTTTTCATTCTTCTTCTGAGTTTCTTTGCTTTGCGCCCGGAGCATTTCATTTTCTCTCTTAATAACTTTTTCCAACATGTTAGCCTCCATGAGCTCTTCCTTCAATTCTTCAATTTGTTTTTCTAATTTCTTCTGTCTTTTAATGGGAGGTGGTGAACATTTTTCCTGTTTGTTATTGCTCTCTACCTCCATATCAACTTCTGGTGCTGGTAGTGAATGGTCACCACTCTCAACATCCATTTTTGCAGGTGCATTAGATTCAAACTGGTCTTCTTGTAACTGGGCTCTTGGTGTCCTCCTTGTTCTTCATGAGTAAGTGGTAAAATTTTTATCTTTCTCGGCCCTCTTAGCATCTTCCTTTTTCATGTTCCTGGTCCTTATGCTGCCCATAGGTAAAGGTGCTTTGCTGGCTTTGGATACTGGAATTTCTTCATCAATGTCCTTCATAAGCCCTGAGTCCTCTTGCACTTCTTCTTTTTCTTCCTCATCTCTGATTTGATTGACAGCTAGGAATTCTTTCCATGGTTTCCCTCTTCTTTGCAATTCATGTTCAATGAGGATTTTAATTAAGCCAAAATGATACAGGCTCTTGTCTTCATTCCCCTTCTACTTCTGGATAGTCTTGGACATCTTGGTTAAGCTTTGTAGCAGAAAATATGGTATACTGATGACACATTGTTTCTTCAAGTGGAGGAGTAGTTTGATGTGGTATAGATAAACAATACTGTACCGACCTTCACAGGTTATGAATTTTTGAAGGATGTAAACCTTCTCATCCCAAGGATGCATCAACCAACTTCTTGGAACACCCTTCTTCCAGTTTACTGAGGAGACTCTAGATCTAGACATGAACTGTGTCCATGATTTCTCTTTAAATTGCTTGGTTTTAAAATACTTCTCCCCTTCTGGACTAATCCCTATTGCCTGAGCTATAGTATCCTCTGAAACCCTGAAGGAGAAGTTACCTATCAGGGCTTTTTCTCCATTGAAGGTGAAAGCAAATTGCTTGGTAACTTCCTCATTATTTCCATGAAATTTTTCTAGAAATGGTAATCACTGTATTTCTCTGAGAATTTCAATGCAATCCTCATGGTATTGTGAACTGTCGAACACACTCGGCTCCATCAAAAGTATGCAACATGGGTACTCCTTGGATGAGAATTTAAATTTTGCATCCAACGAGTACTCCCACTCTAAATTTGAGCAAAAACTTAGGGAGATAAGTTGAAAATACGAGTTGAAAAAGTTCTTTTATTATTTTTTAATCTTTTTACTTTTTTACTCCAAAAATGGTGAATCATCCCCCATCGTGCTACCCTCATTCAACTGAAGGGTAGCATTCACTACACCCTTTATGGGATAGGTGGCATCCTCTCCAAGAATAATCTCCACGATTGTCTCTTTCTCTATCAAATTAGAGAGAGCTTCCTTGTATCCAATGGAGTGCCTTGAAGCACTATTGTCAATAAGTCAGATTCCCAAAGAGTTCGAAGGAGAAGTATTGGAGGGGATAATATAAGTTAATGCTCCTTTTTCTTATCAAAAACAAAATTTTATTCTTCATAAATGGAGTTCCTTTCTTTCTTGAAGAGTCGGCCATTTCCTTGATGACCTGCATTCCTTTTTCCTTTGCCATTGTACCTGTCATTCCTCTGATCATTGAAGATGCCTCTGGAATGATTGTTATAATCATCAAGTGATGCATCCCTTCGATTTGGACACTCCTTTGCATAATGGCCAAACTCATTGCAAGCAAGGCATCTTCCTCTCCTTCCACCCATAGATCCGTACTTCCCATTGAAGTGACCTTTAGGTAAGCCACCAAATGCTTCTGCTACACCACTCTGGTAATCTTCTTTAATTCGAGTTCACAGTTGGTGAATTAGAAGTGGGATGAGGAACCCATTCAATATTTTGACCTTGTCCAACTGTCTTCGATTATTACTCTTTCACTCTTTCTTGGGCTTTGTCTTCACCTTACCTCTGATACCTTCTTAATTTTAGGTATGTTCTATGCTGAGAGAAAATTTACTTCAATTTTCCATATTAGCTCAATATCAACTCAATATTAGCAATCACATTTAGCATGATAGTAAAATGCAAATAGAACATAAACATAAACCACAGAAGACAAGCCAAGACAAGAGGACACAAGATGTGGTGCTAGCTAGGGAAAAAACCGAATGTGGGGAAACCCTTGATCAATTCTTCTTATGTTCTTCAATAGTTCAATAGAGAGAGAGATAGTACATATACATCAGAAGTCAACATTTTGAATTGTCAAAAATAGAACAGAGATCTTCTCTAGGAAGATGACACATGAGTTAGAAGATCTGAACACGGGTGATTCCATCACCATGCTGTACCCATCACTTTGTTGCACCCATCACTGTGATGCACCCATCATTGTGTTGCACCCATCACTGTGTTGCAGCTATCACTGTGTTGCACTCATCACTGTGATTCACCCATCACTGTGATGCACTCATGACTATGTTGCACCGATGACTGTGTTGCACTTCATGTGTTGCACCATTCATGTAGCACTATGTTGCACTTCATCATCACTTTTTTGCACCTGTAACACTGATTAGATAATTATATGTAGCCCTAAGTTCCCTTTCTATGTGATCTATAGCTAAACTTATGAGGGCACTAATCTCAATATATCAGCTCTTAATAAACCCTTGTTATGATGATATGGCCTATGGCCTAATACACAACAATTATGAAGTAGATGATCAAATACCAAGGAGAAGACTTCAACACTTTCCTTTATAGTAAAGCTATGACTTATCAAATAGTCCTTAGGACATGATTATACCAGCTCCCTTCATCCCATAGTCACCTACAACAAACATGTATTAATTCTATTATAAGATATTTTCGTATAGCCACCTTTTCTGTGAACATATCTATTAATGAGTTTTTCTTTAGGACTACTTCAGGCTGAGCATAAGGAACTCCATTTACAACATTTTAGGGCTTCATCTGAACCATATATAACAACATATTAGGATCATTAATATATGTGGATTAGAGCTTCCTTCTAGGTCTCAGTAGAGCCTCCAACATACAACGTAAGAAGCCTCCTCTTGTCTACAGATAGGGCTTCCTTGATAGCAGATGGAAGGTGATTTACAGACTTGCATTTAGGGCTCCTTTAGAGCTTGACTTTACAATGGATGAAGTGTCCCATAGACTACGGATAAACAACCATTTTAGGTTGTGCATTGTAGCTCCCTTAGACAACATTTAGGGATAGGGTCCTTCTCTAGTATAGCGGCCTGATCTTTGCAGCTAAGGCTATTCCTTATTGTGGCTAGGGTCTCCCTTTAGGACTACGGATAGCTATGAATGAAACCCTTCTTCCTCTATGGCTAGGAGCCTCCTTAAGGGAAAAGTAGGTGCTTCTCTTCAATGAGATAATCCTCCTCTAAGACAGGGTCCATAGGGCTAGCTTCATTGACTATAATAGGGTAGCGTAGGTTTTTCTAGAAGACCTTTTCATCTTCCACATCTAGGGATCTTCATGGCAGTGTTAGGGCATCATAAGGCTTCTTCCCTTTACTTCAGATTAGGGCATCATTAGGCCAGTGTATATCCTAGGGCACTCCCTCTATATCTCTTCTTCATCAAACCCAAAACCGAATGAAGAGAGATCACAAGATTGTGTGTGTCAAAGTGACTTGAAGTCCACCTCTATTTATACTAAAACGTGGAGGACAAGTGGGGGTAATTTGGTCGCTGGCCGACCTTGAAGAATTGTCACATAACACGAATAAATTCATATCTCTATCAATACATGTTAGAATTGGATGATATTTAGATCAATCCTACACCTCCCGACGAGAGGAATCTAAGAAAATTATCAACTACCATAAATAAGAAGACCCTCATGGAGTTTGTCCCTAGTTTCCAATTTTAACACTCCCTCTCAACTAGGGAGATCTCCATCTACTAATCCATCTGCTAGTCCGTACTATCTTAGCTATCAGTGCAATGCGCTGCTCTACTTTGCTGAACTATGAAAAAGAAGAGGTGATCGAAAATGTAGCATACCATCCTCTACTGGCCCGAAGTGAGTCCCATATAAAAGAGAGTGTCTCATACCACTCTTACTGATCTGAAATTAGTTCCAAATAAAGAGAGTATATCATACCACTCTTAATGATCCGAAATCAGTTCCAAAAGAGAGATAGTTATATCACCCTTACTGACCCAAAGTCAGTTCCAATTGATCCTAGATAAATATCATCCTGGCATTGGGAGTATGGTAGTTAGAAGATGCATCCATCGATACTGCTATGGTCCCTATCCTCATTTCCCTATTCATTGGCCAGATGAGAGGTACTTCCCATGAGTCCCAGACTGCATGGGTAGGATGTCTCAGTAGGAGAAGGATGAACCACTCATCATGCCTACATGTCACCATGGGGTATCATAGCAGAAGGTTGAACCACTCACCTTGCAGACTAAAAATCACTAGGGTAAGGTTGAACCACTCACCCTATGATTGTGTCTCAAAAAGAGAAGGATCAACCACTCATCCTGCCTACATACAAAACCACTAGGGAAAGGTTGAACCACTCACCCTATGGTTGCTCATTTCTCCAAGAAGTACCCCCAAGACCCCCAGAGCTCCCAGATCTTAATGTGCATATTATACTGGACCTTCAAGAGATAGTCTCTCCACGACTCCTAGTCGTTCTTAGAAATTCAAGAATTTGACCTTTTCTAGGGGATTCATCTGAATATTGGTGACCTGCACATCAGTCCCAATGTGTTGGAGCCTTCTTACGGCCCATTGTACCATATCCTAGATAAACTAGTACCCGATGTCTATATGCTTGGAGTGATCATAGAACACAGGATTCCTCAACGATCGAATCCCACACTAGTTGTCACAGAAGATCACAATGGTATCCAACATGTGTCCAAACAGCTCACTGAAGAGCTTCCTCAACTAGGTAGCTTCACATGAGGTCATACTTGTAACTATGTATTTAGCTTCAGTGGTGCTCAAAGAAGCCAACTTCTACTTCTTGCTCATCTAAGATATCAAAGCAAAACCCAAAGAGAACTAGCACCCAGAAGTGCTCTTGCAATCCTCCCCACTACCTGCCTAATCAGAATTAGAATAATCATGCAGCTTCACATTTCCAGCAGTGTATCTCAATCCATGAGATATTGTACCCCAAATATATCTCAAATTATTCTTGGCACTAATCCAGTGAGGCTCAACGATATATGAGCTCAACATGCTAACTGCAAAACATATATTTGGAAGGGATTTCACCAAGAACATCAATGCTAGTACAATTTTATGAAACTCAGAGGGATTTCTCAAATCAGGTCTGGCATCACTACCACATAACTTCTTAAAGTTAGGCTTCATTGAGGTATTCAAGGGCTTGCAGTTCACCATTCCAAATCTAGAATCCATCTCCCTCTTACTTTTGGAAATGAGAGGGTTTGCACCTGTTAGAAAGAGGTTGTCCTCATAAGGTACCAGTATGAGAGTTCTATCATCCACAACCTTAAAGAAATGGTTTGGATTGGCTTCACTCCTAGTGAATCTCATCCAAAGAGCTATCAATCCTCTCATACCAAGCCTAGGAAATTTTCTTCAAACTATAGAGAGCTTTCTTCAACTTGCATACATGAGATTCCTAATCATGAATCTCAAACCCCTTGGGTTGTTCCACATCCCTGGTCTTGCTATTACATGAGGGGAATGTTCTGCTTGTAAGTTTTCCTTCGATACATCTTGGACATGCACCTTCATGCTCTTCTTTGAATTCAGGAATCCCTGTCACCATTTGTCTCACATCGGGTAGGGCCTTACAATGAAGATGAGCAGACCTCCAATTCCATTGAAGAGATGTTTCGAATGACATGGTCCCCAATGGAATTCCTACAACTTGATACAAATTTCCAACCTTGAACCCATGAGTAAAAGCAGCTTGAAAATTCCATTTTCAAACACGTACCTTTCCATCGATGAATGCCACCTTGAAACCTTTGACTTCCATTGCCAAAATGGAAACCAGGTTCTTCTTGAGATCATGTACATAAAGAAATTCTTGTAAATGAATTGTTCTACCCTCATTCAATTGAAGGGTATCATTCCCTACACCCTTTCTAGGATAGTTGGCATCGTCTCCAAGAATAATATCCAGAATTGTCTCTTTCTCTATCAAATTAAAGAGAGCTTCCTTGTATCTGATGGAGTGCCTTGAAGAACTACTATCAAAAAGCCAGATTCCAAAAGATTCCAGAGGAGAAGTAGTGGAGGGGGCCACTATAAGTTAATTCTTCATTTTCTCTTCAGAAACAACATTTGATTCTTCATACCTAGAGTTCCTTTCTATCTTAAAGAGCCGACCATTTCCTTGATGACCTGCATTCCCTTTTCCTTTTCCATTGTTCCTGTCATTCCTCCAATCATTTAAGATGACCATGGAATTATTATTATCATCATTAAGTTTCAAGATGAATTGTCTTGTGTGATTTCTCTTTCACTCTTGCTTGGGCATTCCAGATTAGCAATCAAATTTAGGATGATAGTAAAATGCAGATGGAACATAAACATAAATCACAAAAGTCAAGCCAAGACAAGAGGACACAAGATGTGGCACTAGCTAGGGACAAACCCCAATGTGGGGAAACCTTTGATCAATTCTTTGTATGTTTTTTAATAGTTCAGCAGAGAGAGAGATAATACATATACATCAGAAGTCAAAATTTTGACTTGTCAAAATAAGAGCAGAGATCTCATCTAGGAAGATGACACATGAGGTAGAAGATCTAAACATAGGTGATTCCATCACCATGATGTACCCATAACTGTGTTATACCCATCACTGTGCTGCACCCATCACTGTGTAGCACTCATCATTATGTTGCAACCATCACTGTGTTGCACCCATCATGCTGCATCCATCATCACTTTGTTGCACCATTCATGTTTCACTTCATCATCACTATGTTGCACTTGTAATTATGATTAGAACATTATATGTAGCCCTAATTTCCCTTGCTATGTGATCTGTAGCTGAACTAATGAGGGCACTAATCTCAATGGATCAACTCTTAATAAACCTATGCTATGATGCTATGGCATATGGCCTAGCACATATAAATTTTGAAGTAGATGATTAAATACCAAGGAGAAGACTTCAACACTTTCCTTTACAATAAAGTTGTGAATTATCAAACAATCCTTAGGACATGATTATACTAGCTCCCTTCATCCCATAGTCACCTACAATAAACATGTATTAACGATGTGATAAGATATTTCCTTACAGCCACCTTTGCTGTGAACATATCTATTAATGAGTGCTTCTTTAGGAATACTTCGGGCTGAGCATAAGGACCTCCATTTACAGCATTTTAGGGCTTCATCTAAACCATATATAACAACATATTAGGATCATTAATAGATGTGGATTAGGGCTTCCTTCTAGGTCTCAGTAGATCCTCCAACATACAATGTAAGAATCCTCCTCTTATCTGCAGATAGGGCTTCCTTGACAGTGGATAGAAGGTGATTTACAGACTTGCATTTAGGGCTCCTTTAGATATTGATTTGACAATGGATGAAGTGTCCCATAGATTGCGAATTAGAGAACCCTTTTAGGTTGTGCATTGTATCTCCCTTAGACAACATTTAGGGATAGGTGTCTTCTCTAGGATAGCAACTTGATCTCTCTAGCTAAGGCTCTTCCTTACTACGGCTAGGATCTCCCTTTAGGACTACTGCTAGCTGCGAATAAAACACTTCTTCCTCTGTGGCTAGGAGCCTCCTTAAGGGCAGTGTAGGTGCTTCTCTTCAATGAGATAATCCTGCTCTAAGACAATGTACATAGGGCTAGCTTCATTGGCTATAATAGGGTAGCGTAGGTGCTTCTAGAAGACCTTTTCCTCTTCCACATATAGGGCTCTTCATGGCAACATTAGGGCATCATTAGGCTTCTTCCATTTACTGCGGATTAGGGCATCATTAGGCCAAGTATATCCTAGGGCACTCCCTCTAGATCACTTCTTCATCAAACCCAAACTAGAATGAAGAGATATCACAAGAGTGTGTGTGTCAAAGTGACTTGAAGGCCACCTCTATTTATACTAAAACGTGGAGGACAAGTGGGGATAATTTGGTTGCTGGCCAACCTTGACGAATTGTCACATAACACAAATAAATTCATATCTCTCTGCATACATTGCCGGAATCGGATGATCTTTAGATCAATCCTACACCTCTCGACCAAAGGAATCCAAGAAAAATATCAGCTTCCATAAATAAGAAGACCCTCATGGAGTTTGGCCCTAGTTGCCAATTTTAACACCAAGGGATAAGTCTAAGTTATGACAACAATAAGTTTGAGAATCTATATGCATATACATTTGAGTAACGTATAAATTAAGCATTAAGAGCAAGATCATGGCAAGAAAGGTCATGGAATTCAATAGCTTTTTACCAACAATAATTTTTAGTATTGTAGTGCCTCCTTTTGCAACTATTAATAAGTCTTCCCTACCACATTTTGTTGATTTTTTTCTATTGGCACAATATTTTTTCATGGTGTCTCATTGAGAAAATGTTTTATGAGTTCAAAGACCACAATTGTGTAATCTCAAGGAATTTTCTAGCCACTTGTGGAGGATTCTTCTAAGAAAAGTTAAAGGGGTTTTTCTCAGCTAAATTCTCAAAGGATTTTAACTATTTTTTTATACACTTGTACTTTTCATGAGACTAATGCTCCTCAATCTTATCCACTCTTATTCATACCATTAGAATCATAAATTAGGTGCACATATACATTAACATTTAGGCCTACATTTCTTTCAACATCACCATCTCTCAATATCCTTTCTAGACCTTGAAGGAGGATTGTTAATGTTATGCGGAATCTACGACTATGGACAAAAGTATCTTCCCTAGTCCTGGTGGACTAACCTAGAAAAATAGAAATAGAAAGAAGATTATGTTTTCCTTAAAGTAAATAGATAATGGGATTAAGCCTACCAGGAATATGTCATATGCTTGGCTCCTTCCTTGACTTGTATGCTCTAATCCTAGCTCTGATCACTATAATTAGAACTACACAATCAGAAAACACAAGCCAATGATATAAGAGATCTATGTAGCATTATCTAATCACTTTATTCAATAGATAAACATGGTATTTAAATACATGAAATCATAACATCATATATAGGAAAACAAATAACTATTTGCATTAATAGAAATGGAGTGATTTACAACCAAAAATAGGTGTTGATCTTGTAGAAGAGCTTCTCCAAGTTGACTTTTCCTTTCCTTGCCACAAAGTGCACCTCTAGTCACCCTAATTCATTGAATAATCTCTCTCACAATAGAAGCATTAGGGTAGAATCAATCTCCAAAATCCAACCCCTTGTCTATGGATGGTTGTAAATATATAGATGAGGGAGGTAGTGCATGAATTCTTATCCTTTACCAATCTAGGCTCGAGATCCACTCTTAACGGGAGGATGATTCAAGGGATAAGGAAAAAAAATCCAAGGTAGGATAGGATAGGATTCAATACTTTTATCCAAGGTAAATAGTTAAAACTAATCCTAGAAGCTTCTAGAAGAGGAAGCTTTGATATTTTTGTTGTTTTCCAAAATTTATAGAATCAACTTACTCCCAACATAGGGAAACTTTTAGGTGATCAACACATGCCCAGAGTAGGAAAACATGGTAGTAAATGCATGCCAATGAGAGGCCAGGATGTGTTGGGCCTAAAAAAGGCTGAAATAAAGAAGTTTCAGGAAGAAACTCAAGCATATGAGAGAGGCATACTTAAGGCTTTGTGGAGGGAGGATGACAAAGTGTTCAAAGGATGTGAAGGATCTTGTTTGAAGGCCTATTGACCAGATGTGACAAAATGGACTATAACAGATTGCCCCCTAAAGTGAAAAGTCAAAAATGGTAGTTGATGACGGAAGTGCTTTACCTTGTGACAAGTCAGGATCAAGAACAACTAGTGATATCATTATCTGTTACAATACATTTACATCATGACATCTTTTCTAAGGGAGGCATAGCCGTACTCAGCACATAAGCTAACATTACATGTACAATGATGAAAATACACGTTCATAGATGAAAAATGGTGGACTCATGATTGGATGACTTTATGTACGATCATATCCATCATAAATTATGATCTTGTATTACTCCTGAAATCACAACACAAATGGATGAAACTAGTTTTGAGGTCTTCTATCTCATTCACACGACTAACCAATGTATGAGTCTAACCATGTGAATCAATGAGTTGAGGTTGAACAAAGTAGACACCATCTAATTACCAGCTAATGATGTAAGCCATTAACAGATGCAAGAGAAACCACTGATGATGTTAATGGATCTAAATGCACTACAGTACAATCCGTATGGTTTGAATAAATGATTTGATGTTGAACACCACACAGAATATTTCAGACGAAGGACAATGATGAAAACTTGATGCTGAGAGCGAGGGAGCTTTCCATTTATGCAGTCAAGAAACAAGGTACCAATGGAGTGTTCTTAAGTCAACTTCCTGGATAATGAACTGATGTCAACAGGAAGTGACCAGTCATAGGATGCCCTTGATGTATCCCCCATCAATGACGTGAAATGGGTATCATGATTTGAGACAAAATGATCAAAATGATGCTAATACAAAACTTGATCAGGAAAGGTATACATGGAATGAAGGCTTAAGAGTATTATAGAAGATATTGATTGAATGACTTCTCTCAAACACAATGATGACACTGAAATGGAGTTAGAAGCATTGATCCAAAATAAAAAAGAGAGGCTTTGAAATGATATGATAAACCAAAAGACAAGCAGATTTCCCAACCTAATGGCCACAAAGATGAAGTGTGGGGGTGTTGTGTTCAAAAGTGACTCGTTGCCATTAACAAAATGGAGTACCCTATTTTCCCAATTTCCCCAACCATAATGGTCAATACCTCTTTATTTTTTAACAAGCTTGAGGAGCTTGAGGAGGATCACATATGCTTGATCTATAAATTCATCCTTTGGATGAATCCCTCTGAGAATATTTAATGAACCCAGAGAAGGAGTGGTTTGGTCCTGTTATGAATGATGAGTCCATAGATTCTTGATGTTTTTATGAGTCTAAATGAATGTGAAAACTCGACATATTTTTCATGTTTACAAAGTTTGAAAAAGAGTTGAAAAAGAAAACTTTAGATGTTTGTTTTCGTAGATAGTCTATTGATTCTGAAAAGGAAGAAAATAATACCTAAGAGAACCTCTTAGCCATGGTTGACTAAGGTATTCCTTTTTCATAAGTAGTCTATCTCAACGCAGAAAAGGGTTAAACTTATATTGAGTAGACGTCTTTTCATTTACTTTAACGAGTTTGAAAAGACAAGTGCTTGACAATATTTTCAAATTTCGGGAGTCTGAAAAGAGATGAAAGAGGACTTCTCTTGGAGGAACAAGTGGTATAAAGGGTAGAAACTGGTTTTGGTCATGGTGGAACTTCTCAAAACACATAGAGGTCAAGAGGATGGCTAATAAGACCACCCA
This sequence comes from Pinus tabuliformis, assembly GCA_031772625.1. NCBI lineage: Eukaryota > Viridiplantae > Streptophyta > Pinopsida > Pinales > Pinaceae > Pinus > Pinus tabuliformis. The sequence continues at coordinate 266,891,713 of CM062811.1, forward strand.
TCGCAACGGTTCCTCAAAAAATGGTAAAACAAACAAGTGAAAGTGTATGATCGTCCAAGTAGATGGTGACGACGGAATGAGAAAACCGAGGTTCATCTAGTATAAATAGGCCAATGAAAAATGGCAATCATGAGAATTAGGATGACAACGGTTTCATTTTTACACACAAGCTTGAAACATGGTAAAGTATGCTTGAAATTGGTTTCATTTTTACACAAGCTTGAAACAGAGGAAAAACTATGCTTGAAATAAGTTTGAATGCCCTCAACATAATGACTCAATTTGAGGTATATGCCCCCCAAGCTTCATTTCATTCACCTAAGTATACTACTGATTACTAACAAGTGGATGGAATGAAGGTTCATTTATGAGATCGAGTGAAAGAAATGACTAGGAATTTACGATATCTAATCAAAGACTCAAATTGGAAGGGGATCTATTTCATTTTTTAATGAGCTTGACACAAGAAAATGAACTCTACTCCAGGACCTTGTTTAATTTCATAACGAGCTTGACAAAGAAAAGAAACTATGCTTCAAGACCTTGTTTCATATTTTTAAGGAGCTTGACACAAGAAAAGAGAATCTTCTCCAAAGAAACTTGATTCATTTTTTAATGATCTTGACACAAGACAAGTAACTCTACTCCAAGACCTTGTTTCATTTTTTGACGAGCTTGACACAAGAAAAGGAACTCTCTTCCTGGACCTTGTTTCATTTTTTTTCAAGGATATTGAAACAAGAAAAGGAACTCTACTCGAAAGAACCTTGATTCATTTTTTAACGAGGTTGACACAAGACAAGGAACTCTACTCCAAAATCATATCATGGCCTCCAAGAGACCATGGTTTCCAAGAGGTTCTCATCAGATGGAAGAACAATGATATGGAAGAGATAAATATCAAAGGATCCAATGGAAATATTAGGCTCTAATTCCCCCAGTAAATGATTCACCATATCACCTACTAGATCTAGGTCAAAAGTAGTTAAGACGATAGTGAAAGGATCATCTTCATCAGTAGGTATGTGAATGGGATAGGCTGCCACATAATTAACCTATGGCAAGGAAGATACCATGTGCACTTTTTGAATGCTTAGAGAAGTAGGATGATTGGCTATAAAATTAGTACCAACAAATGAAAGTTGATTGATAGTCACAATCCTTACATCATGCGAGAAGCACATCACTCGAAAGAGTGTGGACACAACAACATTCATATTATAAACATAGTCTCGTACCAGGAGAAAATTGAAGTCCAAAGGGACCATCACAACCATAATGTAAATACATACAGTTTTTCCTCACAAGGTAACAAGAAACTGAGAAATGATCCCTAATTGTTGACTAGTTCTTCTCTTAAAATCTAATAGATTCAGAGCATCAGACACAAGCTGTGGGGAACCAAAATCTTGCCAAGAAGTGGAGGATATAATACTAACAAAATCTCCTTCATCTATAATAGTGTGATGGATGTTCTTATCATAAGCCTTTACCATGATATTAAAAGTAATGTAAGAAGGGAGACAAGGTTATTTCAATAGACTCCAATAAAAGACAATGGCCTATTTCCTTGGAGGGGGTTTTGTGGGAATGCGAGAAAAACCCCCTAGTTTGATAGAATCAGAAGAAATAACAAAAACCTGAGTGGTATGATCCTCACTCTCTATGGAAAAAGTACGATCAACTAAAGGTGGATCGGGTCAACCATTTTATCAACCAATGGTTTGTCAAAAACAGACTCATGGGATTCACGTTAAGAGAGAGTGGGATTGATTAGATTCAAATTCTAATCAATCACTTCATCAACTAGTGGAGGATTGGGAGAAATCTTTTAGTAATCAACCGTAAGACAAGGCTGAGAAGTTGTAAGGTTTCCTAACACTTTTGAGGCTTCATCCATATAAGGAAAAAGGTGAATAGGATTATTCCCTTCACATAACTTACATGAAAACCCTTTTTCCCATGGACCTTACTATCACTAGGCGATGATTTGTCACCAGCATGATCTCCAGAGGCTGATGAAAAACAATGATGTGAGCCTGTGGACCACACTTCTAATATATTAGGAATACCAGGGCAATATCTAAGAAGGTGGTCACCCTTACATAACATTCAAGTGAATTTAACTTTGCAGGGCTAATTGGAAGGTTCCTCCATACTAGTTTCATGGGTAGAAGTGGTTGCTTGGTTGGACCCCTGCTTATTTCGCTTCTTCTTAATATTCCTTTTATTCTTCTTCTTATCCACTTGGTTACTAACTTTGATGCTTTCACTAGATGAAGAGGAAGAAGAGGAATAAGACTGAGCATGCAGAGAAGGAAAAGGGTCAATTTTAGGATCATATTGAGGTTGATATTTTTCAGGTGGAGGAGAAATTAAATGAGAAGAAGTTTGGACATTTGGAGCCAAAGAGGTCGAAGATAACCAAACTGGAAAACCAATGGTAAATCTGGGAAGGGAAAACATTGCCATATAGGGAACACCAATATTTACAAAAGACGGAAAATGATTAGGATTCTCGTCAAAGGGGTTTCCTTGATTTGTAGACTCAGGAACTGTTGCCATTAGTCTCACCCTAAGATCTACTAAGGATTTTTTCCATGAGGAGGATGTTGTTCTACGGTCAATTAACTGATTTCAGAAATTAACAATAAGGACAAATCAAAGAGGGTAAACTAGGCATAAAAGTTTACCAAGAAACTGTGAACTATAATATACACTTTGGAGAACTAAGCACTTAACATACATGCAAGTAATATCCCCAAATGATGTGTTCAGTGTATCACGATATAGAAGGCAGCCAACTCGATTACCTATGGTGAGGATAGCAACCTACGATGGACTTACATAATATACTAGACGCTACATGGAAGTGCAATATGTAGTAGTGTTGTCTAGAGTGTTCCCATATATTTTTCATGCATGGAGATCTGTCCAATATACTCGAAGGTATGTGGAGAATGATCCTATACACTTACATATGTGGAACAAGATTTCACCCCTAGGATACGACGCTGGAAAACAACGACAACTCCTACATTTAACGATGTCAGAACATGTCTCTAACCTAAACCTCTAAGTGTTTTCATTAATGTTACAAATTCTCCTTAGGTTGATTCAATAAATTTTAATGTTCATCTTCAATTAAATTTTAGTTTTGAGGCTTACAGCGAATTTCACTTGAGTATCCTAAAATGAAAACTAATATGAAAACAAAAATCATTTTCCTTTTAACAATGAAAGGCCTAACTAAGTAGGGGAAGAAGAAATCAATCAATAGTGAAACAAACAAGTGATGCAACAATCAATCTCTATAACTTCACTTTTACAATCAAAATCAAAGCCCTATATGCAATGAATGATGTATAAGATTTTTCTTTTGGATTCCACTTAATTTTTAGATGAAAACTAAGATATTTGCCTAATCATTGATAAAAGAAACTATTTAGAATGATGACTAAAACACCAATTCTTTCAAGCACTCAATGATCAAACAATTCAGTTTGTCAATGAACTAATGACAAGAACAAAGGAAAATCTAAACAAATTCTTATCAAAAGGCACTAAAAAGCAAAAGAAAACAAGATGAAGGCTTATGAGAGACCAAGACACACTCAGGGACACCGAGAGGACCAACTGGAACAAATTTAAAGAGGGAGAAAATCACAAAAAGGAATTTTTTTGCAACAAATTGGGATCATAGCAGGTGTTGAAAGGGATAGGGTGCACTGAAACATAAGTGTAGTGAAGAATAAGGTGCACTGCAATGCACTATCTCTAGACCATAGGGTGTCATGATTAAGGAAGTCCAAGTTTCAACACAAAAAATGAAAATAAATCTCAATGAAATGTCTTCTTAGGTCTATTATTGACTGAGTATGACAGTGAAGGTCCAAAGAAGAGGTAGAAAAATCACTAAGGACAAAGAAGCCACCAAGGGCATACATTGTTTCCTCAACAAAGTCACCAGTTTGCTATGTGGAATCTATGACTGTGGATAGAAGTATCTTCCTTAGGCCTGGTGGACTGACCTAGAACAATAGAAAGAAAAAGAAGTTGATGTTTTCCTTAAAGTAAATAGATAATAGGATGAATCCTACCTGGAATCTGTTGTATGCTTTGCTCCTTCCTTGACTTGTACTCTCTAATCCTAGCTCTGATCACTATAATTAGAAGATTCACAATCTGTTATGCTCTTGACTTGCGAGAAATTCTAGAATACCAGATATGTGAAGAAATACAATCCAGAACACAGAATAAAATGAGAAAAAACAATAAGTATTTTATTATTCAGAGATAAATGCAATGTTCACTTGCCTCTTCGAGGGGGGAACCTCCAACAGAGGAGAGCTTGATTACAAATAAGACTCGATGATATTTCCCTTCTAACTACGGCTATTTATAGCTAAATGACCTCCAACAACCTAACCACTAGTGGTCCTTTGCATAACATGGGTTAACCACTTTATTTATTAATTATGGCATGTTTTCAACTAGATGTGCTCCCTTTCATAAATGTGGGTCAACCACTTTCAATTATTAATATGGGATTTATTGGCTCTTTAACTAACTATGACTATGACTCAGCCCCATTGTGTTTATTACATAAATAAAGGGGTTAGGGTTAGACCCTAACATGCCCTCCCCCATCAAAATTAGCCTTGTTCTCAAGGCTGAAGTTGTGGAAACTACTGAAGAATAGTTGTTGGTTCCCAAGTCCCATCTTCTGGATAGGTGCCTTTCCACTTAACTAGGACTTCCTTGATCGTGCGGCCACGCATATGTCTTTCATGACTATCAAGAACCTGTTTTGGTTGGATCTAGAGTGAACCTTCCTCGTCCAATTCAAGTATACTAGTTTGCATTCTGCAATTGATCCCCACCACTTTCTCGAGGCATGATACATGGAAGACTGGATGGATTTTTGAAGTTGGTGGCAAGGCCAACTTGTAGGCTACTACTCCAATGCATTGAAGTATTTGATAAGGTCCATAGAATTTTGGAGCTAATTTGTGGAAGCCCTTTCCTTTGAGTGATTTTTTCTTATATGGTTTTAACTGCAAGAATACCTAATCCCCTTCTTGAAATGGGCACTCTGAATGATGTTGGTCTACCTATTGCTTCATTTGATTCTGAGCTTGATGGAGATTATATTTGAAACAAGCTAGCATGGATGCACGATTATGTAGGAGTTGATCAACTGCTTGCACCTTAGAACATCCAGGGATATAAGAAATAGGTGAAGGTGGAAGTTGGCCATACACTGCTTCATATGGAGTCATCTTGGTGGCTTCATGATAGTTAGTATTATACCACCATTCAGCTAAAGGTAGCCATTATACCCATTGATGTTTCTTTTCTGTTTGACCATCTATTTGGGGATGATAGGTAGTACTTAGTTGGAGTTGGGTGCCTTGTAGCTTGAAACTTTCTTGCCAAAATTTGCTGGTGAAAGTTGGGTCATGATCAGACACAATGGAAGTTGGCATGCCATGCAATTGGAAGATCCAGTCCATGAAAGCTTGAGCCACCAAAGTGGGGGTAAATGGGTGGGGTAGAGTGAAAATGAGCATATTTAGAAATTTTGTCCACAACCACCATGATGACAGATTTTTGCTCGACTTTCGAACACCAATAATGAAATCCATGGAAACATTCATCAAGAGAAAGGTAGGGAGTGGCAATGGATGTAAGGTTCCTGGTAACCTTATTGTTTCTCCTTTGTGGCATTGACACACATCACATTCAACTACAAAAGTAAGAATTTCATCTTTCATGTCAATCCAAAAGAAAGAATGATGAGTACGAGCATAAGTCTTTTGAAAGCCTAAATTCCCTACAATGGGAGATGAGTGCAATTCTTCCAAAATGTGGGTTTTGAGGGTGGATTTCAGTGATATGACTACTCGACCCTTGTAGCCAATTGAGGAATTAGGATCTGCTCTCATGTTATTAATAACTTGGAAGAGAGATGGGTGTGAAAACCATTCCTTGCGGGCTTCTTCAATCCAATCTGGTATGGGAAAAGAGATTGATAACAGGGTGCTTTCATCCTCAAATTGGTGCGATAAAGCATCGGCTACGACATTTTCACGCCCTTTCTTGTAAATTATATCATAATCATATCCCAAAAATTTGGCCAACCATTTATTTTGTTGTGGTAAGGATAGACATTGCTCCAAAAATATTTGCAGGCTTTTATGGTCTGTGTGGATTTGGAAACATCACCCCAATAAGTATGGTCATCAGGTATCTACTGCATCTAAGATGGCCATCATCTCTTTCTCATAGGTAGATTTACCTAGATGTTTCCTACTTAGTTATTGGTTGGCGAAAGCCAAGGGTCGGCCTTCCTTCATTAATACAACACCAATACCATAATCAGAAGCATCATATTCAATCACAAAAGATTTGGTGAAGTCCAGTAGTGCCAATACTAGAGTGGAACACATGGCCTATTTTAGAGCCACAAATTCCTGTTTTGCTGCACCAATCCAGATAAATGATTTTTTCTTGAGAAGGTTAGTGAGGGGTCTAGCAATGCAACCATAATTGTGGAAAAATTTGCGATAGTAGCTAGTGAGACCCAAGAATCCCCTCAAACTCTTCAAGGTTTTTGGTTGGGGCCAATCTTGCATATCATGTATCTTTTTGGGATCAACCATGACACCTTGACAACCCAAAATGTGTCCCAAATACTTGACTTCTTCCACTCCAAAAGAGAACTTGGACAATTTGACAAATAATTTGTGATTCCGGAGCAGTTACAAGATCAAGTCTACATGCTGAAGAAGTTTTTCCCAGGTTAGGTTGCTGATGAGAATGTCATCAAAGAAGACAACAAATTTTCGAAGATATGGTTTTAGCAGGTGATTCGTGAGGCTTTGAAAAGTAGATGGGGCATTACAGAGACCAAATGGCATGACCAAGAATTCATAATGGCCTTCATGAGTTCAAAAAGAAATCTTGGGAATGTCTACTTCTTCATCCATATTTGGTGATAGCCAGAGCGAAGATCTAGCTTGGTAAAGAATTGAGCACCATGAAGTTCATCAAGTAGATCATCAACAACTGAAATAGGGAATTTGTCTTTGAAAATGAGCTTGTCAAGGGCCTGAAAGTTTGGACACATGCATCATTGTCCATCTTTCTTTAGCACCATGACCACTGGTGATGAATAAGGAATGATGCTAGGACGAACAACACTAGATTCAAGGAGTTCCTTGATTATTTTTTCAATTTCATTCTTTTGGGTGAAATAATATTGATATGGGCGCACATTAGGTGGTTGGGCCCCTGATACCAAAGGGATGCTATGATCATGTTCACCTCTCAAGGGTGTAAGCTCTTTAGGTTTGTCAAATACCTGTTGGTAGTGATGTAAGACCTGTCGCATCTCAGAATGAATATGAAGAGTAGTGGATTTAATGGCCTGGATGGCATTAAACTAGGCGATAACTCCATGATGGCCCTTTTTCAATAACTTTTCCATTCTATGCGAGCTTATGACAGTAGGAGCACCTTCCTAGAGTCCACGTAGTGTATGAATGTGGTAATTCTTCTTAAAGCTCATATATAACTCCTAGAAATCCATTGTGATTGGGCCCAGTGTGCAAAGCCATTCATCACCCAAGACAATGCAAAACCACCCATATTAATCACAAACATGTGGGTCTTTAGGTGGTAGTCTCCGATCTGAAGTTTAATATTTTCGTAGCGGCCTTCAAATTTCATTGTCCCACCATTAGCGATAAGGACTTTGAAATTAGAGACTTCCCATACAAAATAATGAATAGCTTCGACAACTCACTTATGGATAAAGTTATGAGTGCTGCCACTATCAATCAATACCACTACAGGACAATGTTTAAGAAAGCCTCTGATTTTGAGTGTTTGGGGCACACAGATGCCTGCCAAAGCATGTAGTAAGATAACTGGTTCATCTAGCGTAGCTGTGAAATCATTGTCATGTTGGGTTTCCTCAACTTCATCCTCTGGCCCCCCAAGGGGTGGGGCTTCCTCAGATGAGTTGTTATTAGTAACATCAATTTGAAAGAATCTTGGATCCTTACATTTATGCCCCGAGAAGTATTTTTCATCATAGTAGTAGCACAATACTTGTCTTCTTCGTTCAACCATTTCTTTTGGAGACACCTTTTGAACCTTAAGTGTTTTGGTAGGGCCCTGAGCTTGGGTGGGACACCCCTTGGCTACAAAATTTGGACGAGTAGACTGGGAAGCTAAGGCAAGTTCCACCTTGACAACCTTTTTGCAAGCATCCATCCATGTAGGTGGGTGGTGCATCCAAACATGTGCTTGGATGGCTTCTTTGAGACCAATGATGGAACACTCCAAGTAGAAGTCATCTCCTAGACCTTCCATTTTGATGGCCAATGTCTCAAAGGCTACAATGTAGTATTTTAGTGTGCCTGTCTATCGAAGCTTAGTGAGATGTCCCAAAAAATTAGATTCTCTATCAAAGTGGTCACAAAGGGCTTTTGAGAACATGTGCTATTGGGAACAGGTCCCCTAAGGTCAATTTTGGGGTTAAAAGCCCAAGTTTTTGGGCGAAAGGCCCATGTTTTGTGTAAAGAATCTAAAGTATCTACATTTTGTGGCTGCAGAGCACAAAGATGTAAAGAATTACTAAGCGTTTTCTACACTTCTTTCGTATAAGTCATGTTGGCTTTAGATATATAACCATAGTCCATAGACCATGGGATTGTATAAAAAGGGAGTCTTAGAAGAGTCTAAGGCAGTTTAGTTTAGTTCAGTTTAGTTGAGCCTTGTTATGTTTTATGCATGGGTCTATGAGAGCTAAAAGCAAAGAGTCTTAGCGTAGGAAGAGGCTCTACATTTGAGTGCACAGAGGCCAAGGGTAGAAGTCCACAGCGGAGTACATGGACCCCTGCATCTATGTGCACAGGGTAGTCAGAGTTTGTACTGGAAATCTAGATGATCAATAAAGAGAAGTATTCTGGAATTATCTATGCATTATTTTACTTCTATTATGAATGTTGTGATTATGTTATGTTGAATACTGAGGTTATGAATTAATGCTATATTGATGCGTGAATCTATGTATTTTACTTTGTCATATGAACACAAGTAAGAATGTTTTTTACGTGGAGATAACCATAATGCATGTTAAAGTTAGCCGATACTTAATCGAATCTAAGTGAATACAGAAGTAGAGTAATTGCAGAGGCATGTAAGTGCTTGATCTATCTATTTAGGGTCCGTGAAGGACGATCAAAGACTTTCACGAAGGCTTCAAGGAAGAATAAGGTATGTACTTTGATAAGCCCTAAATGGCTTATTGGCCTGCGCAAGGAAGGGTTAGGGAAAATAACTGACATCACAACCACCTCAAGGTGTGGAAAATTGGTTCCTGCATCCCCCCATACTGCTTCGGGTGAGACTTCAGTCCGCACTCCACAGATTGATGCCGAAAGGGCCAGTAGTGCAGGGATTTGCTTGGCTGCTTAATATTGAACCTAGGTCAGGGCCCATCAAGCCAAAAAATGGTTCCATTGTTGGGATTGGTATTTGCATAATGGGATGTGTGATGTTGCATCATTGGAATCCAACTAAGAAGGAGATCGAAGACTAGTTGGATAGAAAGATCCATGAATTCGCAACACAAGAAAATAGGAATCCACGATTGAAGAAAAAACAGTGGTTGGATAGATATCTATACATAGAGATTCACAAAATCTTCTTATGTTCCTTCCCAGTTAAATTATACGAGTGGATCGCAAAATTGGCAGATGGCCAAGGGAGGTGGAGGCTTGACGGTTTGATTGTCTGGACCCCGGATTTAGTGCGTAAATGGGAAGCCTCTGAAGATAAGATCATGTGTGTTGTGAATCATTGGCTCGACTATATCATAGGAGGATTTTTGATAGAGTTCGTGGTTGATACTTCGGTCAGCTACAACGAAGTAGAGCACCGCTTCTTCAAAGGGTCGCTAGGTAAGTCTTTGAAATCAGTAAATACTTGGATTAAGATGCTCTTGTGTGAAAAGAAGGATATGCAGTTACCTTGATGTTTGGGGTTACGTGAAGTGGAAGGAATTTCAGGGATAGAGGATGAAAAGGACTTGAATATAGCCTACTGATTAAGCCTCCTCTGAGTAACGAAAAAGGGGTAGCATATGCTTCTCCACTAAGCGCTATTCAGTGGGTAAGACATGGATTCCCACGAATACCTACACCACCTCCATCCTCACCTCATCCACCCACACCGTCTCCATTCTCACCTCCACCACTTACCCCCTCACCCACACCACTGCCACCTCCACCACTATTCAACATGGCAAACTCTGTAAAGCTACCTGTGTTCAAGGGTGTAGGAAATGAAGATCCAGACTAGTTTTGGTTTGTCGCAAACACTGTATGGGAAGCTCAAGGTATCACAGATGATCAAATGAAGAGAGAAACATTGGTTATTTCTTTGCAGGACCATGCTCTAACTTGGTATATTAAGTACTGCACTGATAATCTGACGTCCATGTTGGCAGATATCTAGAGTGCGCTGAATAAGGAATTTAGTGTACCTATGTCTGAGGCACAATAAATTGTGGGATTCAAAGAGATCATGATGAAGCCTAGTGAGACACCCTAAGATTTGGATCAGATATTGAAGTGCACGATCTCTGATGCCAACATGAATCTGACTAATGGGCAGCACTGCGAATGGTTTCTAGCCTCACTCCTGCCTCATCTAAGGGTTGCGCTATCACAACAGAAGATTGGGACCTAGACGAAAGCTCTGGCAATCACGATGAGATTACATGAGACACCAATGCAAGATGCTAATATCGGGGTTTAGCATATTTATGCGCAGTAGTAGAACCTTTGCCTTGAGATGAAAAGTCTAAAAAAAGACTGAACAACTTGGCCAGAGGCACACGAAGAAGTATGGTGCCTAAAGTGAAAAATACAGGGGCATGACAAAGATCACTATCTGGTTTTCATGAATTATGTTACAGCAGGGGGACCAATGCCTCTAAGGTCGGAAGCTGGAGCAGGGCCAAGTGAAGGGCTGTGCTATGGTGTGCTATCTGTCAGGTAGTTGGGAAACATGCAACCAACGATTGCCATTTGCTGCAGAAATTCATACAGACACCACAACAGCTCTTCTGCAACTTCTATCAATCTGTGGGTCACGATGAGTGCAATTGTCGGAGTTACAAATTGATGATGGATAGGACACCTACATACAAGGTGCAGGTAGAAACACGGACCCTAGACCAAGGCACTGGAGGAACGTGAGGCAAGTATTAGGGGAGTGGACGAGGTCGAGGTGGAGGAGGACTTGGTATAGGTCGAGGGTAGATTATTTTTTACAATTATGAAGGACCAAGACACTAAGCGTGAGATTGCCCAACTCCGACACGACTATCATGACATTATTGTACTCATTTTGACCATGCGATGAAGGATTTCCCTATATTGTTAGCTAAAATACGTGAGAAGGGGGCACAGCCTTAGCAACTGACTCAGAACCTGCAGATGATGAGGGCTGAGCCTCGCGCGGAAGAACCTAAGGTAAATACTGTGCTGCGGAGTGGAGTGACGACTGGTTAGGATAAGGGGAAGAAACTTGAAGAAGGCGAGTGGGTCCACAAAGCACAAAAAAAGGAGACCAGGTTTGATCTAGAATGCGCAAAAGAAAAATTTATGGAAGAAAAGAAAAGTTTCACTGAGGCCTCTACCTCAGGGAGTCAGGAGAAACTGGCTGAAGAAATGGACCCGTCCATGATTACCACACTCTTGGAGACCTACATGAAACTGCTTCGTGATAGTAAGGCTGTGAAAGGACTGCAGGAGCTGACCAATAGGTGCACTAGCAAGGAAACTGCTATTGACGGATCGCGCATAGTTAGGAAGCTTGGTAAGATTAAGGCATGAACTAGACATGAGATGAGACTCACCGTGCAGATAGGAGAATATGAAATGGACTAAGTTATCTTGGACCTAGGGTCCGACGTGAATGCTTTTCCAAAACATACATGGGAAAGAAAGGGGAGACCTATGCTACAGTGGTCTCCGATTCAGTTAAGGATGGCGAATCAGTAGAAAATCATTCCAATGGGGAGGTTACAGGGGGTAACAGTTGATATCAAAGGCACGAGCACACTATCGGATTTTGAAGTGATAGAGATTGTGGATGACAGCCATACCTACTCTGCACTTCTTAGGATCGATTGGGTTGGCCACTTACATGAATGGGGTAATTAATATAAAAAGCAAAAGATGATATTTGAGAAGAAATTGCTCCATGTAGTGGTGCCACTAGACCCTGTAGAAGGACCATGCTATACTGAATCAGTCCACGATTGTGGAAGTGATGATGATTTGGACTAGATTTACAAGATAATGGTGCTAAATTAGGATTGAGTGAATCCGATAGCAGACCAATGTATTTCATGGGACTGCGAGAGCTCCTACACATCAGATTCAGATGAAGAACAGGAGCACTGGTAGAATCGACTGCATGAAGTATCTACATTGCACTGTAAAATGATGACCAAGTTGTTGCGATGTGTATCATCAAAGGTAAGAAATATGCCTCACTATGATGGGTTAACTATTGTTGATCACTTTTTGGATGCATTTGAAAGGGAAGTACCAGAGAAGCATCGCTTCCAGGTATTGATTTGGGGGCTGCGCACTATGTCCTCAATATGGTGGGGTATGCACAAAGATATTTTTGATGATTGGCGTGAATATAGAAGGATGATGAGGGTACGCTTTGGTCATCTGAAGGTGCGACTAATAGAAAAATATGATGGGAGAAATGATCCATGCGACCATTTGGCCAAGTGGAATGAAGTGTATGGAGCAAAACCTCAACTGGAATGGGTCCATATGTTTTTTCATACCTTGGATGTTATACCAATGAATTGGTACTTGGAAATAAGACTCCCCCATGGCACCGAAGAATGGGATATTTTGCGCCAAGGATTTTTTATGATGTTCATTTTTGAGGATGGATTTGAATCTATAGACGAAGTGTTGTAGGAGGTTAAGACAGAAATTTTAGGATGCCACAAGATCCTCTAGATTTGGTTCAACCTAATTGGACCACCCAGCTGAGCCACGCATTGGAGTGTTACAATGCCACAATGGAAGAAGAAGATGAAGACTCGAGGAAGATTAATATCCCAGAGCCTGAAGGTCACTGTGAAGTTGAAGGACCACAACTAGAGAATCCAGACATAACCAAGCCACTCAAAACCAGACAGGTGAACATTGGCATGGAGGCAGAGACAAAGTTTGGAAAGATTGGGGACTATTGGGATGACGCGACATTAGATAAGATTCCCGAACTACTCCATGAATAACAGGATCTATTCGCCACGAAGTTTTCAAATATGAAGGGGATAATAGGAGACCTGGGTGTCATGAAGATCACCCTAAAACTGGACATGAAACCTGTGAAGCAAAGACCTTACCACCTCAATCCGAAGTACAAAGAAGGGGTCCACTTAGAATTAGACAAGATGCTCACGACAGGTATTATTGAACCGGTGGAAGAATCTGATTGGGTGAGCCCAATAGTGGTTCAAGAAAAGAAGCAGAACGAAGAAATAAGGGTATGCATAGATCTCAGGAAGTTGAATGATGCCTGCATGCATGATCCCTTCCCAACTCCATTCACCAATGAGGTCCTGGATAATGTTGGTGGCCAAGAAGCATATTCATTCACTGACAGGTTCTCTAGGTACCATCAGATCAATATCGCATCGGAGGATAGAAGTAAGATGACCTTCACGACTGAATGGGGATGCTTCTAGTATACAGTGATGCCTTTTGGGTTGAAGAATGCGCCAGTGATCGTTTTGCGCGTAGTCATCATGACATTCAAGGAATTCATTCATAAATTTCTGGAAGTATACTTTGACAATTGGACAATGTTTGGACTGGTAAAGCGCCATGTGGCAAGTCTACACTTGATGCTAGATACATGCTAAAGGTACCATATCATGCTAAATCTAAAGAAATGTCTATTTTGTGTCCCTTTTTGGATCTTTCTAGGCCACGTGGTATGCTGACAGGGTTTGATGGTAGACCCAGTGAAAATCACGGTCATAATCAATTTGGAGGTGCCAAGGAATGTGAAACAGCTGCGCACAACATTGGGACATATAGGATACTATAGGAAATTCATCAAGAGCTATGTCGAGATCACCGTGCGGATGGAGAAACTTCTAAAGAAGGATGTTACGTTATGTTGGAATGAAGAATGCCAGAAGAGATTGGGTGTGCTAAAGGAGAAAATGGTCACTGTGTCGATCCTAGTCTTCCCTAATTGGAAGGAGTTTCATGTGCATGTGGGTGTGTCATGTATTGCGCTGGGAGCAGTATTGACATAGGCCAGTGAAGAGGACTTGGATCATACTATAGCATTTGCAAGTAGGAAGCCATCCAAAGCTGAGAAAAATTATTCCATGACAGAGCGCGAAATATTAGATATGGTGTACACACTTCAGAAGTTCAGTCATTATTTGTTGGGCTGACATTTTAAGATGTATATAGACCATTATGCATTGAAATACCTGGTCTAAAAGCCCGTGTTGGGGGGGAATATATGCAGGTGGCTATTGTTGTTCCAGGAACATGATTTTGAAGTCATTGTGAAACCAAGACGATTGAATGCAGGACCTGATCATCTATCGCGCATTGAAACTGGCGAAGAGCCTAATAATTTGGAGGAAGGACTGCCTGATGCACAACTCTTTAAATTGTGTGTCATGGACAACCACTTTGAAGATATTATACACTTCTTGATGAAAAGTATGGCTCTGGAAGGATATACAAGCCAACAGAAGAAGGAACTGGTAGTGCACGCAACAAACTTTTCTATCATTGCAGGGCACTTGTACAAAATGGGACCAGATGAAATATTGCGATGTTATGTGCCAGAGTTTGAATGAAATAGAATCCTCTTTGAGGCTCATGGCAGAGCCATGGGAGGTCATTATGCAGGAAAAGAAACAAAGCAGAAGATTCTACATGCTGGGTTGTGGTGGCCTACCTTGCATAAGGATTCAAAATCGTATTGTAGGGCATGTGACGCATGCCAAATAACTAGTAGACCCTCACGCGGGGATGAGCTGCCGCTGAATCCGCAAATATCGCTACAGCCCTTTGAAAAGTGGGTGACTAACTTTGTAGGATCAATTCAGCCTCCAGGGAAGAAGACGGGTGCACAATACATCATCACCGTGACTGATTACTTAACCATATGGGCAGAGGTGCAACCTATGAAGGACTGTACAAGTGCAACAACAACCAAATTCATCTTTGAGTACATGCTGACAAGGTTTGGTTGTCCAAAAATTTTAATGAGTGACCATGGTACACACTTTCTTAACGAGATGATTACCACAATGACAAAGGAATTTAAGTTTTACCATCAGAAGATCACACCATATCATCTGCAGGCTAATGAGATGGTGGAAGTGTTTAATAAAATATTGGAGAGCGCGCTAACAAAGGTTTGCAATGCTCAAAGAAACCACTGGGATGTTTGTGTGCCTGTGGTGCTATGGTCTTATAGAATAACTTGCAAGAAGTTAACTAGACAAACATTGTTCATACCGGTTTATGGCAAGGAAGCTGTGATGCCGATGGAGTACATTGTACCTAGTATGTGCATAGTAGAATTTAGAGGAATGGCAGATTGTGGAGCCCTGGAGGAGAGGCTCGTGCAGCTAACAGAGCTTGAAGTAGATAGATTTCTAGATGAATTCCATCAACAAGTTCAAAAGGAATGCGAAAAGGCATGGCACGATCGACACATCAAACTATGCACCTTCAAGGTAAATGATTTAGTTTTATTATATGACAACAAGTTTGATAAGTTCGCAAGAAACTTTCAGATGCATTGGCTAGGGCCATATGCCATCAAGGAGATTACCAATGGTGGAGCAGTTCAGTTGGTAAAGTTGAATGGAGAACCATTCCCAAGGCGAGTGAATGGCATCTGATTGAAGCCATACACCAGTGATCTGGCTAGATGACTACATGATGGAAGCACAGTCTTAGCGCTCCAGCTAGTTGAAAGGAGGCGCAAGACTATAAACTACACTGTTAGGTTTGGGAGCTACGCAATTGGGGAACTACATAGAATGCAGGAATGTCACAGTGTCAGCATAAATGCGTAGGGAGATGTGCTATCCAAGAAGGGACCATGTAGGGTAGCTGGAAAGTGACCATTATGCTCACTGTTCATGACTTGACAATGGGAAAACAGCTAAATGGAGCGGGGGGGTGGCATTTAAGTCAGAATCTAAAGGAAAACCTGTGAAAATCTGTCACCAATCCGGCATTTATGAACGAATTTTGGGGGAACAATCGGATTTGAATTTGAAAATGCTTATAAATTACACGTGGCTGCCCAGCGAAAAGAACTTTCCATTTTGAGAATTGAGGTGTTGAGCTCTTTGGTGCGTATTGAACCGTGAGTACTTTGAAGCTTTGATAGCGAGTTCAACGTTTGGGAAGTTGCCAAAGGAGATGCAGGAGTCATTGTCTAGTATCATGTCAGCACCCGCAGAAACTGTGATCGCTGGAGAAGCAACAAAAACTGAGGGAACTACCCCAGAAGTAGCAATGTCAATTGAGGGAGCTACCCGAGAGGTTGTGAGCATTGAAGTTCCAACAGAAGTCCCTAAATCACCGAGGTCACCCAGGCTAAGGCCTATGCTGACCAAAGAGGGTCCAAAAACAAAGAAACATAAGTAGAAAGTGCCATAGCTAGTGCACACATCACCCAAAAAGCAACAGTAGAAGGAAAAGCCCACCGTGCAGGAGAAGGGAAAGATAATTGACCTAGAGCCTAAAGAGGATGTTGAAGAAATCCATATGGATGAGGAAGACATTGACATGGGAGCGAAGGACGTTGACATTGAGGGCTCTGACCCTATCTCTAAGTTGCCTGAGTATATTCCTCCATGCAGAGGCAAGACAAAGGTTCCGAGGGACATTAATGAAAGCAATGTCACGCTGCATACACCCTTTCTTCCCAATAAAATCATATTTGAAGGACCACGCCCCAACATTTAAAATTGGATGATTAGGATTTGGTTGATATGGAGCGCTTTCCCCACTTAGCCACAAATCAACTCATTCACTGCATCTTCTATAAAGACTCTGGTGTGACCACGCTGGAGCCAAGAAAGTGAGTAAAAGGGGTGAATAAGGCTGTTTTGTTAAACATTTTGTGGGTACTTCATTACAATCGCACGGCCATAACCATGAGAGTGATCAAGCAATTGTTGTGCTTGGTGCATGATGGGTGCCTGTGGCTAGAGGAGTTGATGTCAATCACTGACATGCTAATCCATAGGATCACTCGGCTTCTGCACGTAGGAGAAAATCTGGCCATGGCATTTGGCAGATAGATAGGTGAGCACAAACTCACCAAAGTAATGAAGGATAAATTTTAGCTCGCTAAGAAGCTGCACGACTACTCTATCACTAGCATAACCAATCCCGTGGTCAAGGTAGTCGCTTAGATCTTGGTAGGAAAGATTATGAGGAAGTGTCACACGGATGAAGTGTCAAAACTAGTAGTGTCATTAGTAGCCCAGTGCGCGGAGGGTGTCCAGTTCAATTGGGTGCACTACCTCTACAGCAAGTTCCTCATGAACTGCAGAGAGATGTAGGATCAAAGCAAAACATTTCACTATGCATGGTTGTTGTTGTCCATAGTGCTGATCACGTGAGAGTTACCAGAGGATATTCAGTTTTCTCTGATCATGTAGGACCTACTAGAAGAGGTGAATTTCACTTCACTCTAGGCTACGAAGGACCCCCAAAGGGTCAAGGACATCAATATCTTTTGGATCTTGATGGAGATGAATATCCACATGGCCATCAACTACAAGTTGCAGTTGTCACCGATAGTTTATGATCAGCTGACAGAGTATGTGGAGTTCAAGGTAGACTTCCACAGGTCTCCATGCGCGCACTGAAGGATCTTGAATAAAAGTGGTATGACCTTACATACCTGGCCATAGAGGATTTGATTGCAGCAGTCCTTGACTGCTGGCCAATGGATTGGCACATCGCTTCGGACTTAATAGTTAGGTCTAGCAAGTATGCAATGCAACGAAAAAAGAAAGAGGTCAGGCTGAATATGGAACAATTGGCCAGGAAAAGGAAGAAGGAGGCTGAGGATAAAACCAAGGTGGAGCGCACTGCCATGAAGAAAATAGGAGGATAGGAAGAAGAGAAGGAGTGTGACTCTAACAGGAGTCAGAAGTCACCTTCCCTGGAGACAAAGGAGGAAGAACAACAGTCAGAGAGAGTAGTGAGAGGCAACTATTAAGGATGCCATTGTAGCCATAGATAGTGCAGTAAAGGATTTCACTGCACTCTTTGAGCAGTCGCTCGAAGTAGTCACCAACTTACAAGAGGATCCCAACATGCAGAGGCTAGAAACAGAGGCGCGGGAGTTGCAGCAACAATATTGCGAGGTTAAAGCGATAGTGCACACTGTCGCCATTACCCAAAGGCTAGCAATGCTGCAGGAAGAAAAGGTGCTGAAGGAGTAGGTGGACACAGCACAGCACAGGGAAGCATTATTGAAGGCTCAATTGAAGCCTTAGTTAGACAAATCATATGTGCTCATGACCACCATTAAAGGAACATTGGCTAGTCTACTGGAAACGTAGCAGAAGGTACAAGTAGATGGCATAGGGCCAGTGACGGAGCAGCTGGTCGACCAGATGAAGTAGGTGACAACACAGTGCACTACCAAAGTCGTAGTGGTAAAAGTGGAGCTGGGAGGTCTTCGTGATAGGATCTCTAAGCCAGTAGAGTGACTCGAGGGTGAGTCACTAGATTTGTGTTGGGGGCTTCTTGGGAACGGGTCCCTTGGGGTCAATTTTGGGGTTAAAAGCCCAAGTTTTGGGGCTAAAGGCCAAAGTTTTGTGTAAAGAATGTAAAGTATCTGCATTTTGTGGCTATGTAGCGTGAAGATGTAAAGGGTTACTAAGGGTTTTCCACCCTTCTTTTGTATAAGTCATGTCAGCCTTAAAGATCTACCCATGGTCTGTGAACCATGGGATTGTATAAAAATGGAGTCTTAGAAGAGTCTAAGGCAGTTCAGTTCAGTTGAGTCTTGTTATGTTTTATGAATGGGTCTGTAAGAGCTAAAAGCGAAGTGTCTTAGCGTAGGAAGAGGCTTTGTAGCTGAGTGTGCACAGGCCTAGGGTAGAAGTCCGCATCTATGTCAGTTTGTATTGGAAATCTAGATTATCAATAAAGAGAAGTATTCTGGAATTACCTGTGTATGTGTTATTTTACTTCTGTTATGAATGTTGTGATTATATTATGTTGAACATTGAGGTTATGAATTAATGCTATATTGATGCGCAAACCTATGTATTTTACTTTTTCATATGAACACAAATAAGAATATCTGTCTAGGCGAAGATCACTATTATGCATGTTAAATTTAATCAATACTTAAGTGAATCTGAGTGAATATAGAAGTAGAATAATTGTAGAGGCACGTAAGTGCTTGATCTATCTATTTATGGTCCGTGAAGGACAATCAAAGACTTTCACAGAGGCTTCGAGGATGAATAAGAGACATACTCTGATAAGCCCTAAAGGGCTTATCGGACTGTGCAAGGAAGGGTTAGGGAAAATAACAAACATCACAACCATCTCAAGGTGCAGAAACTTGGTTCCTGCATCCCCCCATACTGCTTCAGGTGAGACTTCAGTCTATGCTCCATGGATTGATGCTGAAAGGGCCAATAGTGTAGGGATTTGCTTGGCTTCTTAATGCTGAACCTGGGTCAAGGCCCATCAAGCCAACATGTGCCAAGTTATGTTCCCGGGATAGCATTTCAGATGCCACTACCACCATTGCCATCTCTCTTTGTCCAAGTAAAGGGATTCCACATGTAGTTTAGTTTGATCATTATAGATATCATTAAGGGTGAAATATTGTTCCATTTGTAATACCCATACTATTGATTAGAGCCATCAAATTTATACATGTCCAGCTTGGGTGGTCAAGGGTGGGAATGTTAGTGATTTCCATGGAAGTGAATATGATGGCTAGATTCTCCTTCGAGGTGTTCAGTAATACTATTTGTGAATAGTGCAAGCACTTTTGCAATTTTGTCCAATTGGTCCTTGAACTCATCCAACCTTGTTTCAAGATGCTTGATCTTTTCATTGGCCATGACTTGAGCTCTGGTTTCTACCATACACAGATCTCGGTTACTTGAAGTCACTTTGAAAGAATTTGGGACCGCCAGAAAATTGAGGCTGACAAGTGAATGGTACCACTATGATAATCTCATCATCCTGAATCTAATGGACTAAACTACGAAAGGACCTTTACTCCCCACGGATCAATACTACAGTGGCCGAATTCCAGAAAAACTTGATCCTACCCAATGTCCTGCGAAAATCTGGCTCGGACTATAGTAGCAACAGGCCTCACTGCATAAAGAGTCGGATTTGCCTGTGAAACCCCAACTATTGAAAGTAAGTTTCACTACGGCGACAGAACCCCAAACGTTAGATCTGATTGGTGCGGTGGCAGTAGAACCCCAACAGCTAGATCTGAATTGTACTATAGAGGTAGAACCCCAACTGCTAGATTTGATCTGGAAGATAAGATAATGGGCGATCTTTAGAAAGAAGAGGGACCTATGGTCATAGAGGAGTGTCAGGTGCTACAAATCACAATATACATAAGGGTCCAACAATAGTACTTGGCCCAATCTTTCAGGTGCTAACTAAGGAGGTTCAACCATACCCTCAGCTATACTACCTGACTACCCTATCGTACATGCAAGTAATCTCCTCGAATGTTGTTCTCAGTGTATTGTAGCAACAAGATGGCCGATGGATTATCTAAGGCGAGGTTTCAGGTGTTCCTAGGGTGCTTCCAATATACCCAAAGGGTTCGTGGAAGTGCAGTCCATGCACGGTTCTGTCTAATGCACTACTACTCGAAGGGGTACCCACAGGGGTTATAAGGGATTCCAATAAGTGTGACCACCTCTTTTATTTCCTATGTGCATGCCTCCCCAAATCTGTAGGTTTATGCACTCAACGAATGATCTTGTGGTTTAAAGACGTCGAAACATATCTCTAGCCTAAAAAAAATGCGAAAATTGGAGGTACAACCGGCCCTGAAAAGTGCTCTGATACCACTTGTTATGCTCTTGACCCGCAAAAAATTCCAAAATACCATATATGCGAAGAAACACAACCCAGAATATAGAATAAAATGAGAAATAATAGCAAGTATTTTATTATTCAGAGATAGATGCAATGTTCACTTGCCTCTTTGAGGGGACAACCTCCAGCAGAGCAGAACTCGATTACGTATAAGACTCGATGATATTTCCCTTCTAACTATGACTATTTATAGCTAAATGACCTCCAACAACCTAATGACTAGTGGTCCTTTGCATAACATGGGTTAACCACTTTATTTATTATGGCCCATTTGCAACCAAATATTGTCCCTTTCTTAAATGTGGGTCAAGCACTTAGAATTATTAATACGGGATTTATTGACTCTTTAACTAACTATGACTATGACTCAGCCCCATTGGGTTTATTACATAAATAAAGGGGTTAGGGTTTGACCCTAACACAATCAGACAACATGGGCCAACAATCGACAAGATCTATATATCATCATCTAATCACTTTATTCAATAGATCGACATGGTATTGAAATACATGAAACCATAACATCATATATAGGAAACCAAAGAAATATTTTCATTAATAGAAATGGAGTGAGTTACAAAAAAAAATAAGTGTTGATATTATAGAAGAGATCCTCTAGGTTGACTTGTCCTTTCCTTTCCATAAATTTCACCTCTAGTCACCCTAATGCATGGAAGAATAGCTCTCACAATGGCAACATAAGGGTAGAATCAATCTCCAAAAGCCAACCCCTTGCCTATGGATGGTTGTAAATATATAGATGAGGGAGGTATTGCATGAATTCTTATCCTTTTACTAATATAGGCTTGATATCCAATATTTATGGGAGGATGAGTTCAAGGGATAAGGGATGAAACCTCCAACATAGGATAGGACATGATTCAAGACTTTTATCAAAGGTAAATAGTTACAACAGGTCCTGGAAGCTTCATAGTGTTTTTTTTTGTTTTCCTAAATTTCTAGAATCAACGCACCCCCAACATAGGGAAACTTGTAGGTGATCAACGTAGGCCTGGAGTAGGACAACCTGGTAGTCAATGAAATCAAATGAGAGGCCAAGGTGTGTTGGGCCTAAAAATGACTGAAATAAAGTAGTTTTAGGAAGAAACTAAGGGATATGAGAAAGGCATACTTAGGGATTTCTGTAGGGAGGATGACCAAGTGTTCAAAGGATGTGAATAATCCTATTTGAAGGCCTATTGAATATATGTGACAAAATGGCCTATAACAGTTATAATCCTTGGATATAACTAGATTAGTATATTACAAAATGGCTTTGTGACATCCCAAAAAAATTAACAGAAGGTAGGCTATGCCCAACCAATGACCTACCATTTGCCAAAATATGTGTGAAACTTGTTGCTGAGGGAAAAATAAAGAGGGTTGACATCATTTCCATCACGAAAACTCAATGTCACTTTACACTACAGCTCAACAGACATCAACTTGTAAATTTATGATAGGTCTACACATCTTCATTTGTACAATCCCCAGGTTTAGCAATTCCTCTCCCCATGGAGAACATGTTCATGCAACATTGTTCTCATGTCGCAGGTTCAAAACCCTAGGATATCCATGCCCACCGCCACCAATGACCATTTGGGGTTGAACTTGCATCCATTAAGGTACAAAGGATTCTTTCAACCTCGATCTTTGCAATGAATTCATAAGCTCCACTATTGGTTGCTGCAAGGAACTAGTATCAGATAATATCATAAGCATTGGTCTTTCCAACCATATTGAGGCTTCATAACACATTGAAGCAATTCTCTCTACATGAATATGAGGTCTAGATATTTTTCTATCAAGAAAAACCTTTTTAATACCAACTATGTAAGTATTAGACCAATCAGGCTTAGGTGACAAAGGCGAAGATGTAGATGGTGAGAACAAGGGAGATAGAGGTGGAGGTGACTGAGAATTCCCCAACCAATGTAAAAGTTGGGGAAGACATTAAATATCTGCTAGGGGGCTTGAAATCACAACACCAGGTGCCTGTCGAAGCGTTGATTTATCATAAGATCTTATTTTTCCCATGGAAAATACCTCCAAATAACCTTCTAAAAACCAAAATAACTTTCCCCCTTCCTTAGAAATGTAGAAATTGGCTGCCAAGTTTCACTAGAGAAACAATGGGAGTAATGATACTAACATGATAACTAGTCAAAACTTACTATAATGAAACTTTGATTTTTCAATCATAAAGAGATAATCACTAAAATGAAATTTGAGCAATTAGGTTGAAGAATTTTGAATTTTTTTGTTTTTAGTAGTTATTGATTGATGCATAATTATTTTTTAGTAATTATTGACTTAGGTGGTAGAAATGCCATAATTTTTTTCCAATAAGAAAAAAATCATCATTTTTGAATTAATTAATGCAAAGTTGAAATTTACATCATCTAACATATATTAAATTTACTTCACATCTATGACTTGATATTATAATATGCACAACATCTAATGTTCAAGCGAGCCTAGTATTACTATGTCCATAATGTATGCTCATACTAGATAAACAACTTGATTTCCAAGTTAAAAAATAGCATCATAAGTTCAATGGATATGACCCTAATAATAAAAAATATAGATATCCATGAAAATTTAAGTCTTTAACTAAAGGAAATGCATCCTCTACTAATTAACCAACAGTTCTCCTTATAATTATTTTTCATAATGTATTTGACCCAACTATAAGACCACTCCCATTTTGGATAATTTTTCAGCCTTTGAATAGAATTCCCTATGGATGTGATCAAAGGATATAACCTTGAATATTCTAATTAACTCCATAAGTATAATCATCCACTAATCCAATAAAGAAGTGTTTAAGGAAGTATAACCTTTGAATCCCCTATCACTTGTAAGTTTAGATTTCCAAAGTGATGCAATTAAAATGACTAACATAAACAACTAATTTGTATTATTGGAGTACTTTTTATGTAGTTGTATTTTTGTTCCTAGACTAAATTAGTCATTAATGTTAGTCATTTTTAATTGTATTACTTATTTTCTAGTTGTATATTTTAACCCGGGACTAAATTAGTCTTTTATGTTAGTCATTTTTAGTTCAGTCACTTAAGCTCAGTTTTGGTAGTATTTTACTGGGAAAAGCTAAGACGACTAACATTTTTAGTCACTTAGTCACTAATTTCATCATTTTATACTAGTGTATACCCTTGTCACTAGAAATATGAAATGAAAATAGTACACACCCCTTTCTGTGATTGTGCTTGGCTTGCATAGTTGTAATCATCCTCACTGATGTAGGATTCTTCTTTCCTTGCAAGATTCTCTTTTCCCCATTATCATCTAGGCACTCAATAGCCTTGTCATAGAAATATAATTTGGTCCTGTGGAGGTATAACCAATCCATACCCAAAATCATACTATATGACCCCAATGGAAGCACATTTAGATGTGTTTTTGTAGGCATACCATTCAGCTCAAATGCACAAGCTCTTACCCAGTGATGAACTCTCTTCTTAGTACCTGATGAGTGGCAGTATTGCAGCAAGGATGTTGCAACTCCTGGGCTACTATATTTACTTATCAACCCGGAGTTCGTACAAACTTGGAGGCGACAGTGATGTATGCACAAGTAAAAGTGATGGTTCTACCTATTGTCACTGTTCAGCTGACAAGATACTACTGGGGTTCCAAGCCAGACTTCTATGGAGTCAGAAGAAGCTTGATGCTTTGATGGAAAAAAGGTAAATCTAATCTAAGAGAGAGTTACTCTACTACAATAATGGAGAAGGTCGACATGTAATGCTAAATCACACCATTCCATAATTAACCATTTAAGAAGCTATGCTAGGTAGAAATGCTAGATCAACATGAAACAAATGCTACTATCTAAGTTGTAGAAGTAAGAAGCATCAAACAACACTAATGTGCAAGTAAAGAGACTGAACTAAATCTGTTTTTTCTTTTTTGTCTTTTTATGCAAAATCAAGTATGCAAACTAATTGCTTCTGTGGATGTGGCAAGTGAATTTAGGATGTTTGAGGATGGCTGGAAGGGTTATGAAATGGTTGGATGGTGTGGAGGACCCCTGGGAGGATTTTGGTGACTTCCTAGAGGTTTTCCATCAATTCAGCCTTAAAACAGGCCATTTCAGGAAAACCTACAGGATGTACTAGAAACCTACAGGATGATCATGTAGGAATTATAATGAACCTCCAGGATATGGCCGAGAGAAAAATGTGAGGCGTTGGAGGTGATGGGAGGCCTAGGAAAGGTGTGTGATGGGTGGAATGGAGTAGGAGAAGGTCTAGGATCACTCAAAAGTAAATATCCAAGATAGTAGATGGTTGGATTCGCTCAATGTGCTTGGAAGGATTTCTATGAAAAATGATGAAAAACTAGTGAAGATGATGGTGAAATCAAGGGATGGCTAAGGTGGATGGAGTGGAAGGTGGCTGCTAGCTATGAAGTCTTAGTCTCCTCCTGAATCAACTTCTTTTCATAAAACATGTGTGTCTTCCAAAAAGCTATGCAAACAAGATACATTTTCATATACTAGAAAAGCATAATTAATGGATTAACTGCCTACACTATGCATAAAGAAAGTTGCTAAGAGGAATGAAAGCATGGATGAGATCTACTTCATAAATAAATATGAAAAATATGAAAATGGAAATCTATATTGCAAAACTAACCAAATACTAATTTAAAGAAAAAAAACTCCAAAGCTCACAAAAGAACTAGAAATCTGTGTTTTTGGGGCTGCTTAAGGGTCCCATGCCCAAGTCAAGATCCCAGAGGGAGGAAGTGAGGCTGAGACACCTGTTGACAACCTTGTGGTGATCCATTTTATCCTTGCTAACCTGCTACTTAAAGTAAGGCACAAATGGAAGCAAACTAAATAACAACCAATCTAATCTACACTACTTGTAATGGAAATACATCTAAAAGCAACTTAACAATGAAGCTATGCAACTACACTAAACATAAATGTACAAAAAAAGAGGAGCCTTGGCTGCTAGGTTTGGGACCTAACCCAAGAGCTTCAGCCCTTTGATTTAACTTAGTTTTGGCTCAAAACGAAACTCATTCTAATTACCAAAACAACAAATTACATCAATAGAACTTTCACTAGTATTGTAGCTCGAAAATAGCTTAGAGTTTTACAATAAAAATCTGAATCGTAGTGACGTCCTAAGCCTCTCTACTTATACAACTGAAGTCCCCTACAACTTCCTTAAAATTAGGGAGGCTCGGCTCCCAAACTCAAGATAAACTGGTGCTTTGTCTCTCACTTGCTTGACTACCTTCTAATCCTCATGATTTGGCTATTTGCACTCCGAGCTGATGTGATGAATGGAGGAATATTCGAATCAAGGAGTAGTAAATGAGGAGGAGTCACCTCCTACAATCCCTCTCCCTTTTCCCATTTGATTTTTGACCTTAGTCTTTGCAAAAATTCCTTGATTTTCTCTTTTAATCCTGCATTCAATGCATATTAGTCCTCATAAACAAAATATAATAAAAAACATGTAATAAGTTATGATAAAAGTTGGTTTGACTAAGCTAAGAGGTGAATTAAGGCCCATATAATTACCCAATGATGAGGCTTATTAGTACCTTTAGCCAACTGTGCCAACCAAGAATCGGCATGCACTTATTTTCTCAAAGCACACTTATCCACTAGGTCAGGATTAACATAAGTATAATTAGATCCAGGGTCAATAAAAATAGAAACAACTTAACCAAAAAGCTTACCTTCCATGTTAATAATGGATGCATGATGATCTTCCTGCTTGTTGTTGTTGGCTTATATGGGCCTAACCTAGGTTCAGAAGAATTATTTAGGCAAACAAATCCTGCAGCTACTGGCCCTTTCAGCAATAGCCCGCGAAGTGCGGACTAAGGTCTCACCCAAGGTAGCAGGGGAGGGTGCTGGAACCATGTTTCTGCACCCTTGGGATTTCTAGATGTGGTCTGAGAGGTTTGCGTGCCGTCTTGTAGCTTCGCGCAGCGCTAGATCCGCACAGATCTAGATAATCTTAAATTTCTCTTACTGCGTTGATTACAGATCTAATTTATTCGATTAAGTATTATAACCAGATCTATTTAGAGAGGTATTTAAGAAAACATTTACTTCTTTCATTTAGTTCACATATTAAGATTAAACCCGATTCACAAGTACTCATTAAGCATATGCGCGCAGATAAAAATAGTTTCATTAACCATAAAAGAACAGAGTTGCGATAGTTCAGAATTAACACAAAATTCAGAAGAAACTTATATTTATTTCCACTTATCACGCTTACATCCAGATCTACCCTGCGCACTCAGCTACAAGGGTCCACGCACACAACTACGGACTCTTCCGGGCCTCTATGCACACAGTTGTAGAGCCTCTATCCTCTACCCAAGCCCTGACTCGGACTTACAGACGCTCTCAGAATGCTCTTCTTAGACACCCATTACATTTCAGATCTCCCAAAATCATACCCAACACTTAGCTACTCTACCCATAGAGCCTTGCTCTATTTATACCTTTCCATGGACCACAATCCATAAGCGGGCTGACTCAACTTACATTTCTTTACATTATGTTTGGGTGGACTAACCTTTTGACTTTGACTTATTACAAATCGCGCTCCGCGCATCTCACGAAGTCTTTACCCTACTCTTACCCAAAATTTTGGGCTTCGTGCCCCATACCCATTGCATGGGGCTTCCACTACCCAACAGTCCCTCAAGACAATCATTGTGACTCGTCCCGAGTCACTCAGCTAGTGCGTCCAACTTTGTGCGGAGATCGGTCAGTAGCTTCTATGCGTCGCTTGTGCTAGCAGCAAACTCTTCCATCATGTGCTACATCCGTTCCACATGTGTTGCCAACACCTCAGTCCCTGTCTTGACTATCTCCATAGTGGCATACTCAGCCTACATGTGGGCTACCTTATGATCTATGGTGGTTGAAACCGCAAATGCCTCATTGAGCCACGGTTGAAGATGGGCTTTAACCACTGCTTCCTTTTGTCTAGTGGAATTTGCTTGGATTTTCATGTCCTGCACCTCCCTCATCTTAGCCAAGTGCTACATGATAGCAACGGTCTACACGGTCCCTTTGACCTGATCATAAGCTTGTTGGAGCTCCCGAGCCTCGGATTCCAATTGACAAAGTGTTGGATCCTCCTAAAGGGTTGACTTCTTTGATATATGTGGGAGAGTCTTCGGCTTCTGTATCGTTGTCAATCATAACAGATTTACCTTTTTCCTCCATTGTGAACTTGCCAAAGTGCAGGTGTCGTGGCGACCTCCTTACTGATTCTGGGATCTGAGGGTCCTTCCTAGTCCTCAGTGTCCGAGGCAATTTCGGGAGCTTGGCTGGCTGCGACAATGCTTGCTGCAGGTTATCGGTGGTAGGACTGTATGCTTTGCAGATTGCTTCCTGGTAGTGCTTCGGCAATGCCTTAAACCATAGAATTTCTTCGGATTTCTCGTCACTCATCGTGCACTTACTCCTAACCCACGACGACTTTCTGGTAGGATGGTAAGATGTGGTGATGTGATCCTTACTATGATTATATAAGATTCGGAAATTAATATTGGCTGCTTGCCCTTGCAGCAACTCATCAATATGATTTCGGTGGTTATTCTTCTGCCTTAATTTCTTGTCGCTTGCTTCATGGTGCTTTAAATGGGTCATCATGTCATGAACAGTACCTGCAATGGTCGCTTTCCACCTTTTCTTCGCAGCCGCGAAACCCTAGGATTGTAATTGTAGTTTTTGTGTGTATGATGAGGTCATATCGCGCAACTTCGCAGCAGCCTGGTTTATAGTCTCATGCCCTCTTTCAACTACGGGGAGCGCTGGGACTAGACCTCCTACAGATAGTCAGGTGGGAAAACCCCTCATGTGGATCTTCCATTTCCCGACTAGCCCGCACTGCGAGCACCTTTTGTGTTCCCTTGATTCTGCTAACAGGTTGCGATGTGTGTGGTCTTATCCTTTCAAGTGCCAGTGCAACCATGCTAGCGGGGTCGTTGCTTACGGCAGGGTAGGAGAGCCAACCCTGCCTGATTCCTTTGTTCACTCCACTGTGTGACCCGTGTAGGCGATTTCTATCTGCAATTTGGTAATAGCTTTATCCAGCTTCGCACATTATGTACAGAGTCTGGCCCTTATTTCTTCTAACTTACCCAGCTACACCTTACCGCACCAAACGACTACCCAAAGCTGCTGAATTCTCTCATGGATAGTGTCACTACTAAGGTGAGATGTATCCAAGAGGCTTCCATGTCCAGCCGTGCAAACCTTCATTCTACGCAGATCTGGTTGGGTTGATGGTCACCTAGTATGCATTCGGACCCTTCGTCGTTGATGACCAACTGTTCTTCCAATGCGTACCTGGAACCGCTTCCTAGATCTTGGCATCCACGGCCCCCTGGTATGCGCAACTTGTTTTTTGACCCATCATGTTGCTCGTGTGCTATGTCCATCATGCCGCGCTGGACGAGCTGCCCTTTGTCAGTGGCAGCACTATCTACTAATTGTTTTCTCTCCTCAGTAGTTACGTGTCGCAGTGACAGAATCATATTGCAGTTAAGCGTCGTAATTTTCTACAAGCAGTTCTGCCATCGTTCAGTCTCCTCCTCGGAATCCATTGTGCAAGTGCTATTGCATTCCCACAAGGTTCTTCCACCATCCACATGATGCCCCTGATCCTAGTCCCACACTGTTATCTGATAGATTCAATCTAGCTCCTCATCACTGTCCTCATCACGCATGGGTTCGGTGTAGCATTCTCCTTCTGCTGGGTCCAATAGAACTACCACTCGTAGTGACTTCTTTTTGAACGTCATTTTCCTTCTCTTTAAGTTAATAATCCCCTTCATGTTCGTTGCCCAATTAATTCCGAGCAATGTCAAGTAAGGATTACTATCATCAACAATCTCTATAACTTCAAAATTGGTCGACGTACTTACACCGTCAATATCCACAATCACTCCTTGTAGTTGACCCATTGGTAAGATATTTTGTTGGTTAGCCATTCATAACTAGATCGGGGACCATTGTAGTGTAGGCTTGCCCATGCACTCCCATGTCTATTTAGGTAATACGTTCGCATCCAAGCCTAAGTCCAAGATGACCTGATCCATTTCATATTCACCGATTTGTGTTGTCCATCTCATTTCTCGTCCAGTGTGCAGAGCATGTATTCCTATTTTTCGGACTACCTGTGGTTCGCTGGATCCGGTGCACCTGGTGATCAGTTCTTGCAATCCTTGAATGGCCTTACTATCACACAGTAGTTTCATGCAAGTTTCGAGAAAGGTCGTAATCATGGAGGGG
The DNA here is from genome assembly GCA_031772625.1 of Pinus tabuliformis. Lineage (NCBI taxonomy): Eukaryota > Viridiplantae > Streptophyta > Pinopsida > Pinales > Pinaceae > Pinus > Pinus tabuliformis. Next base: position 266,922,253 of record CM062811.1, read on the forward strand.
TCCAACCCTGACTCCACTTGATCCCTTCTGATTGGGGTAGAAGCTCCTACATCACCCCGCTGAGCTTCCCTCGGGATTGTCCTTTCCTATTCTGGCTCAGAGTCATGGGACTTTGTAGTTATATCATACCCCTTACATCCTTCTTGTGGATGACCTCCTATAGTTGCACCACTTCTTAATACCATATTTATACGGGGATCCTCTTCGCGAGGCTCTACTCGCATCATCTAAATATTATGGGTTGGTGGAGGTTGGAGTGCTCCCTTTTTGCGTAGTTGGGAAATCAAGGTAGGACAATCTACCATTTCATGATCAAATTGTTCACAGTAGGGGCACGAATTTCTGGTCGGGTTAGTGCAGTCGCAAGCGTAGTGTCCCAGTCCACCACAATTATAACATATTAATGATCTGTGGTCCTACCCAAGCCCCATTCCTCTTCCTCGGTCGTATCCTTGAAATCCTCCCCATGCTTCAGTCTACATTCGGTAAGCTGAGGTTCTTTCTATCATTAAGTCATAACTTTGACACGTTCGCTCATCATGTCCCACTGATCAACAGAAGTTACAATACAACTCCTGTAGGATCCAGGTATAATTTTGTAGTAGGTGGCAGTTATCTGTTGCATGTTTCCCACCCACCTGACAAATCACACACCAGAGCACAGGCGCAGCACTTGGCCTTGCATGTACCTCTACTTTTAACGGTATCAGGCCTCCCCCGCAAGATAGTTCGCAAAGACAAGGCAATGGTCCTTATCGTGCGCTTGTCTCTTGCATTTAACACATCTCTTTTCCATACGTACCTCCGGTCGGGATACCCTTTCTTGCTTCAAGCTCTGTAGTTCTAAACTCAAGTTTTGAAGTTGTGTGTGGATTTTCTGAACTCCCAACCCTAGGTCTAGTATTGGGGTCTCGTGTATCCTCATTGCTGTCTCTAGTGCCTTGGTTTGGGTTGAGATCTTTTGTTGTGAGAGGGTCATCCTCAGGTGTGGTGTCAATGATGCCACAAACCATGCGCAGTGTTGTTCATCTGTCAGTGTCATGTTGGCCTCACAGATAACACTTTTCAACCTCTGATCCAAATCCCACGAAGTTTCTCCAGGCATCATTACAATCTCTTTGAACCCAATAACCAACTGGGCCCTTGACTTTGGGTGCCCGAATTCCTTATTTAGCACCTCCTGGATTGTGGTAATACCTTCAGTTGGATGATCACTTGAATACTTCATGTACTAAGTTAGTGTGCGGTCCTGAAACGCACTAACTAGGGTAGCCTTCTTGATGTTATCATCTGTGATACCCTGAGCGTCCCATACAGATTTAATCATAAACCAGAATCGTCCTGGATCCTCATTCCCCACACCTTTAAATATCGACATCTTATTTGAACTTTCCATCCCGATCTTTGAGGTTGTTGGAGTTGGGGGTGGGGTTGGTGTTAGAGTGGATGGATTTGATGTAGGTGAGGCAGGTGATGGCATGGTCAGAGGTGGTATTAGGGGGAAGCGCTCTATGATCAACCAGACCGCACTTCCTGGTGAGAACCTCGTGAGTTCTTCCTCGCTTTCCCAGGAATTGGAAACTAACGGACTGTTCTCTACTCCTCCTGTTCCACGGTACCCTCTTCCACTCCATGTTACTCCAGACATTAAGCAACGTGCATAGCCTATTTTTCACATAACAACATCTTAATCCACGTATTCAATGATTTGATATACCTACCTCGTGGTCCTTGAAGGAATCGCCTTTCCGCCTCGCTATAGCTCACGGTGGTATTTATCGCAAACTCAGTGATAAATCCTCCTATTACCCGATTCAGCCAATGATCTACTACGCACGCGATCTTATCCTCGGTGGATTCTAGCTGGCACACCAATTCTAGAGTCCACACAATAGGATGGTCCAATTTGCACCTTCCCTCATTGTCAGCTAGCCTTGCGATCCACTCATATAGCTCTACTGAGAATGACACAAAGAAGATCTCGTGAATGTCTATGAATATATACCAGTCCAGTCAATCTTCTTTTGATATTCACGGGTTTTTGTTTTCCTGAACTGCAAACTCGTGGAATTTCAGATCCCACCACTCTTCAATCTCTTTCTTTGTAGGGTTCCAGTGTTCCCACATCAGACACCCCTTAGGCAGATCACATTCCCAGCAACAAAACCATTTGTTGGTTTATATGGGCCTAACCCAGGTTTGGAAGAATTATTTAGCCAAACAAATCCCGTAGCTACCAGCCCTTTCGGCAACAACCCGCGAAGTGCGGACTAAGGTCTCACTCGAGGTAGTAGGGGAGGGTGCTGGAACTAGGTTTCTGCACCCTTGGGATGTCTAGATGTGGTTTGAGAGGTTTGCGCGCCATTCTATAGCTTTGCGTGGCGCTAGATCCACAAATCTAGATAATCTTAACTTTCTCTTACCACACTGATTACAGGTCTAATTTATTAGATTAAGTATTATAGCCCAGATCTATTTAGAGATGTCTTTAAGCAAACGTTTACTTCTTTCATTTAGTTCGCATATTAAGATTAAACTTGATTCACAAGTACTCAATAAGAATATGCACGCAGATCAAAACAGTTTCATTAACCATAAAAGAACAGAGTTGTGATAGTTCAGAATTAACACAAAATTTAGAAGAAACTTATCTTTATTTCAACTTATCACCCTTACATCCAGATCTGCCCTGCGCACTTAGTTACAGGGGTCTGCGCACACAGCTGCGGACTCTTCCAGGCCTCTGCACACACAACTACAGAGCCTCTATCATCTATCCAAGCCCTGACTCAAACATACAGATGTTCTCAGAATGCTCTTCTCAGACACCCATTACATTTTAGATCTCCCAAAATCATACCCAACACTTAGCTACTCTACCCATAGAGCCTCACTCTATCTATACCTTTCCATGGACCGCAATCCATAGGTGGGCTAACTCAACTTACATTTCTTTACATTATTTTTGGGCAGACTACCCTTTTGACTTTGACTTATTACAAATCGTGCTCCGTGCATCTCACGGAGTCTTTACACTGCTCTTACCCAAACTTTCGGGCTTCGTGCCCCATACCCATTGCACAAGGCTTCTGCTACCCAACAGTTGTCCACAACTGCATAAATATGAGGAATTTTATCCCACATTGTAGATATGAGGCTTGCCACCCTTGTACAATGGACAATCCTTCTTGCGATGATATTTTCCACAAATCCAACACACTAATGGTCCTCTACCATCACCTTTATTTTGTTGATCTCTAGGCTGCGACCCATGTCCCTTTTCAACTACATTGAACTTCTTGTAAGGAGAAACATTTCATTTCTTACCTACATCCTAAGGTATTCCCCACTTCAGTGGCCACTTCCCTTTAGCTTTCTCATTCCCTTTCAAATTGTAGGTTTTAACCCGTACAAAAATTACTTGCATACAAATTCTAAATCACAAAAAATAAACAATGCGAGAGCATAACACATAAAACACATATACACAAAGATTTTCCTCTGGATCCCAAAATTGGGACTACCAGCTTAATTTTTCATTATGTTCCTTTCAATGTTATAATACATATTTATACATGCCGAAGCATCCAATACCATGGAACAAAAACCATCACGTCCAATACCATGGACCGAAAACCATCGCATCCAATACCATGGACCGAAAACCATCACATCCAAAAACATGTGCAAAAATCATGCACAAAACCATAGGTGGGTCTGCCCATCCTAACATAGGGTCCAAAACCAAAATTTTCCTAGCGCACTACCCCAAATCCCATTAAGTGGGGTTACGGGAACACCTCAAACCCCCTGTGACGCCCCCCCCCCGCTACACAATCAGTGCAACAAAGGGGGGCTCCGCCCCCCCTCTAACCCATCGGTTAACTACGTGGGCTAGTCATGGAAGAATATAACACAACCCAACATTCTCCCACTTGTTGTTTTCTTTCCACAAGGGGCCACAAGAGAGCTTAGTCATTTTTCCAGCCCTGAAATGCCCATTGTCTCTCTACACCAAGAGAACTTCTCAGAGCTCACAAATTTTGTCAATGCATTTGCAGTATTATTCAAAGTGTCCAGCTTTACCAGCAACACCCTGTTGTCGTCCATCATATCCCTCACAAAGTGATACTGAACATCAATGTGCTTTGTCTTTGAATGATATGCAGGGTTCTTTGCCAAGAAAATTGCACTTTGGCTATCGCAGTCTATCCTTATAGCTCCCTGTACTAACCCCATACTTGAAAACAATCTCTGCAACCAAACTACTTCCTTGCTTGCATGAGTGGTTGCCATGTATTCTGCCTCTGTAGTTGGTAGTGCCACTACAGATTGTTTCTTACTCATCCAACTGTCTGCACTTCCAAATAGGTTAAGCACATACCCACTTGTAGATCTTCTCTGATCCAGATCTCTATCCCAGTCTGCATCAACAAAGCCATGAATGTCCAACATTTTGTCCAATCCTAATCTTCCTTGGTAGCACAAACCATAATCACTAGTGCCACACAAATACTTGAAAACCTGCTTCACTGCTGTCCAGTGCTCCTTCCCTAGTTTTGACATAAACCTGCTCAATACTCCCACTGCATGTGCAATGTCTGGTCTAGTACAGACCATTGCATACATTGGGCTACCGACTGCACTTGCATATGGAACATGGGACATGTCCTCTTCCTCTTCTTGTGTCTTGGGACACTGTTTAGTAGATAACCTCACACCTACAGTAATAGGAACCTTCACCGGTTTACTATCCTGCATATTAAACCTCTGCAGTATTGTCTCAACATACTTCCTTTGGTTTAACCAAAGCTTCCTCTTTGCCTGATCTCTTTTAATTTCCATGCCCAAAATATAGTTTGCAGCACCAAGATCTTTCATGTCGAATTTGGAGGACAATTGGGTCTTCAAATCCTGGATAATTTCTTTGTCATTTCCAACCAGCAACATATCATCCACATACAAGACCAAATAAATAACATGGTCATCAATTAATTTAAAATACACACAGTGATCTTCTTTGCTTCTGGTGAAGACAAGTCCTCGTATAAATGTATCAAATTTCTGATACCACATCCTTGGTGACTGTTTTAACCCATATAAAGACTTCTTTAACTTGCATACCAATTCTTTCTTACCCTTCACTGCAAAGCCTTAAGGTTGCTTCATGTATATTTCCTCTTCTAGACCCCCGTGAAGAAATGTTGTCTTCACATCCATCTTTTCTACCTCAAAATCAAAAGCAACAACAACAGATAAAAGTAATATAATAGAAGTTACCTTGGCAATGGGAGAAAAAATATCACCAAAATCAATTCCCGACACCTGGGAATAACCTTTTGCTACCAACCAAGATTTGTATTTTTCCACCTTTCCTTCTGAATTTGTCTTCTTCTTGAACACCCATTTGCTGCCAATGGTTTTCCTTCTAGCTGGCAACTCCACCAAATCCCAAGCCTCATTTTTGTGCAAAGATGCCATTTCATCAACCATGGCCTCTTTCCAGAGTTTGCCATCCTCTGAAGCTATTGCTTCCTTCACAGTTCTGGGATCATTGTTAGTAATAGATAAAGAAAAATGTGAACAAAAAGTAGATGGACTATACCTTTCTAGCTGCCTTCTTTCTAGAACTAATCTTCTCACACCCAGAGTTTGTGGCTCTTCATCTTCTGATTCCTCCTCTGCTGTAGAGTCTAATTCTTCCTCCTTAAGCTCAAACTATATCTTCTTAAGTTCCTTTGGTTGGAATTCATGTTTAATAACATCTTTTACCTCTCTGAACACCACATCTCAACTGTACACAACCTTCTGTGTGAGTGGGTTCCAAAGCTTATAACCCTTTAAACCATCATTATACCCAATAAAGATGCACTTTTCAGATTTACTATCCAACTTGGTTCGTTTCTCCTTTGGAACATGTACATATGCATCACATCCAAATACCCTCAGATGTGAAAGAGAGGGTTTCTTACCAGTCCATACCTCTTGCGGAGTCTTATCCTCCAATGCTGATGAAGGTGACCTGTTGACTAGGTAACATGCAGTATCCACCTTCTTTGCCCAGAATTCCTGTCCTAACCCGACACCACTGAGCATGATTCTCGCCCTTTCCATCAACATATTATTCATTCTTTCTACAACTCCATTTTGCTGAGGTGTATATGGAGTAGTCTTCTGTCGTGTTATACCACACTTCTTACAGAATTCTTCAAATTCCTTGTTGTAAAACTCTCCACCATTATCTATCCTCAACACCTTTATTTTCTTCTCTGTCTGATTTTCCACGAGAGCCTTAAATTCTTTAAACCTGTCAAAGGATTCATATTTCTTCTTAAGGAAATATATCCATGTATTCCTTGAGACGCCATCTATAAATGATACATAGTACACAGACTCACCCAGTGATGGAACCTTCACAGGTCCAAACACATCACTGTGCACAAGTTCTAATATCTGATTTTCCCTCTTACTACCAGAGGGGAAACTCACCCAATTCTGCTTCCCATATACACAATTTTCACAGAAATCAAAATCCAGAGAACTATTACTCATACCTTCTACCATACCTTTACCATGAAGTATTCGAAGGTCCTTCTCTCCAATATGTCCAAGCCTTTGATGCCACAACATGGTCTTCTCTCCAGAGACCACTAGATTTTCTGCTCCACTTTCAGGAACCACAGAACTATTGCACCCATCAATAATAGTTCTACCTTGCAGCTTGTACAGAGTTCCAATTTGAACTTCCCGCATCAATACCAGTGCTCCCCAAACCATTTTACAGGTATCCTTCTCAAACATTGCTTTTACACTTGCATCATCCAGCTTGCTTACAGAAATCAGATTTCTGGACAATGCAGGAATATGCAGAACACTCAGAAGTGTTCTAACCCTTCCACCTTGCAACTTCAACTTTACTTTTCCATGACCAATGATTTTAGCCTTCCTATCATCCCCTAAGAAGACATCACCACCATCGTATTTCTCATACTCGGATAACCACTCTCTATGGGGAGTGAAATGAAAGGATGCACCCGAGTCAATCAACCATGCCTCGTGATCTACATGTGTACTTGAAGAAGCCAAGCACACATCCCCACCTTCATCTAAGGTGGTTTTCGCCTCTGCAAAAGGAGCATCATCAGATCCCTTTCCTTTATCAGGAGCTTTATATTTACAGTTCCTTTTGTAGTGCCCTTCCTTTCCGCATTTCCAGCACACCACCTTTATAGGTTTTCCTGGAGATTTAAATCTCCCTCTAGATTTAGATCTCCCACTCGATGACTTATTTTTGTTTCTATTCTGGGACCGTCCTCGTACAAACAAGGAATCACCATTCTGGCTCTCCATATTTTTCCATCTCATCTCCTCCGTCAGCAAGGATGAGACTATTTATTCAAACTAAAGGCAGTTGCATTGCTACCTATTACAATAACCAGACTATCCCACGAATCTGGTAGAGAACATAACAAACTGATGCACTTATCTTCATCTAAAATTTTAATATCAATAGATGCTAACTAACTTACCACAGTATTAAATGTGTTCAGATGCTCTATCACTAAGTCTCCATCTTTCATGCTCAAGTTATACAGCTTTTTCCGCAGGAATAGTTTAATGACCAGAGACTTAGATTGGTACAAATCCCTAACTTGTCCCACAAAACCTTCGTCGTAGCTTCCCCTGATACATTCTGCAATACTGAATCTGAGACACACAATCATATTGTGCTCTTTGCCTTCCAATCCAACTTCTTCCATTCTTCATCAGACACTCCCATTGGTTTAGTACCCAGATCTACCGTGATCCACTAATCTTTATCCACCAAAAGATCCTCCATCTTGAGTTTCCACAACTCAAAACTTTGACCATTAAATTTCTCGATCTATCTTTCCACTGCTCGCCATCTTCTTTCACCACCAGAATCGATCTCACAGATCTCCCACTGAACAGGGTCTACCACAGGCCTGAGTGAAACTCCTCAGCAACAAAGGCATCCCCTTGAAGCCAAAACTGCTCTGATACCAAATGTAGGTTTTAACCCCTTACAGAAATTACCCGCATACGAATTCTAAAACATAGAAAATAAACAATGCGAAAGCATAACACATAAAACACATATACACAGAGATTTTCCCCTGGATCCCAAAACTGGGACTACTAGCTTGATTTTTCAGTATGTTCCTTTCAATGTTATAATACATGCTTATATATGCTGAAGCATCCAATACCATGGACCGAAAACCATTGTGTCCAATACCATGGACCGAAAACCATCGAATCCAAAAACATGTGCGAAAATCATGCACAAAACCATAGGTGAGTCTACCCATCCTAACATAGGGTCAAAAGCTAAAAATTTCTGGGGCGCTGCCCCAGACCCCATAAAGTGGGGTTACAGGTACACCTCAAACCCCCTGTGACACCCCCCCCCCCACTACACAATCAGCGCAATGAAGGGGGGCTCCACCCCCCATCTAACCTCCGGTTAACTACGTGGGCTAGTCGTGGAATGAATATAACACAACCCAACACAAATCATGCTTAGGCTAAGCTTTACACTTTGACTACTCATAACAATGTTTCAATTTCTTGATGGCTTCCTCCAGTGACCATGGCTCATCAAACTCAATCCAGTCTCTATATGCTGCTGGAAACCCATTGATGAACCTTTGAATGTTTTCGTTCTTATCCTTGAGGTAAGGCACATACCTCAATAGATCTAGGAACCTACTAGTATACTCATCATCTTTCATAGAACTCGTTTACAGATCATAAAACTCCTTAGCTCTGTCGTCATCATATCTCTCATATATTTACTTCTTCTTAAAGAGTCTCTCAAACTCATCCCAAATGAACTCTTCTTCCCGAATTCCCTTGGAATTCTTCACGTATTCCCACCAAAGATATTTTTTCAATTTCAGATTGAAGGTGGCTATTTTGGATTTCATGTTCTCTGAATAGTTATGCAATCTGAAGAATTTATTCATCCCAGGAAACCATGCCTCTGCATCTTCTGACTTCTTCATCTCTCCATCAAATGTAGGTGGCTTGAATTTCTTGAATTCCTCAGGAAAGTACTCACTCCTCCTATAAGGATGATGGTGATGATGACTGTGATGATGTCTCCTAGATGAGGAAATAGAGTGATACCCATACATACTAGTCCTCCTATCAAGTGTATCCAATTATTTTCCACCTCTGACTGTGTCCCCTCTATTCAACTTGTATCCTGACTGAGACTTGCTACCATAGCCTCCATTAGTCTTCTCTTCCTGTTCTTGTCTAATCCTCAGTTGCCCCTGTCTTTTCAAGTCTGGCAAACTCTATCATTTTATTCTTTGAAACTTCTTATCTTTTCCCTCAAACTCCACAATGGGTCTTCTATATCAGGAGAGTAATCATCTCTTTTCTGCCAAACTAATCTATAGTGAGAGTCACATGAACTATAGTCCACCATTTTTCTCATTATATTTGATTCTCTTCTTCCTGCAAGTATACCATGTCAAATAAAAAAAATAGATACCATAAACAAAATCACATTGATGACATTTAGGGGAGGCTTATCTCATTTGCAAAATCAATCCACATTAGCACGATACATGTATAATCATAATCATATCAATGTGTCAAAATCATGCATGAAAATACCAACTACATACCATGACCTCATGCATGACAACCATAACCATGACAATGCATGCATAACCACATGCATCTAGCCCATCCAGTCTAAGTGTTTGAACCATGCTCTGATACCACTCTGTAACACCATCTCTCAAATCTACCCACTTCCACTAGCCTTCCCCAGGTAAACATGAGTTAAGGGCTACTATGACATGACTCAACCTCCTAGATAACCTTAAGGAAATGGAGGTGACAAAACAAAACCTTATTGACTTCCCTCAGGTGCTTCAGGATCCCTAGGAGCTAACAAACCTCTCATGGTGCCCAACCCTTAAGCTAACTTTCCTTTTAACTGACCTAGAGCCTCATTCGCTCCCATGAAAAGGCCTCTATGTGACTGGAACCCTCCATTCACTCCCATGGGATTGCTTCCTAGCGGCTGCAATATTTTTCACTCAGTTCTATGTCAGCGACCCCGAGATCTAAGCCACTTTTTCAAGGCTCAGATCCAGACCTCTAGCCAAAACTTAATGAAGCTCCTAGATATGATAAATAACATACAAACAAAGCCTCTAACACAAGAATTAATTAAGGAATTGACCTAGTTCACTCTAACAATGATAGTCATTCCATCAAACACATGATGAACATGCAACCTATAGGTCATGAATGTATATCTGAACATAGATATATGAAACTTATTTGAGGTTTACCAAGAAGGACTAACTCCCTCTCATAATAACTGCAATAGCATCTATTAGGTCATGCATTCATTAACCATTCCTTTATCAATCAATCATGATAAGAGCCATAACTAGGATCTATGATAAAACCATGCTTATGACTAGTATATAACCAGATAAATAACAATGGTAGAAAAAACATTAAATCCACATAATAACAATTACATTTACTCATAAGATATAATGAGGAACTTAGCTCTTATTAATATATGCAAAAACCAACCAAGTCAGGGACTTCCATGTGGTGAGCTCCAGTAGTGTAGCAATAATGCTACAACTCCTGGGGCTTCCTGTCTCTCATGTTATCAACCCGGTAGTTCGTACAAACTTGGAAGCGACGGTGCTATATGCACAAGTACTAGCTCTTGTCGCAGCTGTCACTTGGTCAGCTGGCACAAGTCCGCTAGGGCTCAAGCCAACTTCTATAGGCTCTCAGAAGAAGCTTGCTAATTGATGGACGAAAGCTATTCTCAAAGGAAAACTACTCTACTTGACAAAATGGACTGAAAGCAAATCAAAGCATGTAAACCTAGGAAACCCTAATTTAACTAGTCTAACCTCTATAATGCAAAGAATGTGAATGAAACCTCTACCAATGCTGCTGTTACCTCTAATAAGTGGAAATGCATGGATCTAAGCTACTTGCATCATAAAAGACATTTTTTTTGTATTTTTCCCTTAAGTGGATGGAATGATTGTGATTTTGTGCTAACTAGGGTTTGGTTGTGCAGATGGGATGGAGAAGGAAGGAAAGCGTGGGACAGGTTGGGGAGGCTAGGAGAGGTCCCTAGGGATCCTTAGCATCCATCCACAGAGGTTCCTCGCATTCAGATGCTCAACAACCGAGTGAGTGGCCTCCTACAGGATGTCTGCAGGGGATCCTACAGGATACGCAGAGATTTCTACAAGATGTCTACAAATTGCTACAGGATGACCTACCGTGAGTGTTTGAAGTGATGGAGGAGTGATGGAATGGTAGGGGGAGATGTGTAAGGTAGGAATAAGGCTGGTGATGGCTCAGAAGTGGAAGAATAGGATAGGGAGTGAGTGTAGGGAGTAGGTTGGAAGATAGAGGACTAGGTCAACGAAAGGGCTAGAGAGTGAAGCTATGTGAGGAGTGAAAGACTTTGGGAGATAACAGAGCAGAGCAGGGGTCAAAGATGTATTTGCATGCGTGATCAAGATGGAGAATGAGGTACTGGAATGAGAGAGAGCAGTGTAAGTGAAACAAATGCTTATGACTGTCACCAAACCGAAAATGCATCAACCTAAACTACCTGTGCGTATAAATTCAATGAACAGCAATCCAAAACGCGAAGGAGAATGTGCATGAAGCTGTGATGAAGGCATGTGTGCAGGTGTGAATCATGTGGAAAGATCTATCATAACAAGACTATGTTGCAGCATGTATGAAGTGAAGAACTGCGTGTTTTTGTAGCTGGTATAGGCTGCACTCCAATCTCCAAACGGAGATGGCAGTGGAGACTTCCTCAACCTTTTTTGCTGGAGCTCCAATGCATTATCAACCTGCTAATCTAACTAAACAACTGAAAGCAATTCAACCATAAACTAGTCCTATCTATCTCATGAAAAAGACTAATTCAACAACCTGTAATTCAAATTGCATGTGAAAATGAAAACTCAGAGTGCTGAAACGAAATGCAAACAACACTACAGCAGAGGGGATCTATGGCTCTCAGGTTGGGCCCTAACCTAAGAGCTATAGTCTCCTTAAGAAAACTCAGAGCTAGATCAAAATCGGCCTTCTTTATTCATAATCTGATGTTATGCCAAAACTGGCTTACAACAAGAACTAACACCGAGCTGTGCTCCAAAATTACAATAGTAATGCGAAAGTTTCAACAACCTATCAAAGGCTACGGCCTCTATACTTATGCAAAACAGTGATCCAACAAGTGTCCTTGATTTTAGGAGCTCGGCTGTCCAACTAGAGTTTAACTGCTGATCCTGTAGGACAGTCATAAGTGCTGTTCCTGTAGAATAGTTGTAACTGCTGTTCCTGTAGAACAGCTGGCTGCTTCTAAGCTCGGAGGGGAGATGGATTGGAGCTCGGAGTTCTTGGTGGGAATCACGAGGAATGTCCCCAAGACCGTGGACATCCTCTCCTAAAAACCAGCAGTGCCACCTCGTTGTCTCCTTGTCTCCTTTTTCGTTGTCTTTTGCTCCCTTTTAATGCCAAAACCTGGAATCATAATGCATTAGTCACGTAGATAGAGTGCCTACCCTTCTTCCTACAAACAACATGAACAAACTAAGAAATGCATGCATAAGCAATAAAAAAATGAATCGTTTGAGCAGGTAGAATAGGCCAAAATGAGCCCAAATTGTACCAAAATTGGGGCTCATCATCACCCCCCAGCTGAACCATTTGCTCATCCTTGAGCAACCTTGCTCCTGCTCCTTGTCCTTGGCCGAGGACTCGGGACCGGAACAGGCTCTTTCTTTTCTGCTTTTGATGGCCCTGCCTTCTCTGCCCCTGGTGGTGACGAGGGTGGAACTTCTTCCCTCTTTCCTGTTTCTTTGAGCCGGGCTTCGGAAGGCGATTGGCCTATCTTTCGTGTCCAGGAGGTGATCTTCGGGCTTCCTTTCTCGGGGGTGGCCGGTGTCTTAGAGGGAGTTTGCTTACTGGGTGAAGTAGGAACACTCCCTAAAGTGGTTGTGCTGCTGGGAGGAGGCTGCGGCTTGTCTGTCTTCATTCTCTGACTTCTCCTGGTCTCGGAAGGTAGAGGGATCTCCCTCTCCCTCTTTTCTTTTGGTTTTGCAGGTGTGCTGAGGGCAGCCAGCGCAGCTGCCGCCTCCTTTTCGAGAGGATCAGCTTTCTCTCCCGTGCCTTTTACTTTCCCGGTGCTTCTTGTGGAAGGCCCTTCCCTTTCTATTTTCGGGCTTCCTGTAGAAGACCCTACTTTGTCCACTTTCGGCCCTCCTATAGAAGATTCTTTCTTTACGCTCTGTGGGTTTCTTGTAGAAGACCCCTTCTCTGTTTTTGGGCCTCCTGTAGAAGCCTTTGTCTACTTTCCTGTAGGCGTTGTTCTTGGGCTTCCTGTAGAAGCCTGCGCTTGTTTTCCTGTAGAGGCTGCTTTCGGGCTTCCTGTAGAAGCCTATTTTTGCGTTCCTGCAGATGCAACTCTCACCACCTTTTCTTGCTTGGCTGCATGGATTTTGCTTTTGGCTTTGACTGCAGGAGCTGACGAGGTGCTTGGGCTGGCAGGGACCACCTCGGTTTTGACTGCCCTACTTTTCAACCTCTTTTCCCTTGCTGACAGGATGGGGGAGTCAGCTTTTTCTTTAGCATATTTTTCTTCATGTTGCTTCTCCTACATGGTAGTCGAGGTACTTGGGCTAGTTTCCTTCTTTTCCTCGGCCTCTGCTTCTCGTTCTTCACCGCTGGAGGAGCCACTAGCTTCGACTAGCATTTTTAGGTCCCCATCTTGTGTTAGATTCCTAAATGACTCCTAGGAGAGGGGAACTTTATATGAGTGCAGTGCATCCTCCACAAGCAATTTGATCAGCCCATGGTGTGCGACTTGATCTGGTATACCATCTTTGAGCTTTGTAGCGCACTCAATCAAGGATTGTAACAGGAAATAAGGAATGCTTAATTTCTGCTCTACAGGAAGATTGATCTGGTGTCTTAATTCGGTGAGCAGTCTGAAATGATATGCATACACGATGCTGTAACGACCCTCACAGGTGATATATTTCATGATGTACAAGCTGGTTTCATTCCATGGTGGCAACAAGCTTGTCCTTCTCACCCCATATTTATCCTCTGTGAATTCTTCTTCAGGTGGGAAGAACTCCTTCTTGGCTTGCTGGCTTAGCTTTCGTTCTTCTTTATCCCACGGGAGACCCATAGGAAGCTCAGTGATTCTACTGATAGACTGCGGGGTGATCTTGAGGCTTAGGCCTCTGAAATTGACTGTGGCCAGCACCTTGGATTTTGGCCTCAGGGCCTGCAAGAATTCCTCGGCCACTTCCTCATCGTACCCCTGTAACTTATCACAAAAAGGCATCCATTGTGCTCTGGTGAAGAGCTCTACCACTGCCTGATTTCTTCTTAGTGTATTTGAATCAGTGGGCTCTCGCCTGATAAATCCACCCGGCATGATGGCACAATTTTCTTAACCGGAGGTGGTGATGGTGGAAGAGAGTTTAGTTTCGGTGACAGAGTGCAGAACAATGCGTATAACCCACAAAAATTTTACAACACAGTCTAACCACGCAACAATCCTGTAGAATTGCAGTATGGGCACACAGACATAAATTTGTCTACTTTCTCATTTACCCAGACAGTAACTGACAATCCTACCACCTTAAATGAGCAATTGCATGAGGAGTCCAGGGTTACCTCGTTACTCGGCCACCTTTTTTTTCGTGAACACCCGCGTTCCTGTAGAAGACTGCGTTCCTGTAGAAACTGTTCCTGTAGGAGCAGTATGCAAACTTCGGGGAGGACTGCAATTGGACTGCGGTTGAGGTGCGCTTCACCGGTGTTCTGGTAGCCGAAAGCTTGGCGTATCAACGTGCCGAGGAAATCAGAAGAGCCACTCAAGTTTTGAAGTGGAGGTTGATGAATACATGCGCATAATCTAGCCGATTAGATTTTGAATCGGCGCAGCTCGTGGCGCGGGGGGTGAGCTGTCCCCGCCGGACCGTTGGGCGACGTCACCCATCATTCGCCTACATATTCACTCACTGCCGCATTCATTCCCACAGATCTGCCGCCGCCTTTTTCGGTTAAACTCGTTTCTCGGTTGACGGGACTATCTTCATGTGCGTGCTGCGTGTTTTCTTTGTCGTGGCTGCCACCTGATCATCCGACTATACCATAACTAGCCGACGTGGCCAGTCAACTGGCCATACGGCTGCTCAACCATTCACTCTTACGCCATGCAAACAAATCAAAGTAATATTCATGCGATTTGATGGAGAGAAGGTTGAGACACTTACCTGCGCGCGTCTGCACATGATTTTCAGTTTTTGGACGACGGATCTACCTGCTGCACGCGGCTTACACAGACCCGGAGGCTCATGGTTACAGGTTGCTGACGCTGGAGTGGATGGTTTTGCTTTCATGCGCCCGCGTTTCATCTCGGATGGTGGTGCTGTGGAGGGTATTCACTCGAGCAGGTTGAACTGTTACAGGATCCCCGCGAGGGGTCTCGTCACAGTCCTTTCTCCTTGGGTGCATGCTGCACGCTGGCGGTTCTGGCTTCTCGATCACGATCCCAGCGCTCTTGATGCATATGGTATGAGATCTCGTCATTTGTTACCTTTGGAAATGGCTTGCCCACGAGAACTCATCGATTTTCTTTGTGGGTGCAAGGACTTGGCCGCATGTCGACACGGGTGGTGGAGCAAGGTAACAGCGTCGTGCATGGGCCCAAAAGAGGCTTGCATGCGTCCACACCAACCCGTAGTCACCAGATCTGCTCATGAAATGCATTCTGGGCCGTTCTGAGCTTCTACAGGAAGTTTCCTGTAGAAATACAGAGCTTCCTGTAGACAGGCAGCTCTTCCTGTAGAAATTTGCACCTTCCTGTAGAAAATCGCACCTTCCTGTAGAAAATCTGTGTCTTCCTATAGGAGACTCAATCTATAATGAAAGTGCATATACCTTGAAGAACATGAGCATTCTTGGAGGAGGTGCTGGTGAGGTGTCCTGGCTGCATGATAAGGACCTTTGACCTTGAGTTGAGAGGCTTCCTCTCCTCCATAGAACACCTGCAATCTGCATGCAAATAACTTATGGATCTTGTTTTTTCTTTGTTTTTTTCTTCTTCTTTTTTTTTTTGAAAGATAGCAGGGGCGCCTCAAGGAGGTTTTCACCCGTGCCATCTGCCCTGAGCACCTCAGAGAGGTTTTCGCTCAAGGATCTTTTTCAACTTTTTCCCTTCTTTTTTTTTTTTTTTTTTTTTTTTTTTAAACAAAAGCAATAGGAGCGCCTCAATGAGGTTTTCACCCCTACTACCTGCCTTGGGCGCCTCAGAGAGGTTTTCACCCAAGGATCTTTATTTCTTTTTTTCTTTTTTCCCTTTTTTTCTTTTTTTTTTTTTTTTTTTTTCAGATCTTCTTTCAGTGTGTGCCAGAGGCAGAGGCAGAACCCTTCTCTATGACCAATACAGATTTCTCCACAGTTTTGATAAACTCTTGTCTTGAGAGAGGTCTCCTGTAGATCTTCAATCGATGCCCATTGACAAGCATGGGAATGGCTTCCTCATCAATGGTTCGAATGAGGACAGATCCATTGTCATGGCATTTCTCCACTGTATATGGTCCTAGCCATCTGGTTCTCAACTTCCCCTTGAAATATTTGTATCTGGAATCATACAACAGAGCCCAATCTCCCGGCTGAAATTGCTTGTCATGGAGATGTTGGTCATGCCACACCTTCCTCTAAAGTTGAACCACTTCTGAGTGAAGGAGGGCCTGCATGCGGTGCTCATCCAGTCCATTCAGCTGCAATAACCTTTCTTGTTGTGCATGGCTGAGATCTAGGTCCAGCTGAGCTGCCATCCTCAAAGTGTTATACTCAAACTCAATGGACAGCAAAGCTTTCTTCCCATAGACCAGCTCATAAGGTGTGAAGCTGGTGGTGGTCTTCCAAGTGGTGTTGTAAGCCCATGTGGCTTCAACCAGGCGATCTGCCCAATCTTTTCTGCTGCTGCTCACCACTTTGGTCAAGATCCCCTCTAATGCTCTATTGGTGACTTCCACCTGCCCATTTGCTTGAGGATGATAGGGGGTGGAAGTCCTATGCTTGATCTTGTGATGAGCTAGGAGATCTTCAACCAAGTTGGATGTGAACTGGCTCCCTTGATCGGTCACCAGCTCTCTGGGGTAGCCAAACTTGTAGAAGATGTTCTCTCTTAGGAACTCGACCACCTTCTCTTCTGTTGTTGCTTTGATTGCTTTAGTCTCTGCCCACTTTGTCAGGTAGTCAGTACACACAATGATGTAGGATCTCTGCCTCGAAGAGGGATTGATTGGACCCACAAAGTCCATGCCCCACTTCTCAAATGGCTCAAGAGTCACTTGAGGTTGGAGAGGCATCTCATCCCTTTGGGTCGGTTTCCCCATTCTTTGGCATTGGTCACACTAGCTGACATATCTTCTGACATCTTGATGAAGTGTGGGCCAATAGTAGCCTGCCTGCAGGATCTTGAAGGCAGTTCTCTTTGCTGCAAAATGTCCTCCACAAGGCCCATCATGACAGGTGAGGAGGATGTCAAAGACTTCCTCTTCCCTTACACAACGCCTTAAGATCTGATCAGGGCCAAGCTTGAACAGGTTGCCCCCGATCCAAGTAAATGAGGCACTTTTTCTGATGATTCTGCTCTTCTCTTTTGAAGAGAGGTGCGGAGGGAACTGAGCTGAAACAAGGTAGTTTGCTATATCAGCAAACCATGGAGAGAGTACTGAGATAGCAAACAGATGCTCATCAGGCATCTGGTCATCCACCGTCCCATCTTCATCTGCAGACAAATCCAATCTAGATAAAAAGTCAGCAACAACATTTTCTCTACCTGGTTTATCAACAATGGTTAAATCAAACTGCTGCAATAAAAGTAACCATCTAATAATATGAGCATTCACATCTGGTTTATTCATCAAATATCTAATAGCAGCATGGTCAGTATGTACAAATGTTTGATATCCAGTGATATAATGACGGAACTTGTTTAGTGCATGGACTACAGCTAAGAACTCTTTCTCGGTTACAGTGTAGTTCAACTCTGCTTTGGACAAGTTTTTACTAATGAAGTAAATGGCATATGGAAGCTTTTGCTCAACTTGTCCTAAGGCTGCACCTATGGCTTTGTTCGAGGCATCAGTGTGGATGTGGAAAGGTAGGGCCCAGTTTGGACCTCTCAGGATTGGTGCTGACACCAACTTGTCCTTTAACTCATTCAAACTCTTCTGACAATCGTCAGTCCACCTAAACTCCACATCTTTTGCCAATAGGCCAAACAATGGTGAGACTAACTTGCTGAAGTCCTTAATGAATCTCCTGTAGTATCCCGCTAATCCCAAGAAACTCCTAACATCCCTGACCTTTTGGGGAGGTGGAACCTTCTTGATTAGAGCAATTTTGTTGGGATCCACCTGTAACCCTTGGCAAGAGATGGTATGGCCTAGCACGGTCCCTTCAGTCATTAGGAATTCACATTTTTCAGGGCTAAGGGACAAGTTCATCTCGATGCACTTGGTGAGGACTTTTCCCAAGTTGGACAATGCTTCCTGGAAGTTAGCCCCGTAAGGAGTAAAGTCATCCATATAGATTTCTACTGCATCATGGACCAACTCTGAGAAGATGCTCAAGACAGCTCTCTGAAAGGTAGCAGGAGCATTGCATAGTCCAAAGGGAAGGACTCGGTAGGCAAAGGTACCCCAAGGACAAGTGAAGGTGGTCTTA
The DNA here is from genome assembly GCA_031772625.1 of Pinus tabuliformis. Lineage (NCBI taxonomy): Eukaryota > Viridiplantae > Streptophyta > Pinopsida > Pinales > Pinaceae > Pinus > Pinus tabuliformis. Next base: position 266,941,060 of record CM062811.1, read on the forward strand.
TCTTGGTCTTCCGGGCTGATTTGGATTTGATTGTACCCGCTAAACCCATCCAAGAAAGAGAAGAACTTCTTTCCTGCCAGTCCATCCAACACTTGATCTATGAAAGGTAGAGGGAAATGGTCTTTCTTGGTAGCTTTGTTCAGCTCACGGTAATCCACATAGATTCTCCACTTCCCATTCTTTTTGGGAACCAACACTAGAGGGGACACCCATTCACTATCTGAGATGGGGTAGATGAATCTGGCATCCAACAGTTTCTGCAATTCTTCCTTGACAATGTCTTTAAGTGCTGGATTCATTCTCCTCTGAGGTTGCCTAACCGGTTTACAATCTTCTTTGATGTATATATGATGGGTACAGACCGAGGGATGGACTCCTTTCATCTCTTTATAACTCCAAGCAAAAGCATATAGGTGGTTGGCCAACAGACTACACAGCTCCTTTTCCTGGGAAGGAGATAGGGAGGAGCTGATTTTCAATGCTTTCTCAGGGCCGAACTCCACATTCTTAACTCTGGGAGTGACAGGGTTGGTTGTACAAAGATCCACTAAGGTGCTAGCTTGGGCATCCTCCACCAATTTTTCTAAAGGTAGTGCACTGGTAGGTGGGTTTTGGATCAGAGTCTCAATCAAGTCATCCTCGGTTGGGGGGTTTCTTTTAGTGGTATCTAGGGTACACAGAGGTGCTGAATACACCTCGTCTTCTTCTCCTTCCTCCAACCAGAGTGGTAAATCATGCTCTAAAGAAGGTTGGGCAGGAGGGTATAGGACTAGCTGCTTGGACATGGGACCATTTTTGATGGTCATGTTTCCTGCCCAACAACTTATGTAAGCATCTGCAGTAGCTAACCAAGGCCTTCCCAAGATGAGAGGATATCCAGTAAGCTTGGCCTTTGGTTGCAGAACCAGGAAGTCTGCAGGGTATTCCCAAGAATCGATGGAGACCATGACATCCTCCACAATCCCTTCGGGAGTCACGGTGGAGCGGTCTGCTAATTGCAGTACTGTCGAGGTCTTCCTCAAGGAACCCTGAAGATTGAGTTTAAGCATGGTATCCCTGGTCATCACATTGATGGCCGCCCCCAGATCAATCAAGGTGTGGGGGATAATGGTGCCATTGATGTGAACATCTACTACAGGACTTCCAGGATCTAGGTACTTTGGGCAGATGACTTGTCCTAGCATAAGGTCAGACAGTTGTCCTATGACATTGATAGTTGAGGCATCTTTCTTCCGTCTGCCTGGGTGTTTGAAACACTTCTCCTTAACCAGCTTGTTATATATTGGCACATCCTTGATAGCTTGGAGAAGGGGTATCTTCACACACAACTGCTTGAGCTCTCCCAGAAGCTCATCCTCCTCTGGGTTGGGTTGTATGGTGGCTGTTAGTCTCTCAGGAAAGGGTGGAATAGGCTTTGGTTCACTCTCCTGATGGTCTTCCTCATCCTCTGGGGGAGGAGGCTGGCGATCTGGAAGAGTCTTTCCAGATCTAAGATTGATCTCCTGGATCTCCACAGCATAAGTAGGGCATGAGGTCTCCCCAGTATATACCTACTGAGCCTGTCTATTGTTGGGGTTTGGGTTCGGTTGAGCAGGCATCTGAGGTTGCCTTGGAGGAGCAGGAGGTAAAGGCTGAGGTTGAACTGGTTGTGGAGGCAAAATGGCAGGAGGAGTGTTGTATTGGGGCCTCCACCCCGGCTGAGGTGCATTCCATTGAGGCTGTGGCTGGGTATGTGAGTGATATGGATGAGAAGTAGGTTGAGTGGGGTACTGAGGTGGATAAGACCATGGAGGAGGCATGGACCATGAAGGATGAGCAGGGGGACCCCAGGAAGGCATAGGAGTTGACTAGTTGGGGTTGTAATAAGCTTGAGATGCCCCTTGCATCCCCTGCTGATAAGGTCTAGATCCTTGTGGCCTCCTTTGGTTGAGGTAATAGAGAGGCTCTGTGGGAGCTTCGGTCCCTTGGTACATGGCTTTAAACCCAGGTAAGGTTGGACACTGATTTGTTGGGTGGTCCTCCTCACAAACGAAACACACTTCAACCGAATGTAATGGGCATTCATTCTTAGGGTGTCTTCTGGTGCACCTAGGACAGAAGACAGCCAAGGCTCTCTCAGCTTCTTCTTTCTTCTGCTGGATCCTGAATGTGTCCAGCTGCATGGCAATGGTATGTCTCACATCACTCTTAAGATCTTCTAATTGGTTTGTAAACTCATGTTTGGAGAAAGGGACACCAGTGGAGAGGAGATTTCCTCTACCTCGTTTCCTAGCTGCCCTGGAATGATTTCTAAACACAGTCTTGATGTCCTCATAAGGCAGTTGGTAAATGTCCCCCCCAGCTAACATGTGAAGGGTGCCTAAGAGATCTTCAGGGACTCCTCGGAGTAGAACCAACTTGAGGGATTCAGGGTCAAGTGTGCACCTGGCCCGCTTATAGCTAAGTTGGAACCTCTCCTCATAATCCTCTAAGGACTCATCATTCCCCATGGTCATCTGAAAGATCTCTCTCTTGGTTTCCTTAGACCTACAGTAATCCCTATACTTGGTATTGAAGGCTTGCTGCATTTGAGCCCAAGTAGCGATGCTATTCCCAGGTAGTCCCATGAACCAGCGTAGTGCTGCATCCTTAAGGGTTGAAGGGAAAAGCTTCAGCTTTTGCTCATCTTCAGTATAGTCATAGGTTCTATAAAGGACAGCAAACTCAAACAAGAAGGTATCAGGATCCTCAGTGGTCAGTCCATGGAAGTGAGGCAAGGCGGAGGGGCTAATGTTCTTCATTTTCATCTCTCCATTGGTCTCTCGGATGGGGAAAGCTCCTTCTATTCTCTCATCTTCTCTTCTATTATCAGCCATGGCTTCAGATGGAGTGGTCTCTAACTCTTCTTCTTCTATAGGGTCTTGGTATATCTCCGGTTGTTCACCTATAGGTTCCTCTGGGTCACTGTCACCAAAGAAGAGAGAAGGGTGACTCAGTGATGTGGTGGGGGTGTTTGGTAGGAATTTGCCTGATCTATCTCGGTTCCTACGAGGCATGAAATGGAAAGGACTTTTCCTTTTTTTTGTGCTTTTGCTTTTTCTTTGGTACCTGCAAAACTGAAACAGAGTGATCTACACTAACTATATTGCTCAAATGAAATTTGCGGAATTGGAAAGCTAATTCTAGGAAAGCAGGAAATATTAATCTAGGAAAGCAGGAAATGCTAATCTATGAAAGCAGGAAATACTAAGCTAGGAAAGCAAGAAATACTAAGCTACTTTTGCAGAATGGAAATGAAATAAACTACTGAGCAGAAGTAAGAGTACGAAAGTAGAAGAAGAGCAACAATTACTAATACTCTGACGCTTCCCCGGCAACGGCGCCAAAAAGATGGTGAGCTCCAGTATTGTAGCAATAATGCTACAACTCTTGGGGCTTCCTGTCTCTCATGTTATCAACCCGGTAGTTCGTACAAACTTGGAAGCGACGGTGCTATATGCACAAGTACTAGCTCTTGTCGCAGCTGTCACTTGGTCAGCTGGCACAAGTCCGCTAGGGCTCAAGCCAACTTCTATAGGTTCTCAGAAGAAGCTTTCTAATTGATGGACGAAAGCTATTCTCAAAGGAAAACTACTCTACTTGACAAAATGGACTGAAAGCAAATCAAAGCATGTAAACCTAGGAAACCCTAATTTAACTAGTCTAACCTCTATAATGCAAAGAATGTGAATGAAACCTCTACCAATGCTGCTGTTACCTCTAATAAGTGGAAATGCATGGATCTAAACTACTTGCATCATAAAAGACATTTTTTTTGTATTTTTCCCTTAAGTGGATGGAATGATTGTGATTTTGTGCTAACTAGGGTTTGGTTGTGCAGATGGGATGGAGAAGGAAGGAAAGTGTGGGAGAGGTTGGGGAGGCTAGGAGAGGTCCCTAGGGATCCTTAGCATCCATCCACAGAGGTTCCTCGCATTTAGATGCTCAGCAACCGAGTGAGTGGCCTCCTACAGGATGTCTGCAGGGGATCGTACAGGATACGCAGAGATTTCTACAGGATGTCTACAAATTGCTACAGGATGACCTACCGTGAGTGTTTGAAGTGATGGAGGAGTGATGGAATGGTAGGGGGAGATGTGTAAGGTAGGAATAAGGCTGGTGATGGCTCAGAAGTGGAAGAATAGGATAGGGAGCGAGTGTAGGGAGTAGGTTGGAAGATAGAGGACTAGGTCAACGAAAGGGCTAGAGAGTGAAGCTATGTGAGGAGTGAAAGACTTTGGGAGATAACAGAGCGGAGCAGGGGTCAACGATGTATTTGCATGCGTGATCAAGATGGAGAATGAGGTACTGGAACGAGAGAGAGCAGTGTAAGTGAAACAAATGCTTATGACTGTCACCAAACCGAAAATGCATCAACCTAAACTACCTGTGCGTATAAATTCAATGAACAGCAATCCAAAACGCGAAGGAGAATGTGCATGAAGCTGTGATGAAGGCGTGTGTGTAGGTGTGAATCATTTGGAAAGATTTATCATAACGAGACTATGTTGCAGCATGTATGAAGTGAAGAACTGCGTGTTTTTGTGGCTGGTATAGGATGCACTCCAATCTCCAAACGGAGATGGCAGTGGAGACTTCCTCAACCTTTTTTGCTGGAGCTCCAATTATTATCAACCTGCTAATCTAACTAAACAACCGAAAGCAATTCAACCATAAACTAGTCCTATCTATGCTCATGAAAAAGACTAATTCAACAACCTGTAATTCAAATTGCATGTGAAAATGAAAACTCAGAGTGCTGAAACGAAATGCAAACAACACTACAGCAGAGGGGATCTATGGCTCTCAGGTTGGGCCCTAACCTGAGAGCTATAGTCTCCTTAAGAAAACTCAGAGCTACATCAAAATCGGCCTTCTTTATTCATAATCTGATGTTATGCCAAAACTGGCTTACAACAAGAACTAACACCGAGCTGTGCTCCAAAATTACAATAGTAATGCGAAAGTTTCAACAACCTATCAAAGGCTATGGCCTCTATACTTATGCAAAACAGTGATCCAACAAGGGTCCTTGATTTTAGGAGCTCGGCTGTCCAACTAGAGTTTAACTGCTGATCCTGTAGGACAGTCATAAGTGCTGTTCCTGTAGAACAGTTGTAACTGCTGTTCCTGTAGAACAGCTGGCTGCTTCTAAGCTCGGAGGGGAGATGGATTGGAGCTCGGAGTTCTTGGTGGGAATCACGAGGAATGTCCCCAAGACCGTGGACATCCTCTCCTAAAAACCAGCAGTGCCACCTCGTTGTCTCCTTGTCTCCTTTTTCGTTGTCTTTTGCTCCCTTTTAATGCCAAAACCTGGAATCATAATGCATTAGTCACGTAGATAGAGTGCCTACCCTTCTTCATACAAACAACATGAACAAACTAAGAAATGCATGCATAAGCAATAAAAAAATGAATCGTTTGAGCAGGTAGAATAGGCCAAAATGAGCCCAAATTGTACCAAAATTGGGGCTCATCACCATGTACCGCCCAACCATAGATTGGGCTGAACCAAATCTTTCTTTGAGTCAATCACCCTCGTGCCATATTCTAGGCATGAATGTGGGATCTCATGGGATGAACTAATCCATAGAAACCCAAGGGAATCTAGAGTTTAAACCACCTCCACCCTCACACTACCATGATCTCACCTAAACCAATACAACTAGTACCAATATTGAAAAACTAATCGAGCATGGATGCCTCATAAGTCCTTCACCATCCCTTGAGGAATTCTCCTATCTTCACCCACTTGTTGAGGGCTTCCCAAAGAAAACCATCTCCACCCCCAACACTTGGGGCTTTCCTAAGACCACCTCACCCGAATCCAAAACCTTCCTGCAATCCAAAGCTCAACCAAGAATGAATCCCATCACACCATGGCTATCCAGAAATGACAAGGCAAGGCTAAAACCACTATCGAAACCCATAAAAACCCATGTCAATAACAACAAATGAACCAAATACACACATGCATATACCATGCATGCTAAAACCATCTAGGAAATCATACATGCAACCTGTTACCTACAAGTATTACAACTAAATCCACTTGATACAACCTTTCTTGATCCTTGCTTCCTTTTTGTTCCTTGTCCTTCCTTTTCTTTCCTTGTCCTTCCTTTGATCCTTTCCCTTCCTTTGCTTGCTTTCTCCTCTTAGTGATCTTCTCCTGTCTAAAACCAATTCCAAAACTCAACTAAAAAAATGCCCCAAATTGATGTTCTGATGTCTTTTTATTATTGATGTCTCTAATTTCTTCATTTTTCCTCTATTTTCCTTCAATTTCCTCCTCACATACAACCTGTGGCCTTTCACCTTCCTTTTCTCCTAATTTCCTTTTATTTTCATAAATAAAATTCCAATAATGCCTTTTTTCCTTTTCAAAGCCTTTTCCATTGCCTTTTCCAATTTCTCCTTAGTCATAATAAATAACAAGTGATGCCCACTAGGATGATTTTCCCAACATTTATCTTGGAATACATGTCCCATGACCCTTGTCTTATTTTTCCTTTATTAAATTTATTACATCTACTTTTAGCCCGGGGTTGTTACATATAAGCTCTCTTGGGACAAGATTAGAAAGGAAAATCATTAGATCAAGGGAAGGTAAAGCACCCAAATCTTCTCATTGTGTTGTGACACATTGCAATATTAGAGTAGCTAAAGACTTTTTTAAGGCTTCACTCGCTTCGTGGAAAGATGCATGATTGCTTGATTTGAGAGAAGCTTGCCACATGAATTTTAGAAGATATTTATTTGAAGAGTTCACTGATAATGTTGATGGAGTAGTTTAATTTTTATACAAGTCAAAACTCAAGCCATCAAGGCTTGGTACCATCAGGCTCAAACTTGCTAGTCTCCTAGGCTTTTTTCTACATGATGTTCTCTACCTCCTAGATTTGAGGAAAAACTTTTTTTCTTTGGTTCACATCCTGTTACAAAACATTTTGTCACTGTCCTTGTACTCCTCGTTCCTTGATCCTGGAGGACCTCTACAATGAACTCCGCATGCTTTTCCTCCATGGAGAAACTCCCATTATGTCCCTCTTCATGAGCAGATCATTTTCCTTTTGCACCATTTCCACTGAAACTTTTGTTTTGCCCAGTTTACAAGGCCAACGCTAATGAACTTCGTCTCCCTCACCCCAATGTGGAGAGATTAACACTATTCCCCATGCCAACTGGTGTGGTTGAGCAGTGTTCCAGTCACGTTGGCCCTATTATGGAAAGTTTTTTTAAATTAGAGCCGAAGCTTCCAACTCTAGAAGCTTCGTAATGGAAGTCTGGTAAATGGTTTGGCCGGATGGGGTCGAGGATGACAGTTTTGGCTCCTTTCCCCTATAATGATGGAAATAACTCAAGGGATAAGTCCTTCTCCCATGAGAAGAGGATCCATCTCCCATTCATATTTCCTATATAAACCTCACTTCTTCCAAGCACAAGCTAGTTAGGGTGTTGGCTGAATGTGAGTATATTATTTTGATTAGACAAACAAACTATTACTAGTTATAGCCATCTAGTTGTGTGAGGGATAAGTATGTTTCATTTGGAGTGAAATCTAAAGGGAAGAGTCTTTAAACTATTGTTGTTTGAAGCCATCATGGAATGCTAGCAGAAGCGTGGGGGAACCCGGTCTTGCCAGAGGAAGACTACGATGTCAAGATTGGGTGTAATATCTCTTTTATATTAATATATGCAACTATCGATTGATTTCCTACATGTTTTGTAATATTACATATCCATGTCTTAATGCTTCTTGACTTGTTAAGTAGGTTGAATTGCAATTTGTCTATTATTATGTTTGTGTGTTGTTGTTATTTACTTGTTTCAGGAGCTTGAAGAAGGAAGCTATTATCACAAAATCAACCCCTGATAGGCTGCTAATCAGGAAGACTTTGAGTAACTATTTCAAACCAACTTTTGGCTGAGGCTTAGCCTCCTCAACCTGAGAGGGTTCTCTCACTAGATTAAAGATTTTGATAATGAATTAGATGGCTAACTCTATGAAACAAACGAAAAAGTATAAATGGTTGAAACAAAATTAGAAAATATTCATTGGGCTTATGGAGTCAAAAATGTTTCAGTATGACAATAATTTTAGCTTTACATGGAAGTCAGGCCATCTAGAATTCAACACATGGAGAGTACATCAGAAGCATAAAGGAAAACATAGTCTACAAATGTATGAAGGAAGTTAGAGCACAGTGAGTGAATTCTAAGTAATCATACATTCATACCACTGTAAATAATGAAAAGAGGACAACCACAAGACATTTTGAACATTGAATTCCTTCTGATTCCTGAGAATCAAAGCCAAATACTGTATTACTAAAACAGAGTCTTACACAAAAGCACAATATGAGAGTTTCGATGAAAATTTCCAACCCTTGATACATTAGATTTTCTCCCATATATAGAGTTCATTACATGACTTAGGTTCCTCCTCCAGCATGAGAGGAATTCAAATTTTTCCTACTTTGACACCTATTGACACTTAAAACCAACTATTTAATGTAACTAACTGTTAGCTGGCAGTTCCAGAGACCTAAAACAATTAGGAGTGTAACTCCTCATTATGTTGGTGGTAGCATTGATTACAATTCAAACTCGTTCTCTAACAAGTGGCCTTCTTCATTTTAGCTTTGGTGGTGACTTTAAACTCCCTTCTGACTCTTGATGCCTCATCCTTTGATTGTTCCTGGAAATTAGGAAGTTGTTCCTGTTTTTCTTCTTTTTGTCTCCAAAAGGATATTCGAAGTCTATTATCCCTGTTGTTCTTCTTAATTACATAAAAATGCATTGGATTAGCTTGTTTTCCATATGTTGTAGACCTTGCCCATATACACGTGGTAAGACAAAAACTTCTTTAATGTTGCCTGAAGCATCATGAACAATACTAGCTATGAAATAATGACTACTTTCATAACATAGAGCTTAGAGTTCATAGATGTCCTTCCTTTACTTGTTTTGCCCTTGTTGGATGTTTACACCTTGTAAGTAATCCTTTTCAGAAGCCCCTCTTCAAAAATATTTCCTTTTGTCTCTCAAAATTGGTCCACCAAATCATTACATGCAGCTATAGCAGTTTCGTAGCGTGATACAAAACTGCCGTGTAATTTCAAAAACATAGTTTAAGGCCAAAATTTAACTTCCTTGAGCTTTCTTTCCTTTGAAATGGCTCTTCCATATGCCATGAAGCTGTTCAAAACTGAATAAACTGACTCCATTCTTCAAGGTAAACTTCAAAAGGTAGTCTACATCAAAATTTAGGATTTAGTCTTACTTGCTATGTAGTTTTTCTTAGCTAAGGATGGCCTTCAGGCTGGTTTAGCTGTATCTTCAAATCTTCGATTTGCCTCTTCATAATTCTGATTCCAACTCTCAATTTTTCATTGACCTTTCTGATGTATCTTGCTTCTTTTATTGTAGGGACTGTCCAGGTGAAGTATTGAGCATGACAGCTGACCACTTCAGGTATTGAAATTGTTTTATCTTCCCACAGAGCCTCCATTTTGTTAAAATAAGCTTCCTTGATTGCATGTTTCCTTGAGGTTTTTCTCAGTTTGGCAATTTCAAGATTTTCCAGCTTCAGTTTCTTTTTCAACTCTTCAAAACTACATTCCTCTTGTTGAGAGATAACTGCCTTACCTCTGTCATTTTTATGTAGTTGTGATGATGTTTCTGATGAAACCATAGGTCCTTCATGAAATTTTGCTACCTCCCCTATTTCACTTGCTTCTGGCAGTGCCTCTTGTATCTCTTTTGAACGCCTTGTCACGGGTCTTCTTGGCTTAAAAACAAATTCAGAAGCCTGATCATCAAATTTGAGCTTTTTAGAGGTTTTGGCTTTTTTGGTTTTGTCTTTACTTGCTTTCATTAAGTCTGCTCGAACTAGAGGAGATTCTTCAATATCAATAGCTTGAAGCAAATCATTTTGTTATCACTCAAGTTGTTCCCAAAAGTTGTAAGAAAGGGAATACGACCGAGTTAACCATAGACGAATCTTTTAGATACAAATTCTAGCCAATCTGCATCCAGAGAGGGCTCTCTCTTTATGATTTAGCTTTGTAATGAAAGGTATTAGGCTAGTTATGAAGTTCAAGGGTTTTTTGTTTTGAGTTTGGGTGGTGAGATTCAATAGAACAGAGACGTAAAACTAAAGAGTTCAGTCCATTGGGCATGATGGAGTCAAAGAAGGATGGTTTCCTGGATTTGGTTTCTAACAGAAGATGGCATCACAGAGCAAGGTATTCAAACATGGAACAATTTAAAGGCTGGAATTAGATGGTATGGACTCAAATGGGTGAAGGGAATTTAAGCATCCATCAGCATATTGAAAGAGGGAAAATGAGTGCTTACTGTTAAGGAGCAATTAAGAATTCCTTATCAAATAAACAACATGAAATAACCAGCAAGCATGAGCAATTAAGAATTCACTGCTTATACTAATCCTTAAGAAAACATAGAGAATAATAAAGACTGAAAACAGAGTGCAGTCAAGCAAATTCTGAATTAATCTGTTGCTTTATCATTTAGATTTATGAAACACAGATGATATAACAGACAAGAAACTGTAAAACAAAAGGTAGAAAGTACTCATTGATCCATGGTTTGATTCAAGGATTCTGTGACAGGTCTTCTGCATCGATTCTTCTTCTAGTAAACTAGACAACAATTTGATCCCAACAACTTTTTATTCTAAATTTCAGAGTTACAACAAAGTCTAAAAAATCTACACATACCCAACCTCTTAAAAACTCTAATGAAGGGGGTATTTATATCACAAAATATGTACAACAGATATCTCTTAAAAAGCTCTAAGATAATATCTAAATTTAACCTAAAGTCATTTACAAGCAAAGTATAAACAACTAATTTATGCTGTGCTAGAGGCTGGCTCTTTAGGGTTCGGCCTGCAGCTGTCTGAAGTAGCTGAGCACTGACTCTCTGTCTTAACTGATGCATTAATTTTGATCTACTTTCCTTAGTCGGCTTGGACACTCTTTAATGTTGATTTGATTTGTCTTTATATCTGTATTGATACTCTTTATGGCTCCTCTGATACTCTTTGACTTTAATTATCTTCTTTAATGCTGAACTGACCCTGCTCACCATTGCTCTGGCAAAATAAGACTGTAACATGTCTTCTCACCACTTTTCCTCTACAACTGATGTCTCTGCAGGTTTTCACTGGCTAGGGTAGCAAAACATTCTGTTTATCCCTGATTTTCTCTTTTTTTTTTCGAACTTGGAGTACTCATGTTTGCTTTAAACTATTCTAAGAGGAAGAAAAACTGCAAAATGGCTGTTTGGGGGAGGCCGCGAGCTCATTGATGGAGCCTTACTGGTGAAGAGGTGGTTGGGGATGAACAACAAGCATCGATGGATTATATGCCAAAAATGCCTTTTTCCAGAAAACATAACAAAAAATGAGTTTTTCCCTTTATCGGACAAAAAATGATTTTGGCAGGAAAATTTGATTTCAAGGTATGGATGAAGTTAGCATGACGTCAGCGGGGGGTACGAGACGGTGACGTGGTAGTGACATGGTGGTGACATCAGTGGAGGGTCAGCGGGAGGGCAGTAAGCTGTTTTACCCACACCACTTTCAGGCTAGGGCGGTTTCGGGCGAAGGGGCAGCAAACAATGTGGGAGAGCGACGTGTGTCCACGGTACGGGAGAAATACCGTCGGTTCCTTAGGGGTTAATGTTCAGTGGATAGGCGGGTCGCGATATCAATGTGGATCGTTGGATGGATAGGTCCAGATCAGACGGTGGACGACTTATGAACAAGGTGGAGGCTTAATGCGCGGGGGACAATCAATTAACCATGTTTTTTAATTGCATCGGGCTTAATGTTATTGGTTGGTGGGGAGATTTTTTATTAATTAACCGGGGGTTAATTAATCCTATGGTTTTGCTTGCGGGGAAAGGGTTAGGTTATTTAAAGGTTTCAAATAAACCTTTAAATCCCGATAAACAGATATATGGTTGTATATCAACCGAGGGCCGGAATATTAGAATGTAGGGGTTTTTAATATATTAATATAATACGGGAAAGGGCAACATTTACAAGGGAGTTATATTAATAGAAATTAGTGTTAATGTGACTTTTGGAATGAGAGCACCAAGTATAGTGTTAGGAAACTTAGGCCAAACGGGAAAAAGGGTTTTATGGAGAATTTTTGTCATTTTCCTAAGTAAGAAATGGGGTTTCTAGTTAGGCATTTTATGAAATGAGATGGAGTGTCTTTAGTGATTTTAAGCAGATATTATTATCACTGGGGGAAATTAGTGAATGATTTGGGGAAATGGATGAATGGGAGTTAGTCATGCCTCGCTTAAGCTGCATCAAAAATGTCTGCCATAGCACTTGTGATGGAGGTAAAACTAACATTTTGGGAGACAAAATTCATCACAAGTCTCATTCTGCAACTTCAAAAACTACCTACCTAGCCTACTTTGCCTAGCATTTCTTCTTCTCTTTTTCTTAGGTGCACTTGGACTGGCAAACCCTCATCAACTTTTCTTTTCTTTGCATGATAAGCCTATATAAGTCTGCACTTATTTCTTCCAAGGGCTCAGATTAAACTATTGAGCTCCTTTGCTTCTCTACCTATCTACTTATCTGCCAAGATTAAACAGTTTGGACATATTTTTATTCTCTATCTCTAAAACATGAAATTCAAACATGAACTAGCCAGGATTAAGGTGTTTGGCCATTCATAAATTGTGACAAAAGTTCTTCAAGCTATACATAATGCTTTATTTACAGAAAATGAAATAGTAATGGCATTTAGACTTGCACACTTTCTTGGTCTTTTTTATTTTGGGTTCATTTCTTTTCAATTTTTCTTTTTGACCATTTATTTTTTCACCCTTTGATTTTTCTTTTAGGGTATACCCTCTTTACATTTTTTAATTTTTTTGCTCCTTTTTTCTTTGTATAATATGGAAACCTTTATAGCAAGGAAAGGATGAACATATTACAGAGCTCAACCAGTCAATCATGAAATATGACACCTATTACTGTAGGAGTATAACACATTCAAACTTCCTTTTGAAACTGGGCTTCCCTCAGTAACCACTATCTTACCTTTTTCTCTAGCTAGCTGGCTCTTAGTTACTCTTCTTTGGACCGTTTCACTTGTGGATTGCTCTTGTACACCCTCTTTGATCTGACCTTTCCTTTTTTTGTGACTGTTGGGGTGTGTCTTGGATTGCTAGTGGTCTCATGGGCTCCTTTACCTATTTCCTAGCTTTCAATTTCACGAATCCCCTTGATCTTGTTTATTCACGATGAATAACTGTTGGTGAAGAAATCTTCATAGCCTGAGGGCTGAGACCAGTTTCATTCTTGAAGCCAGACATAAACAAGAAAATGGACCACTCCCTATCTATTTTCTGGAGCTCATGCAAACGATAAATTTGACTAAGCCATGATGAAACAAGGAGGTCTCACAGGATTCCTTCTTCAACTAAACCTTGTCACACATTTTGCCTAGGCTACGAAACAAATAGAAAGGCAAATCCAAAGATATCTTTCCAGTGAAATGAGCAAAAGCTTAAAATGATAGGAATACACCTTATGATACCTCCCCTCACAGGTGAAGTATATCTGTATGAAGGTAAGTAAATTGGCATATGAATCTTTGACAAAGCTCCTGGGCACTGACTTGTTTAAGTCTGAATCAATGACCTCTAGCTTCAAGAATTCCTTACAAGGAGTCATATCAAACTTGAAATTTTTAAACCACCTCTCCTATCCCCTTGAAATTTTAGTGACTGCAGATATAACCTCTGGAGAGATTGGTAATTAAAGCACTGCAACCTTTGAATTCAATCTTGTGAAATTTAAAGCAAATTCTTTGGTGACTAGCATGTGGCCTCCTTCAAGTTTTTCACAAAATCTCCAATAGCCGACTTGTTTGAAAGCTTGTTCAACTTCATTGTTCTTCAAGAGAACATCTAAGACTTCAAGCTCATTCCTCAGACACCTGCCTGACCTATGATCCTTCCTTTCTGTAGACACCTCCATGGAATTCCTGTAAAATGAAGATTGAAGAGCTTGCATTGTCTTTATCTCGATCACTGCCTCGCTTGAAATAAACAAGGAAACTGCCTCACTTGAACTTCAGAGAATTATGATTAAATGCCTGTCAATTTGCTTCTCATGCATGAACCCAAACATAATCATAACTAAAAACACTTGGATCCTTTTTTGAAATTTGAAACTTGAGCGTACCAAGACACCTAATGAACCTAATGATGAGAATGAGTGGTTGCATTTGATAGGCATGGTGTATGGACTGATAGTTGATGCGGTAATACTAACGGATTCTGATAGATTGGATAGCTAGGTGAAATTTAACACGAATAAGCACAAATCCCTGATTTCGTAGCATAGCCAGTGCAAATTCTGGGTTTTGCGCTATGAAAACTCCTAGACTAGGTTTTGCGCTACGAAAACTCCAAGATAGTTTCGTAGCACATGAAAACCTTGACACAAGTTTGACACATGGAAATTTATGTGTGATGTGGGACCAGTGATAGTCAAGAATAGAGTGTTGACCCTATTTGACCATACCAACAAGACTCTCTTCTAGATCTTAGAATCTAAAAAAACCATGGAAATACTAGACCAAGAGTAACATCAATCCTTTGGAATCAAACTGATGCTCAGAATTTAAATTTTTTTTCTTAAGTGATACATAAGCGAGAGATTGCTGGAGCAAGCAAGTGAGGACATCATCATGTAGGATAAGCGACCAAGAGGTAGGCCCTCTTAATTGATTCTAACCTAAGGAAATATTCCATAGAATGTATATGTTGTGGCTAGACCCATTATCGGGCTAGAGGAATTCGTTCGTGTCCGCATTTATAATTTTACTTCACCAGAAATTGGTGACTCCGCTAGGGAGATCCCATTTTTTGTTTATTTTGGATTTCATGATTTCATAACAGCTTTGCTAGTTTCACGTTTTCCCTTTGGTTCTGTTTCTTTCCTCTTGCTTACTGGCCTAAGTATAAAATTCATAGTAGCAGATCTGGTCCTTGTTTTGAATTTTTTTTAATTTTTCCTTATTTCCCTTAGATAGCGCATTTAATCGGTTGACAGTCGCGTTGACCAATGCAAATTGCGGAGGAACAATCGTTCCAACTAGCCTCTGGCGCTTGTTGTCAATTAGGCAATTGTGCTAATCTCTGTAAGTGAAGATTAGGGCTAGACCCCAATCTTGGCCAATGTGTTCTGCTCTTATGTTTTTGACCCCGTGAGACTTTTTTACTACTTTTTCCTTGATTAGGAAGCTACTTTTCATTTGGTTTCACTTTCTTGTTGGCTTGTCATATTGTTGTTTGACTGATTGAGTCATTGAGTGGCCAACGACACTAGGGCATCTAGCTAGTCACCCATTAAGTAGCTTGTGGACTCATCAAGTCCGGGTGTGGGTGTGTTTTCTCCTTGCATTTTTTCTTTGGTCCTTTTATGACTTTGACCTCTTTTGCACAAGATAGAAAAAGGTTTCGTTTACTAGCTTTAATGTCTTTTTCCAGCATAGATTACATTTTCAGTCTTGTGTTTGGTAAAGTAGGTGTTTCATTGATCTGAATGAACTTCTCTTTTCATGTGTTCATCTACGTGAAGGGCTCATAGCCTCGAAAACTTTTTCGTTGAAAGATTGTATGCGAAAAGTTTGTTTCATTGTTTGATGAGAAAGTATGTAATTCTAGCTTCTTGCATCCTTATGATTTGCATCTCTTAAAAACTAGAATTGCACTAGCATTTGGAAAAATAAGAGAAATTTTTTTTATTTTGAAAGGACTGATAGATAAGTGCTCACCAAGAAATTAGGAATTGGAATGCATTTTTCATTAGTTTTTTTTTTTTGGAAAAAGTGAAGTAGTGAAAGATCATTTCATTTTTAGTTGCTTGATTGTTTGCATTTGATTAAGTAGTTCCTACCCTATCTAGTGTAGGCATTTCATCGAATTGAAAGGGTCTTGTCCCATTTAGTTGCATTTTAGTTTTTTTTAGTAGCATCACTAAGACCTGAAAACTAAAACTTAACTCAAGATCAACTCTAAAATGAATTCAATTAACCTAAGGCACATTTGACATTAACAATCATATCTAGAAGGTCTAGGCTAGAGACGTGTTCCGGCATCTGTAAACCTAGAAGTTGTCATTAGCTTCGGCATTAGATAGCGCTAGCATAGATTTTTTCTCCCCATACCATCGAGTATATAACGGGAGACCCCACTAGGCTACAATCCTTTTATCCTTAGGAAGCTGAGTCGGCTGCCTTGCGAACGTGATACACCGAACACAACATTCAGGGAGATTTCCTGCTTGTACCTCTTGGTTTGCCAAGAGGTATTCTGTAGTTCACGGTTGCCTAGTAATCCTATTTTCCTAGATCATCCAGAGTATTCATTTGATCTTTTCGACTCATTAAAATTAAAATATCATTCAAGCTCGTTTCCAATCAAAAGTGATGAATTCATCTTTGTTTCTTTCTCGAATCTTAAAAAATGAAAGAGCATCAATTTTTTATGCATCTTAGTAATTGATTGTGCAGGATAAAAAACATCCTGTTAGTATTTTTGACCAAATTTTGAGTACCTTTAAAAGGAAATTTTAAAGCTTTGAAGTTATTTGTTCTGTCGACTAAGACAAGGGCATTTGGTTCACCCAATTCCTCTTCCTCTCCTCCATCTGAAAGATTGTCTAAGGAGTCGTTTCCTAAGTTATTAGAGTCACTTGAGGACCAAAATGTTGAACTCACAATTGTTTTGAGTGTTCAACCATTGCCATCTCGTCCTCTACGTACCTTCGATTCACAGTCATCTGCTGATATTGGCCCAAAATCTCCGGATAATCCCATTCAAATTCCAGAGAACTCGCCAACCACTAGCATTTAAATTGGACTGGTGATCTATCCTCTAAACCCTTTGTTTGATGTTGTTGAGATATCATCACAGTGTCCTTATAGTCTGTACGACCAACCGGGTGTTCCTTTGGAACTATCCCCTAGTACACATTCAGCCATTCGTCATCATTTGTTTTCAAACATGGAACCCGAAGGCAATGCTCCAGTCACTTCTCCAGATGAGTCCAAAGTTTATACTCCACACACTATTGAGGGAGAATAATTGCAATTGCAGTTTCCTCTAGAGGGTTTCCCTTATTCAAAAGGTATTCTCGCCAGCTTGCCACCTGGCTATATGTCTTTGGAACACTTAGTTTCAGGTACACCTAGTGCCTCATCGCTCTACCATAATCTTGTTTAGGCATCAGGTGTCAGGCCTACGTCAGGAGCATTCATCATGAACACAACCTCCCAACCAGTCGTTACTTCAGTCCTGGTGCAACCCACCATCCCAAATACTCTTGTACCATCAATCCCAGTTACATGTCAGTCACAACCGGTGGTTTCAAAGTTTGTTTCCATCAGTTCTTTTGTCCCATTAATCAATGGCCAGATTGTGCCACCGCCTGGGGAGCAGAACCTGAATGTCTCTATGGTGTTAGGTGCCACTAATGTGAGTGGCTCACAAGCTCACATTCTTGGTATAAACCAGCCCTCCTTTGGTATTATTTATAACCCTGCTAACCCTACTGAATCAAGAAATGTCCAGTACCAATAGGTTCAGAATCCTGGTGGTCCGTTTCGATCAAGCAATGTTCAGTATCAGTAGCCCTATGGGGATCAAGTCCAATACCAAAATCCTTAAGTTCCATATGGTTCTCAAGGATTGGTTAATCAACCTTACACCCTCCAATCTGGGCAGTACATCTAGCTTGGCTATGGCCAGATTCAGTTCGGTAATTTCTCGAGAATTGTTCAAGTACCCTTGTAATAGCAAGGACAACTCTTACACCAATTAGGGCAGCCTTTGTTACCGCAAGGGAAACCTTTATTGCAGCAAGGGTTTTCTGTTCAACAATAAGGGCATATCATCCCGCAGTAAGCTCACCTGCAACAAATGCAAGGTCAGTCCTTTCAACAATTGTAGCAGGCTGCGCAATAGTAGATGCAATATGCTCTGCATACCTCTCAACCCATACCCTCACAGGGCCAACCTCTGCAGCCCTAGGACAAATTTTGAAACCACAAGGTCAACCCATGCAACAACAAAACCAACTCAGGCAGCAGCAACCCTTGTATACATATCAACAAGGTCAACCCTTGCAAGGACAGGGTCAAGGTCAAGTCATACAACAGTAGGTGCAAAATCCTGTTGTCCTAGGTCAACAGTTCAGAATCCTACTGGCTAAGGGAACCAGATACACAACTCCTACATCCAAGGGAAGCAAGTGTATCAACCTTATGCCCAAGGACTGCAGGTCCAAAACCCTCTTGTTCAGGGAAAACAGGCCCAACAACCTTATGTTCCAGGACAACAGGTCCCATATCCATATGTCCAAGGTCAACGGGCTCAACAACCTTTTAACCCATACATTGCCTATCAACAACATGTTCCTGGACAGTTCCAAGGTATTCAAGGTCTGAATCCTCCCTTTGGTCAAGGTAATCTGTAATGGGGGTAGCCTCAGATGTTGTATGGCCAAAATCCCTCACTATGGGGCCAAAATCCTTACCAGCAGGGATGGGCTCCTCCTTAGGGGCTCTCTTATCGACCTCCTATGCCTTTTAAGACTCAATTACCTTTCTTGGCTACACTAGAGTTGCCAGATGTACTGTGTCTTATGAATGATCCAATCCTTCATTCACCATACTGGCCTCTGGTGTCGTCCAAGATACCGAGTGATTGCCCAAAGTTTGATGGAAAAGCTAAAGAAGATCCTCAGGTCCATGTGATAACATATCACCTCTGGTGCTCGTCGACTCGTACATGGATGATTCCATTCATCTTCATATTTTCCAACCAACACTCATGGGTGCCACAGCGAAATGGTACATCGAGCTACCTCGAAGTACTTTCCATGACTTCAATTCATTGGCCATGTCTTTCCTCACGCATTTTTCGCTGTCAGTTCGTTATGAAACTCACACCTATTTGCTCACATCGCTTAAGCAAGACACTCTGATGCACATCTCTGACCATATCCATGAATGGAGACATAGACATCGCTTGATCAAGTTTGAAATAGCTGATCAATTGCTCACTGAATTGTTTACCAAATCATTCCTAGCCCCAATTGATTGTGATATAGCTATGGGTGGATGCATCACTGAAGAGCAAGCCATTGCCCATGCCCAGTACTTGGATCTGGTTTACTCTTAGTTTGGCACCTTATACGAGTTGTTACCTAATGCTCTGTGGCCATCATCTGATCCCACAGCATCAAAGTCACCAGTTGTTCCTCCCATTGATGGAGTTATTGGTTCAGTATCCCAGACCCCTACTAAAACATCTTCCAAACAAAAAGGTCTTGAATGCTACTCCTAATAGTTCATCTCAAAATCCACCAGGCCCTGGTAAAACCTTAGAGGTCCACAATGTCTAGTCTACCATAGCGGACAAATCCTCAGAAGGAAAAAAGAAAGGCAAAGGAAAAGCTAAAGCTAATGCCTTGAAACAGGGTCCCCCCAAATTTTCTGCTAGCAAATCTTTGCAATGGAAACCTAAGTATCCCTGCCTCATTTTCGAGGAGGATCACTATACTAAATATCGTCCACGATGATCTGAAGTTAGTTGCCTGCTCAAAGGGACCCCGTTGTCCTTAAAGAGCCATTTCCATCTCAACAGACTCGGATGGTAGACCAACCCTGATCTGTATCCTCTGTATCTCAGGCATTCATGATGAGCACACCCATTAACATGGCTACCCGATTAAAAGATTATCAAACTCTAGCTAAGATAGCTGGGAAAGAAAAATAAGTTGCGCCTTCTTCTTCTACCCTGAGTTCTGGCCCTCTGCAAATCGAGTGCCCTAACCCTGATTCTGCTATGTGGCCACCCTCTCGAGGTGTGTTGCATAAATCATTGTATAATCCCAATGCCCGAGCCACTCAACACTACAATATTGTTGAAGATTTGGCTCAAGCACCATCATCCATGTTGGCTCTCGAGGTACTCCAAAGCTGCCCATCGCAGCAGAAATATTTGCTATCAGCTATCAGGGGCATCAATCCCACCGATTCTAATTTGATATGTTTTGATATGGAGAACCATGTTCCACATCTCCCTCACTATATTGCCTTCCTTGTTCAGGTAATCATTAACTAGAAGACCATCCATCGCACTATCATTGATGAAGGTGCTTCTACCTGCATCATGTCAACTACATGTTGGAAGGCTATTGGTTCCCTTACATTGAACTAGTCCCTAAACACTTTGGAAGCTTTCAATGGGTGTCATTCGTGACCCTTCGATGTCTTACCTAACCTTGCCATCACCCTAGAAGGCAAGATAGTGCAAGTTGAAGTAGAGAGTGTTGACGCTAATCTCAATTATAATATTCTACTCGGCCGATGTTGGACTCATGCCATGCATGCCATGGCCTCCTCTTTGTTTCGCATGATCCGTTTTCCCCGTCAAGGGAAGATTATCACCATCAATCATCTGTCTTTCTCCTCGGATCAAAATTTTCCATATGTAAAGCACTCTGGTGCTCCCTATGAGAGTGTGGGGGTGGGTCTCTTCAAAGACTCTGCCTTAATGGGAATTTTTCCACTCCCACCTCCTCATGTTGACTCTATCAACATGACCTTGGCTTGTCACTTTAAAATCGTCGGATCCCTTAGCCAAGAACTTCCTTGCCAATGAAGGTATCATGGAAATCATGTCTCTCGAGGAACTACCATGGATCGATACTCATCATTACTCCTCGTTCCTACCTCGCTTGGTAGTGATGTCTACCGTTTTCGAAGAGTCCTCTTCTCCATTTCCACCACCAAGTGTCGCTCATGAAGTATGGTTGGAAGGAAATTTGGGTAATATTACCAAAACGATGCCGATTGACATTTATATCAAACCCAGTGTCATTGAACACGTTCATATTGGGGTATCTTGTTCTCTAGATGAGATCAAGACATATACTCATCTATTTCATGAATTCCGTTTTGTGTTTGCATGGTCTTACGAAGAAATGCCTATCATTGATCCTAGCATTATTATGCATGAAATACCAACATATCCGTATGCGAAGCCCGTTTTCCAACAGCTTCGCCCGGTGCACCCTAGGAAGGCCGCTGATATTAAGGGTGAAGTCGAAAAGCTTCTCAAAGCTAGGTTCATTTACCCCATCCCCCTTATAGACTGGGTGTCCAATATTGTCCTAGTGACTAAAAAACAAGGCATGATCCATGTTTGCATGGATTATCGAGATCTTAATTGTGCATGTCCTAAAGATAACTATCCTACTCCTTTCATTGATCAAATCATCGATGAATGTGCTGGGAGCGATATCTTCTCCTTTATGGATGGTTTTTTTTTGTTATAACCAGATTAACATCACACCAGCTGACCAAGAGAAGATAGCCTTTATCTGCCCATGGGGTACGTTCATGTACAAGAAACTCCCTTTCGGCCTCAAAAATGTTAGAGCCACATTTCAACGAGCAATGTCCTATCCGTTTCATGATATTTGCAACATTTTCTCGCCTTACTTGGATGACCTTCCTGTCCATTCTCATAAGCGCCAAGATCACCCAGACCATCCTCAGAAGATTTTTTTACACTGCAAACACTATAACATTCGGTTAAATCCACACAAATGTGTTTTTAGCGTGGAATTAGGATGACTCCGCGGCTTCATTGTTTCCAAGGACGGGATTCGCCTGTATCTGCTAAAAGTCGAGGCCATTGTAAATTTACCCCCTCCATCTTCACTGCACCAACCTCAGAGCTTGCAAGGAAAGGCCAACTTTCTCCATTGTTTTATACCCAACTATGTTGGGCTAGCTACAAGATTTACCCGGTTGCTCAAACAAGGAATGCCCTTTGCATGGGACGAGGTGGCCCAAAAATCTTTTGATGATCTTAAGGCCGTCCTCATAAATGCTCCTCTATTGCATCCACCAAACTATTATTGAGATTACTTCCTTTACCTAGCCATGGACCCTAGCACCATTGCTATGGTGTTGGTTTAAGATGACGACGAAGGCGGTGAACATGTGATCTACTACCTCATTCATAATCTCCTTGACACTGAAAAGCGTTATCTACATGTCGAGAAGTTGGCTTTGGTTGCCGTTCAATCTATTCAACATTTTCGGCACTATATCCTTTTACGTACGACTACAGTGATTTTTGAATGCAACCCTATGAATTCTAAATGGATCGTTATCCTGCAAGAATTCGATTTGGTCTTCCCTCCAAAGCTCTCCCTGCAGATGCAGATGAACAACTTCCAGATGAGACCCTTTTCCTGATTAGCACACTTGATCCATGGTATGGTGATATCATCGTGTATCTCCAAACCTCCACATTCCAATCCGCGTTGACCAAGGATGATCGTCGAAGGATTTTGCATCATTCCCAACCTTACCATATTATTGGCAATACTTTATACCATGTCAGCATCGATTCTGTTCTTCATCGATGCCTCACAATCAAGGAAGCTGAAAGATCTTTCAATGATTGCCACTCCAGGGCATGTGGTGGTCATATGTCTGGTTACGCTACAGCTCATAAAATCCTTCGCGCTGGTTATTTCTGGTCATCTATCTTCAAAGACTACATTCTTGTTGTCTGCAAGTGTCACGAATGCCAAATTTACCAACACGAGATGCACGCCCCACCCACTCACCTACACCCCGTTATTATCGTTGGTCCCTTTACCAAATGGGGCATCGATTATATGACATGTAACCTTCATTCGGCCGGGGGGCATGGCTATATTATCGTCGCTGTGGACTATTTTACCAAATGGGTCGAAGTGATGCCTACATATTCTGCAAATGGTAATACGATGACTCAATTCCTTTTTAACCGTGTTATTTATAGGTTCGGCATACCCCAAGCCATTGTCACAGATCATGGCTCCCATTTCAGAGATTACATGATGGTAGAACTGACATCTGCATTGGGCTTGCACCACTATGGCTCGACCCCATATTACCCTCAAGCTAATGGCCAAGTTTAAGCTGTGAAGAAAGTTCTGGTCACCATACTTTAGTGTACTATTGGGATGCACAAGTCAAATTGGCATCTCATGCTTTTTTCAGCTCTTTTGGCCTACCGAACATCAACCAAAGATGCAAATCGTTTCACACCATTCCATGTGATCTATGGTCTGGAAGCAACATTGCCGATCAAATGTGAGATTCCTTCGCTCAAGTTAGCTGTTGAACTCCTCCTGAAACATCACCTCAAGAGGAACACCTCTTATATTTAGAACGACTAGATGAGACTCATCGTCTCACTGCTTTGGTCATTGAAGCACAAAAGAAACGGGTAAAATCCCATTTCGACTAGTCGGTCTCCTCTCGCACTTTCTCTGAGGGTGATTTGGTCCTACTATACAACCAAGCTCACGATAATCTGGGGGTAGGCAAGTTCGAACCTATGTGGCATGGGCCCTATATTGTAAAACATGTTTTGTAGAAAGGAGCCTTTGAGCTTATTGATTATGAAGGGAATCCTCTCGATAAGCCCTGAAACGTGCTTTACCTCAAAAATTACTATGCTTAGATCATCTTGCATGGTTACTTATGTACATTAGTGTGTGAGTCATTTTTGTATAGCCTGGTTTTGGTGTGATAGTTTTCAAACAACTTTCCTGTTTACTATTATTTTCTTGCTTTGCAGATGTCTGCAACTCCTCACATTAGTTTCACCGATGGTGCTTGTTGAAGTACCCGGAACCTATCATCCACGGCATGGGCTATGTATAACCCTAAAGGTGAGTTGATTGACCTTCAAGGCATCCGCCTAGGTCGTACAACCAACAACATTGCTGAATATAGTGCGGTTATCGAACTATTGTCAGAAGCCATCACCCTGAGTATCAAGGAATTGGTTGTAAACCTGGATTCACAGCTTGTCATCCTTCAACTCAACAGGAAATATTCTATAAACCCTCAAATATTATGAATGTATCTCCATATCCTTCTATTGGAAAGACATTTTGATTATATTACATATCATCATATTCCTAGATGCATGAATACATTGACAGATGCATTAGCTAATTACGTGTTGGATAGACATTTACGAAACATGTAAAAGATAAGACAAACCATTTGTACCATAACAGATAGGAAAATACAACATATATATATATATATATATATATATATATATATATATATATATATATATATATGAGAATGTTTGATACATCAGAACCCAAAAAAATAATATGTGTATCTATAATGACATCAATGACTTGCAGGCCTCGTACATTTGTGGCACACAGCCCTCAAAAAATATGTAAGTGATGGACCTAGGAACTACTTAGCATGGTGGTCATGATAGCATGAGACAACTCGTGCGACGCGACTCAACAGTTAGTGGATCCGATCTAAGACTCCCTCTGTGTGCCTCTGGTACCACCAAGGCATGTCTCCTATCCGAGCATACTCCAGGATACCATGAGTCACCCCCTCGAGGTTCCTCACAATATCCTCCTCATTGTTTCTCCCTTCCTAATAAGGAGTGACAACATCAAAGATGGGGGACGTGCCTGTCTATCGGGGACATCCCAGTTGGCCGCTCTGGTAGACAAGAGGAATGTTATGAGCATGCATATACCAAAAACAATTAAAAAACATCAAAATCAAAAATTTGATTTTTTACCTTCATCATCAAAGTCCTCTCCATCTGGTAAGGGCATATCTGGGTCTCCACAGAAATCAGTGCTTCTATATAACCAATCCTCCACGTCAATCTTTTGTTGTCGTAGGCATGAGAAGATGTAGAAATTCCCACTGTAGATCACCTGGTAATGTGATGTACTAAAGCAAAACACTTGATCTACTTCTACAAAAAATTTAGTGGAAGCTTAATCAAACATGAGAAACATCAATAAGAACACATATAACTGATAAGAAGGAATCAATCACACATATCACAGAAGAATTTACCCCAGGAAAGCCACAGCCTAAAACCCCAACTCTGTATTATCATACAAGTGGAAATATAGCCACTATTACAAAAAGAATCAGCTCAAAATCTATCATGTTGTCTCTGCAATACCTCTGATGCTCATAGACAGTCAAAGGCCTCTATCTAACCTCTGGTCTACCCTCCAAGCCTCCTATTTCTTTGTGCAATTTTGATTGGGGTCCAGTGCAGCCACTTGTGTGAATTGGCCTCTTCACACACTCACTAACCTTTGATCCAACTACGCAGTCCTGAAGGAGATAAATCCTCATCATGGATGAGCTTCCTTTATAGGAAAAATATTCATCCTACTGATAGTACATTGTCCCTTCTTTGATCTCAACTAGGTCTCTGTCTGAATTGACATGCATGAGTTATTCATGAGATAATCTTCAGTTATCTAAAGTACAGTAGTTACATGCATGCAAGCATTAACTAACTGAACTTTCATTAAGTAAACAAATTGTTTAAATTAATCTAACTAGACTTGACTCAGTTAACTGAGCAAACTAATTACAACTCATCCTTATCTCTTTAACTGATGGATAAATTCCTCAATTAATAGATAAATTGTTACATGTCCTCATATAGACTTCAAGTTTGATTTTCCTTAACTAATTAACTCAAGATGAATTAATTAATTAATTTACAAACTTCTGTTAATATCAAATTCAAATTTTACTTCCTATTTTTATTCCAGGGACTGACTAAAATAGGAATCTATCCTGAACTGCTAAAAATAGAATTCTATTTTTAGCACTTCCATTTTTCATTCCCTGTTACCCAATCCAGCACTGGTACCCAAACTGCTATTTATAGCAGTGCTATTTTTATCACTTCTGTTTTTAGCATTTCTTGTTGCTATTTTCAACACTCCCTCTCAACAAGAAAGGATTCCTCTCGAACCTGATCCTGTACCTTCGAAATGTTCTACATGCAACACTTCTACCAAGTGTGGTTGCTCCAGCAACTCTCGAAACAAAAAAACTCCAAATTGACCTCTCTGTTGGGCTAGAAACATACTCTGATGCTGAAGCTATACCTATTGCTAACAAGTGCTCCCTCTCTAACCTTTGTGCTACTGCAACATCTCCATGCATCTCACACTATTTCACACCTCTCTGTGCCATCCTGCGCTGGTGCAACACACTTGTGCCTCTCGCATTGTTGCAGCCTGCTAGCTCTGTGTTGTCTTGGGATTCCTACACTGTAGCTCTCTCTACCACTCCATCCACATCTTTCTCTACCCAATCAGTCAGTCTTGCTACTCATCATTGGGGCTCCTATAGCAAAGTCGAATCAAAGAGGTTGGGTACCTCAAGGATCCTGCCCCTCCTCCTTGGGATGATCACTCCACATCGCCCCACCTCCTACCTGGAGGTATGGCTGCATGTGACCCCTTTGCCCACCTGGTTCGAATTTTCCCCCTACTGGAGGTCTTTAAATGAGTGGATCCCTCCACTATGTCTCCTCTCAGCTTCCCCAGTTGTGGCTGCTCCACAACCTCCTGAAGCTTCTTCACCAATCATGGCTCCTCCATAACCATCTGAGACTTCTTCTGGCACTACATGTTGAGAGGTAATATACTCTCCCTCTCAACCACCAAGTCTCCATCATTTGCCTTGCTACTCAAGGCTTTGCATGCATCTTGAACCTCAAGTGCATACAGGTTCTTGACCCGTGAACCGATCTGCTTCTCCTATCTAGTGATGATGTGTCTAAGGAAAACCTTTCCCTTACTGAAGATTATATCATAGGCTTTGTCTTCTAGCATCACGATCGACACCAAGTTTCTCTTCAGTCCTGGTACATACTTGACATCAGTCAAGGTAAGGCGAGCTCCATGATCCCTATGAAAAATAATCGTGCCTACACCTAAGACACTATACTTTTCATCATTACCCATCACTATGAGTATCTCGAGATCTTTCTCCTCCAAATAAGTAAACAAACTCTTATTGTCGGTCATGTGGAAAGAAGCTCCACTATCAAGAAACCAACCACTTCGCACCATGGATGAAACCATGCATGTGAAGAGTGTGAAATCCAACTCGAACTGTGAAGCAAGTGCCTTACCTTCAGATCCTTCCCAGATCCCTTCTTGGATTTCCTCTGTGGACAATTTGTCGCAAAATGTCCCACCTCATGACAACGAAAGCATCGTACTTTCAATTTGTCAAACTTCTTCCCACCATGGGAAGAACTGGATTCGGAAAGAGAAACCTTCTCCTTCACCTTCTTCACCTTACTTGCTAAGGCACAATTTTCTTCATCCTCTATGGATGAAGAACCATCTCTGGTGCTTCTTCTTATCTCCTCCTACATCAAATTTGACCAAATTTGTTCCCAGTCTGGCAGTTTCTCTCTTCCTCTAACCAAGTCCTAGTAGCTATGCGAGCTCTTAGGAATACCACGGAGTTCAAGACTCACCATGTCATCATTAGCTGTCACAATCCCTACACTTCCAAGCTCATCCCTGCATGAGGTGAGCTTGTTCAGATACATAGAGATCGTGTCACCCTTTTCACACTTGATCTTTCGAAGTTTGTCCTTCAGTGCCAGCTTCCTCTGATCACTGCTATTCTGATAAAATATTTCAATGTTTTCCACATCAAAAACAGAGTCTCCTTGAGGCTCGAGACAATGTGATCTCGAACTCCCTCCAGGAGGATTCTCCTTGTTCTAGCCACACACTTTTTCCATTCTGCCAGTTAAGTAGCATCAGTCACCTTATGGACTTCTTGATCAATGAAGTCCTTTAGACTGTTATCTTTTAATACTACCTCCATGCGATCCTTCCAGGCTATATAATTCGAATTGCCATCAAGGGCATATTCGAGTCTCAAACCACTGAATGCCATTGGTGAAATAGATGTGATAAGAACTCAATTCAATATTTAGAAACCACAAACTTCAATGTCTCCCTTCTTGTATATTGTTCTTCCTTGATCACCTGTGCTCTGATACCATGTAGAATTTTTCTACAAATCAGCTAGCTTTGATACCATGTAGAAATTCCCAGTGTAGATCACCTGGTAATGCAATGTACTAAAGCAAAACACTTGATCTACTTCTACAAAAAATTTAGCAGAATCTTAATCGAACGTGGGCAACATAAATAAGAACACATATAACTGATAAGAAGGAACCAATCACACATTGTATAAATTTTGAATAATAAACACTTATTCACAGAGATTATCCCGATTATACACTATTGCGGAATACATGCACAATACATAATCTCCTCTATGTTGATCATCAATTTAGCAGCATTAAAATCAATGAAACATCAATCGCATGCACACATTAACACAGTATGTAACCCGAGGAAATCTTACAGCTGAAAACCCCACACTATCTGTATATTAATGATTGAGAACATGTACCAATACATAGTACAATACTCCTCTCAAGTATCCAGCACTATCTCCACCTGTTACACACAAAACTAGCTCAGATCCAAACAAGTCACAGGTTCAAATCTCCTCTGCTGCTTTGCCTACCTCTATTTCACAATACCAAGTGAAAATCACGTGATCACAGGATATTTCACTGGGCATTTACTGCACAATCCTCATGGGCATACTCAATCCATTGATTGTGCAAGATATCATGCACAACTATAGTCACAACTGATAGCAATCTCAACCTCTAACACCTGTCTCCACTGAACTATACATGCACTGACATGCAACTGAGTTAACTGATGTATTCTTTAGTTGATTTATGAGTTAATAGTTAATTCACACAACTCATCACTAGTGTATTTGCAGTTAGACTAAGTACAACTAGTTTAACCAAGTCAAACTGAACACAACTCCATCAACTCCATAATCAACTCCACCAAACTCAACCACATGAGTTCTAACTGAAGTCCTGCATGCAATAGCTCAACTGACCCACAAAGAAAGTGTATTTCCTTATGATAGCTGCATGTGCCACATCTATAGCTCAAACTAAAGTGCTCCAAGAGGATAAGATAATGTTTATAGTCTAAATATTATTATGAGACAATAATATTTGACTTTTCTATTTTTAGCGTGGCAGTCTAAAAATAGACTCTGATCACTCCGCTGTGAACTAGAAATAGAAGTCCATCTATTTTTCCCAACATGACCAATCATCCATAAACAACATCCTGCAACTCATAGACCATGATCCATATGTCTAAAAATAGACATAGTCTAAAAATAGACTTTGTGCCAAAAATACCTTGCGGGCCCACTTAGTGAAGGCGACTTCTTTCCACTAAGTTCCATCATCTTGTTGCATTCTCAACACTCCCTCTCAACAAGATATGGATTATCATCAATCCCTATCCTGCCTCGGTGGCATTCTAATTTGCTCCTCGTGAGCACCTTCGTCAAGATATCAACATCCTGATCCTCTGTTGGAATGTATGAAAGTAACATGATTCTCCGTTGCACACAATCTTTGATATGATGGTACCTAATGTCAATGTGCTTAGATCTATCATGAAATACAGGATTAGCAAAGAGTTTAATGCAACTCTGGTTATCACAGTATGCTCCAAGTAAAAACCGAACAAACCGACCAGGATCTTCCTCATCCATACAGCTTCGCATGTAGCCAAACTTGCTGCCATATACTCGGCCTCTGCTGAACTGAGTGCCACGGATCTCTACTTCCTGCTGCACCAAGAAACTGATGTCGACCCGATACTGAAGACCCCTCCTGATGTGCTCTTTCTGTCCGTTGGGCTCCCTACCCAATCTGCATCCGTGAAGCCACATAGCTTCACCTCATCCTCGTGTCTGTACCACAATCCATATCCCGATGTGCCTCTCAAATAACGCAATACATGCTTGCCCACCTTCCAGAAGAGCTTGGTAGGCTTAACCATAGCTTGTGAAAGTTGGTTAACAGCATAGCATATATCGGGTTGTGTATTGAATAGATACATAAGCGAACCCACCAACTGTCGATAAACAGTGGCATCCACTTCTTCTGCCGAAGTGGCATCCTCCTTCCTCCAACCTCCAGGAAGAGGAGTATCAACAGGCTTGCAGCCATGCATGTTGAACTTCTCTAGTATCTCCCGAGCATACTTACCCTGAGAAACAAATAGTCCATCATTGCGCTGCCAAATTTCCAATCCCAGAAATAATGAAGGAGGCCCAAGTCATTCATCTCAAACTCCTTAGCAAGATCATCCTTGCATGAAAGTATCAACAACTCATCACCCGTTAGAATCAAATCATCTAAATAAAGTACAATGATAAGCAACTTACCCTCCACCACAATCTGGTATAGGTTAGGATCCACCTCACTCTTGGAGAATCCAAGTCTAGTGAAATAGCTGTCTATCCATGTGTACCAAGCACGTGGTGCTTGTTTCAACCCATACAACGCTCTCTTGAGCCTTTACACATGCGACTCGCTGCTGAAGATCTCAAAACCTTCGGGCTATTCTATGGACACCTCCTCCTCAATGACTCCGTTGAGGAACGCAGTCTTCACATCCATCTGATGAATGTGCCATCCCATCTGCGCTGAGAGAGCAAGAATCATCCGTATGGAGGAATACCTTGTGACAGGTGCAAAGGTCTCCTCATACTCGATCCCCTATATTTGTGAAAAGCCTCGAGAAAAAAATCTTGCCTTGTACTTCTCTACACTCCCGTCAGCTGCCTGCTTAACTTTGTAGATCCATCTCGAACCCACCACTGATTTCCCTTCCGGTCTAGGAACAATCTCCCATGCACTATTTCTGACAATTGAATCATACTCTTCCACCATGGCATCTACCCATGCGGGATCCTCCACAACTTCCTCGAAAGAGGATAGCTCAGTCACAACACATTTGCTCATAAGAGCCATGTATCTAGTGTACCAATTAGGTGACTATCTTTGCCTGCATTGGGTTGTAGGTGGTCCTACAACTTTCTCTGCATCTTGAGCCAGTCGCTCAGCTTCTGTCAAGCACTTTCGCCCTCTAATGGTTGGCACTGCATGAGTGGTCTCTTCCACTCCATGAAATTCGTCCTGTGGCTGATCCACGTCCTGAAGCTCATCTTTAGGAACTAATAGCTCCTCATCTACATGCAAGTGTAGCTCCCTCTCAAGCAAACACTTCATTGCTTTCTCCTCGTGAAATTTTATATCTCGTCGCACAATAGTCTTACCACTGTCTGGAAAATACACACGATAGTTGTGGGGCGTATCATTGTACCCCACAAATATCCCAACCTCTGCGGTCAGCTCCAACTTCTTCCTGGCATCCTTCATCACATGCATGTAAACATTAGCACCAAAAATCCTCAAATGAGAAAGATCAAGCTTCTTACCAGAATAAGCCTCGTCGGGTGTACTCATGCCAAGTATCCTGTGAGGACAACGGTTCTGCACATAAACTGTTGTATTGCATGCTTCCACCCACAAGTGAAGCGGTAGGCCTTGATCATGCAACATCGCTCGTGCAGCACCCACGATCGTTCTATTCTTCCGCTCAGCAACCCCGTTCTACTATTGGTTATGGGGAGCTATGAGCTCTCTTCGAATCCCTTCTGCACTGCAAAAGTCCTTGAACTCACCAGAGATGTATTCACCACCATTATCGCTCCTAAGAGCCTTCACCTTCTTCCCCGAATCCTTCTCAACCAGTGCTTTGAACTCATAGAACTTTGAGTATGTCTCGCTCTTTTTCTGCATGAAGAATATCCAACACTTACGAGAGAAATCATCAACAAAGATCACATAATACCTGTGTTTTGCTATCGAAGCTACTAAGAAAGGTCCACACACGTCTGTGTGAATTCTCTCAAGGATCGTCGTGGCATGACTATCCTTCTCGTGAAAGGTGGCTTTCACAAACTTTCCCAAAGTACACCCCTTGCACTGATATGACTGCGCAAGAGTGCCTTTAGGAAGCCCTGTAGTGATTTGCTGCAGTATCTTCAAGGCTCCATGGTGAAGGTGACCCAATCTCCTATGCCATAGCTCGCCATCATCCTGGCTCACCAATCCTTCTACCTTGCATGCCATTGTTGTACATCCATCTACATGCAACTGATAAAGGTTCCTCACTCGAACCCCTATCCTCCGGGTTTCTCTAGTTGTCTTGCTGCACAGGAAAGCCTTTCCCTCGCTAAAAACAACCTCATATCCCTTGTCTTCTAACATCTCCGCAGAGATAAGATTCTTCTTCAATCCTGGAACATGCATCACTTCCTTCAATACGAAGGGTTTACCAAACTCCCTCTCAAAGGAAATGGTACCGATACTGGTCGCACTGTATCTACCATCATTGCCCATCTCGATGTGCACTCCAAGATCTTTGTCCTCTAGATCAGAAAAAAAATCTTGATCTTTTGTCATGTGAAAAGATGCACCACTGTCCAAGAACCACATCGATCCCATCACACTTGAAACCAAGCATGTGATCAATGAAAAATCAAGCTCAAACTACGAGGATAGAGCCTCTCCTGCTATAGATCCAGTAGCTTGCTTGTTCTTCTTCTTCTGTGGACAATTAGTGGCATAGTGTCCGTGCTGGTGACAGTGAAAGCACTTCACCTTAGACATGTCCTGCTTCTTGCCTTTCGCACCAGACTGAGAATATTTCTTGTTCTTCCCCGTCTTTGCTTTGGCAGCCAAAGTGCAATTTTCTTCATCAATTCCCTTTGATGAAGATCTGTCCCTGGTATTCTGCCTGATCTCCTCCTACACAAGATCTGACCAAAGTCTCTCCCATCCTGGAAATTTCTCCCGACCATTGACAGAGTCCTGATAGGAATGCCAACTCTTCGGAAGACCAAGGAGAGCCAAGCTCACCAAGTCCTCATCATCGACAATCACCCCCACACTTCCCAGCTCATCCCTGCACTGAGTGAACTTCGTGAGATACTTGGGCATACTATATCCTTTCTCACATTTGATGTTTCTGAGTTTATCTTTGAGTGCCAGCTTCCTCTGATTGCTCTTGCTTTGGAATAGATCTGTCAACACTTTCCACATCAAGTATGGAGAAGCCTTTCCATGCAGGCTGGACATAATGTGATCCTTCACGCCCTCCAACAGAATCCTTCGACACTTTGTTGTCTTCTTTTGCCAAGCATCAACTTGAGTAGCATCAATATGCTTTGGGACATCAGCCTCTATGAAATCCTTCAACCCATTATCATCCAACACTGCCTCCATCCTATCCTTCCATGCAATATAGTTTGAGCTGCCCTCAAGAGCATACTCCAATCGCAATCCGTTGAAACACATTGCCACATTGATACCAAGAAAACACTGCTGCAAATTCGAATTCCACCAGCTCCAAACTCAACTGCCTCTTATCTAAGATTCGTGAGAACAAAGTATTTCTCGTACAGAGATTGACTATATGGGCTTTTACTGGATATCTCACCTTCCAAAGGAAGGATGAATCCAGAGGCTACCTGGCCCGATTATAGACTCTGCCTGAAGAAATAAGTTGTAAACACTTTTTGAATAATAGATCTGATGATCAACAGCTCTGATACCATGTAGAAATTTTGGATAATAAACACTTATTCACAGAGATTTTCCCGATTATACACTATTTCGGAATACATGCACAATACATAATCTCCTCTACGTTGATCATCAATTTAGCAGCATTAAAATCAATGAAACATCAATCGCATGCACACATTAACACAGTATGTAACCCGGGGAAAGATTACAGCTGAAAACCCCACACTATCTATAATATTAATGATTGAGAACATGTAACAATACATAGTACAATACTCCTCTCAAGTATCCAGCACTATCTCCACCTGTTACACACAAAACTAACTCAGATCCGAACAAGTCACAGGTTCAAATATCCTCTGCTGCTTTGCCTGCCTCTATTGCACAATACCAAGTGAAAATCACGTGAGCACAGGCTATTTCACTGGGCATTTACTGCGAAATCCTCATGGGCATACTCAATCCATTGATTGTGCAAGATCTCATGCACAACTATAGTCACAACTGATAGCAATCTCAACCTCTAACACCTGTCTCCACTGAACTATACATGCACTGACATGAAACTAATTTAACTGATGTATTCTTTAGTTGCTTTATAAGTTAATAATTAATTCACACAACTCATCACTAGTCTATTTTCAGTTAGACTAAGTACAACTAGTTTAACCAAGTCAAACTGAACACAACTCCATCAACTCCATAATCAACTCCACCAAACTCAACCACATGAGTTCTAACTGAAGTCCTGCATGCAATAGCTCAACTGACCCACAAAGAAAGCGTATTTCCTTCTGATAGTTGCGTGTGCCACATCTGTAGCTCAAACTAAAGTGCTCCAAGAGGATAAGATAATGTTTATAGTCTAAATATTATTATGAGACAATAATATTTTACTTTTCTATTTTTAGCCTGGCAGTCTAAAAATATACTTTGATCACTCCGCTAGGAACCAGAAATAGAATTCCATCTATTTTTCCCAACATGAACAATCATACATAAACAACATCTTGCAACCCATAGACCATGATCCATATGTCTAAAAATAGACTTTGCGCCAAAAATACCCTGCGGGCCCACTTAGTGAAGGCGGCTTCTTTCCACTAAGCTCCATCATCTTGTTGCATTCTCAACACACATAACACAAAAGAATTTATCTTGGGAAAGCCTCAGCCTAAAACCCCAACTCTATATTATCATACAAGTAGAAATATAGCCAGTATTACAAAAAGAATCAGCTCAAAAGCTATCATGCTCTCTCTGCAATACCTCTGCTACTCATAGACAGTCAAAGGCCTCTACCTAACCTCTGGTCTGCCCTCCAAGCCTCCTATTTCTTTATGCAATTTCAATTGGGGTATATTGCAGCCACTTGTGTGAATTGGCCTCTTCACACACTCACTAACCTCTGATCCAACTACGCAGTCCTAAAGGAGATAAATCCTTGTCATGGATGAGCTTCCTTTATACGAAAAATATTCATCCAACTAACAGTGCATTGTCCCTTCTTTGATCTCAACTGGGTCTATGTCTGAACTGAAATGCATGAGTTATTCATGAGAGAATCTTCAGTTATCTGAAGTACAGTAGTTACATGCATGCAAGCATTAACTAACTGAACTCTCATTAATTTATACAAACTGTTTAAATTAATCTAACTAGTCTTGACTCATTTAACTGAGCCAACTAATTACAACTCATCCTTATCTCTTTATCTAATGGATAAATTCCTCAATTAATAGATAAGTTGTTGCATGTCCTCATATAGACTTCAAGTTTGATTTTCCTTAACTAATTAACTGAAGATGAATTAATTAATTAATTTGCAAACTGCTGTTAATATCAAATTCGAATTTTACTTCCTATTTTTAGTCCAGGTACTGACTAAAATAGGAATCCATCCTAAACTACTAAAAATAGAATGTTATTTTTTAGCAATTCCATTTTTCATTCCTATTGCCCAATCCAGCACTGGTACCCAAACTACTATTTATAGCACTTCTATTTTTATCATTTCTTGTTGCTATTTTCAATAGAAGAATGCTAGTCGGTATGACATATGCTGACCCCTAGTGATCCTGGGCATCAAACGACTCTAGCGGGCCATCTGTGGATCACATGGCACAGGAAGATCGACCTCATTCAACTGATACTAGAACAGTGGCACTCCTTCTAGGAAAAAGGTCACAAGTACTGGTCCGAAAACAAATTGCTTCAGATTCCCCACCTTGGTCTTGGACAACTGGCACTTGATGTTCATCTTCATGGCCTATACCCAATTGAAGATCGTAGGAGCTGTGTAGTCAATAGCATAAAGGAACTTCAACTTGTTAGTCTCATGTTCCGCTTGGGACCCCACCACTCTATTTATGGTCAAAAGAAGCACCCTCAGTGTCAAATCCCATACACTAGAAATCTCTATCTTCCCACTCTTGGATTCCAAGGCCTCAGGACAATGTTCGACAAGTAGGGAAGATATGCTTACCCTGATCAAACGTGACCCATACAAGTTCACTGGCTCACATCTGCGAGACAGTCTAGTGATGAAGTAGATATTTGAAGTTTTCAACTCCAACTCCTAGTCCATAATGAAAAAAATCTCATGATTGATGTCCCAAAGTCTTATCAAGTATCGAAGCAGCTCAGGCTGGACCTGCATCCCTGGTGTAAGGAAAATTTTGAGAATCCTACAAGCCCTTAAATCCTCTAGGTATTTTTGATCATTCAATGCCTGGGTGTCAACCTCTTCGTGTTCTCTTTCCTTCCAATCCACCATTTTAGGCTATTTCTCTCCTTCAAAAGCCATTTATTTAAGTCAATGATCAATTTTGGCACATAAAATTCAAGTTTTAATAGTCAGTTTTTGAGGAAAGATGATTTTTCCCAATCCATGGTGTTGATGCACCTGTTTTAGAAACAGTCGCATTGGTCAGCATGGATGGTTATCTAAATCACCCTCGGCTGGCGCGATCCCATACCCGGAAATCACACCAACCAAGGGCGAAAATTTTTCTCAAAAAACTCCCTAAAAATCCTAAAAAATGGCTAAAAACATAAATGAATAGCATGAAAATGGAGCTCAGGGTTTCGGTTGTTACCTGGAACTGAGGGCTTGTCAATTGACCTCCCAGATCTCCCATAATCTCCTCTAGAAAAACTAGGGAAAAAGTAGGTAAACAGTCTTCACTGCAAAGGAAAAATGGTAAATGGTAAAAATATATTTACTTTTCCCTTTTAATTCATTTTTTCATGAAAATATCAGGTTTTGTGAATATTTTTTACCTATTGTACCTCAAGGACTCGATAATACACTTTGTCTTACTTGTGCAGCAACAGGTGATGGATGTTCAATGATGGCAATGAGTCACATTTTAGCTCTTTTCTTGACTCACTAAACTCATATGAAAAGATTTCTAAGTGTTTTCCCTTTTTGACTCGTTAAAGAGAATAAAAATGGGGGGTCCACTTTCAGCTCTTTTTCGACCCTTTAAAAGCAAAAAGATGGCCAAGCCCTTGTCATTTCGAACTCGTTAACAGATGCGAAACGTCATGCGCCCAGCATAAGTTTACCCCTTTTTCAGGCTGGGAGGCACTATTTCCGAAAAAGGTACTCGACTGAAATGGTCAAGTGGTTCTCTCAAGTATTGTTTTCTACCTTTTCAGGCTCGAGAGACACAAACGTCTGAAAAGGGACCATGTGGAGTTTTATTTTACATGTCTTTTTCAAACTCTCTAAACATGAAAAAGATACCGAGTTACACCTTTAACGGACTCGTTAAACTATCAAACGACATTGGATTCGTCATCATGATGGACATGAGATTCTCCTTCCTAGGGCTCGTTAAACTTACTAGGTTGGATTTATCTAAAGCATGAACTTACAATGCAAGCATATGCCATCCCCTTCAAGCTTGCGATTAAAAAATAATTGAGGTACTCGCTAGAAATGGTGGGGGAAAATTTGGAATTCTATCGGTCATGTCGGAAACTCACTCTTGAAAATGACACTCTTTGCTTCATGTCAGCTTGCGACATCCTCCTTTGTATCATTGACCTTCCTGGGTTTGGGCCGTTCATTTTTGCCTTCCATTTGATCTCTGCCACATCATTATGACCACCGATCCCATGGATCCAAAAGCTACCAAACTGCTAGTTGTGTCACTGATATGTTCAAGAGTTTTCCTTCTACAGTTACACTTACCTCTGATTCTCTGTATCATCCAAAACCATTTTTCATCCTCTCATCTCGCGTCAATGATGTGGGATTCATTATGGCCCTCCTTCAACACAGTCACTTTCTATCGACTTCAACTCATTATCTTGGAAGTTGATCGAGAGACTCCCTTCCAGTACCTTAGAGTTTTCATTCCCTAATGGCAAGTTCTTCGCACTCGATGACAAGTTCACATCATTGGATTTCGATCGAGTGATTTCACAGGTGTTCGACTTCAGTTCCTGTATTCACATTCTGTGAATTGTGCTAATAGTACCTTGAGGGTCATTGTCATTATTGGTGGTTTCTCTCACACTTGTTAATATTTTACATCATTGACTGATAATCAAGCGACTTTCTAGCATGTTCGATGTCAACACATCGATTCACATGTTAGAATCTGTACTTTGATCGATTCATGTTGGAGCGCAATATCCTGGACTCAGATCACATAAGTCCAGGTTGCGAAGTGGTGTGACATGATTGTGATGATATTCATGTCTCTTTCAGATGGTTGGCTGTGATCAGACCATGAGTTGTCATATGTGATCCTTCTCATTATTGGATGGCTGCAACCATACCTCGGTTTCATTATGATCCTCTTTGATAGATGGCTTCACCCATACCTAGATCCATTTACATGACCCTTCTCTGGATGGCTATGTCCATTCCACAATTCATGTATCATTTGACAAAGATCTCATTCTATGTATGTGTGTCTGTACTTGTAGGTTTTCCGACAGTAGACCAGTTCCCGGCACTGATTTATAAAGCATTTCATCCCTCACTCTAGCTCGGCCTTCATGCTTTAGGGGGCATCTGTTACACAACATTTTGTCACTTTCCTGTACTCCCCATTCCTTTATCCTAGAGGACCTCTGCAGTGAACCCCGCATGCTTTTCCTTCATGGAGAAACTACCATTATGTCCCTCTTCATGAGCAGATCAATTCCCTTTTTCACCATTTCCCGTGAAACTTCTGTTTTTCCTAGTTTACAAGGCTAGCGCTAATGACCTTTGTCTCCCATGTGCTGATGTGCAAATATTATCACTATTCCCCAAGCCGACCAGTGCAACTAAGCTGTGTTTTAGTTGCATCGGTCTTGTTATGGAAAGTTTTTTAAATTAGAGTTGAAGCTTCCAGCTCTAGAAGCTTCGTAATGGAAGTCGGGTAAATGGTTTTGCCAGATGGGGTCGAGGATGATAGCTTGGGCTCCTTTCCCCTATAATGATGGAACTACCACAAGGGATAAGTCCTTCTCCCATGAGAAGAGGATCCATCTCCCATTCATATTTCCTATATAAACCTCCCTTCTTCCCAAGCACAAGCTAGTTAGAGTGTTGGTTGAGTGTGAGTATACTATTTTGATTAGACAAGCAAGCTATTACTAGTTGTAGCCATCTACTTGTGTGAGGGAGAAGTGTGTTTGGTTTGGAGTGAAATCTAACGGGAAGAGTCTTTAAACTATTGTTCTCTGAAGCCATCATGGAATGCTAGTAGAAGTGTGGGGGAACCCGGTCTTGTTAGAGGAAGACTATGACATCAAGACGAATGGTTGTAATCTCTCTTTGATATTAATATATGCAACTATCTATTGATTTCCTACATGTTTTCTAATATTACATATCCATGTATTAATGCTTCTTGACTTGTTAAGTAGGTTGAATTGCAATTTTTCTATTATTATGTTTGTGTGCTGTTGTTGTTTACTTGTTTCAGGAGCTTGAAGAAGGAAGTAAGAGATTGTTGGAGCAAGCAAGCGAGGACATCATCAAGAAGGATAAGGACCAAGAGTAGGCCCTCTTGATTGATTCTAACCTAAGGAAATCTTCCATAGAATGTATCTGTTGTGGCTAGACCCATTATCAGGCTAGAGGAATTCGTTTGTGTCCGCACTTATAATTTTACATCACCACACATCCTCTAGAAAGGACACTGCATCCACATGTTTGATGGCAATTTTAAGGTAAAAATGCATTAAACAAATCACTTGTCATGACTGGGATAGAAGAAGAAATACTCTTGAAGCGTTAAGGAACCTTTGCTCATGCACAAAATTTTGCATGCAATTCTCAATTTGATGAAGGTACAATTCCATCCAATCTATTATGGAATTATATATTTGGAAATTTGAACTATGAGATTCTAGTTTATTGAAGAGAAATGGTGTTGCTGGTTTTCCAACCATACCTAGGGAACTTAAGCAATGTGATGCTTGTGTCTTAGGAATGCACAACGGACAATATTTTCATGATTCTCATTCTAGAGACCATAGAAAGCTTGAACTCATTCATTCTAATTTGTGTGGCCCTGTGCTTGTTCCTTCTCCAAATGGTAATAAATACATGATGACTTTTATTGATGACTACACTAGAATGCATTGGGTTTATCTATTGAAGAAAAAATCTGAAGCTTTTGAAACTTTCAAAAACTTTCATGCATGGATTGAAAATGATACACAATCTCATATTAGCCCTATGTGTACTGATAATGGAAAAGAATATACTTCTAATGGATTTGAAAACTATCTTCGCCATAATGGGATCAAACATCAATCAACAGTGCCTTATAATCCCCAACAGAACGATGTAGTTGAAAGAATGAAAAAGACAATATTAAATATTGTACATTCAATGATGTTTTGGGATGATGTAGTTCTATATGTTGTGTATATTAAGAATCAGTTTCCATCTCATGCTCTAAAAAATAAGATTCCCTATGAAATGTGGTATGGCCACATTACTTCAGTGAGGCATCTCAGGGTTTTTGGTTCCACCTATTATGCCTTGATACCTAAGGAATAGAGAAACAAAATTAGTTCAAGGAGTCAAACATGTATCTTCTTTAGGTATTTAGATACCTCCAAATAATATTATCTCTATGATGAAGTAAATAAAAAGTTTATAATATCTAGAGATGTTGTTTCTT